>CM055065.1:28757851-28800866 GCA_029204045.2 Tillandsia leiboldiana
TCACTCACAGCTGACAACAGTCCAAGAAACAAGCCCAAGACGCTCTACTATGACACTGCTACACCATCACTCTCTCAGTACACTAAATCTCAGCGACTGCCCACACCGGTCCAGTCGAGTCAAGCCTGCGCCCCCCTGGTGTATCAACCAGGGTGTCCCACGGACAAACTCGATATCTCACACAGTGACCCCATGGTAGCACGGCCAGGGGTATCAAGCGACCTCTAGTATATGAACTAGCGCATCATCGCAGCCTCGTCAGGCTCGGTATCATCATCGCAGCCTCATCAGGCTCGGAATCATCAACGCACCCGGGGCGTGTTCAGGGGTGCGACCCCACCGAACTCAAGTATCTCATCAGTATCACTGTCTCACAAGTGGCTCCTGCAGGCTGTGGTCCTCGATCAAACAGATCGGTATCTCGGTTGCTCAAAGCACAAACTCGGTCGGAGAACCCTCCACGACTCAATCTCACAACAACAGACCCACTCAACGAAGGTACAACACAGCTGTGACCGGCCGTCTCTCCACGGCTCCCACAACACAACTCCACTGAACTCAACACTCAACCCCACGGCCGGAGCTACTCCACGGCCAAATCTACGAAGGGTCCGAAACCCAGGGAGACTAACATCTACGTCCCCAAGAGAGAAAGCAGCCCTTATAACCCAGATCACTCGAATCCGCTCGGTGGATAAGTTTATAAGAAATCATGTCATTTATTTCAGAAAACCATTCGATCTGAGAAAAATCCATCTTTTAATGATTTTTAGTCTCTTTTAGGAAAACCCTTTGAAATCAAGTTTTACGCCCAAACCTCGAAGAGCTGATGCCTTCGTCCCAACAGACGAGAACAGACTCAAACAACCTTGCGAGGCTTGGAAGAAACATTGGCTGACTAAAATCATGTATTTATCCAAAAAGGTTCTGGGTTCAAGGTCCTGCATAACACACGTGCACCACGACCCCACCTGGTGGTGACGAGAAGAACAGTGGAAAGGAAAACCCCCCGGGACCACCGTTTATCTGAAACGGTTCCCCAAAACACTAACACTGGCCTAACCCAGCCACCAGACCCCACTCGGCCCCCCGGGCCCGAGTGCAAACACCCGTCCCACACACTCTGACCACTCGGCCCACTACCCGGGCGAGGAAACTCTAAGTCCCGAAGGATATGAAAAAGTGCGGGATGTCTAAAGCATAAGGAACCTAGCCCAAATTAAGGTTCACAAATGGTCTGGTCAAAATCATGCACATATGACGGGGGTGCTAGTTAAGTTCCAAGAAAACACTTAAACTAGCATGCAATCCTAAAACATTAGAATTAGAAGGAAGTCCGTAGACTTAGAGAGAAAACCAACCCACCTCAGAAAGCCACCAATTGCTCGTCGACACTTGCAATTGGCACAGCGGCTTACCTGGCCTCCAAGGGGTCCGCACGGCAACCCGAAGCCCAATGCCAGAAACCGCACGCAAAACGGAGCACGCGGCGACCAACCACACGACCGCGCGCTCCGCCGAAGCAAAAACCGCACCGCAAGCTGTCAGAAGCGAAGAAATCGCAAAATCAATCAAAAAGGTCAAAACCGAGCATCCGACGGCGAAAAAACAGCCTCCGTCAGCGAAAAAAAAACAGCGCCCGACGGCGAAAAACAGTCCGTCGGCGAAACCAGCGCCCGACGGCGAAAACAAGCCCCGTCGGCGCAAAAACAGCTCAAAAACAGCTTGCGAAAGACCAGCGAAAACTGCGCAAACTGCTCGCGAAAAAACGGCGGAAACCTGCGCGAAAACCTGCGCGAAACTGCGCGAAATCTGCGAGCGAAAACAGCGAAACCGCTTGCGAAACTGCTCGCAACCTGCTCGCGAAAAACGGCGAAAACTGCGCAAAAACAGCGAGCGAAACAGCGGAACCGCTTGCGAAACTGCTCGCAACCTGCTTGCGAAAAACGGCGAAAAAACTGCGCAAAACAGCGAGCGAAAACAGCGGCCGACGGCGGGCCCACGGCTCCGACGGCGAAAACACGGCGAAAACCCGCGAAAGACAGCGGCCGACGGGGGAAAACAACGGTTGACGGCGAAAAAACGGTGCCGGCACGCAAACCGAGGCGCCACCGCTGTCCCGGGAGCACGCCGAGCGGCGAAAAACCAGCCGCGCGACGAGGGAGGCCCGCCGCACGGCGCCCAACCAGGCAGCGCCGCGCGGCGACCCGCTGCGCGGTGCCGGAGCGCACCGCGCAGCGCCCAGCGGCGCTGCGCACAGCGCCCAGCGGCGCTGCGCGCGGTGCCCAGCGGCGCTGCGCGCAGCGCCCAGAGGCGCTGCGCGCGGGCCCGCGCGCAGCCCTGCCGCGCGGCCCTGCCGCGCGCGCCCGGCGCGCGGCCAGGAGGGCCCGCGCGCACAGCGCGCGGCCCTGCCGCGCGCCCCAGCGCGCGGCCCTGCCGCGCGCGCCTGCGCGCGGCCAGGAGGGCCCGCGCGCGACGCGCGCGGCCCTCCCGCGCGCCCCTGCGCGCGGCCACTGCCGCGCGCGCCTGCGCGCGGCCAGGAGGGCCCGCGCGCACAGGCGCGCGGGCCCTAGCCGCGCGCCCCAGCGCGCGGCCAGGAGGGCCCGCGCGCACAGCGCGCGGCCCTGCGCGCGCCCCCTGCGCGCGGCCGCTGCCGCGCGCGCCTGCGCGCGGCCAGGAGGGCCCGCGCGCACGCGCGCGGCCCTGCCGCGCGCCCCTGCGCGCGGCCCTGCCGCGCGCGCCTGTGCGCGGCCAGGAGATGCCGCGCGCACCTGCGGCGCGGCCCTGCCGCGCGCGCCCCTGCGCGCGGCCCTGCCGCGCGCCCCTGCGCGCGGCCCTGCAGCGCCGCGTGCCGCTCTTTGCTGCACGCGGCGCCGCGCCCAGCGGCAAGATGCCGCAGGGTGCTGCCAACAGCAGCACCCTGGCGCCGCGCGTGCGCCGTTGCGCGCAGGCGCGCGAGCCGCCGGCGACGGCAAAATCCCATAAAAGCTCCGAAAAATCCGATAAATCCGAAAATCCGATTTAATCCAAAAAACCCATTTTTAGCAATTAAAATCCAATTATAAAAATCCCTAAAGCTCAAAAACTCCAAGATACCTCAAAAAGGAGAAATTGCTTACCTCGTCGTCGCACGTCGCACGCCCCCGAGCTTCGCACGGCCTCCAACGGCGAGTCCAAAAAATCCACGATTGGCTCGAAACTCCTCTTCTTCCTTTTCTTCTTCCTTTTCCTCTCTTTTCCTTTCCTTTCTTTCTTTCTCTTTTTCTTTCTTTCTTCTCTCTGCTGCAGAGGAGGGTGGAGGCAGCTTTATATAAAGCATAAAGCTTTAATTAATTAAATCCATTAATTAATTAACTCCAAACTCCAACTCCAACTCACTTTTTGCCTTCGGGCTCTCCGCCGCTGCCCGGAACCTCCCGAACTCCGCTGTAAATCGAAAATACACGCGCTCACAGCTTTTCTCTCCAAAAAGCTCATCCGTTGAGGCGGGGTGCTCAAATCACTTACCGGCTCCAAAATTGCCAGTTCCAACTCACTTTTTGCCTCCGGGTCCTCCGCGTCAGTCCGGAACCTCCCGAACCTCGCTGTAAATCAAAAGTACACGTGTCCACGGCTTTTTCTCTTCAAAAAGCTTATCCGTTGAGTCGGGGTGCTCAAATCAAATACCGGCTCCAAAACTGCCAGTTCCGACTCACTTTTTGCCTCCGGGTCCTCCGCGTCAGTCCGGAACCTCCCGAACCTCGCTGTAAATCAAAAGTACACGTGTCCACAGCTTTTTCTCTTCAAAAAGCTCGTCCGTTGAGTCGGGGTGCTCAAATCAATTACCGGCTCCAAAATTGCCAGTTCCGACTCACTTTTTGACTCCGGGTCCTCCGCGTCAGTCCGGAACCTCCCGAACTTCGCTGAAATCTGAAAGTACACCTGTTCCAAGTGTTCCTGAATTTCCGGCGCTCCACGGTGAAGTCGGAAATTCCCAATCTCATCCTCAATCGGCCTACAAAGCCCGGAAAAACCCCGAATCGAGCTGGAGCTTCCGCGTTGATCCGAATCAACCCGACATCCACTGTAAACTCAAATGCAACATGCCCAAGGCAATTCTCTGCTCCAAGCCATCTGTGTGGTCGCCGCGCTATCCAAAGTCCCGGTACTCTACACTCTCCCCTCCTTCAAAAGGTTTCGTCCTCGAAACCAAAACACACACCCTACCACAAGAAACTACACCAGGAAAAGAAAATCAACAACTCCAACTCTCTCTCAAAAGAAAAGCAACGGAAAGTAGCAAAAAGCCCAAAATTTCCCAAGGACCGATGCCTTTACCTCGATCCAACCGGAACCGGTTCTAGCATCGCCTCCATTTCTGGAGTAGCCCTTCGAAATTTCTCACTCCGCTGCTATTTTCGGCGATAAAACGGGAAAACAAGGAGAGAGAGATGTTGAAGCTGTCCCAGCTGTGGCGGCAACCCAAAACCACAGTCCACCAATTCAACCAAGTAGGGGTGCAAAACTCTGATCTCAACCACTAGGAAAGGAGGTCATACCCAGTACCAAGCGATCCGCTGACCTGGCGCCCACCAATCGGCGACCCAAACTCATCCTCTCGGCTCTCAGGTGGTCGCTCCAACCCAACAAACAGGCACCACCGAACCTTCACTGGGTAAACTCAACCGTAAATTCCATAACCTCACAAGTAAGAATTTCTTCGGTTGCTTCAGATAGCTCAAATCCTTGTCCGACTCCAACGAAGAAAGGCCGATAAAGTGCGAGGATTCAATTACACTTCTTCCTATCAGACGAAAATCACGGTCCAAACTCCCCGCGTAAACTCAAGTCCATAAACATAGCCTTCTGCGGCTAGTGGCTTCCAAAAGATCGAAGTCTCCAAAAGGCAAAATCCTCCGTTGCTCCTTAGCAACCAAAACTATCTAGTTCCGCAGGTACATCTCTCGACGAGGCAACCAACATCTCCCCTCTTAGGAGTTGCTGCACAATCCTCCAGTGATCTTGAAGCTCTAAGCCACTTCGGAAATAAATCCAAATGTCCACGATGGGTCCGGCTGCTAACCCGTTCAAACACGGCTGGAGAACTCGATTCTTCAAATACTAACAATCACAGGCCTCAGTCAATCCACTTGACTGCAAGGCAAGCTCAAAAAGCCCCTACCGGGTTCTGAACACTAACCGGGCACAGCCCCCGGCTGCAAGGTTCCAAAACCATGTCGACCACTAACTCGGTCTCCAATCCACTATCTCGGCACCTCAACCGCCGAGAACCTCCAGGTCTCTGTCTCCTCTGAGACACATGATCCTGGGGCTGGCACCATGGCAACCTCGATCCACTCCGCTAACCCGAACTCAGGCCATACCGGAAGACTCTCTCTCTGGAGCTGGTCCCTCAATCTCCGTCCCTCCTGGACGTGATCAGTGATCCTCGGTCAATCCATCGCACATGCCCAATCGCTGCATCTACGGTCGGCACTCGCCGAGAATACACAATGAGATAAATATCCAGGTGCCGTCCCCTCTCAACATAAACAACCCCGAAGCCTCAACCTGGGTGACAAGGGGCCCACTGCTCAACCATCGCGGAAACTCGCTCTCGGTGGTCAAACAGGACGAACCCGACGCCATCAACTCTCGGCGTCCCAAACGAAAGGCGCAAGATCAAGCGCCCAGAAGCTTCTCCTGGATGAACAATCCTTGAACAGCTTTTCCATAGCAGCGATCCAGCTCTCGGCCTCCCAAGGCCCCCAACTTAAATCCTAAAATCTGCAGGGGATGGGACTGGATGAAGTAGAATAACCGGTTGGCAACCTCTCGCTGCTCCTGCACCATCAGTGGTGCGACCAGGGTCGAAATCGACAATGTCGCGGCTGGAGTACTACTGGCGATACCCCGGGAGATGCTCTCAGCTCAAACATGCGCAACACACGCTCCATGTTCTCCTCCTGGCGCCGCAACGCATCCGACATCTGGGCCCCTTGAGCCCGCAGATCCTGTACCTCACCCTGCCTAGCCTGCTCGGCAGCCCGCCGTCCGGGCTCCTCAGCTGAGGTCAAACGCCCGCTCGTCGCTGCACGACGTCTCGGCGGCATCGCAAGTGGCTGAAACAAAACAAACATCAGGACACAACAACCATACGACCCAATCCAGCGAGAGTCTAAAATTTGTTATCCTTCCTAAAGTATTATGTTGTCTGCAGCCAACATAATCACTTTGAGAGAATAACATATCAAATCACTCATCCCAACCCGAGGGAGAGGTAAAAACTCAATCTGGACTCTCGCTAAAAGTCACGACTCTCTCGTAGTCATCCTAATGTCCAACCACAAGCCTAGGGTTTCTAAGTCCTCAATGACCTATAACCTAGGCTCTGATACCACTCTAATCTGTCACGCCCCGGGGTCGTAACTGCGACCCGGGCTCGCTAACAGATCCGCCATCTGTACGGAAACTGCCGTACAGACGAAGCGTCTAGCCTGCAAAAGACAAAACTACAGCTACACAGATATCAGAGCGGATAAAAGCTGTACTATAAATTTTTTTTTCTCAACTACAAAGCAGCTACAACACATAGCCTATCTCCCAAAATCAGATGATACAAAAAGAAGTGCACCTATACAACATCTACAAATCCAAGGGGAGATAGCTAAACAGGAAACATAACCAACTCCCACAATCCGGGATGGTACATCTACCTCTCTCTAAAGTAACAATGCTGGTAGGGAACTATCACGCGACTCCCTGTCCTCGGTCCGTCCAGTCAAGCACAGCAGGAACGGTAGAAAGCCTCAGCAACCTGTCACCGACAGAGGGTGTGAGAACTACATCCTACAGTAGTTCTCAGTGGGTACCGTCTCCAAGAACCACGGTCCGCCCACTAAGTCTACCAGAGGCATAAGATAGAGAAAAGACTGATGAGAAATATAAATAAGCTGGAAAAGAATCTACAGCTATCATGCCTCTATCTACTATGCTCAACAAGAAGAGACTATGGATGATGGTATGCAGTCACTCACAGCTGACAACATGTCACAAGAACAAAGCCCAAGACGCTCTACTATGACACATGCTACACCATCACTCTCTCAGTACAACATAAATCTCAGCGACTGCCCACCCGGGTCCAGTCGAGTCAAGCCTGCGCCCCCTGGTGTATCAACCAGGGTGTCCCAACGGACAAACTCGATATCTCACACAGTGACCCCATGGTAGCACGGCCAGGGGTATCAAGCAACCTCTAGTATATGAACTAGGCGCATCATCGCAGCCTCGTCAGGCTCGGTATCAACATCGCAGCCTCATCAGGCTCGGAATCATCAACGCACCCGGGGCGTGGTTCGAGGGGTGCGACCCCACCGAACTCAAGTATCTCATCAGTATCACTGTCTCACAAGTGGCTCCTGCAGGCTGTGGTCCTCGATCAAACAGATCGGTATCTCGGTGCTCAAAGCACAAACTCGGTCGGAGAACCCTCCACGACTCAATCTCACAACACAGACCCACTCAACGAAGGTACAACACAGCTGGGACCGCCGTCTCTCCCACGGCTCCCACAACACAACTCCACTGAACTCAACACTCAACCCACGGCCGGAGCTACTCCACGGCCAAATCTACGAAGGGTCCGAAACCCAGGGAGACTAACATCTACGTCCCCAAGAGAGAAAGCAGCCCTTAGAACCCAGATCACTCGAATCCGCTCGGTGGATAAGTTTATAAGAAATCATGTCATTTATTTCAGAAAACCATTCGATCTGAGAAAAATCCATCTTTTAATGATTTTTAGTCTCTTTTAGGAAAACCCTTTGAAATCAAGTTTTACGCCCAAACCTCGAAGAGCTGATGCCTTCGTCCCAACAGACGAGAACAGACTCAAACAACCTTGCGAGGCTTGGAAGAAACATTGGCTGACTAAAATCATGTATTTATCCAAAAAGGTTCTGGGTTCAAGGTCCTGCTAACACACGTGCACCACGACCCCAACCTGGTGGTGACGAGAAGAACAGTGGAAAGGAAAACCCCCGGGACCACCGTTTATCTGAAACGGTTCCCCAAAACACTAACACTGGCCTAACCCAGCCACCAGACCCCACTCGGCCCCCCGGGCCCGAGTGCAACACCCGTCCCACACACTCTGACCACTCGGCCCACTACCCGGGCGAGGAAACTCTAAGTCCCGAAGGATATGAAAAGTGCGGGATGTCTAAAGCATAAGGAACCTAGCCCAAATTAAGGTTCACAAATGGTCTGGTCAAAATCATGCACATATGACGGGGGTGCTAGTTAAGTTCCAAGAAAACACTTAAACTAGCATGCAATCCTAAAACATTAGAATTAGAAGGAAGTCCGTAGACTTAGAGAGAAAACCAACCCACCTCAGAAAGCCACCAATTGCTCGTCGACACTTGCAATTGGCACAGCGGCTTACCTGGCCTCCAAGGGGTCCGCACGCAACCCGAAGCCCAATGCCAGAAACCGCACGCAAAACGGAGCACGCGGCGACCAACCACACGACCGCGCGCTCCGCCGAAGCAAAAACCGCACCGCAAGCTGTCAGAAGCGAAGAAATCGCAAAATCAATCAAAAAGGTCAAAACCGAGCATCCGACGGCGAAAAACAGCCTCCGTCAGCGAAAAAAACAGCGCCCGACGGCGAAAAACAGTCCGTCGGCGAAAACCAGCGCCCGACGGCGAAAACAGCCCCGTCGGCGCAAAAACAGCTCAAAAACAGCTTGCGAAAGACCAGCGAAAACTGCGCAAACTGCTCGCGAAAAACGGCGGAAACCTGCGCGAAAACCTGCGCGAAACTGCGCGAAATCTGCGAGCGAAAACAGCGAAACCGCTTGCGAAACTGCTCGCAACCTGCTCGTGAAAAACGGCGAAAAACTGCGCAAAAACAGCGAGCGAAACAGCGGAACCGCTTGCGAAACTGCTCGCAACCTGCTCGCGAAAAACGGCGAAAAAAACTGCGCAAAACAGCGAGCGAAAACAGCGGCCGACGGCGGCCCACGGCTCCGACGGCGAAAACACGGCGAAACCCGCGAAAGACAGCGGCCGACGGGGGAAAACAACGGTTGACGGCGAAAAACGGTGCCGGCACGCAAACCGAGGCGCCACCGCTGTCCCGGGAGCACGCCGAGCGGCGAAAAAACCAGCCGCGCGACGAGGGAGGCCCGCCGCACGGCGCCCAACCAGGCAGCGCCGCGCGGCGACCCGCTGCGCGGTGCCGGAGCGCACCGCGCAGCGCCCAGCGGCGCTGCGCACAGCGCCCAGCGGCGCTGCGCGCGGTGCCCAGCGGCGCTGCGCGCAGCGCCCAGCGGCGCTGCGCGCGGGCCCGCGCGCAGCCCTGCCGCGCGGCCCTGCCGCGCGCCCCAGTGCGCGGCCCTGCCGCGCGCGCCTGCGCGCGGCCAGGAGGGCCCGCGCGCACGCGCGCGGCCCTGCCGCGCGCCCCTGCGCGCGGCCCTGCCGCGCGCGCCTGCGCGCGGCCAGGAGGGCCCGCGCGCACGCGCGCGGCCCTGCCGCGCGCCCCTGCGCGCGGCCCTGCCGCGCGCGCCTGCGCGCGGCCAGGAGATGCCGCGCGCCCCTGCGCGCGGCCCGGCAGCGCCGCGTGCCGCTCTTTGCTGCACGCGGCGCCGCGCCCAGCGGCAAGATGCCGCAGGGTGCTGCCAACAGCAGCACCCTGGCGCCGCGGGTGCGCCGTTGCGCGCGCGCGCGGCCGCCGGCGACGGCAAATCCCATAAAAGCTCCGAAAAATCCGAAAAATCCGAAAATCCGATTTAATCCAAAAAAACCCATTTTTAGCAATTAAAATCCAATTATAAAAATCCCTAAAGCTCAAAAACTCCAAGAAACCTCAAAAAGGAGAAATTGCTTACCTCGTCGTCGCACGTCGCACGCCCCCGAGCTTCGCACGGCCTCCAACGGCGAGTCCAAAAAATCCACGATCGGCTCGAAACTCCTCTTCTTCCTTTTCTTCTTCCTTTTCCTCTCTTTTCCTTTCCTTTCTTTCTTTCTCTTTTTCTTTCTTTCTTCTCTCTGCTGCAGAGGAGGGTGGAGGCAGCTTTATATAAAGCATAAAGCTTTAATTAATTAAATCCATTAATTAATTAACTCCAAACTCCAACTCCAACTCACTTTTTGCCTTCGGGCTCTCCGCCGCTGCCCGGAACCTCCCGAACTCCGCTGTAAATCGAAAATACACGCGCTCACAGCTTTTTCTCTCCAAAAAGCTCATCCGTTGAGGCGGGGTGCTCAAATCACTTACCGGCTCCAAAATTGCCAGTTCCAACTCACTTTTTGCCTCCGGGTCCTCCGCGTCAGTCCGGAACCTCCCGAACCTCGCTGTAAATCAAAAGTACACGTGTCCACGGCTTTTTCTCTTCAAAAAGCTTATCCGTTGAGTCGGGGTGCTCAAATCAAATACCGGCTCCAAAACTGCCAGTTCCGACTCACTTTTTGCCTCCGGGTCCTCCGCGTCAGTCCGGAACCTCCCGAACCTCGCTGTAAATCAAAAGTACACGTGTCCACAGCTTTTTCTCTTCAAAAAGCTCGTCCGTTGAGTCGGGGTGCTCAAATCAATTACCGGCTCCAAAATTGCCAGTTCCGACTCACTTTTTGACTCCGGGTCCTCCGCGTCAGTCCGGAACCTCCCGAACTTCGCTGAAATCTGAAAGTACACCTGTTCCAAGTGTTCCTGAATTTCCGGCGCTCCACGGTGAAGTCGGAAATTCCCAATCTCATCCTCAATCGGCCTACAAAGCCCGGAAAAACCCCGAATCGAGCTGGAGCTTCCGCGTTGATCCGAATCAACCCGGCATCCACTATAAACTCAAATGCAACATGCCCAAGGCAATTCTCTGCTCCAAGCCATCTGTGTGGTCGGCGCGCTATCCAAAGTCCCGGTACTCTACATCTAGGTAGGCCATCTTTTATCGCTACACTTTCATGCTGGAACTTGACTTAGGAGAAACCTTGTTTGCTTCTTTCTCCTTTTCGTTGGTCAGGTGGGTTTGCTCGGGTTTGAGCAGGGGTTTGGGATAGTGTAGCCGGGGCCTGGATTATGGATCATGGGTTTTGGCGGTGACCGCGGATATTGGGCGGTTGACCGGATGTCGGTTATAGGACATCGGTGATAGGGCATGATTATGGATTAGAGGGTTTTGTGGCAACCGCGGATAGTAGGCGGTTGACCAGATGTCGGATGTGGGACATGTTTGTGATTGTGGGTTATTCCGGCGACCGCGGGTTTTGGGTGGTTGACCGGAGGTCGGTTGTGAGACCTGGTCGTGGATTGTGGGGTATTGCGGCAATCGCGGATATTGGGTGATTGACCGGATGGTTACTTTTGCATCTGATTGGGGAATCAGTTTTCTTTTAGTGGAGGGTTGTGTTCCACTGGGGGCTTTATAGTTGTGATCCAATCCTGCTTTTATCACCGGCGCGGTTATTGCCCGGTGAGGCTTTTATTACACCGGCGCGGTTATTGCCCGGTGGTGCTTTACTCGTGTGGGTAGCTCCCCTCGAGATCCCCTTCGGAGGCCGGGGCCGGACAGTTATGGACAGTTTTGCTATCACATCGGCGCGGCTTATTTGCCCGATGATGAGGGCGGCAGCAGGAGTTTTGCTATCACATCGGCGCGGCTTATTTGCTCGATGATGAGGGCGGCACAGATTGAGTTTATCTGGGACGGTTGGTTACTGTTGCATACGGTTGTTCCAGTCTAGGACTGTATTTTAGAGGCATAGTGGTGGTAGATTTCCCTTTTGCAGCGATTTCTTTTCTTACCACTCTTCTTTCCTTTTTGCCTCTGGTAGACCTAGTGGGTGTGTTAGAGTTTGAGGTTTTACCCACTAGGGGAGGCTACTGGTTTACTAGTAGTTCTCACCCCCCATTCTTCTTTTTCTTTTCTTCTCCTTTGTTTTGCAGAGCCTTCTGCGGGTGCTGCTGGGTTTACAGCGGCGGGTCGAGGAGAGAGGACGGCTGAGTAGTTAGACAGCGGGCCAGACAGTGAGTAGCTAGACTGTACCTCTTATGCATCCTATCTCAGACGGTTGTACTTTTACTTTTGGGGTCTGGCTTTAGCCAGCTGGTTGTATCTTTGTGGTGAGCTGGGAGAGAAACTTGTATTTTATTTTACAGTCATTTTATATTTTTACTTCCGTTCAGTCTGAGATGTAGTATTTTTCAGTTCAGCTCTGTTTTATTGCTCTATTTTGTATCTTTATTATTTGAGCAGGTTACCAGCGCTTCGTGTATGCGGAAAATTCCGTGTGCACGGCGGATCTGTGGACGAGCCCGAGTTCTGGTTTACACTCGGGGCGTGACAGCCTGACTCACAAAGAAGGAGAAAAGGAAAAGCATGGTTTCTCCTAAGTCAAGTTCCAATAAGTAGTGCAGCAGTAAAAGATGGCCTAACTACATGTCCATTCAAGCATGCTTTTGTCCTCGGAAATGATAAAAGAGAGTAAAACATATAGTAGCAAAGCATACTACAGTATTCCTACTATGATATACCAATCTCGTATCAATAGGCCAATGAATAACCATGTATGATCTCTATATCATCTAGTGTGGGATAAATATAACCTGTCTACCACATGCTAAGTCTCTAGTTCAACAAACATGTACAATTATCAGGTAAGCATCAATCCACATGATCTAGGCCGTTTCCATGCTTACCTCTCGCTCATATTGATTGTACATTAAATTAGGCATGCTATTAATCATAGAGGGTGACATTCCCACAGGTAAGCTTATCTTAATCATACATGAACATCCACTATTACACCTCCCATAAGGCATAACATGCATATAAACCCTGCCATTCCCTTAAACAGTTACCATTAATAAGGTTACCCACCTGAAGTGCTTAAACCAAGGCAAACCTGAGGTCGGTGAAGTGTGCAGATGCTCACGATCCAAAATCTGCCAAAATTGCACCCTCGGTACATGTCGCACAAGCCTCGGCTGTAAAACCTCCTCGCTGTCCAATATCCCTTTTCACGCCAAATGCCCAAACAGATAAACCGCCTCGATCAATGCTCACAAATACCCCAAAGCATACACACAAATAAGCATACAAGTATCCAAATACATGCTGTCCAGAATTCAGTCCCAAAGATGCCCTATTTTTACCTGCGAGCTATACACAAAAAATTCCCAAAAAAATACTGTCGCGATCCTCACGACGAACCGGTCGAAATGAGTACTTGCACGTTCAAATTCGAGTTTTCTACACTGAGATACAAATTCGACAAGGGAACCACCCCGAAATCAACCAGTCTCAAAATCTGTAGCATAAAGTCCTGTAAACAGGGATTTTTCACCTTCGGGAAATATTCAGAAAAATCCCAGAAAATTCGAGGGTGTTCCTTGCGCTGTGTGGATGAAAAATGCCTCCAGGCACGCCTCAATCCAACGCCTGTGCGCAAAGATATCGCCGAAACACCGATGTGCTGTCCAAAACTCCACCCCAGAAAAAGGGTCAAAAGAAAGCTTGGGAAACTCCAAGATAAACTCGAAACGAGAGGAAACTCAAATCACAAAGATCGTAGCCCTACCTGTCATGAAGCCAACGGCGCAAGAATTGACGAAAATGGTGGTCGGAGTAAGCCGGGGGAGTCCTCGCACCCAAACCGCGACGAAGAAGACCACAAATGAACGAGAGTCACGCCGCGCCGTAAAAATGAAAACCTCGGGATACGTGCCGCGGAAAAATCCAGGAATCCACAGTTGGAAGAAGCTCTGGAAGAGAAAGAAATCTCCTGAAGGTGGCACTACAAAAATCCTCGCAGAGAAAAAGTTCTTCAGGGCTGAACCAGGGCCTATTTATAGGCTGGGAAAACAAATCCGAAAATGACGCTTAAGTCCCAACTTCCGGGCGCCCGCAAGAATCGGGCCGCTAAAGTGTTGGGCCCGGCCTAACACTGTGCGCGCCCGAAACGCCCACAGGCCGCCACGACACCTACATAATAGGCGACAGCCGAACCGACCAACTGCCTGGCGCCGCGTGGCCCACCGCAACGCCGACGCGTGGCGCCCCCACACGCAGGAAACCGCGGTCAGCGCGCCCACGTGCCGCCTGCCAGCGCCGCCTGCGATCCCTGCCAGGCACGCGCCCCGAGGCCGTCTGCATTTGTTCCATGAACCGGGTCCACAGCACCGACCAGTACTAACACGCCACGTGTCCTCCCTCCGGTGCACGCCGGCCGGTGGACAGCGCGCCTGCCCGCGCACTGCACGCTGCCCGCGCCTGCCCGCCGCCGCGCCTGTGCCTGCCCGAGCCCGCGCCGCCGTCCGCCGCAGTCGCCGGCGCTGCCCCAGCCGCCGAAACAGTGACCCCTTGCCTCGAAATCCGTGCCGGGTCATCCGGGCCCCGAAAAATACAAGTAGTCCATTTTCAACGTTTTCGCGCGCTGAATCCGAATCCGCTGTCCGTTCTGCCAAATTCCAACTCTAAAAATTGCCGAAGGCATCCGGAAAGGTGTTCTTTTGTCCAAACTTCGCGCTGAGCCCAATTTTAATATCCATTGCGCGCGAAACCACTTCTAAACATTCGATGGGGTCATCTGACTACTCTCGTGATCCATTAAACACACTGAGTCCATCACTAGTGTCCAATTGGTGCACAAACGCCACCGACACGCCACACAGGCCTCCAGGAGCTGCTGGTCAACCAGTAATCTCGCCGTGGGGATCCGGGTCCTCACAACATCAGTGTACGGGCTCTTAATACAAGTAATAATCTCACTACAATAATCTCTCAAAAGCAGAAAAAAACTGATCTACTGACTGTACTCATGATATCCAATGTAGGAGTATTGCTACTCTCCACAGACGGGTAGGGATCTAGCACGCGACTCCCTTACCTCGCACAGCAACCGCAGAATCAGCAACACCAGCTAAGACTCTGCAAAACAAATGAGAGAAAGAAAGTGGAGGGGGAAAACCCCCAATGGGTGTGAGAACTACACCAAAAAGGGAGTTCTCAGTGGGTACCACCGCCAGGCCCGACGATCTGCCCACTAAGTCCACTAGAGGCATAAGATAACCAATGCAGTAGAAACTGAACAAGAAAGCTGGAGACACTCAACAGCTACCATGCCTCTATCTAAATGCTCAAATGGGAGAAACTCTGATAAAGATATGCAACACTCGCACACGAGATGCTCAATCGACCCAATCGAGCTGACTGCCACATCGGGTCCAGTCAAACCTGCGCCCACCTACAACCACCTCCCGCTAATGGGAAGGAATTACGTAGGGCGTCCAAATGGACTAACTCGCTATCGAATAGTGGCTCATGCAGGCTATAGTCGAAATCCACGCTCTCTCTCAGAACGGATAGACTCAAGATGCTCAACCTCTCACACAACGGTCAAAGTACTCACAACGACACGGGACCACCGTCAAACCGAACGGCTCCCAACAACACAAGCACTGGTCTAAACACAGCTACTAGACTCCACTCAGCCCCCTGACACGAGTGCAACAATAAAAGTATCTGACCGAACAAACACAATCAAATGAACCGGTATGAAACCCGGTACTGCCTGCTCTGTCATCAATCTCACGAACTCAGTGTCTCCACTGTCCAACTGACCGGAACCCAACACGGTCTGACCGGCACCAAACACGGTCTAAAGCCTACTCCGGAGTGGCACTCGAGGGGAGCAGTTGGGTTATGATAATATGGAT
Organism: Tillandsia leiboldiana; assembly: GCA_029204045.2. Classification (NCBI taxonomy): domain Eukaryota; kingdom Viridiplantae; phylum Streptophyta; class Magnoliopsida; order Poales; family Bromeliaceae; genus Tillandsia; species Tillandsia leiboldiana. The sequence continues at coordinate 28,773,548 of CM055065.1, forward strand.
CTAAATAGGGGAAAAAATACCTAGAGGGGGGTGAATAGGTGTCAACAATAAACACTAAAAAATCTTTGCGTAATAAAACCCAATGCGGAAAAGTAAATAACACGTAGAGATTTTACGTGGAAAACTCCAAAACCAGGAGTAAAAAACCATGGGACCGATAACACGGTGAAATCAACTAAGATTAAACACGTACAAAGGTGATATACCGTACTCACACACGACTCATCCTTTTTCCATACGCTCCGAGTTGATCTTCTCCGCTCGCTCCGCAACGCGCCTCGAATCCACGATTTGCGTCCAACGCAGAATCCACGGCGTCCAACGTCGAATACACGACGTCTGACCGAATCCACGGTCTCCACCAAGTAGTACATCTCGATCACACGAACGTACCTCGCTTCGAATCCACGAGAGAGGTAGCACCTTGAATCCACAAGGCCACGCGAATCCACGCGCCGATTTTGTGGAAAATCGTTGTTTTCTTGGTGGTGATAATCCGCCGAATACTTAGATCAAAGATAGATCGGAAATACCATCTAAGTATTCATTAATTTGATTCTACTCAAAATCTGAGTTTGAAAACCTAGAATCAAGTTAATTAATATAGATGAAGAAACATAGAATTAAATCTAGTTATTTCCTTTCTTCTCTATATGTGGATTTATAAGTTTTCTCCGTTAATTTTTCTCGTTCATGTACGGAATAAAAAACTTATGGTGGATTACCCTAAAAGATAGAATTAGGGTTTACTTATAGGTTAGAAACCATTGGAAGTGGATAAGAATCAAAAACTGACTGTAACAGATTTTTACCCGCACGACGGTCCGAACTGGATTAGGCTTGATCCGGACTGTCGTTGTTTTTCAGAGAATTTCTGAAAAAATAGTGTTCGGGGTTCGGACTGAAATACCACGGTACGGACTGTTCATGCGATTCCTGCAAAATCCACGTTCGGGGTCCGGACTGAACCAAGGGTGTTCCGGACTGGATTTGCGCATGAACCTACCTACGTTCGGGGTCCGGACTGGATTACTCTGATCCAGATCCTGAACATATAACAGTCCAGTTTCTTGATTTTTATGCGATTAAAAACCCATCCAAGTGTTTCTACACTACAAGAAGTATTCGGATCACCAAAGTTATTTAGTTAAACGTACCTGATCCTTTTGAATTCTTCTTTCTTTAGATTGAGGTATATGATCCAAACATCTTCATCTTTAATCTTCAAGACTTAACCACTTCACGAAATACGCCAAAACAAATTCCTTAACAATCTCCCTCTTCGGCGGTTTCGTGACAAAACAAAAATTCACTTAAAAAAATTCAAAAAGATATTTTTATTGCTATCACCATACAACAAAAATGTACAATTGAGATCCAAATAAGAATGAATACATGAGATAAACTCGTAAAACAAACTCTAGACTTAGACGTTTTGTACTCTCTGCAAAAGAAATAATTCATGACATTTGCAAAATCAGATATGTATTAAAATACTAATCAGAGATAGACATATATTCTAAGCAATAAATTCCAAATGTCATAAGTATGTTAGTAATCAAACAACTTGTTAGTAATAATACATGCCCAAATAGTTAGTCAAATAGTTAGTCGAGACATGCAATTATTCACAATACAAAACCAAAGTTGTTGTCATACTTACCTTTCAAGTTTTAATGTTCCAACCACAGTTCTCACACACAAACCATTGTCAAACCTTGTTCATATGTTCATATTCTCTCTCCCCCTTTTTGTCACTAAAAGTAGCCAAAATTATAAAATTAAGGAAGTTAAAAGTTTAGAAAAAGAAATGTAAGAACTAGAACTAAAACCTACAAAACAAAAAGATTAGAACAACAAAGAAAAAAAACATCAGTCTGAATCCTCAGAACTGCTACAACCAAGTTTCTGGAAGATCTTTTTAACTAACTTCCCTAGGGACTTTTGCCTTTTCTTTAAATCTCCTATGTCGGCCCTCATCGTTATGAATTCGTTAGACATTCGTTCTTGTTCTGATGATAGCCGTTGTTGTTCTTTATATATCGACGTAACAGAGGCATCATCCTCTGACGTTGAAGCTGCTGTTGGTGGTGCTGAAGCTGTTGCTGCTGTTGTTGGTGCTGCTGAAGTTCTCTTTCTGCGAGGAGGTGTGGGTGGCTCATCCTGTCTTGTGGAGAGGGACTTCACTATTGTTGTGTCATTGATTGTTCCCAAACTGTGCATGTATGAGCTCGCACTAGTGTCGATCTTGAATTTGCGAAGGATGCGCATTATGATCATTGGGAATGGAAGTCGCTCAGTAGGATGGGCATTTTCCACATACCTCGCCATCCTCGACCAAATGAGATAGGGAATGTTGAAGTTGGATCCCAAGGCTGCTGTGGGGTTTCCAAGAAGATACAGAAACAACATTCTATCCCATCTAAGAACTTTTGTTTGCATGTTGGGTAGGATGTTGTAGCAAACAATGAAGTTCAAGTACCGGTACTCAGGTCGAAGTTCTTTCGAAAGAATTGAGTTTCCCGTCGACTGAGTATCTGGGAGACAAACCCCATTGACAACCACTCTCCAGGTTGTATTGCTGAAAATATGACCCTTTAGATAATGAGCTCCATCAACCCGGGCCTTCATTCCCAACACCTCTCCAATCAACTGATGTGTGATCTTTACCTTTGCATTTCTAACAGTTGTTATAAATTCTCGTTGTCCTTCTTCAAGGTCTACTAGTCTCGATTCATTTTGATAGAAAATCCTCACAAGATGGAGACAGTAGCCAGTTGATTTCGGGAAGCTGCAAATAGGTGCAAGTCCTGCTTGGTCAAAAAGAGTGCCAAACAAAGCAGATCGCTCCTTAAGAGCTTTGATATTTACATGTCTTTCACCAATGCATTCTCTCTTTTCAAAATCCTTTATTCTCTCAGAGCTTATAAAATCTTGTGGAGGAGGCTCGCTTGCAAGTGGCTCTTCAATGGAAATTCCTTGAGCACTACCTCTTTTTCTAGCAATGCTCTTTCTTTTCATTTTAATTGGAGTTGATTCCATTGGGGCTTTCCCTTTTTCAGCAGCAGTAGGGGCTGTCTTCGCCTTTGTTGAAGCTGCTGGGGCTTTCCCTTTCGAGGCAGTTGCCGTAGCATGCGCTGTGCCTTCCTCCAAAAGTTCATCCCAGTCAACGGATTCTGTCTCAGATTCCGTCTCGGAATCGTCCCGAGTTTTCTTAGCCCTCTTTGGTTTGTTCGTTGCTCTTGTGTGTACCATGGCTACAAGGAGCACAATGATCCATGCAAACACCATCCTTGCTTGTGCTTTAGTAAATGAAGAACCTGCGAGCAAAAACTCAAGAACACGAAAAATTGTTGAATTTTCAAAAATTTAAAAAATTGTATCTAAACAATCATTATCATGTAGAGAGACTAGGAATCAAATTAGTTTTGCAAAAAGAATTTTAAAAATAGATCAATTCCATGATTTTCAAAAATTCTCATTATATCAATTCCATGCCCTAAAACCGAATTTTCAGAAATCGAAGCCTAAAAATCCGTTAATCAAGAGAATACCAAGCATATAAACAAAACTAATCTACTCAGAGTTCTTATTTCAAAAGAAATTTGACCAAAAACCATCTAGAATTGAATTTGAATCAAGATTTTCACTCACGTTATGAAGAACAATGCAAAACCAGTGAAAAGATTGAGTTTTGATCAAAAAGACTTACTTGAATCTGAAGAACTCGAGTTAGAAAGGCTCCAAATTGGTTGTTTTCTAGATAGAGAAACTCTGGAGACTAGAAAACAAAAGCTTGTGATAAAATAAAATCAAAAACCCTTTTGTTTTAAATAAACCCTAGCCGCGGTCCGGATCGGATCAAGAATCCAGTCCGGAACGGCTACCCGCAGAAAAGTTCTGCGTTCGGGATCCAGAACAGGAATTCCAGTCCGGATCGGCTCCAACTTTTTCTTCAGAAAAATTTAGAAAAATTCCAGAAATTTCAGAAAAAGATTGTAAGCACTTTTGTATGTCAACTTTAAACAAAAACATCATTTCATATCAAAAGAAATAGATTATGCTAAATCTATCGATAATATCCAAGTAATGAAACGAAGATTTATAAAAATTAAATCCTTTAAAGTTGATCAAGTTCAAGAACATCTATCACGATCTAATGAGTAATGCGTTTATCAAATCATTAATTTAATAAAAAAAATGAAGTACCAAGATCGATAGATGTTTGAAATCGCAAATAAGTTAGATAATATATCTAGTCAATTTATTGTAAGGAGTGGCTCTTTGAGCATATTTCAATAAAAATCCCACCTTATACCAACTTTGGAATTTGACAGAGTCAAGTATTCCAATAAGCATTTTATCTAATCATCAAGAAAAATCATGCTTTGTATACATGTGGTAGCTGAACACAGTATTCGGACGACCGAGGTGGTAGCTCTTTCCTCCATGTGGTGGTAGTTTTCACACTCCTCATTGGGATGTAACTCTTTCCATATCTTTTGAGCATAAACATTTTAATAAACTCCCCCTCAATTGGCTATCAATTATTTAAGATATGAGGTATTCAACCAAAAATTGATCTCGTATTCATACTTAACTTAATTTTCAAATATGATAAAAACTATACCAAGAGATCATTGAGAGAGAAATTGACTTTGATCAATTAAAAATGAACTAATTGATATAAATGATCATTGTATCAAATGAATTATCATGATATCCAAACCATAATAAATTTCTTAAAAACATAAAAGGATGCAAGTAAAGTCAATTATACTAATGCTCAATTAATGTTCTATGTAAAAGCATAGATAAAGAACACAAACACAAAACAAAACCTAACCTAAGCAATGGTTTCAAAAAGTGTTATTTCAAAGAAAACATTCCAATTGCTTTACGCAAATGAATAAACCGTTTTTGATCCAAAGGTTTTGTTAAAATATCGGCTAATTGATCCTCAGTTGAAACATAAGAAATTTGAAGAATACTTGATTCAACTAGCTCTCTTAGAAAATGATATCTAAGTTCAATGTGTTTAGTTCTTGAGTGCAACACAGGGTTTTTAGAAATATTTATAGCACTAGTGTTGTCACAAAGAATAGTTACCGAAGACGCAGGAATTCGGAAGTCGCTCAACACGCTTTTCATCTAAATGAGTTGGGTTGAACAACTACCTGCTGAAATATATTCCGCTTCGGCAGTCGAGAGTGCAATGCAGTTTTGCTTTTTACTATGCCATGCAACAAGGCAATGGCCAAGATAAAAACATGCACCACTCGTACTTTTCCGATCATCCACTGATCCTGCCCAATCGGCATCTGAATATCCTATTATGTCAAGAGTTGTTCCCATAGGATACCAAATTCCAAAATTCAGTGTTTTTTGACGTACCGGATGATCCTTTTCATCGCTTTCAGGTGAACCTCCTTTGGTGCTGATTGATATCTCGCGCAAATCCCAACACTAAAGGATATATCCGGACGACTAGCCGTGAGATAGAGTAGACTTCCTATCATACTGCGATAAAGCTTCTCGTCTACACTTTCACTAAGAGATTCACTTCCTAATCCCTTATTGCTAGTTCCCATTGGAGTCGGAAAGTCTTTAGAGTTTTCTAATTCGAACTTCTTAACCAACTCCTTGGTATACTTGGATTGGCACAAATGGATGCCTTCTTCATTTTGTTTTACTTGCAATCCAAGAAAATATGTTAGCTCGCCCATCATGGACATCTCAAATTCGCTTTCCATGGTTTCCGCGAATTTTGAAGCATCGTTGTTTCTTGTTGCTCCAAACACAATGTCATCAACATAGATTTGTGCCACAATAAAGTTATCCTGAAAATGCTTCACAAAGAGTGTCCGATCCGCTCCCCCTCGAGTGTAGCCCTTTTCCAAAAGGTACTTTGTCAACCTTTCATACCATGCTCGCGGTGCTTGTTTTAGACCGTAAAGAGCCTTTTTCAATCGAAAAACATGGCTAGGTAGTTTATGGTCAATGAACCCTTTCGGTTGAGCCACATAAACTTCCTCATTTAAAAAACCATTTAAAAAGGCGCTCTTAACGTCCATTTGAAAAAGCTTAATTTTAAAATGACAAGCAATCGCAAAGAGGATGCGAATTGACTCGAGACGAGCTACCGAGGCAAACGTCTCATCAAAGTCTATACCTTCTATTTGTGAATAGCCCTGAGCAACTAGACGTGCTTTGTTCCTGATGATGGTACCATCCTCCTTTTTCTTGTTCTTGAAAATCCATTTAGTACCAATTACGTTGTGTTGCTTCGGTGGCTTCGTTAGTTCCCTGACTTTGTTTCTTTCGAACTGATGGAGCTCTTCCTGCATTGCTTCAATCCAGTAACCATCCCGAAGAGCTTCATCGACGTTCTTTGGTTCTATCATGGAGACGTAACATACGACTCCACAAACCAATTGTCTCTGAGTCCTGACTCATTCTTGTGGGTGTCCAATAATATTCGATTCTGGACGATCCTTGGAGATACGTAACGTTTGAGGTAACGGAGTACTCGGAGGTACATGTGATGATTCCTGCATTTCAGATAAACTAGAAGAACCGTTAGATGCATCAACATTATCGGAAGAATTATTATGAGAAGATGCATTTACAGGAGTATCATCATCAAGAGACATATCAGGGGTAGATTTATTAGATGCAAAATGAAAAGCTTCATCTACTTTAACATTAATAGATTCTACCATCGTTTTAGATTCGAAGTTAAATACCCGATATGCTCTACTATTTGTAGAATAACCCATGAAAATTTCTTCGTCACTTAGAGAGTCGAATTTTCCAAGATTTTCTCGATCACGCAAAATATAACAGCGACTCCCAAAGATTCGAAAATATTTGATATTCGGTTTTCTACAAAACCATAGCTCATATGGTGTATTTAAAGTTCCCGGGCGCAAATAAACTCGATTAATTACGTAGACCGCGGTGTTCACTGCTTCAGCCCAAAAATATAACGGGAGTTTCCGGCTGTGAAGCATAACACGCGCCATCTCTTGTACAACCCTGTTTTTGCGCTCGACTACACCATTCTGCTGAGGTGTATAGGGTGCAGAGAATTCATGTTGTATGCCGTTGGAAGTGCAAAAATCAATGAATTTAGAATTTATGAATTCTCCACCTTTATCACTTCGAACACGAACGATCTTTTCATTTCTCTCAATCATAACACGATGACAAATCTCATGAAAAGAATCGAAAGTATCTTCTTTCTCCTTTAAAAATGTTACCCATGTATATCTAGAGAAATCATCAACCAAAAGAAAAATATACCATTTACCTCCCAAACTTGGTTGACGAGTCGGCCCCATTAAGTCCATGTGCAGTAATTCTAAAGGCCGATTGGTACCCACGTGGTTCAAGTTCTTGTGTGCAGCCCTTGATTGTTTTTCCTTTTGACAACCTCCACACACAATATTTTCTTTAAAAGATAATTTCGGAACCCCCTTAACCACGTCTTTATTAGAAATCCTTGCTAGTTCCTTAAAATTTATGTGACCTAGTCTTTCATGCCAAAGAGTTTTATTATCCAAATAAACTAGGTTACAATGTTCAGAAATTTTATTTGGAACTACATAGCAATTATTTTCAGACCAAACCCTTTCAAAAAGAATAAATGGTCCTTATCAGTTACAATACATTCTGCTGAAGAAAAATTAACTGAAAAATTATTATCACAAAGTTGCCTTATGCTAATGAGGTTAGTCTTAAGGGCTTCAACAAATAAAACATTGTTCAAAACCGGGCCTTCTGGAATAGTGATTGTTCCTTTTCCAATAATTTTTGAAGAACGACCGTCTCCGAAAACTACAAGTCCTCCGGAGGTTTTCTCTAAAGATTGAAAATAATTTTTGTCACCGGTCATATGACGTGAACATCCACTATCCAGATACCAAGACGAGTTGTCATAAGCATGCAAGGAAGTATGAATGACAAGACAAGGGAAGATTTCACCTTTGCGCACCCAAACCTTTTTGGAATGCGTCGGCAATGATTGAGAAGTTATTCTCCTTGGTGAAAGCGTCTTGTATGATTGATCGCTTTTCTTTGACATCGTCTTGTGAGGTGAACTACCATGGTTCTTTTCCTTTGAAAAACTTTCCTTTGATTTCCAGGGAATGACCTTGTTGGTAGTTGTTGCAAGAGGCTCTTGATTTGATCGTTTTGCTCCAATCTTGCAATCTCTTCTTACGTGCCCTGCAAAACCACAACGAAAACATACCTTTGAACTTGTTGAACCCGAAGTAGGTGAGGTAGGCTTGTTGTCGTTGTATGCAGTGAATTCCGTCGGAGGAGGAGACGCCGACTGGGGCACAAAAACTGTTCCACTCGAACTAGGACTGTCTCCAGTTCGATTGTATCCAAGGCCCAAACGATTTGTTTGACCAAGACCAAGCATCTTATCCAACTTGCTCCTTCCAGAAGAAAATCGCTTCAAATCATCCTTGAGTTGGAAAATGGTCTTCGTCATTTCCATCTTTTCCTGAGGAGCCTCGGAATAGAGCTTCAAGAAGTAATTCGCTTTATCCACCAATTTGATATGTTCCTTCTCGAAATGCTCATTTTTCTCTTGAAGGGAAACATTTACTTTAATCAAGTTATCCCTTTCCACTTCAAGAGCGTTTGAGAGAGAAGTTGCCCTTTTTGCTTCTTCTTCGAGATCATGCAATCTCCCTCTCAAACCCTTGTTTTGCTTTGCCAATTTCTTTGAATCCTTTAAAGGTTTATGGTAGGCAAAAGAAAAGTCTTCACCTTCGGAATTACTCGATTCGTCGTCTATTGCATTCTTTTCAACTTGGGAGGAGTTGGACAATGAATCGGATGTACTTGCCATAAAGCACACGTAAGGTGAAGATGTGGACGCGTGGAATGCCGTTGCGTTGTTTTCTTCATCACTGGAAGATGACTCATTGGACGTTGAGGTGTCATCTCAAGTGACGGCTTGCATCGCCTTCTTCTTTAACGGATTCTTATTGGGACACTCCGTTGAGATGTGACCGTAGCCTCGGCACTTGAAGCATTGGACTTGTCCCTCTGAGTTTTTCTTGTCTCTTGAAGAACTCTCTTGCTTTCTTGACTTAAAGCTTGAATTTCCTTTGCCTTTCTTCGACTTTACGAAGGATGAGGTTTTGCTAGAATTACACCTTCGAAAGTTTCGGCGAAATTTCCTCGTCAAGAGCGCAAGTTGCTTCTCAAAATCCTCCATTGATAGGTTCTCATCATCGTCTGAGGAGGATGAATCCGCGTCTTCTTCCTTTGTTGTTTTCAATGCAAAACCTGAAGACTTAGAAGAAGATGCCTTTCCAGAAGAATAGTTAGTAGGAAATGTCATTTCATAAGTTTGAAGTGTACCAACTAATTCTTCTACTTTGATTTCGTCCGGGTGTTTAACTGTTTCAATGGCCGCAACCTTGGCACGAAATCTTTCAGGAAGAGTCCTTAAAATCTTTCTTACAACTTTAGATTCTCGAATTTTCTCTCCCAAGTTAGCACATGTATTTACGATATCTTGCAATCGTGTATAATAATCTGTGAACGATTTATTTTCTGCTATAAAAATTGAGTCAAACTTGCTCGTAAGCATTTGCAGTTTTTGAATCTTCACAAGGCTTGTTCCCTTATGTGTAACTTGTAGAACATCCCAGATTTCTTTCACAGTCTCACATGCCGAGACGTGAGAGAATTCAGTTTGCGACAAAGCATTAAATAAGGCGTTAATTCCTTTGCGGTTGTAAGAAGATGAATCAATTTCTTCCTTGGTCCATTTCGACCTAGGTTTGATGGTGCGAACATCAGCGATAATTTCAGTAGGATTTGTCCATCCAAATTCTATTGATTGCCATACCCGTTCATCGATGGAAATTAAAAATGCTCTCATCCGTACTTTCAAGTAGGCATAGTTTGTTCCATCGAAGAGTGGGGGTCTGTTGATGTTTCCACCTTCAACCATTGTTTACAACCCTATTCCCGCTCTGATACCACTTGTTGGGTTATGATAATATGGATCTAAATAGGGGAAAAAACACCTAGATGGGGGTGAATAGGTGTAAACAATAAACACTCAAAAATCTTTGCGTAATAAAACCCAATGCGGAAAAGTAAATAACACGTAGAGATTTTACGTGGAAAACTCCAAAACCAGGAGTAAAAAACCACGGGACCGATAACACGGTGAAATCAACTAAGATTAAACACGTACAAAGGTGATATACTGTACTCACACACGACTCATCCTTTTTCCATACGCTCCGAGTTGATCTTCTCCGCTCGCTCCGCAACGCGCCTCGAATCCACGATTTGCGTCCAACGCCGAATCCACGGCGTCCAACGTCGAATCCACGACGTCTGACCGAATCCACGGTCTCCACCAAGTAGTACGTCTCGATCACACTAACGTACCTCGCTCCGAATCCACGAGAGCGGTAGCACCTTGAATCCACAAGGTCACGCAAATCTACGCGCCGATTTTGGGGAAAATCGTTGTTTTGTTGGTGGTGATAATCCGCCGAATACTTAGATCAAAGATAGATCGGAAATACCATCTAAGTATTCATTAATTTGATTCTACTCAAAATCTGAGTTTGAAAACCTAGAATCAAATTAATTAATATAGATGAAGAAACATAAAATTAAATCTAGTTATTTCCTTTCTTCTCTATATGTGGATTTATAAGTTTTCTCCATTAATTTTTCTCGTTCATGTACGGAATAAAAAACTTATGGTGGATTACCCTAAAAGATAGAATTAGGGTTTACTTATAGGTTAGAAACCATTGGAAGTTGATAAGAATCAAAAACTGACTGTAACAGATTTTTACTCGCACGACGGTCCGGACTGTATTAGGCTTGATCCGGACTGTCGTTGTTTTTCAGAGAATTTCTGAAAAAACAGTGTTCGGGGTTCGGACTGAACTACCACGGTCTGGACTGTTCATGCGATTCCTGCAAAATCCACGTTCGGGGTCCGGACTGAACCAAGGGTGTTCCGGACTGGATTTGCGCATGAACCTACCTACGTTCGGGGTCCGGACTAGATTACTCTGATCCGGATCCTGAACATATAATAGTCCAGTTTCTTGATTTTTATGAGATTAAAAACCCATCCAAGTGTTTCTACACTACAAGAAGTATTCGGATCACCAAAGTTATTTAGTTAAACGTACCTGATCCTTTTGAATTCTTCTTTCTTGAGATTGAGGTATATGATCCAAACATCTTCATCTTCAATCTTCAAGACTTAACCACTTCACGAAATACGCCAAAACAAATTCCTTAACAGGAGCGACCCACACGAGTAAGGTATCACTGTAACCAGTATCATATGTATCATAATATAGCAGGACTGGATAACGACTCTGATCAAAGTGGGAAAACCCATCCACTAAAGGGAAACCTAATACCCAATCTGATGCACAAGTACCAATCCGGTCAACCGCCCAATATCCACGGTTGCCGCAAAACCCCATGTTGGCATAAAAAAAAATTATAATAAAAAAAATAGGGGGAAAGATTATGGTTGGTCTGTAATACTGATTTGTCTATATAAGCCTCGTAAAAACCCAAAATTTTTAACATATTAATAATTTGGGTCCAACAAATTCAATTCTTTAATAGGCCATTTGTGAACACAAGCTTAGGCCATTTGTGAACACAAGTTTATGGGTCTCATCAAAGCTCCGTCGATTTTTTAAGTCGGATCCTATTTTTTTGTGCCCAGCGGGCCTTACATTATAGTCAACTTCTTGTTTAAAGATTCAATTTCAAAAATTATGTTCAAATTAAATTTTGAATTTTGAATTTTAAATTTCCAACCAAATTTTAAAATATCTCTCAAATGCCACATATACTCAAATTTAAATTTTGAATCCAATCGAAATTCTTCATGCGTCAATTATCTCAAACGCACTTATCCAAATCTTAAACCACATTTTAAAATATCTCTCAACTGACTTACCCAAACTCACCTATATCTTGTTTTGAATTTTTGAATCCAAGCAAATTCCCTCGTTCGTTAACCGTTTAATTTTGAAATTCAAATACAACCATACTTCCCCAAATTTAAACATAAATTTAAAATTTGAAATTTAAATACAAACATACTTCCTCAAATTTAAATATAACATATTCAATTTTGAAATTTAAAATTTAAAATTTAAATACAAACATACTTCCTCAAATTTAAACATAACATATTCAATTTTAAAATTTGAAATTTAAAATTTAAACACAACCATACTTTCTCAAATTTGAACATAACCGTCCCATTTTGAAATTTGAACACATATTGAAATTTGAACATAATCGTTCAATTTTAAATTTAAAATTTAAAATTTGAATATAACCACATTCTCATAATTTTGAAATTTGAACATACTCAATTTTAAAATTTGAAATTTAAAATTTAAATACAACTATACCTCCTAAAATTTGAACAGAACCATTCAATTTTGAACATATTCATTTGAAATTTAAATACAACCATACTCTCCCAACATATTGAAATTTGAACATAACCGTTCAATTTTGAAATTTGAAAATATTCAATTTTAAAATTTGAATTTTAAACATATCCTTTCAATTTTAAAATTTAAATCTGAAATTTGAAATTTAAAATTTGAAATTTGAATATAATAATTTCCTCAAATTTGAACCTCGTATTTTCCTCAACGAAACCACATTCCTACGCACTTTCCTCAACGAAACCATATTCCCGTACGTCGTTTCTCAACAAACCCGCATTTTCTCGCAACCCCTCAACAAATCTCAACAAACCCTACGCGATATTTCTCTGCCCCTCCCCATTATAAAAAGGGGCGATTTTCCTTTGCCTGGGCTGAAAAACCAACCTCCCATATTCCACCACAAAAAAATATAACCTCCGATATTCCACCGCAAAAAAAAACCAACCTCCCATATTCCACCACAAAAAAATATAACCTCCGATATTCCACCGCAAAAAAAAACCAACCTCCCATATTCCACCACAAAAACCTCCGATATTTCACCGCAAAAAAAAATCAACCTCCCATATTCCACCACAAAAAAAAACCTCAAAAGGGAGAAATAACGCTTCCTCGACTCCTCCGATCGACTTCCTCGACTCCTCCGATCGACTTCCTCGACTCCTCCGATCGACTTCCTCAACAACTCCGAGCAACTCCGAGCGACTTCCTCAACAACTCCGAGCGACTTCCTCGCCCTTTTTTTTTGACGTATTTCTCAGATTCAAAAGAAAGAAAGAAAAAAAAAAAGAAAAAGAAATAAATTTCTTTAAAGCCGGTTCGGGACCTCTCCGGACGCCCCTTACTTCAGGTTGAAAAGAAAGGAAAAAAAAGAAAAATAAATAAATAAATTTCTTTGAAAGCCGGTTTGGGAACTCTGCGGACGCCCCTTACTTCAGGCTGAAAAGAAAGAGAAAAAAAAAGAAAAAAATAAATAAATTTCTTTGAAAGCCGGTTTGGGAACTCTGCGGACGCCCCTTACTTCAGGCTGAAAAGAAAGAGAAAAAAAAGAAAAAAATAAATAAATTTCTTTGAAAGCCGGTTTGGGAACTCTGCGGACGCCCCTTACTTCAGGCTGAAAAGAAAGAGAAAAGAAAGAGAAAAAAACAAGAAAAAAAGTAAATAAATTTCTTTGAAAGCCGGTTTGGGAACTCTGCGGACGCCCCTTACTTCAGGCTGAAAAGAAAGAGAAAAAAAGAAAAAAATAAATAAATTTCTTTGAAAGCCGGTTTGGGAACTCTACGGACGCCCTTACTTCAGGCTGAAAAAAAGAGAAAAGAAAGAGAAAAAGAAAGAAAGAAAAAAAAAAAAAAAATTTCTTTGAAAGCCGGTTTGGGAACTCTGCGGACGCCCTTTACTTCAGGCCGAAAAGAAAGAGAAAAGAAAGAGAAAGAAAGAAGAAGAAAAAAACCGGTTCGGATGATTTCTTCGGACATCCGAAACTAGGTTATTGCAAAAAGGAATCGCTTCGGATCCCAAATCAAATTACATTGAAACTCAAGATAAGAAAATTTTCTTCGGATGCCAAATAAAATAAAAGGGGATATTGAAATAGGAATTTCTTTGAATCGAGACAAAATTCAAATGAGTCCTAATCAACTTGTAGCCTAAGTCCGATTCAAAAAGGACTAATAAATGAACTCAATAATGCTCACCCCATATGAAGGCCTCAAATTTACCCATATAAAAATAAGGCCCAGTCCACATACGGAGCCCAACCACATACGGGTCCCAAAGCCGAGTCCACAAATAAAACCCAAAATCTATTCAACACGCAAATAAAACCCAAAACCCATTTGATCCACAAATAAAACTGATAACCCATTCCAACACGCAAATAAAACCCAAAGCCCAATCCAATCCATAAATAAAACCCAAAACCCATTCAATCTCATCGCCTTAACATATATAATTAAGGCAAAATTATATCCAAACCGACTAGATTCTAAATCATATCCTTAGAATTTAGCCAAATCCAATTCGATCGAGCTCTAACACATATACTTAGAGTTCATCCAGTTCATCCAAACCAACCCAACTAACCCTAATACATATACTTAGGGTGCAGTTAACCTTTTACTCTAGCACATATATCTAGGGTAGAAACCAAAACAACTCAACTAATCCTAATACATATACTTAGGGTTAGTCAACCTCTCACTCTAGCACATATAACTAGAGCAAATAACATATCAGGCTCGGCCAATCCTAACACACATAGGACTTAGCCACCTCCTACTTTCGAGTAGCATCAAATCTGACCCACCTCAATACATATCCTTGGGGTTTGGTCATGTCTCCACTTTGGAACATACGCCAAATATGGAATCAAATATAATTGAACTCTAATACATATACTTAGAGCCAATCGAACCCAACTAAACTCTAACACATATATTTAGAGTTTAATATCGACTAGTCCTCAACTCATATAATCGGGATCAAGTCAATTTCAGATCCAGCTAAATCCTAACCCATATACTTAGGATTTGGTCAATCATTAGGATACGATTTATTCTATCCCCCCGCAAATGTCTCTTAATCGAAGGTGCCCCAGTCACATGGAGGTAATTAACAATAGATGCTTGCGTCTATTGGAAGTCATGAATCCGCAATACCTGATATCCACATACACCAATCCACACATACAAATATCCATCTGAATCGCGAATACCATCCAACGGGAATCCCCAGAGGAATCGCGCGAGATGAGTCATTCGAGATCGCAGACACCCCACAAGTCCACAACTAATCCAACCTGTCCCAGACACAAAGTCCCGACTACACTATCCCAAGCCTCTGCTCGAACCCGAGCAACACGAATCTAGAATCTAAAAAGGAAGGAGAAAGAACAAACATGGTTTCTCCTAAGTCTGATTCCAACATGATAGTGTAGCAATAAAAGATGGACTATCTAGATGTCCATACAAGCATGCATTTGTCCTTAAGGAAAAGAAAGGGAGTAAATCACATAATAGCTCCATAATCCAGGGTCCATCAAAAGAATGATCAGAATAATACCCGCACATAGATATAGCCTCCTACTCCATCGAGTAATCATAACATAAAAGACTATGTGTAACCTGGCATGCTAAAAGATCACTACTATAGTATATCAATTTGCATGATCTAGGCCATTCCAGTAGCTTCCATCTCGATGCTAAATGTTATACAATTAAACATGCATGCTAACAATCACACAGGGTAAATCCCTTTAGGTAAGCTTTTACTATTTATTTTCATAGGTATACTGTGGTGTCCCGGAATTCCCGTGCGACTCGACCGTGTGCTTGGTGGTGAGAAAACACCTATTTTTGGTGTATTGAGTGCGTTGTGCGTCGAATGGATGCCAAAAACGGACTCAGCGCGCGAAAACAGTCAAAATTGGCTATTTACGGGCGTAAATGGGCTATCGGGCCTATTTTTGGTCGCGGGCCGGTCCACGGCCCAC
The DNA here is from genome assembly GCA_029204045.2 of Tillandsia leiboldiana. Classification (NCBI taxonomy): domain Eukaryota; kingdom Viridiplantae; phylum Streptophyta; class Magnoliopsida; order Poales; family Bromeliaceae; genus Tillandsia; species Tillandsia leiboldiana. The sequence continues at coordinate 28,789,532 of CM055065.1, forward strand.
CCGCGTGCACCGGGAGCAACAAACCCGCGCCGGTGCCACGTGGCAGGCGCGGGTTGGTCGATCCGGTCGCAGGCGCGGGCGGGGCGCAGCGACCCAGGTGCTGGCGCGGGAGCGTGGGCGCACGTGGGTGGCGCCACGTGGCCGCTCCGCGTTGGGCGCGCCAGCCCATGCGCTGATGCGCGTGGGGAAGCGGCGCGGGCCAGCGCGGGGTTTGCGCAGGTGGCGACACGTGGCGGGCGCCTATTCGCCCGCGGCGCGCGATGGGACGTGACACAGGCGCGTTGGTCGCGGTGCGGCGTTGGTGCCGCCACGTGGCGGCCTCCGCCTGGTCGCGCCCGCGCGCGGGAGGCGTCGTGCGGCCACGTGGCACTGCGGTGGCACACGCGGCGCGGGGTTTTTTGGCGGGATCACTGTAGCTCGCCCGAGATTGGGGTTTCGGGCACCCGAATTCCAGATTCGGGCGCCCGAATCTGCGCACCTTGGGCTATTTAAGCCCAAAACGCCCCCATTTTCTCCTTTTTCCCCTTTTTGCTCCGTACGTGCTCGCGAGAGGGAGAGAGAAAGAGCATTGTGGGAGTTTTCGGGGTGTCGTGAGCGCACCGTTTGTGCCGTGGAGCGCGCGCGAGGTGTCCCTTGGAGCCGGGCGAACACGCGGTTGCTTGTTCGACGACGCGCCGACTTTAAGGTTGGTTCCGCTCGTCTTTTCGCGGTGTTTTCCGGCACAGTTTTGGGGTTCACCCTTTTGGATTTTGGGTTTTTACCCCTTGTCCTTGTGCTTGTTAGGGACTGTTGTTTACCTCACCGTTTTGCGTGCGGACTCCGGCACTATGCTCCGTTTTGCATGCGGACTCCGGCGACGTGCTTCGTTTTGCGTGCGGACTCCAGCGGCGTGCTCTGTTTTGCGTGCGGACTCTGGTGGCGTGCTCCGTTTTGCGTGCGGACTCTGTTTTGCGTGCGGACTCCGGCACCGTGTTCTGTTTTGCGTGCGGACTCCGGCGGCGTGCTCCGTTTTGCGTGCGGACTCCGGTGGAGGCAAGGAATCGTGCGGAGTCCAATTGCAAGTGTCTACGAGAAATTGGTGGCATACCGAGGTGGGTTGGATTTTTCTCCAAGTCTGCGGACTTCTTTTTAATTCTATTATGATAGGATTCAGCATGATAGAATAAGTATATTATTGGAACCTTGACTAGCACCCCCATCATATGTTGCATGTGTTTAACCAGACCAATAGAGAACCTTAATCTGGGCTTGGTTCTTTTATGCTTTAGACATCTCACACATTGCTTTTCTTTCTGGACATAGAGTTCCTCGCCCGGGTAGTGGGCCGAGTGGTCAGGACATTGTGGGACGTATGTTGCACTCGGGCTTGGGGGCTGAGTGGGGTCTGGTAGCTGTGTTAGACCAGTGTTAGTGTTTTTGTAGAGTCCTGGCGTTCCAATGCCTTTGTATACCTTCTTTTTATGAAGAGATTGTTAGGAAAACTTTTCACTGTGTTTTCTGCAATGGACTGGCCTGGACCGCGAGTATTTTTCTGCGATTGAGCTCGTAAAACGGAGGACGGCAAAGCGAACGGATTCGGATTCCGATTTACGGATCTCCCGGAATGGGGGTCAAAGCGTTTTCCTTTGAGTGGTGCATCGGAATCCGTGCTAAGTGGCCGGCACGCTTTTCGAGGCGATCGGACGGGATCTTTCTATGATCAGTTTCTTTTATCTTATTTATGTTATTGGTTTATGTTAATTATTTTTGTAATACCTCGACCTTCCGGTTTTCCGTTTTGGTCTTAATTGAATCTTTTTAGTTGTTAACGGGGGTTGAAAGTTCAAGAATTTCTGGGCAGACCGTCGGGGCTCGCGGATAATTTTAGGTGTTAGAGCTCGCGAAATGGAGAACGGTGGCGCGATCGGATCCGAATTCCGACCCCGGGATCTCCCAGAATAAATTTTTGAAGATTGCTAGCAGTTTCGGGTGCATCAGAAGGCGTGCGGGCGATCGACACGCTTTCCAAGGTAAATTGGACTCCTGGTCCGCACCCTGATCGATTTTATTCTTGAGTTGGGAATTTTGGGTTCATTCCCACTTCTCATTTGTCGTGCGTTAGGTCTTTCTGAGCGCGTGCGGAAAACCCCCGTTCCCAGTTTCCACCTCTATCGGTTGGCGTGAAGAACCGAGGCGACGAGACGGGGAGAAGGAAGGACGATCGCACTTCCTGCGGAATTCGGCGAACGAGAACGGGACGATCCCCCTTCTTCCTCCCTTACCGGCGAAAATGAGGTGAGCGGTTCGGGTCTTTCCGGTTTTTCGGTGTGAGGTTTTCTTTCTTGTTGTGTCGCGTGCGAGGCGAGTTTGGTACTAAACGGGAGGCCGCCACCGCCGTGGTTAAACAGGAGGCCGCCGCCGCCGTTACCGTGTTCACGGGGTCATCGCCGCAGCCGCCGTGATCGCGGGGTCGCAACCGGAGCCGAAAAGGGGCGGATTACTGTTCGTTCTGGCAGGATTCAGGCCGCGGTCCACCGCGCCGGCGTGCACCCGGCGCACGCCTCCGTGGCCCGGGGCCGCAGACCCGGTGCACGGATGCGTGCGCCAGGCTGCGCGGTGCATGCCCTAGGCGTGCACCCGGTGCTCGCCACCACAGCGGGGAAGCGGTGGACCCAGTGCGCGCCCCTGCCCGTGCGCGGCCCGGCCCAAGCCGCAGCGGTCCACCGCTGCGGCGTGCTCCCGGCCCGCGCCGCGGCCGCCTTCTGTCGTGGACCCGGTCCACGCCTGGATCCGTGCACCAGTCTTCAGAAAAAGATCTAGAAGCTCCGTTTTTGGCCCGTTTCGCCCCGTTTTTGAGTGTTTTTTACCACGACGATGATTATTTTTAACAATATTTCTTATTGTAGCTTTTCGGGCACAGGGTGAGGGTGTTTTAGTTGGAGCTCCCGCACGTCTTCTCCTTCATGTTTGAGGTGGGTACCCCTTAGAACCCCTTTGTGCATATTCTCGTTACTATTATGTATCATTGTCATCATATTTGTGGCGACCGAGGGTCACGGTGCACGAGGATACATCCCGTTGTGGGGAATTTTTCCGGTGTTTGAATTACGGTATTGTGGGAGAGGTATAAGAGTAAGTGGTTGCATCAATTAATATTGTTAACTCCCGTTATCATTATCATATGCTCTTATCGATGTTATAGCGACCAAGTGTCGCGGTGCCCTATATTATGTATACGTATGTGGGTTTTCCTTCTAAGACTTAGTGTGGGACTTTTGGAAACTGTAATCAAGTTTTAATAACTCGTCTAACTGTGCTAATATGAGTAATCTCTATTGTTGTTACTATCGGGTTTTACTATTGTGTACTTGGTTACTATGCTCGAGGCTGCAGCACGCGCACCCGCGGTTTGGCCACCGCAAAGGGTGCGCTTTTCCGGAAAAGTGGTCTATGACCCGTGTAAACCCACGAGGTGACGTAGTGGGGGCCCCCGTAGGTGTGGGGTTTTGAGGCGCCAAGGTGTGAGCGGTGCGACCCGTCGGGGTAGGTGCCCGACGTGGTCAGGTTTTAGAGGTGTTCGTGTTTTATTTCCCTCTTAGGAGGGTGGTTGCTCCGGATAGTCTTACGGTGGGATTTGCATGATAAGGAGGGCGGTTGCTCTGGTTTTACTGCGGTTTGCTTTATCTATAGCCCTAGTTGCTTTCGTGCTTTATTTTCTGGTCACTGACTTCCCACTCCGTGACAGGTTTCTCGGGGGTGAGAGCTAGGGCGACGGTGAGGCCGTGGCAGGAGCACTTTTGGTCCTTCGAGGCCATAGACTGTATTTACTTCTTATATTGCGCATTTCATTACTTGTTAGTAGCTTACTATGTGGATTGCGATACCCTTGTGGGGTCGATGTGGATGTTGGAATGTCTTTTTATTATCCTTGTGGGTGGTTGTTTTGCTTTTCCCGATTGGCCGCTTTCAAACTACAAAAGAAAAGAAAAAGAAAATATTTCGAAAACTGTTTTAAAAATATGGGTGTCGTGTGGGCACCATTTTAAAACCCTGTGGATTTATGGATTGCGAAAACCATTTTGAAAATCTGGGTGTCGTGTGGGCACCATTTTAAAACCCTGTGGATTTATGGATTTCGAAAACCGTTTTGAAAAACCTGAGTGCCGTGTGGGCACCGTTTCTAAAAACTTGTGGATTTATCCTTTCAAAGTTAGCCGGCCTCTTTAATACTTATGGAAAATGGTTGTATGTATTCGACTGTTGAACTAGTGTGGTTAAAGTGTTGATTGTATGGTTGTTGTAGTCAGGACACCGTGCATATACAAAGGAGACTCTGCCCGTTCGCAGAGTGAATTTGTATATATGGCGGGTCTGGGCACGCACTGGGGGAGGTTGGTTTCAAAAAAAAAAAATGTATACGCAAATTCAATCTTTTCGTTGGTCGTCTTCCGCTTAATGAAACCCCCGGGGCGTGACAGTTTTGGGAACCGTTTTGGTTAAACGGTGGTCCCGGATCTTTGGGTATTTCTCCGTTTTGGTCGTCACCACCAAGTTGTGATCGTGGTGAGCGTGTGTTATCAGGACCTTGAACCCAGAATGTTTTTGGACACTCATGATTTTAGTAAACCAGTGTTTTTCCTTCCGAATTTCTAGGGGTCGCCGAAGCCTGTTCTTGTTTGATTGGGCGGGGGCATTAACCCTTGTTACGGCTTTTTGTGTTGGCATATTTCGTGAGTTGAGTCGGAGTCTTGAAGTGATCAAATTGTCAATCAGCAATTGAAGACTCAGAGAAGATTCAACAAGATCTCAAGTTGACACTCAGTGTTTTGAGTCTTGAAGATTGAAGTTGAAGAATTGTGGATCATATACATCAATCTTAAAGAAAATGGATTCGGATTGATCAGGTACGTTTAACTAAATAATTTTGGTGATCCGAATACATTTGAGTAGTTTAGAAACACTTGGATAAGTTTTCATTGCTTAAAAATTAAAAACTGGACAAATTGGATGTTCAGAGTCCGGATCAGAATTTCTGATCCTGAACCGATCCGGATCAGAATTCCGATCCGGATCAGAATTTCGATCCGGATCAGAATTCTGATCCGGATCCCGAACCTTGTTTTTTCAGGAATTGCTAAAAAAAGACAACAGTCAGGATCGCCGTAAATCCGATCCGGATCGTCGTGCGGGAAAATTTCTGTTAAGTCAGTTTTGATGCTTATCTCTTTCCAAAGGTTTCTAAACTATAAATAGACACTTAGGGTTTCTCAAGAACTACCGATTAATTAATAAAACACTTGAGAGCAACCCTAGAGGCTAGGTTTTTATCGTTCTTCTTTTAGCCTCTTTTAGGTCAATTCGACGGTTCTTCCAAGATCTATCTTTTGTCGAATTGATCTAGTCTTTGCTTAGAGATTCCTTCTACGGTTCTTCAATGATAATCTACGCAAAGGATCACCATCGAAACCAATATTTCTATCGGCTAAGTTTGCGTCGTGGATTCGACGTGGCATCGTGGATTCGGTGTGTTGAAGGCGTTTCGTGGATTCGAAACGTGTGCTCGTGGATTCGAGTGGTGTTCGTGGATTCGAACGTGTGCAGTGGACGTGCAATCGGTGGAGCGCAAGGTCCAAAGAAGTTGAAGGAGGGGTTGAGTCCGTGGAGTCGGTAATCACCTTGTTATTCTTCTATTCTTAGTGGATTGTTATTGCGTGTTGGTCACGTGGTTTTTCTCCTGGATTGGAGTTTCCACGTATATCTCGGTGTGCTATTTTTATTTCCGCATTGGTTTTTATTTTGCACTGAGATTGGTTTTATAAGTATTACACCTATTCACCCCCCCTCTAGTTGTTTGATAGTACCTATTTAGATCCGTGTGGATCCTTTAAATATATAAAAACCTACAAGTGGTATCAGAGCGGGTTTTAGGTTTATCTATCATGTTGGGTGGAAGTGGTAATATTTATAGACCTCCTCTTTTTGATGGGACTAATTATGCTTATTGGAAAGTGCGGATAAGAGCTTTTCTCATCGCAATTGATGAGCGGGTATGGCAATCCGTGGAATACGGTTGGGTGCATCCTGTTGAGGAAGTAGGAAATTCTACTACCCCAAAACCTCGCTCTAGATGGTCCCAAGAGGAATTCGAAAAGTTCTTCTTACAATGGGAAGGGTATGAACGCTTTATTTAATTCTCTTTCCTCGACTGAGTTCACACGAATTTCCGCGTGTGAAACCGCGAAGGAAATTTGGGATATTCTCAAAATTACACATGAAGGTACTAATCTTGTAAAAATTCAAAAGCTCCAGATGCTTACAAGTCAATTTGACTCTATTCATATGGAAGAGCATGAATTGTTTACAGATTATTACACAAGACTTCAAGATATAATCAACACTTGTGCTAATTTAGGAGAAAAAATCCCGGAGTCGAGAATTGTAAGAAAGATACTTCGGACTCTTCCGGAACGGTTTAGGGCAAAGGTTACTGCCATTGAAACCGTTAGTCATCCGGATGAGATGAGAGTAGAGGAATTAGTAGGTGCTTTGCAAACTTATGAAATGACTTTTCCTACTAATCAAGTTTCTTCCAAGTCTTCTTCTAAGCTTACAGGTATTGCATTCAAATCAACAAAGGAAGAAGATAGCGAATCAAGTTCCGACGATGAAATCTCTTTCGCCGATTTTGAAGAACAATTGGCGCGGATCGTAAAGAAATTTCGTCGGAAGTTTTGGAAGAATCGAACCGATGGATATTCATCCTCGAAACCAACTAAAGGATCATCGGGTTCTAAATCCTCTAACCTCAAAAGCTCTGCGAAACCTTCTAAGGAAAAATATGAATTCGAAGGGGAAATCCAATGTTATAGATGCAAAGGCTACGACCATATTTCAACGGATTGTCCTTCTCCGAAATCATATATAAGAAGGCTTTGCAAGCGAAAACTTGGGACGATTCTACTTCTAATGAATCGACCTCAAGTAAAGAGGAAAAAGTCGTTGCCTTACATGCCTCTCATACTCCCTCTTCTAATATTTGTTTATCATCTTTAATCACTGACTGTATTCCTTTGATTTTGCATGAAACATCAACATCCGGCGGAGAGTCATCAAGTAAGGGGGAGTCGGACGAAGAAGAACTCGTTGAGGCATATCAACAACTTCTTACGGAATCAGAGAAGATGGCCAAGCATATTAAGAAGTTGAGGAAGCAACGACTTGAGATTCAAGACGAGAATCATGCTTTAAAGATCAAACTTCATGATCTCGAGGAGGAACGAGAGCTTTTATTGGATAATAATAAAATCCTCCAAGAAAAGATAAATCAATCGGAAACGATCGTTAATTCCCACATTAAGAAGATTGATTTTCTAGAAAAACAGTTGAGGAAATTCATGTCACCAACCAAGCCTTGACCAAGCAAGTTCATCAACTTAAATCCGACATACAAAGGCTTTCACCGGTTCCAAGAAATTTGATTGTATATCCGGATTAGGTCAAACAAGCAAGGTTGGTTTGGGATTTAAAAAGAACCAAACTGTGAAGGCTTCAAGTTCCACAACTAAATTGAAAGGAAGAACTTGTCATCAATGTGGACTTGAAGGACACTTGATGAAGTCGTGCCCGAAAAAGAGAAAGAGGAATTCTTCGACAACTTCATCTACGGAGCGAACTCAACGGAATCAAAAGACTCATCAAGTCAAAGGAGTTCACTCAACCCACCAAAGGGTCCGAGCCACAACATCAATCATTCAAGTGGATCACTGCGAGGCAAAGACCTAAGGTGGATCAACAGTCAAAGCTATCATCTCCCAACCACAATGAATCAAGACAACCCAAAATCCGACGATTTTGGATTCGGAAAGGTGATATCTTTCCTTGTCTTAAGTTCTAAATAGCTTATGACTGTATGTAATGCTTTGATTGGTTTTCCTTTCATATTTTTCTCTGAATCTCTGCATTACATGTTTTCAATGCTCTTCGTTTCTATGTTTTGTTTTTAAACAAAAGGGTTTTAACGAACAAGTGCATTAAATAAAAAGGGTTTCACTTTCAATCACTCCAATTTAATTTTATATGAATTATCAACTTTACTCCATAATCATAATTCTTGAAGATACTTCATTATAGGAGTTTTTGATAATTATATTCATCAAATTTTAGTAATCATGTGTGATCTTTAGATGATTAATCTATCTCGGTTGTGTGAATTCTTTGTGATAAACATGAGACAAACCGATAGACTAAAATTTGGGATTTAATTCTTTCACATAAGAGATTGTATTTCTTACAAGGGTAATGAAATGAATTGCAAAAGATGTGGAAAGAGTTACATCCGAAAGGAGTGTGAAAACTACCACCACATGTTGGAAAGAGCTGCCACCGGTCGTCCGGTTTGTGTGTGAAGCTACCACATGTTATGGATGCTTGAAAAATATTTATGAAATTTTTTTAGTTGAAGCATTCGGAGATTTAAATTCAAAGTTCTTATTTTGAACAATCTCCTGGTTGGTATAAGGTGGGATAGTTGAAAGATGCTCAAAGAGCCACCCTTAGGTATTTTAGTGCATATCTCAATTTGAAAGGGTAAAATTCAAAATTGATGTCATTTGGAAATCTCTGTAAGTCATCTTTGTAAATCCGTTACATCTTGATAGACTTTGGATCTCAAGATTATTTTTGATGACTTGTGTTTGACGTATATAATTGAAAAACGGTTTATAATGTTTTATCTTTGTTTTTCATGATTTCGGAGTAAATCTTTTAATTTTTGTAAAATTAATTGGATTGAATGACATCTATGTGATCTCATATTATTTTCAAGCACTTAAATTGTTTTCTTGATTAATACAAATCGGTAATTCAAAGATTTCAAAATCTGGATTTGTTTCAAGAAATTATTTGATTTTTGCTTTCGAGTACCGGTACGCAATCTGTGTTTTTGTTATATACCGGAACTGAGCTTTTATCTCTCTTTCTCTATGAACTAATGCTGTTAGTGATTTCCTTTTGTCTAGTATTTCACTGTTTGACAATTTGTGACAAAAAGGGGGAGAAGAGAAATAGGGGGAGACGGAGAGAGATCATCGAGATAGGGGGAGATGATGAAAAAGGAGCCGAAAAAACAAAAAGAACCAAAAGGACGAATCAAATGTAGGATTTACATTTTATTTCTGACGACTGACTTTTGATTTGTTTGGAGTTTTGTTTTGCAGGATCTACATCACTTTAAGACTCCAAGTCCTAAGTCATAGAGTTTGTTCTAAGACTGGTTCAAATGTAATTTTTGTTTATTGGATCTTTCACGCAAAGAAAGTCAATGTTTTGGTGATGACATTGAGTTTCGATTTTTTGGTTTAAGATGAGTGTCTTGAGCGTTTTTATGTATTTTTGGGTTTTGTCACGAAATTGCCAAAGGGGGAGATTGTTACGGCTTTTTGTGTTGGCATATTTCGTGAGTTGAGTCGGAGTCTTGAAGTGATCAAAATTGTCAATCAGCAATGAAGACTCAGAGAAGATTCAACAAGAGCTCAAGTTGACACTCAGTGTTTTGAGTCTTGAAGATTGAAGTTGAAGAATTGTGGATCATATACATCAATCTCAAGGAAAATGGATTCGGAATGATCAGGTACGTTTAACTAAATAATTTTGGTGATCCGAATACATTTGTGTAGTTTAGAAACACTTGGATAAGTTTTCATTGCTTAAAAATCAAAAACTGGACAAATTGGATGTTCAGAGTCCGGATCAGAATTTCTGATCCTGAACCGATCCGGATCCCGAACCTTGTTTTTTTCAGGAATTGCTGAAAAAAAGACACAGTCGGATCGCGTAAATCCGATCCGGATCGTCGTGCGGAAAATTTCTGTTAAGTCAGTTTTTGATGCTTATCTCTTTCCAAAGGTTTCTAAACTATAAATAGACACTTAGGGTTTCTCAAGAACTACCGATTAAATTATAAAACACTTGAGAGCAACCCTAGAGGCTAGGTTTTTATCGTTCTTCTTTTAGCCTCTTTTAGGTCAATTCGACGGTTTCTTCAAGATCTATCTTTTGTCGAATTGATCTAGTCTTGCTTAGAGATTCCTTCTACGGTTCTTCAATGATAATCTAAGCAAAGGATCACCATCGAACCAATTTCTATCGGCTAAGTTTGCGTCGTGGATTCGACGTGGCATCGTGGATTCGGTGTGTGAAGGCGTTTCGTGGATTCGAAACGTGTGCTCGTGGATTCGAGTGGCGTTCGTGGATTCGAACGTGTGCAGTGGACGTGCAATCGGTGGAGCGCAAGGTCCGAAGAAGTTGAAGGAGGGTTGAGTCCGTGGAGTCGGTAATCACCTTGTTATTCTTCTATTCTTAGTGGATTGTTATTGCGTGTTGGTCCCGTGGTTTTTTTCCTGGATTGGAGTTTCCACGTATATCTCGGTGGCTGTTTTTTATTTCCGCATTGGTTTTTATTTTGCACTGAGATTGGTTTTATAAGTATTACACCTATTCACCCCCCTCTTAGTTGTTTGATAGTACTATTTAGATCTGTGGGATCCTTTAATATCATAAAAACTACAACCTTTGGAGTGCCGGAAAATAACCTGGTTTTTGCCTGATTTTCTCAATCAACTAAAATCTATAAAAAGTTTGTTTTCTCAATTCAAGACGGTATTTTATAATAAAAGGTCATCTTTTCTCCTAAATTGTGTCCTCACCGACAGGGGGAGTGATCTGGGTTCTAAGCGGCTGATTCTTTCTGGGTCGATAAGCAAACGGGAGGTCTACGCCTATAGCCTGTTAATGTTGTCGGGGTCCGTAGGTAATTAGTCTCACCGGGATTTCGGACACGTCGCTATTGGCTGTAGAGTTCCAGCCCGTGAGTTAGCATGTTGGGGTGGTTCCCAAGTTTAAACCGAGGGAAGCCGAATTCCTGAACATAAGGGATCGAGAACTCGATAGCTAAAGCCTAGATGTATGTTCTTGTTTGATTGGGGTTCTAGCAACGGCCTCAACCGAGATTCTCGGACCCTTGCTGTGTCAGATGGATCTTCGTCGTATGAGGGGGTCGGTTTTGGGAGCGTTTGAGTTGACGGCGGTACTGTGCGTGTGTACTTTCTTTTAGTGGGTAGCATTCTAAGAGTTGGTCTTGGAGGGTTCTCCGAGCTGAGTGTGGTTCTTGGGTGTTCGCGTTTCATATCGTTTGATCGTGGATATAGCCTGGATGTGACCCTTTTTGCCAGATCGAGACACGCCTGCAGCCGGTGGGGTCGCCTCTCCCACGAGTACTGCTACGGATGCGATGATGATGATGGCCTAGTTGATACACTAGAGGTCGCTTTCGTGATACTGAGATAGTCCGATGGACGCC
>CM055065.1:28800966-28834623 GCA_029204045.2 Tillandsia leiboldiana
TAGCTTCCATCTCGATGCTAAATGTTATACAATTAAACATGCATGCTACAATCACACAGGGTAAATCCCTTTAGGTAAGCTTTACTATTTATTTTCATAGGTATACTGTGGTGTCCCGGAATTCCCGTGCGACTCGACCGTTGTGCTTGGGGTGAGAAAAACCCTATTTTTGGTGTATTGAGTGCGTTGTGCGTCGAATGGATGCCAAAAACGGACTCAGCGCGCGAAAACAGTCAAAATTGGCTATTTACGGGCGTAAATGGGCTATCGGGCCTATTTTTGGTCGCGGGCCGGTCCACGGCCCACCCAGTGCACCGGGAGCAACAAACCCGCGCCGGTGGCCACGTGGCAGGCGTCGGGTTGGTCGATCCGGTCGCAGGCTCGGGCGGGGCGCAGAGACCAGGTGCTGGCCGCGGGAGCGTGGGCGCACGTGGGTGGCGCCACGTGGCCGCTCCGCGGGTGTTGGCGCTGGCCAGCCCATGCGCTGATGCGCGTGGGGAAGCGGCGCGCGGGCCACGCGGGGTTTGCGCAGGTGGCGACACGTGGCGGCGCCTATTCGCCGCGGCGCGCGATGGACGTGACACAGGCGCGTTGGTCGCGGTGCGGCGTTGGTGCCGTCCACGTGGCGGCCTCCGCCTGGTCGCGCCCGCGCGCGGAGGCGTCGTGCGGCCACGTGGCACTGCGGTGGCACACGCGGCGCGGGGTTTTTTTGGCGGAGATCACTGTAGCTCGCCGAGATTGGGGTTTCGGGCACCCGAATTCCAGATTCGGGCGCCCGAATCTGCGCACCTTGGGATTTAAGCCCAAACGCCCCCATTTTCTCCTTTTTTTTTCTTTTCCTCCCCCTTTTTGCGCTCCGCTGCTCGCCAGAGGGAGAGAAAATAGCATTGGGAGTTTTTCGGGGTGTCGTGAGCGCACCGTTTGTGCCGTGAGCGCGCGCGAGGTGTCCCTTGGAGCCGGGGCGAACACGCGGTTGCTTGTTCGACGACGCGCGACTTTAAGGTTGGTTCCGCTCGTTTTTCGCGGTGTTTCCGCACAGTTTTGGGGTCACCCTTTTGGATTTTGGGTTTTTACCCCTTGTCCTTGTGCTTGTTAGGGACTGTTGTTTACCTCACCGTTTTGCGTGCGGACTCCGGCACTAGGCTCCGTTTTGCATGCGGACTCCGGCGACGTGCTTCGTTTTGGTGCGGACTCCAGCGGCGTGCTCTGTTTTGCGTGCGGACTCTGGTGGCTGCTCCGTTTGCGTGCGGACTCTGTTTTGCGTGCGACTCCGGCACCGTGTTCTTTTTGCGTGCGGACTCCGGCGGCGTGCTCCGTTTGCGTGCGGACTCCGGTGGAGGCAAGGAATCGTGCGGAGTCCATTGCAAGTGTCTACGAGAAATGTGGCATACCGAGGTGGGTTGGATTTTTCTCCAAGTCTGCGGACTTCTTTTTAATTCTATTATGATAGGATTCAGCATGATAGAATAAGTATATATTGGAACCTTGACTAGCACCACCCATCATATGTTGCATGTGTTTAACCAGACCAATAGAGAACCTTAATCTGGGCTTGGTTCTTTTATGCTTTAGACATCTCACACATTGCTTTTCTTTCTGGACATAGAGTTCCTCGCCCGGGTAGTGGGCCGAGTGGTCAGGACATTGTGGGACGTATGTTGCACTCGGGCTTGGGGGCTGAGTGGGGTCTGGTAGCTGTGTTAGACCAGTGTTAGTGTTTTTGTAGAGTCCTGGCGTTCCAATGCCTTTGTATACCTTCTTTTTATGAAGAGATTGTTAGGAAACTTTTCACTGTGTTTTCTGCAATGGACTGGCCTGGAACCGCGAGTATTTTTCTGCGATTGAGCTCGTAAAACGGAGGACGGCAAAGCGAACGGATTCGGATTCCGATTTACGGATCTCCCGGAATGGGGGTCAAAGCGTTTTCCTTTGAGTGGTGCATCGGAATCCGTGCTAAGTGGCCGGCACGCTTTTCGAGGCGATCGGACGGGATCTTTCTATGATCAGTTTCTTTTATCTTATTTATGTTATTGGTTTATGTTAATTATTTTTGTAATACCTCGACCTTCGGTTTTCCGTTTTGTCTTAATTGAATCTTTTTAGTTGTTAACGGGGGTTGAAAGTTCAAGAATTTCTGGGCAGACCGTCGGGGCTCGCGGATAATTTTAGGTGTTAGAGCTCGCGAAATGGAGAACGGTGGCGCGATCGGATCCGAATTCCGACCCCGGGATCTCCCAGAATAAATTTTTGAAGATTGCTAGCAGTTTCGGGTGCATCAGAAGGCGTGCGGGCGATCGACACGCTTTCCAAGGTAATTGGACTCCTGGTCCGCACCCTGATCGATTTTATTCTTGAGTTGGGAATTTGGGTTCATTCCCACTTCTCATTTGTCGTGCGTTAGGTCTTTCTGAGCGCGTGCGGAAAACCCCCGTTCCCAGTTTCCACCTCTATCGGTTGGCGTGAAGAACCGAGGCGACGAGAGGGGAGAAGGAAGGACGATCGCACTTCCTGCGGAATTCGGCGAACGAGAACGGGACGATCCCCCTTCTTCCTCCCTTACCGGCGAAAATGAGGTGAGCGGTTCGGGTCTTTCCGGTTTTTCGGTGTGAGGTTTTCTTTCTTGTTGTGTCGCGTGCGAGGCGAGTTTGGTACTAAACGGGAGGCCGCCACCGCCGTGGTTAAACAGGAGGCCGCCGCCGCCGTTACCGTGTTCACGGGGTCATCGCCGCAGCCGCCGTGATCGCTGGGGGTCGCAACCGGAGCCGAAAGGGGCGGTTACTGTTCGTTCTGGCAGGATTCAGGCCGCGGGTCCACCGCGCCGGCGTGCACCCGGCGCACGCCTCCGTGGCCCGGGGCCGCAGACCCGGTGCACGGATGCGTGCGCCAGGCTGCGCGGTGTGCATCCCTAGGCGTGCACCCGGTGCTCGCCACCACAGCGGGGAAGCGGTGGACCCAGTGCGCGCCCTGCCCGTGCGCGGGCCCGCCCAAGCCGCAGCGGGCCACCGCTTGCGGCGTGCTCCCGGCCCGCGCCGCGGCCGCCTTCTGTCGTGGACCCGGTCCACGCCTGATCCGTGCACCAGTCTTCAGAAAAAGATCTAGAAGCCGTTTTTGGGCCCGTTTCGCGCCCCGTTTTTGAGTGTTTTTTACCACGACGATGATTATTTTTAACAATATTCTTATTGTAGCTTTTCGGGCAGCAGGGTGAGGGTGTTTTTAGTTTGGAGCTCCCGCACGTCTTCTCCTTCATGTTTGAGGTGGGTACCCCTTAGAACCCCTTTGTGCATATTCTCGTTACTATTATGTATCATTGTCCATCATATTGTTGGCGACCTAGGGTCACGGTGCACGAGGATACATCCCGTTGTGGGGATTTTTGCCTGTGTGTTGAATTACGGTATTGTGGGAGAGTGTATAAGAGTAAGTGGTTGCATCAATTAATATTGTTAACACTCCCGTTATCATTATCATATGCTCTTATCGATGTTATAAGCGACACAAGTGTCGCGGTGCCCTATATTATGTATACGTATGTGGGTTTTCCTTCTCACGACTTAGTGTGGGACTTTGGAAACTGTAATCAAGTTTTAATAACTCGTCTAACTGTGCTAATATGAGTATCTCTATTGTTGTTACTATCGGGTTTTACTATTGTGTACTTGGTTACTATGCTCGAGGCTGCAAGCACGCGCACCCGCGGTTTGGCCACCGCAAAGGGTGCGCTTTTCCGGAAAAGTGGTCTATGACCCGTGTAAACCCACGAGGTGACGTAGTGGGGCCCCCGTAGGTGTGGGGTTTTGAGGCGCCAAGGTGTGAGCGGTGCGACCCGTCGGGGTAGGTGCCCGACGTGGTCAGGTTTTAGAGGTGTTCGTGTTTATTTCCCTCTTAGGAGGGTGGTTGCTCCGGATAGTCTTACGGTGGGATTTGCATGATAAGGAGGGCGGTTGCTCTGGTTTTACTGCGGTTTGCTTTATCTATAGCCCTAGTTGCTTTCGTGCTTTATTTTCTGGTCACTGACTTCCCACTCCGTGACAGGTTCTTCTCGGGGGTGAGAGCTAGGGCGACGGTGAGGCCGTGGCAGGAGCACTTTTGGTCCTTCGAGGCCATAGACTGTATTTACTTCTTATATTGCGCATTTCATTACTTGTTAGTAGCTTACTATGTGGATTGCGATACCCTTGTGGGGTCGATGTGGATGTTGGAATGTCTTTTTATTATCCTTGTGGGTGGTTGTTTTTGCTTTTCCCGATTGGCCGCTTTCAAACTACAAAAGAAAAGAAAAAGAAAATATTTCGAAAACTGTTTTAAAAATATGGGTGTCGTGTGGGCACCATTTTAAACCCTGTGGATTTATGGATTGCGAAAACCATTTTGAAAATCTGGGTGTCGTGTGGGCACCATTTTAAAACCCTGTGGATTTATGGATTTCGAAAACCGTTTGAAAAACCTGAGTGCCGTGTGGGCACCGTTTCTAAAAACTTGTGGATTTATCCTTTCAAGTTAGCCGGCCTCTTTAATACTTATGGAAAATGGTTGTATGTATTCGACTGTTGAACTAGTGTGGTTAAAGTGTTGATTGTATGGTTGTTGTAGTCAGGACACCGTGCATATACAAAGGAGACTCTGCCCGTTCGCAGAGTGAATTTGTATATATGGCGGGTCTGGGCACGCACTGGGGGAGGTTGGTTTCAAAAAAAAAAAATGTATACGCAAATTCAATCTTTTCGTTGGTCGTCTTCCGCTAATGAAACCCCCCGGGGCGTGACAGTTTTGGGAACCGTTTTGGTTAAACGGTGGGTCCCGGATCTTTGGGTATTTCTCCGTTTTGGTCGTCACCACCAAGTTGTGATCGTGGTGAGCGTGTGTTATCAGGACCTTGAACCCAGAATGTTTTTGGACACTCATGATTTTAGTAAACCAGTGTTTTTCCTTCCGAATTTCTAGGGGTCGCCGAAGCCTGTTCTTGTTTGATTGGGCGGGGGCATTAACCCTTGTTACGGCTTTTTGTGTTGGCATATTTCGTGAGTTGAGTCGGAGTCTTGAAGTGATCAAATTGTCAATCAGCAATTGAAGACTCAGAGAAGATTCAACAGATCTCAAGTTGACACTCAGTGTTTTGAGTCTTGAAGATTGAAGTTGAAGAATTGTGGATCATATACATCAATCTTAAAGAAAATGGATTCGGATTGATCAGGTACGTTTAACTAAATAATTTTGGTGATCCGAATACATTTGAGTAGTTTAGAAACACTTGGATAAGTTTTCATTGCTTAAAAATTAAAAACTGGACAAATTGGATGTTCAGAGTCCGGATCAGAATTTCTGATCCTGAACCGATCCGGATCAGAATTCCGATCCGGATCAGAATTTCGATCCGGATCAGAATTCTGATCCGGATCCCGAACCTTGTTTTTTCAGGAATTGCTAAAAAAAGACAACAGTCAGGATCGCCGTAAATCCGATCCGGATCGTCGTGCGGGAAAATTTCTGTTAAGTCAGTTTTTGATGCTTATCTCTTTCCAAAGGTTTCTAAACTATAAATAGACACTTAGGGTTTCTCAAGAACTACCGATTAATTAATAAAACACTTGAGAGCAACCCTAGAGGCTAGGTTTTTATCGTTCTTCTTTTAGCCTCTTTTAGGTCAATTCGACGGTTCTTCCAAGATCTATCTTTTGTCGAATTGATCTAGTCTTTGCTTAGAGATTCCTTCTACGGTTCTTCAATGATAATCTAAGCAAAGGATCACCATCGAAACCAATATTTCTATCGGCTAAGTTTGCGTCGTGGATTCGACGTGGCATCGTGGATTCGGTGTGTTGAAGGCGTTTCGTGGATTCGAAACGTGTGCTCGTGGATTCGAGTGGTGTTCGTGGATTCGAACGTGTGCAGTGGACGTGCAATCGGTGGAGCGCAAGGTCCAAAGAAGTTGAAGGAGGGGTTGAGTCCGTGGAGTCGGTAATCACCTTGTTATTCTTCTATTCTTAGTGGATTGTTATTGCGTGTTGGTCACGTGGTTTTTCTCCTGGATTGGAGTTTCCACGTATATCTCGGTGTGCTATTTTTTATTTCCGCATTGGTTTTTATTTTGCACTGAGATTGGTTTTATAAGTATTACACCTATTCACCCCCCCTCTAGTTGTTTGATAGTACCTATTTAGATCCGTGTGGATCCTTTAAATATATAAAAACCTACAAGTGGTATCAGAGCGGGTTTTAGGTTTATCTATCATGTTGGGTGGAAGTGGTAATATTTATAGACCTCCTCTTTTTGATGGGACTAATTATGCTTATTGGAAAGTGCGGATAAGAGCTTTTCTCATCGCAATTGATGAGCGGGTATGGCAATCCGTGGAATACGGTTGGGTGCATCCTGTTGAGGAAGTAGGAAATTCTACTACCCCAAAACCTCGCTCTAGATGGTCCCAAGAGGAATTCGAAAGTTCTTCTTACAATGGGAAGGGTATGAACGCTTTATTTAATTCTCTTTCCTCGACTGAGTTCACACGAATTTCCGCGTGTGAAACCGCGAAGGAAATTTGGGATATTCTCAAAATTACACATGAAGGTACTAATCTTGTAAAAATTCAAAAGCTCCAGATGCTTACAAGTCAATTTGACTCTATTCATATGGAAGAGCATGAATTGTTTACAGATTATTACACAAGACTTCAAGATATAATCAACACTTGTGCTAATTTAGGAGAAAAAATCCCGGAGTCGAGAATTGTAAGAAAGATACTTCGGACTCTTCCGGAACGGTTTAGGGCAAAGGTTACTGCCATTGAAACCGTTAGTCATCCGGATGAGATGAGAGTAGAGGAATTAGTAGGTGCTTTGCAAACTTATGAAATGACTTTTCCTACTAATCAAGTTTCTTCCAAGTCTTCTTCTAAGCTTACAGGTATTGCATTCAAATCAACAAAGGAAGAAGATAGCGAATCAAGTTCCGACGATGAAATCTCTTTCGCCGATTTTGAAGAACAATTGGCGCGGATCGTAAAGAAATTTCGTCGGAAGTTTTGGAAGAATCGAACCGATGGATATTCATCCTCGAAACCAACTAAAGGATCATCGGGTTCTAAATCCTCTAACCTCAAAAGCTCTGCGAAACCTTCTAAGGAAAAATATGAATTCGAAGGGGAAATCCAATGTTATAGATGCAAAGGCTACGACCATATTTCAACGGATTGTCCTTCTCCGAAATCATATATAAAGAAGGCTTTGCAAGCGAAAACTTGGGACGATTCTACTTCTAATGAATCGACCTCAAGTAAAGAGGAAAAAGTCGTTGCCTTACATGCCTCTCATACTCCCTCTTCTAATATTTGTTTATCATCTTTAATCACTGACTGTATTCCTTTGATTTTGCATGAAACATCAACATCCGGCGGAGAGTCATCAAGTAAGGGGGAGTCGGACGAAGAAGAACTCGTTGAGGCATATCAACAACTTCTTACGGAATCAGAGAAGATGGCCAAGCATATTAAGAAGTTGAGGAAGCAACGACTTGAGATTCAAGACGAGAATCATGCTTTAAAGATCAAACTTCATGATCTCGAGGAGGAACGAGAGCTTTTATTGGATAATAATAAAATCCTCCAAGAAAAGATAAATCAATCGGAAACGATCGTTAATTCCCACATTAAGAAGATTGATTTTCTAGAAAAACAGTTTGAGGAAATTCATGTCACCAACCAAGCCTTGACCAAGCAAGTTCATCAACTTAAATCCGACATACAAAGGCTTTCAACCGGTTCCAAGAAATTTGATTGTATATCCGGATTAGGTCAAACAAGCAAGGTTGGTTTGGGATTTAAAAAGAACCAAACTGTGAAGGCTTCAAGTTCCACAACTAAATTGAAAGGAAGAACTTGTCATCAATGTGGACTTGAAGGACACTTGATGAAGTCGTGCCCGAAAAAGAGAAAGAGGAATTCTTCGACAACTTCATCTACGGAGCGAACTCAACGGAATCAAAAGACTCATCAAGTCAAAGGAGT
The DNA here is from genome assembly GCA_029204045.2 of Tillandsia leiboldiana. Taxonomy (NCBI): domain Eukaryota; kingdom Viridiplantae; phylum Streptophyta; class Magnoliopsida; order Poales; family Bromeliaceae; genus Tillandsia; species Tillandsia leiboldiana. Next base: position 28,808,967 of record CM055065.1, read on the forward strand.
TCACTCAACCCACCAAAGGTCCGAGCCACAACATCAATCATTCAAGTGGATCACTGCGAGGCAAAGACCTAAGGTGGATCAACAGTCAAAGCTATCATCTCCCAACCACAATGAATCAAGACAACCCAAAATCCGACGATTTTGGATTCGGAAAGGTGATATCTTTCCTTGTCTTAAGTTCTAAATAGCTTATGACTGTATGTAATGCTTTGATTGGTTTTCCTTTCATATTTTTCTGAATCTCTGCATTACATGTTTTCAATGCTCTTCGTTTCTATGTTTTGTTTTTAAACAAAAGGGTTTTAACGAACAAGTGCATTAAATAAAAAGGGTTTCACTTTCAATCACTCCAATTTAATTTTATATGAATTATCAACTTTACTCCATAATCATAATTCTTGAAGATACTTCATTATAGGAGTTTTTGATAATTATATTCATCAAATTTTAGTAATCATGTGTGATCTTTAGATGATTAATCTATCTCGGTTGTGTGAATTCTTTGTGATAAACATGAGACAACCGATAGACTAAAATTTGGGATTTAATTCTTTCACATAAGAGATTGTATTTTCTTACAAGGGTAATGAAATGAATTGCAAAAGACGTGGAAAGAGTTACATCCGAAAGGAGTGTGAAAACTACCACCACATGTTGGAAAGAGCTGCCACCCCGATCGTCCGGTTTGTGTGTGAAGCTACCGCATGTTATGGATGCTTGAAAAATATTTATGAAATTTTGTTTAGTTGAAGCATTCGGAGATTTAAATTCAAAGTTCTTATTTTGAACAATCTCCTGGTTGGTATAAGGTGGGATAGTTAAAAGATGCTCAAAGAGCCACCCTTAGGCATTTTAATGCATATCTCAATCTAAAAGGGTAAAATTCAAAATTGATGTCGTTTGGAAATCTCTGTAAGTCATCTTTGTAAATCCGTTACATCTTGATAGACTTTGGATCTCAAGATTATTTTTGATGACTTGTGTTTGACGTATATAATTTGAAAAACGGTTTATAATGTTTTATCTTTGTTTTTCATGATTTCGGAGTAAATCTTTTTAATTTTTGTAAAATTAATTGGATTGAATGACATCTATGTGATCTCATGTTATTTTCAAGCACTTAAATTGATTTTCTTGATTACACGCAAATCGGAAATTCAACGATTTCAAAATCTGGATTTGTTTCAAGAAATTATTTGATTTTTGCTTTCGAGTACCGGTATGCAATCTGTGTTTTTGTTATATACCGGAACTGAGCTTTTATTTCTTTCTCTATGAACTAATGCTGTTAGTGATTTCCTTTTGTCTAGTATGTTCACTGTTTGACAATTTGTGACAAAAAGGGGGAGAAGAGAAATAGGGGGAGACGTAGATGAGATCATCGAGATAGGGGGAGATGATGAAAAAGGAGCCGAAAAACAAAAAGAACCAAAAGGACGAATCAAATGTAGGATTTACATTTTATTTCTGACAACTGACTTTTGATTTGTTTGGAGTTTTTGTTTTGCAGGATATACATCACTTTAAGACTCCAAGTCCTAAGTCATAGAGTTTGTTCTAAGACTGGTTCAAATGTAATTTTTGTTTATTGGATCTTTCACGCAAAGAAAAATCAATGTTTTGGTGATGACATTGAGTTTCGATTTTTTGGTTTAAGATGAGTGTCTTGAACGTTTTATGTATTTTTGGGTTTTGTCACGAAATTGCCAAAGGGGGAGATTGTTACGGCTTTTTGTGTTGGTATATTTCGTGAGTTGAGTCGGAGTCTTGAAGTGATCAAATTGTCAATCAGCAATTGAAGACTCAGAGAAGATTCAACAAGATCTCAAGTTGACACTCAGTGTTTTGAGTCTTGAAGATTGAAGTTGAAGAATTGTGGATCATATACATCAATCTTAAAGAAAATGGATTCGGATTGATCAGGTACGTTTAACTAAATAATTTTGGTGATCCGAATACATTTGTGTAGTTTAGAAACACTTGGATAAGTTTTCATTGCTTAAAAATCAAAAACTGGACAAATTGGATGTTCAGAGTCCGGATCAGAATTTCTGATCCTGAACCGATCCGGATCCCGAACCTTGTTTTTTCAGGAATTGCTAAAAAAAGACAACAGTCAGGATCGCCGTAAATCCGATCCGGATCGTCGTGCGGGAAAATTTCTGTTAAGTCAGTTTTTGATGCTTATCTCTTTCCAAAGGTTTCTAAACTATAAATAGACACTTAGGGTTTCTCAAGAACTACCGATTAATTAATAAAACACTTGAGAGCAACCCTAGAGGCTAGGTTTTTATCGTTCTTCTTTTAGCCTCTTTTAGGTCAATTCGACGGTTCTTCCAAGATCTATCTTTTGTCGAATTGATCTAGTCTTTACTTAGAGATTCCTTCTACGGTTCTTCAATGATAATCTAAGCAAAGGATCACCATCGAAACCAATATTTCTATCGGCTAAGTTTGCGTCGTGGATTCGACGTGGCATCGTGGATTCGGTGTGTTGAAGGCGTTTCGTGGATTCGAAACGTGTGCTCGTGGATTCGAGTGGCGTTCGTGGATTCGAACGTGTGCAGTGGACGTGCAATCGGTGGAGCGCAAGGTCCGAAGAAGTTGAAGGAGGGGTTGAGTCCGTGGAGTCGGTAATCACCTTGTTGTTCTTCTATTCTTAGTGGATTGTTATTGCGTGTTGGTCCCGTGGTTTTTCTCCTGGATTGGAGTTTCCACGTATATCTCGGTGTGCTGTTTTTTATTTCCGCATTGGTTTTTATTTTTCACTGAGATTGGTTTTATAAGTATTACACCTATTCACCCCCCCTCTAGTTGTTTGATAGTACCTATTTAGATCCGTGTGGATCCTTTAAATATATAAAAACCTACAACCCTTTGGAGTCCGGAAAATAAACTTGTTTTTAACTGATTTTCTCAAGAACTAAAATCTATAAAAGTTGGTTTTCTCAATTCAAGACGGTATTTTATAATAAAGGTCATCTTTTCTCCTAAATTGTTCCTCACCCGACAGGGGTGAGTGATCTGGGTTCTAAGGGCTGATTTCTTTCTGGGGTCGAAAGCAACGGGAGGCTACGCCTATAGCCTGTTCTTGTTTGATCGGGGTCGTAGGTATTAGTCTCCCGGGATTTTCGGACCCTTCGCTATTTTGGCTGTAGAGTATCTCCAGCCCGTGAGTTTAGCATGTTGGGGTGGTTTCCCACTTTAACCGAGGGAGCCGAATTCCTGAACCATAAGGGATCGAGAACTTCGATAGGCTAAGCCTAGAGTCTGTTCTTGTTTGATTGGGGTTCTAGGCACCGGCCTAACGAGATTCTCGGACCCTTGCTGTGTCAGATGGATCTTCTCGTCTATGAGTGGTGTGTCGTTTTGGGAGCCGTTTGAGTTGACGGCGGTCCCTGTGGTTGTGTACTTTCTTTTAGTGGGTTAGCATTCTAAGATTGAGTCGTGGAGGGTTCTCCGACTGAGTGATGGTTATTTGGGTGTTCGAGTTTCCTATCTGTTTGATCGTGGATTATAGCCTGCATGTGCCGCTTTTGCCAGATGAGACACGCTTGAGCTCGGTGGGGTCGCTCCCCACGAGTTACGCTCCGGATGCGATGATGATGATGTGCCTAGTTGATACACTAGAGGTCGCTTTGCGTGATACTGAGATAGTCCGATGGGACGCCCTGGTTGATACACTAGGGTGCGTAGGCTTGACTGGACCCGATGTGGCAGTCACCGAGATTTGGGTTACTGTGAGTGAGTGGTTGCATAGTGTCACGCCCCGAGTTTAAAAATCAGCGTCTAAAATTTTTTTTTTTTTTTGAAATCAGAGTTTAAAACCAGCCAGGGCGCAACAGACCGCCACATATATAGAAGAGTCCCAATCCCACTGGGGATTGAGCCTTTTCTATATATGCACGGCTCACTTGGCATACAATCAGAGTACTAACTACGTACATCTACTAAGCAAGATTAAATTACAATATCAATAACTTCTCAATTACATTGCATTACACTTGATACAACAAATAACTAAATACTTGATCTTATCGGCTGTCCAGGGTCAAGCTCTATCTCGTGATCTCACCAACTCGTCCCGACATCTCAACACCCGCTCGACCTGAAAAACAGTCACCCGAGGGTGTGAGACACACCAGAGTATATCCCAGTGGGCACGACGAGCCGAGAAATAGCAGATCGTACCTACTGGTATACAATGCTAGAGGATAGTAATAGATCAGGGGTTAGGGTAAAGCAGATATATAACTGGTACTGTAAAGAAAGCAAAACTCATAATCTGGGTACAAGCATAGGAGATAATTTTAGCAGAATTTAAAACATGTATCAGGATAATCAACACATCAAGGGGTTAGGACAATCAGCAAGATAACAATGAAACTATAATCAAAGGCATCACATAGAATCATATAAAGGTAGATAACTAGAAGCCAGATCAAAGAATCAAAGAATCATGTTAAAGCAACTTATGCATCAAATAAGTGATATATCAAATTACCCAATTACCAGTCACCATATTGGTTCCACAAAACCTCAGGCGAATTTGCCCATATGGCACCACAAGCCACCATATTGGTTCCACAAAACCTCAGGCGAATTTGCCCCCACAAGGGGTCACGGGTTGCTACTGCTAACCACTTTACCGGTAAAGAACATCTACACGGGTCATGACTCCGCTGATGTTCGTGAAGTACAACGGTGCGGGCGATCAAATGCAAATGCTCAAACTCATGGTCTACTGACCGGGTAATCGGCAACAAGCCGGGAAATCCCCACTGGGTTGCAATAGCAAAATCAACTGAATCTAAACTCTCATGCAGGAATAATCAGCAGATAATCAACTGTATCTCAACTCATATGCAAGATCAAAGGCAAATCTCAACTCAACATAAGATCAACAGCAAATCTCAACTCAATCAGGCAGACCAACCAAACATACAAAACTGAACGCATATTTTTGAGAAAACTATTTTGAAAAGTCCAAACCCCGAAGAGCGTTGCCCTCGTCCTATCAAACAAGAATAGACTCAGGCGACACTACGAAGTTTGGGTTTTCCAAACCTCGCAGAGCAATTGCCTTTGTCCTATCAAACAAGAACAGACTCCGGCGACCCTACGAAGTTCTGTAAAACATTGGTTGATTAAAATTATGTGTTCAGCAGTGTAATATTTGATCATCAGGAAAGCAAGCTCAGAATCTAATAACCAATCAGGCATGGCAATATCCAGAATAATGATATGAATACTGGAAGCACTATGATTAATCATGTAAAGCAGCAGATAACTGATAAAAGTCATAACTCAGGCATGAAGCAGTATAATCTGAATCAAAAGGAAGGCAGGCTCAAAGTAATCAAGTTAAGCTACCAAAAACAGGGGTCCAACCAGTATCGCACCCCAGAGGGCCGAACTGATAAAACCCGGACCGAAGATAACCCACCTGATATAACGCAGGCGGCTAATCTGAACCAACTGTATGCTCAGCACACCAGATGCTACCAAGTAACCCTGAATGTGAAATAAGGTTCAGGAATCAGTTTACTAACCAGTATACGATGTGATCTTTGCATTTAGACCCCTAGGGCTTTTAAATTTACTTTTAGTGCCAATTTGGGCACTGTTTTCGCTCGTTCTTTTAGCAGGAAAATCATTTTAACATTCCGTCACTTCCAGCAGGTTACTTATGTCATGCTGAACACCGTGCTCACCTATTTGTGGCATCACGGGTTCCGAGGCAAACTTTGGCCCATAATATATGCACTAACATAGCCTTAATGTCATTTAGTTTCTTCGGGACTTCAAACAGAAATTTTAACGCGAGCATCGCGTCCAGTGACCCCAAATTAGCTAGGAATGCACTGTCGCGACTTCGCCAACACTTTAAAATAGGGTTTTGTTCCAACATTACTGTTTTATGTTGATTTCACTATAACTTTTAATCTGGACTTCAAACAACCAAAGTTTGTATATTAATCTGTCTCTAAACATTGCTAGGGTGCCCGGGCTTGCCATAGTTGCAGCCCAGGTGTGCTGGATCACAGAGATCCCTCAACTTGCAAACATACAAGTTCACATTGCTCCAACTTTTATTCCACTCAGTTTCTGTTTGAACTGAAGTGAGCACACAGCTCAGGGGATCATTGGAAACAAGTTTTATATTTACAGTTTTGTCAAATTCTAATTTAAAGTTCTTTGAGGCATTTTTACAAACAGGTGGCATGCACATTTGAAACACATACACACAACACAATTGAAGACTTGGTTCTCTGCAACCAGGGCACCTGAGGGCTTCCAACTTGGATCAACTAGATCCCCAGAGATCCTGGAACACATCCCCTCAACTAGAGCAACTCGAAAACCCCCAGGTTGAGCTCGGCTCGAGGAAGAAGATGACCCATTTTCTTGAAATTCGTGATGCTTCATCCGAAGGGTCTAGGGCTCAACCAAAAGCACCAGTAGGTGCCATCTGCTTCATGGAAGCTTCCCCTACCCTTGGCTGGCCTCGGGGTGCGGCGGCGGTGCGGCGGAGCAAAGCTCCGGTTTCGAGCTTGCCACCTCTAATGGTGAAATTCCACAGAGTCAATTTGGAGCCCTCTAACTTGGATGGAAATGCTCCTTGGGTCCACAGAAAACTTCCAGACCAGCACCGCCCCGGCCGGAGTTGGCCGGAGCGCCGGCGACCATCTTTGGTCTTATCTCGGGTCAATCCATGGCCGCACCAATTGGGTGCAGCATGGGTTCCATGCAAATGCATGGGAGCACTCCTCAAGGTCCCAGCAAGCTTTCTGGGTTGATGGCCGGCGCCGGGGAAGCCCGCCGGTGCCGGAAAAGAAAGTCCGGCCAATCATGCATTTTTCACAAAACTAGGGCATCAAGCTACAATTTACTGGCTCGACCATACTCCATCAAATTTGGTGGAGTTGGTCCCCACCACCAACAGTCCCGTAACACCAAGTTTTAGCCCTGATGGTCGACTGGTTGATGAGTTCTCTCGAGGCGGAGTTAGATTAGGTTTCCGGCGACCCATTGTGGCCGCCGGCCAACCGTGGTGCATGGGGGCTCGGGGATTTGCTGGGATGATGCTTAGGGCCTAGGAAACCGACTGCACGTGGTCTAGAGGGCTAACATACACTGGTTTGAAACCCTCACCTTGGCCGAGCTCGGGGAAGAAGGAGGAAGCCGGATCTCGGGCCCACTTGCACGCGCGGCCACGGCAACTTCCAGCAGGGTCCTTCAAGCACTAGGGACTCCTCAGACACCTCCCAATCCAACCTTGAAGAGGTCTGGTCCAACTTCACACTTAGTCGGAGAGAGAGGAGAAAAAGAAAATGGCTGCGGCGGCGCTCGGCGGTGGCTGGGGTAGGGCTCACCAGGGCTTGGTTGCTACTTGTTAGTGGAGCTCTCAGAAGAAGGTTAGCTAAACCTATAGCTTTGGTTTGTCACAGCTCAAGAGAGAACTACTATTTATAACCTTCTCTAGCTAAATTACGGCGACCCGAGTGGCCGGCCGTTTCGGCAGCTGAAGGGCCGCGGCGGTTGCGAGCTGAAGAGTCTGGTGGAGCTTCAGTTACCGAAGAGGAAGAGGCAGGGGTTCGGGAATACTCCAACACGTGTGTGCATGTGTTAATTGCACATTTGCACAAAACCCTTTCAACTAACAGTATTTGGACATAAGTCCTTAACAAAAGTTAGTCCTTTTACTGTCCAGTCCCTCATCTGTAAGCCGCATATTCTTCGGAGCAGAAAATTACGGGTTTTTCTGCAAAATACAGCACTTTTTCCCGTATTTCACACTTTTCGAGGCGTTTCGCTCGTCAAAACGAATAACGGACTTCGCCAGGACGTCCGGCTCGTCGAGACCTTCAAAATAGCCTATTTATTTGTTTGATTTGGCGCTCGTATGAAATCTCGGGCCATCTTGTTCTGTATGTCAAAAACCGACGCACGCACTTCGATGCACTCGGATCGCCAAACGCGAAAACCGTCAGTGCCATTACGTTCAGAACGTCAAAATTAGCTAGGGTTCATTACTAATACCCCTATGTTATAATTTTAGACAATGGTTTGGCCATTAGTGATCAAAGGGACATTAAAATACAAAGTTTACTATACACTTTAAGTCGCGGGGCCCGCTTTTTGATTTCTGATTTCTGGAAGATCCGACCGTCGGATCGAAAACATATGAATATGAAACTTCTATGTTTCGACGAGACGATCGCTACGGTGATCTCGGATTTTCCAGATTAGACCCCGATCAAAAGTCAACATTTTTGAGCCCACTATCTCTCCTCTTTTGCCAAAATTTACAAATTTTAATTATTTAAAAGCAAACAGAGGTTTTTAAATTCTGGATTACTACACATAGCATGTGTCTTAGTAGAGTTTTCATTGAGCATGGTACTTGAGACATATTAGCAGTAGCGAGTGGAGGCATACCATCATCTGTGTTTTTCCCTATTGAGCATAGTAGATAGAGGCATGATAGCTGTAGATACTTTTCCAGCTTAGTTTTCATTATCACAGTCTTTTTCTGTTATCTTATGCCTCTAGTAGACTTAGTGGGCAGACCGTGGGTCTTGGAGACGGTACCCACTGAGAACTACTGTAGGATGTAGTTCTCACACCCTCTGTCGGTGACAGGTTGCTGAGGCTTTTCCTTCCGTTCCTGCCCGAGCAGGCGCGACGGACCGAGGACAGGGAGTCACGAGATAGTTCCCTACCAGCATAGTTCCTTTAGAGTGAGGTAGATGTACCATCCCGGACTGTGGGATTCACTATTTATTGTTATATTTCCAGTTTTAGTTATCTCCCTTTTTGGATTCATAGATGTTGTATAGGTGGATTTTTATTTGTATCTGACCTTGTATTATTCATGTATTTGGGAGGTGGACTTTGTATTTATTTTCAGCTTTTATTTTCCGCTCTGATATCTGTGTAGCTGTAGTTCTATCTTTTGCAGGTTAGACGCTTCGTCGGTGCGGGGCTTCCCGTGTCGACGGCGGATCTGTTGGCGAGCCCGGGTCGCAGTTTCGATCCCGTGGCGTGACATATACAAATCTAGCAAGTCCTCAATAATATATAGCATGAATATTCACTTGCAATTCCTTGTACAACTGTCATCCCTAAGCTTACTCCTTAATCACAAATATTGTACCCTAAACATGCATTTATTCAAACATACAGAATTAGAGAACCGTCCACCGGTTCTGGAGATGAAGCAACCGACCTGAAACGCTTTCCGCAGGCAAAGCCAAAGTCGGTGAAGTGCGTAGTCACACGCTATCCAAAATCTGCCAAAACCGCACCCTCGATATTCAGTCGCGCAAGCCTCTGTTCCAACCAACAACATCACCAACAATCAATAACCAACACCACAATATCCCCAAAATAGCACATGCTGTTTTTACAAACCAGTAGAGAAGAGGGAGATTTTCACCTGCATACAGTCCTCTAAAAATCCCAGAAAAATCACGGTTGCGATCCATCCGACGAGTAGCCCCAAAACGAGTATTTATACGCTCCATTCTGACACCTGTAGGCCAAGATACAAATTAAACAAGGTGGTGCGTCGGCAACCACAACACTGCGAAAACTGCGGGATACAACCCCAAAGAAGCTTAAATCTCACCTTCGAAGAGTCCTCAGAAAAATCAAATAAAAATACGAGCGCGTTCCTCTCGAAGAGTAGATATCAATCGAGTCCTTAAACGCCTCATTCAGATGTTCGTAGGTCAAGATAGAAAATCGACAATGTGACACCCCTGGAATTTGGATTTGTCCTATATATAAATGATATAATAGGACTAAATCTCTTATCCCAGCTATTGCATTTTGGGTGGTAGAAAGGCCCAAGAGGTTAAGAGAGTTAAGCGTGCTGGACCTGGAGTAGTTCTAGGATGGGTGACCCCCTGGGAAGTTGGAGCGTCATATTTGGTATCAGAGCCATTCACTAGTCGGAAATGTGAGATGAGTCTCGGCTGAGCTAGGGTTATATAGCAGGTAGAGCGAGGCTCCCCGGCTATTGATCGTTGTGGGTGGAGTGTAGCTCCCCACAAGGTCGGCTAAAGCTAGCGAGACGAGTCTCACATCGCCTGGTGCTTGTGAGTGTCTTTGAGCCTGACGTGGACGTCAGGGCTTAAAGGGGGGAGGAATGTGACACCCCTGGAATTTGGATTTGTTCTATATATAAATGATATAATAGGACTAAATCTCTTATCCCGGCTACAGCATTTTGGGTGGTAGCAAGGCCCAAGAGGTTAAGAGAGTTAAGCATGATGGACCTAGAGTAGTTCTAGGATGGGTGACCCCCTGGGAAGTTGGGGCGTCATAGACAAGCCTCCGCTATCCAAAATCTCACAGCAGAAAAGGGGTCACCAAAACACCTCGGGAACTATGCCAAAACTCGAAATGTGGAGAAGTGATCAACACGGAAAACGAAGCCTTACCTCTCGTGAACGCGCTGCCGCAAAAATCGGCTCAAAATTCTATTGGGGTGATCCAGGGTGCCTCGCGGACCGAAAAGTGACGGTGGAAGCCAAAATCCAAGAAATGTCGCAGTGCGCCGTGTCGCAGAAAGCACGGATGTCGAGGGTTCCAAAAAATTTGAAAATTCCTCAGTAGATGGAGAACAAGATGGAGAGAAACTTCTCTTCAGAGCTCTATTGAAGGAGAGCTAGGGAAAGGGCCCAAAACAGCGGCCTAAGAGGAGCTATATATAGCTTCAACCCAACAAATCAGATAATTCCATCTGTGTCCCCACATTCGGGCTGCTACAGTACACCGAAAACGTACCCCAAACCGTCAAAGCCCGAATCAACCCTGGAGCGCCACGTGTCCCAGAACAACAAACAGCAAATTGGGTCAATCCCTGAGTGCCACGTGGCACGCCGCACAGCGCACAGCGGCGCCAGCCGCTGCGGTCGCGCCACGTGGCGCCGACCGGGGCTGCCCCCGCGCACGTCGCGCGCCTGCCCCGCGTGTACGGCCACCTGCCCCGCCGTATGACCACCTGCCCCGGCCTGCTCCACTGCGCTGTGTGCACCCGGCGTACGAAGACTAACCAACCACAAGCTGCCACGTCTCCCCCGCCCGTCCATGCACCAGACCGCGCGCCCCATGAACCGCGCGCGCTGCGCCTGCCAACCGGGAGCCGCCACGCGTCCCTCCCCCGGTGCACGCCTCGCCCGTGGACAGGGCGGCTGCGCCTCAGCCTGCCGCCGCGCTCCGCCGCCAGTCGTCGTCGCCGCCGGCGCTGCCCGCCGACCGGAACAGTGCCCCACATGCCTCGAAATCCATGTTTTGGCATCCAGGCTCCGAAAAATACAAGTAAATAGTCCATCTTGATCGTTTTCGCGCGCTGAATCCAAATTCGCTGTCCGTTTTGCCAAATTTCATTTCTAAAAATTGCCGAAAGCATCCAGAAAGGTGTTCTTACTCCAAATTTTCGCGTTGAGTCCAATTTTAATATCCGTTTCACGCGAAACCACTTCTAAACATTCGACGGGGTCATCCGACTACCCACGTGATCCATTTAACACCCGAAGTCCATCACTTGTGTCCAAATTGGTGCAGAAACACCGCCGACATGCCACATAGGCCTCCAGAAGCTGCTGGTCACACTGTAGAAGCCCTGCAGAGATCCGGGTCACCACAAGAACTATATCCTACAGTAGTTCTCAGTGGGTACCGTCTCCAAGACCAACGGTTTGCCCACTAGGCCTACTAGAGGAATAAGATAACAATGCAATATGGAAAAAAAAAAAAAGCAGGAACTAAACTCTACTACTACCATGCCTCTATCTATAATGCTCAACGGGTGATACATATGAAAATGATGCTCGTAGGTCTAGATAGAAAATCGACAAGCCTCCGCTGTCCAAAATCTCACAGAAGAAAAGGGGTCACCATAACACCTCGGGAACTGTGCCAAAAACTCGAAATGCGGAGAAGTGATCAAAATGGAAAACGAAGAATTATTTCTCGTGAACGCGCTGCCGCAAAAATTGGCTCAAAATTCCATCGGGGTGATCTAGGGTGCCTCGCGGATCGAAAAGTGACGGTGGAAGCCAAAATCCAAGAAACGTCGCAGTGCGTCGCGTCGCAGAAAGCACGGATGTCAAGGCTTCTGAAAAATCTGAAAATCCCTCAGTAGATGGAGCACAAGATGGAGAGCAACTTCTCTTCAGGGCTCTATTGAAGGAGAGCTCGGGAAAGGGCCCAAAACCGTGGCCTAAGAGGAGCTTTATATAGCTTCAACCCAACAAATCAGATAATTCCATCTGTGTCCCCACATTCGGGCGCCCGAATCTTTCAGGCTGCTATAGTTTACCGAAAACGTACCCCAAACCGTCAAAGCCCGAATCAACCCTGGACCGCCACTTGTCCCAGAACAGCAAACAGCAAATTGGGCCAATCCCTGAGTGCCACGTGGCACGCCGCACAGCGCACAACGGCGCCAGCCGCTGCGGTCGCGCCACGTGGCGCCGACCGGGGCTGCCCCCGCGCACGTCGCGCGCCTGCCCCGCGTGTACGGCCACCTGCCCCGCCGTACGGCCACCTGCCCCGGCCTGCTCCACTACGCTGTGTGCACCCGGCGTACGAAGACCAACCAACCACAAGCTGCCACGTGTCCCCTGCCGGTCCATGCATCAGACCGCGCGCCCCATGAACCGCGCACGCTGCGCCTGCCAACCGGGAGCCGCCACACATCCCTCCCCCGGTGCACGCCTCGCCCGTGGACCGGGCGGCTGCGCCTCAGCCCGCCGCCGCGCTCCGCCGCCAGTCGTCGCCGCCGGCGCTGCCCGCCAGCCGGAACAGTGCCCCACAGGCCTCGAAATTCGTGTTTTGGCATCCGGGCTCCGAAAAATACAAATAAATAGTCCATCTTGATCGTTTTCGCGCGCTGAATCCAAATCCGCTGTCCGTTTTGCCAAATTCCATTTCTAAAAATTGCCGAAAGCATCCGGAAAGGTGTTCTTACTCCAAATTTTCGTGCTGAGTCCAATTTTAATATCCGTTTCACACGAAATCACTTCTAAACATTCGACGGGGTCATCCGACTACCCACGTGATCCATTTAACACCCGAAGTCCATCACTTGTGTCCAAATTGGTGCAGAAACACCGCCGACACGCCACATAGGCCTCCAGAAGCTGCTGGTCACACTGTAGAAGCCCTGCAGAGATCTTGGTCACCACAAGAACTATATCCTACAGTAGTTCTCAGGGGGTACCATCTCCAAGACCAACGGTTTGCCCACTAGGCCTACTAGAGGCATAAGATAACAGTGCAATATGGAAAGAAAAATAAGCAGGAACTAAACTCTACTACTACCATGCCTCTATCTATAATGCTCAATGGGTGATACAGATGAAAATTGTTGGGTTATATGAATAATAGATCTAAATAGGGGAAAAAACACCTAGAGGGGGGTGAATAGGTGCAAACAATAAACACTCAAAAATCTTTGCGATATAAAAACCCAATGCGGAAAAATAAATAACACGCAGAGATTTTTACGTGGAAAACTCCAAACCGGAGTAAAAAACCAACGGGACCGATAACACGGTGAAATCCACTAGAATTAAACACGTACAAGGTGATATACCGTACTCACAGACGACTCAACCTTTTCCATACGCTCCTAGTTGATCTTCTCCGCTCGCTCCGCAACGCGTCTCGAATCCACGATCTGCGTCCAACGCCGAATCCACGGCGTCCAACGTCGAGTCCACGACGTCTGACCGAATCCACGGTCTTCACCCAGTAGCACGCTTCGAATCCACGAACGTACCTCGCTCCGAATCCACGAGAGCGGTTGCACCTTGAATCCACAAGGCCACGCGAGTCCACGCGCCGATTTGGGGAAATCGTTGTTTTTTGGTGGTGATGATCCGCCGAATACTTAGATCAAAGATAGATAGGAAATACCATCTAAGTATTCATTAGTTTGATTCAACTCAAGATGTGAGGATGAAAACCTAGAATCAAACTAATCAATATAGATGAAGAAACATAGAGTAATATCTAATGATTTCCTTTCTTCTCTATATGTGGATCTAGGGCCGTATAAGATGATATTTGATTATGACGGCTCTATGTGGATTATCTGGACTAACCCTAGAAAAAGAATCATAGGGTCTATTTATAGGTTAGAAACCCTAGGAAGAAGATAAGGATCAAAAACTGTCGTTTCTGGAAATTTTTACGACGGCGATCCGGATCGGATTAGCTGTGATCCGGATCGTCATAACGAGTCAGACAATTCCAGAAAAACGAAGGTTCGGGATCCGGATCGAAGTGCTTGATCCGGATCGTTCATACAGTTCACCAAACATCAACGTTCGGGATCCGGATTGCGAAGCCTGATCCGGATCGTTCAAGGAAAATGATAAACTCAATGTTCGGGATCCAGATCAAGGGAAGCTACGATCCGGATTGAACTGGTGTATGAACGAACCACCTTCGGGATCCGGATTGAACAATCTGATCCGGATCCTGAACAAGTCTCATGTTCAGTTCTTGATTTTTATGCAATAAGAAATTCTTCCAAGTGTTTCTACACTACAAGAAGTATTCGGATCACCAAAAATATTTAATTAAACTTACCTGATCCTTTTGAATTCTTCTTTCTTGAGATTGAGGTATATGATCCAAACTTCATTCATCTTCAATCTTCAAGACTTAACACTTTCACGAAATGCGCCAAAACAAAATCCTTAACAATCTCCCCCTTTGGCGGTTTCGTGACAAAACATAGATCCACTCAAGAAAATGCAAAAAGATATTTTTGTTGCTATCACCATACAACAAAAATTTACAATGGAGATCCAAAATAAAATACATGAGTTAAACTCCTAAAACAGACTCTAGACTTAGACATCTGTACTCTCTGCAAAAAGAAATCATTCTTGACAAAAGAAATCGTTAGATACCTCAAGAATTTTATATCATTCAAAAACCACACACAGAGATAAAGTTTATACTCATTTATACTTACCATGACATTTATATATTCAGATATGTAATTTAATCATAGTGAAACACCAACATATCTTCTATGCAATCAAGATCCAAATGTCACAAACTTGTTAGTGAACATCTTATATATATACAGATATGTAATTTGATCAAAGTTAAATACAAACATATCTTCTATGCAATCAAAAACCAAATGTCACAAACTTGTTAGTGAACAACAACTTGTTAGTTATATTACATGCCCAAATAGTTAGCAAATAGTTAGTCGAGGCATGCATTCAAACACAAATGAAAACCCAAAAGTTGAAGTTCTACTTACCTTTCAAGTTGAGGTTACTTACCTCCATCGTAGTTGAAGTTCTACTTACCTTTATCGTTTTAAAGGTTCTCACAACCACATTGTATCAATGTCTCATTGTCTATACTTCTCTCTCCCCCTTTTTGTCACAAAAATTAGCCAAAGATTACCAAAATTGGAGAGAATAGTTAACAAGTTCAAGTACCAAAGGTTTGAGAACTAAAAACTAAAAACTAAAACTTAAAACGTCAAAACCTGCACAAAAGAAAGTTAAAGAAAAAAAAATGTAGTTCCTGCACAAGAAAACGAATAAAAGAAAGGAATTAGTCATCAGATTCAGAGTCTTCAGAGCTCGTGCAGCCCAGCTTAGAGAACATCTTTTTCACCAGCTTGTTCATTGAATTGACCTTCTTAGTTAAGGTAATATGAGCTGCCGTGATGAGCTTCAGCTCATTGGAAATTCTCGTCTGTGCCTTCGAAATCTGTTCCTGTTGAAAAGATAGGCGCTGTTGTTGCTTGAAAATCGAAGTTACCGATGCTTGATCATCCGCGCCGGGTGCTTGTTGAGACGGTGAGGCAGAGGTGCCGACACAAGGTTTCTTTCCAATGGAGGGTGTCGGAGTAACATGTGGTAATTTGTGAAGGGACTTCACAATCGTTGATTCATCTATCATCCCCCAACAGTGTTGATATGATGTCGAGCTTATATCAATGTCAAACTTTTGTAAGATCCTCATGATGATTAATGGAAAAGGAAGTCGCTCCGAAGGATGAGGATGCACAACATATCTTGACATTCGATTCCAAATTATGTAGGGGATATTCATGTTCAATCCTACAGCCTCAGAGGGATGACCTATGAGATATAAGAACAGCATTCTATCCCATCTCACTAACTTGGTCTGCATGTTAGGAAGAATGTTGTAACAAGTGATGAAATTAAGAAATCGGTACTCCAGTCGAAGATGTTTGGATTTGACACTTTTCCCATCAGCTGATTCAGTTCCTTCCAAACAAATCTTTCCTATCACGGTTTGCCACAAAGCATTCGTCAAACTTCTTCCCGTCAAATAGTTGATCCCTGATGTGTTGGATTCCATTCCAAGTACTTCACCGATTAATTGCGGAGTGATTTTAAGTTTCATCCCTTAGATATTTGTATAGAAATGCATTGAGCCACGTTCATCTTCTTGAAGATGTCTTGCATTCGGGTAGAAGGTTCTCACACGATACAAGCAATATCCAAGTAATTCAGGGAATCGGCAGACTTGGATGAGATTAGCTTGCTCAATTAAAGTTCCAAACTCTGGTGAGTGATTTCGGAGAGCTTCAATGTTGACATGTCGTTCACCGATACATTCACGATGTTCAAAAGCTCGGAGGCGATCAATGCTGACGAACACTCCTTCCACCCGAGGCGGGGAGTCAGGAATCATTGGCTTGCTAGCATTAGCCTCTCGTGGTTGTCCAAAACGTCGAGCAAGTCGTTTCCTTTTTACCGAGATGGTCGGTGACGCCATAGGTGCTTTTCCGGTGTCAATGGGTGCCTTTCCTTTTGATCCATTGGAAGGCTTTTGTTCAGGTTTAACGGGCAGTAATTCATCATCAGCCAATAACATGTCCCAATCTACTTCATCATTATTTGCTTCAGTTTCCGAGTCACTAATCAGATCAAATTCACCTTTTCGTTGAAGTCTCTCGGCTCTTTTCAGTTTATTGGTTGCTCGAGTATGCACCATTGTGACTAACAGCAAGATGATCCATGAGAATTCCATAGCTGTGTGTGCCTTAAGAGAATTGAAATCCTGTGAAGAGCAACTCAAGAACACGAAAAATTGTTAATTTTCAAAAATTGGAAAAATTGTACCCAAACAATCATTATCGTGTAGAGAGACTAGGAATCAAATTAGTTTTGCAAAAGGAAATTTAAAAATAGATCAATTGCATGAATTTGGAAAATTCCCATTATATGCCCTAAAACTGAAATTTTTGAAATCGAAGACCAAAAATCCGTTTACCTTGAAAATACCTAGCATATAATCAAAACTAATCTACCCAGAGTTCTTATTTCAAAAGAAATTTGATCAAAAACCATCCACAAACGAAATCGATACAAGAAATTCATCACGTTTTGAGGAGGAATAAGAAAAACGGTGAAAAACCGAGATTTTGATCAATAAAACTTACTTGGAGTTGAAGAACTTGAGTTTGAAAGCTTCCAAGATGGATGAAATCTAGAGAGAGAAGCTCTGGAAACTTTGGAACAAAAGATTGGAGTAAAAGAAATCAAAACCCTTTTGTTCTTTATAAAACCCTAGCCGCGATCCGGATCAGATCATGATTGCGATCCGGATCGGCTACTCGCAGTGAAAAACTGCGTTCGGGATCCGGATCGGCAGGTCCAATCCGGATCGTCTGCCCGCAGAAGAATATCTGCGTTCGGGATCCGGATCGGCAGGTCCAATCCGGATCGGCTCCAACTTTTTCTTTAGAAAATTTCAGAGAAATTCAAGAAAAACCAGAAAAAGATTGTAAGCACTTTTGTGTATCAACTTTAAACGAAAATCATCATTTCATACAACAAGAAATAGATTATACCAAATCTATCAATAACATCCAACAAATGAAACGAAAATTTATAAAAATTAAATCCCTTAAAGTTGAACAACTTCAATTACATCTAACTTGATCTTATGAGTAATGCCTTTATCAAATCATCAATTCGGTAAAGAAAATGAAATACAAAGATCAATAGATGTCAAACATCCCCGATAAGTTAGATAATATATCTAGTCAATTTATTGAAGAGAGTGGCTCTTTGAGCATCTTTCATTAAAAATCCCACCTTATACCAACCTTGAAATTTTGACAGAGTCAAGTATTTCAACATGCATTTTATTTAAACAAACTTAAAAAACCTTGCTTGGTATACATGTGGTAGCTGCACACAGTACTCGGACGACCGAGGTGGTAGCTCTTTCCTCCATGTGGTGGTAGTTTTCACACTCCTCATTGGGATGTAACTCTTTCCACATCTTTTGAGCATAATACTTTTTCTTTGACTCCCCCTCAATTGGCTATCAATTATTTAAGATATAAAGTATTTAGCCAAATATTGATCTCGATTTCATACTCGACTAAACAGTCAAATAAGATAAAAACTATACCAAGAGATCATCGAGAGAGAAATTGACTTTGATCAAAACAAAGATGAGTTAATTGACATAAATGATCATTGCATCAAATGAAATATTATGATATCCAAAGCATAATAAATTTCTAAACATATAAACGGATGCAGTTAAAGTCAATAGAAACTAATGCTCAATTAATGTTCTATGTCTAAGCATAGATAATGAACAAAAACACAAAAACAAAACCTAACCTAAGCAAGAGTTTCAAAAGATGTTATTTCAAGGAAAGCATTCCAATTGCTTTACGCAAATGAATAAAACGTTTTTGATCCAAAGGTTTTGTTAAAATGTCAGCTAATTGATTTTCAGTTGAAATGTAGGAAATTTGAAGAATATTTGATTCAACTAGCTCTCTAAGAAAATGATATCTAAGTTCAATGTGTTTTGTTCTAGAGTGCAACACAGGGTTTTTTGAAATGTTTATAGCACTAGTGTTATCACATAAAACAGTTACCGAAGTTGCTGAAATCCGGAAGTCGCTCAATACGCTTTTCATCCAAATGAGTTGAGGTGAACAACTTCCAGCTGAGATGTATTCCGCTTCGGCAGTCGAGAGTGCAATGCAGTTTTGCTTTTTACTATGCCATGCAACAAGGCAATGGCCAAGATAAAAACATGCACCACTCGTACTTTTTCGATCATCCACAGATCCTGCCCAATCGGCATCTGAGTATCCAATAATATCTAAACTTGTTCCCATAGGATACCAAATTCCGAAATTTATGGTTCCTTTAATGTATCGGATGATCCGTTTCACCGCTTTCAGGTGAACCTCCTTTGGTGCAGACTGATATCTCGCGCAGATCCCAACACCAAAAGATATATCCGGGCGACTAGCCGTGAGGTAAAGTAGACTTCCAATCATACTCCGATAAAGTTTCTCGTCTACATTCTCACTAAAAGATTCACTTCCTAATCCTTTATTGCTAGTTCCCATTGGAGTTGGAAAATCTTTACAATTTTCTAGATCAAACTTTTTGACCAACTCCAAAGCATACTTGGACACAAATGGATGCCTTCGTCACTCTGTTTCACTTGCAATCCAAGGAAATAAGTCAATTCGCCCATCATTGACATCTCAAATTCGCTTTCCATGGTTTCAGCGAATTTAGAAGCATCATTATCCTTTGTTGCTCCAAAAACAATGTCATCGACATAGATTTGTGCAACAATGAAGTTATTTTGATAATGCTTCACAAAGAGAGTCCTGTCAGCTCCCCCTCGAGTATAGCCCTTATCCAATAGGTGCTTTGTTAGCCTTTCGTACCATGCTCGCGGTGCTTGTTTTAAACCGTAAAGAGCCTTTTTCAAACGAAAAAACATGGTTAGGTAGTTTACAGTCCACAAAACCTTTCGGTTGAGCCACATAAACTTCCTCATTTAAAAACCCATTTAAAAACGCGCTCTTAACGTCCATTTGAAATAATTTTATTTTAAAATGACAAGCTATCGCGAATAAGATACGAATGGACTCGAGTCTAGCTACAGGGGCGAATGTTTCATCAAAGTCTATACCTTCTACTTGAGAGTAGCCTTGAGCAACTAAACGTGCTTTGTTCCTGATGATGGTACCATCTTCATTTTTCTTATTCTTGAAAATCCATTTGGTACCTATCACATTGTGTTGCTTTGGAGGCTTTGTTAATTCCCAGACTTTGTTTCGCTCAAACTGATGGAGCTCTTCCTGCATTGCTTTAATCCAGTAGTCATCCTGAAGAGATTCATCGATGTTCTTTGGTTCGATCAAGGAAACGTAGCAAGCGAATCCGCAAACCAACTGTCTCCGAGTTTTGACTCCTTCTTGTGGGTCTCCAATGATGTTTGATTCAGGATGATCCTTGGAGATTCGTAACGTTTGTTGTAACGGAGTACTCGGAGGTACATGAGATGATTCCTGCACATCAGATAAACTTGAAGAACCATTAGATGCATCATTAATATTGGAAGGATTATCATGTGAAGATGCACTTACAGGAGTATCATCATCAAGAGAGATATCGAGGGTAGATTTTTCAGATGCAAGTGAAAAGCTTCATCTACTTTAACATTTATGGATTCTACAATCATTTTAGATTTCATGTTAAATACCCGATATGCTCTGCTATTTGTAGAATAACCCAAAAAGATCCCTTCGTCACTTCGAGAATCGAACTTACCAAGATTTTCGCGATCACGCAAAATAAAACATCGACTCCCAAACATACGAAAATATTTGATATCCGGTTTTCTACTAAACCCACAGCTCATATGGTGTATTTAGAGTTCCTGGGCGCAAATACACTCGATTAATGACATAGACAGCGGTGTTCACAGCTTCAGCCCAAAAATGTAGCGGTAAATTCCGGCTATGAAGCATCACACGCGCCATCTCTTGAACAACCCTATTTTTGCGCTCAACAACACCATTCTGCTGAGGTGTATAGGGTGCTGAGAATTCATATTTTATGCCGTTGGAAGTGCCAAAAATCAATGAATTTAGAAGTAATGAATTCTCCACCTCTATCACTTCTAACACGAATGATCTTTTCATTCTTTTCAATCATAATACGATGGCAAATCTCATGAAAAGAATCAAACGTATCAGCTTTCTCTTTTAAAAATGCTACCAATGAAAACCTAGAGAAATCATCAACCAATAAGAAAATATACCATTTACCTCCCAAAGATGGTTGACGGGTCGGCCCCATTAAATCCATGTGCAGTAATTCCAAGGGCCGTTTGGTACCAACGTGGTTCAGGTTCTTGTGTGCAGCCCTTGATTGTTTTCCCTTAAGACAACCTCCGCACACAATGTTGTTTTTAAATAAAAGTTTAGGAACCCCCTTAACCACGTCTTTATTTGAAATCTTTGCTAGTTCTTTAAAGTTTATGTGACCTAGTCTTTCATGCCAAGAGTTTCATTATCCAAAGAAACTAGGTTACATTTTTCTAAATTTTATTAGGAACAACATAGCAATTGTTTTCAGATCTAACCCCTTTTAAAAAGAAGATATGGTCCTTATCAGTTACAACACATTCAACAGATGAAAAGTTAACTGAAAAACCATTGTCGCAAAGTTGACTTATGCTTATGAGGTTAGTCTTAAGGCCATCAACAAATAACACGTTTTTCAAAATCGGGCCATCTGGAATAGCTACCGTTCCTTTTCAACAAATTTTGGAAGATCGACCGTCTCCGAAAACAACGAGTCCTCCGGAGATTTTTCTCAAAGTTTTGAAACTATTTTTGTCACCGGTCATGTGACGGGAACAACCGCTATCCAGATACCATTGACGAATTATATATGCATTGCAAGGAAACATTAGTAACAAGACAAGGGAAGATTTCACCTTTGCGCACCCAAAACCTTTTGGAATGCGTCGGTAATGGTCGTGAGGTTATTCTCCTAGGTGAAGGCGTCTTGTTAGATCGATTGCTGCTCCTTGATGATGTCGTCTTGTGCGGTGAACTACCAAGTCTCTTTTCCTTTGTATGATTTGCATTTGATTCTATGAGGAATCACCTTTTTTGGTAGTCGTTGCAAGAAATGGTCTGAGTTGAGCGTTTGGCTCCTGTCTTGCAATATCTCCTTATTGTGCCCTGAAATACCACAACGAAAAAATACCTTTGCGCTTGACGATCCCGAAGAGAAGAAGTAGGCTTTGTTGTCGTTGTTGTCGTGAATTCCGGTGTCGGAGGAGGACGATACCGACTGAGGGCACAAAACTGTCCCAACCGAACTAAGTTGTCTTCAGTTCGATTTATCCGAGGCCGCAAACCGATTCGTTGACCAAGACAAGAGCTTGTCCAACTTACTCCTTCCACGAAGAAAATCTCTCTAAGTCATCCTTTAGTGGAGAATGGTCTTTTGTCATTTCCAATTTCTCTGTTGGGCCTCGATGCAGAGCTTTGAGAAGTGATCCGCTTTATCCACCAGTTTTGTATGTCCTTCTCAAAAAGCTAATTGGACTCTTGAAGGGAAACATTTGCTTTTATCAGATCATCCCTTTCCACTTCAAGACGGTCGAGAGAGAAGTTACCCTTTTTACTTCTTCTTCGAGATCCTGTAAATCTCCTTCTCAACCCTTGTTTTGTTTAGCCAGTTTCTTTGAATCCCTCAAAAGTCTGTGGTAGGCTAAACAAAATCTTCACCTTTCCGAATATCATCCGATCTTTGTCCGTTGCATCTTTTTCAACAGTGGAGTTGGACAGCGAGTCGGATGTTACTTGCCCATTAAGCACCGGCAGGGTGGCAGATATGGACGGTGTGGAATTGACCGTTGCGCTTTCTTCTTCATCACTTGAAGGATGACTCATTTGCGTTGAGTTGTCATCCATGTGACGACTTGCATCGCTTTCTTCTTCGACGGATTCTTAGTTGGATCACTCGTTGAGATATGGCCGTATCCTCGGCCACTTACTCATCCCAGCATTGGACCTTGTCCCTCTTTGAACTTTTTATCCTTTGACAAGTTCCTTCTTCGCTTTCTTGACTTGTAACTGAAGTACCCTTGCCTTTCTTCGACTTTTCCGAAGGATGGAGTTTTACTTGAATTACCATTCGACAAGTTGCGGCGAAACTTCCTTGTCAGACGAGCGAGTGCTTCTCAAATTCCTCCATAGATAGGTTCTCGTCATCGTCTGAGGATTGATATCCGTGTCTTCTTCCTTGTTGTTTTTCAAAGCATAACCTGAAGACTTAGAAGAGGATGCCTTTCCCGAAGAATAGTTAGTAGTAAATGTCATTTCATAAGTTTGTAATGAACCAACTAGTTCTTTCTACACGCATTTCGTCCGGGTGTTTAATAGTTTCAATGGCTGTAACCTTTGGGCGAAATCGTTCAGGAAGAGTTCTTAAGATCTTTCTTACAACCCTTAAATTATGGAATCTTCTCTCCCAGGTTAGCACATGAGTTACGATGTCTTGCATTCGTGTATAGTAATAGTCCGTGAAAGACTTCATTTTTCTGCCATGAAATAGAGTCAAATCTGCTCGTAAGCATTGCAGCTTTTGAATCTTTACGAGGTTAGTTCCATCATGTGTAACCTGAAGAACATCCCAGATTTCTTTCGCAGCTCACATGCTCGAGGACGCGAGAGAATTCAGTTTTGAGGATAAGGCATTAAAATAGCATATATTCCCTTGCCATTGAAGAAGATGAATCTAACCTCTTCCTTGGTCCACTTCGACCTAGGTTTGTGGTGCGAACATCAGCAATAATTTCAGTTGGATTAGACCATCCTAATTCAATTGATTGCCACACCCGTTCGTCGATGGAAATTAAAAAGGCTTTCATCCGTACTCTCAGTACGCATAATTTGTTCCATCAAAGAACGGGGGTCTGTTGATGTTTCCACCTTCAACC
Organism: Tillandsia leiboldiana; assembly: GCA_029204045.2. Lineage (NCBI taxonomy): Eukaryota > Viridiplantae > Streptophyta > Magnoliopsida > Poales > Bromeliaceae > Tillandsia > Tillandsia leiboldiana. The sequence continues at coordinate 28,832,790 of CM055065.1, forward strand.
ATTGTTACAACCCTATTCCCGCTCTGATACCACTTGTTGGGTTATATGTAATAATGGATCTAAATAGGGGAAAAAAAACACCTAGAGGGGGGTGAATAGGTGAAACATAAACACTCAAAAAATCGTTGCGATAAAAACCCAATGCGGAAAAAATAAATAACACGCAGAGATTTTTACGTGGAAACTCCAACAGGAGTAAAAAAACCACGGGACCGATAACACGGTGAAATCCACTAGAATTAAACACGTACAAGGTGATATACCGTACTCACAGACGACTCAACCTTTTCCATACGCTCTAGAGGATCTTCTCTCGCTCGCTCCTGCAACGCTTCTCGATTCCACGATCTGCGTCCAACGCCGAATCCACGGGTCCAACGTCGAGTCACGATGTCTGACCGAATCCACGGTCTTCACCCAGTAGGCACGCTTCGAATCCATGAACGTTTCACCCCCTTTTTGTGCTCTGAATCCACGAGATGCGGTTGCCCCTTGAATCCACAAGGCAGCTGCGTCTCACGCGGCCGATTTGGGGAAATCGTTGTTTTTTGGGTGGTGATGATCTCGCGCAACTTAGATCAAAGATCGATTAGACTACCATCTAAGTATTCATTAGTTTGATTTTCAACTCAGGATGTGAGTATGAAACCTAGAATCAAACTAATCAATATAGCTGAAGAAACATAGAGTAATATCTCATTATTTCCTTTCTTCTCTAATTGTGGATCTAGGGCCGTATAAGATGATATTTGAAAATGACGGCTCTATGTGGATTATCTGGATAACCCTAGAAAAAGAATCATAGGGTCTATTTATAGGTTAGAAACCCTAGGAAGGAGATAAGGATCAAAAAACCTGTCGTTTCTGGAAAGTTTTTACGGACGGCGATCCGGATCGGATTAGCTGTGATCGGATCGTATAACGAGTCAGGCAATTCCAGAAAAACGAAGGTTCGGGATCCGGATCGAAGTGCTTGATCCGGATCGTTCATACAGTTCACCAAACATCAACGTTCGGGATCCGGATTGCGAAAGCCTGATCCGGATCGTTCAAGGAAAATGGTAAACCAGTGTCGGGATCCGGATCAAGGGAAGCTACGATCCGGATTGAACTGGGTATGAGAACGAAACACTTCGGGATCCCGGATGGACAATTGATCCGGATCCTGAAACAGCTCATGGTAGTTCTTGATTTTTATGCAATAAGAAATTCTTCCAAGTGTTTCTACACTACAAGAAGTATTCGGATCACCAAAAATATTAGTTAAACTTACCTGATCCTTTTGAATTCTTCTTTCTTGAGATTGAGGTATATGATCCAAACTTCTTCATCTTCAATCTTCAAGACTTAACACTTTCACGAAATGCGCCAAAACAAAATCCTTAACAATGAGGCTTTACTCTATCAAGTATTCTCAATAAACTTAATCACACTGACTGGCAATAGGGTCCAGCGATACATGTGTAAAATACTACCACACATACGCCTGGGACGGGATTAGTAGGCGGGTCCACGACTCGGACTGGTCGACAAGTCGGATAGTAAAGTAACAGGCCCCAGTCCGGAGCGGACACCGAGGGGAGCGACCCCACGAGGCAAGTATCCGCGCATGCTCTGTCGGGCTCCATAGGGCTCATGCAGGCTATAATCCAATACACAGTCAATAAGATCAGAAAAAATAAATCAAATCATAAAAAAACATCAGCGAAAACCCCGACGACTCGGGACCCACGTCAACCTCTAAATGGATACCAAATAGAACCCCCAACTCACGGTATGAGAAAGAACCGACCGACACAGCAGGGTCTGAGAATCCGAAAGGCCGGTGCCTAGA
>CM055065.1:28834723-28902624 GCA_029204045.2 Tillandsia leiboldiana
CCAAAAATCTTGCGATAAAACCCAATGCGGAAAATAAATAACACGCAAGATTTTTTACGTGGAAACTCCCAACCGAGTAAAAAACCACGGGACCGATACCACTAAATCCACTAGAATTAACACGTACAATTATACCGTACTCACAGACGACTCAACCTTTTCCATACGCTCCTAGTTGATCTTCTCCGCTCGCTCCGACGCTTCTCGAATCCACGATCTGCGTCCAACGCCGAATCCACGGCGTCCAACGTCGAGTCCACGACGTCTGACCGAATCCACGTCTTCACCCAAGTAGCACGCTTCGAATCCACGAACGTACCTCGCTCCGAATCCACGAGAGCGTTTGCACCTTGATCCACAAGGCCACGCGAGTCCACGCGCCGATTTGGGAAATCGTTGTTTTTGGTGGTGATGAGATCCGCCGAATACTTAGATCAAAGATAGATAGGAAATACCATCTAAGTATTCATTTTTGATTCAACTCAAGATGTGGTATGAAACCTAGAATCAACTAATCATATAGATGAAGAAACATAGAGTAATATTAATGATTTCCTTTCTTCTCTATATGTGGATCTAGGGCCGTATAAGATGATAATTTGATTATGACGGCTCTTGTGGATTATCTGGAGCCCTAGAAAAAGAATCATAGGGTCTATTTATAGGTTAGAAACCCTAGGAAGAGATAGGATCAAAAACTGTCGTTTCTCTTTTCTGAAATTTTTACGACGGCGATCCGGATCGGATTAGCTGTGATCCGGATCGTCATAACGCTCAGACAATTCCAGAAAAACGAGGTTCGGGATCCGGATCGAAGTGCTTGATCCGGATCGTTCATACAGTTCACCAAACATCAACGTTCGGGATCCGGATTGCGAAGCCTGATCCGGATCGTTCAGGAAAATGGTAAACTCAATGTTCGGATCATTCAAGGGAAGCTACGATCCGATTGAACTGGTGTATGAACGAACCACCTTCGGGATCCGGATTGAACAATCTGATCCGGATCCTGAACAAGTCTCATGTTCAGTTCTTGATTTTTATGCAATAAGAAATTCTTCCAAGTGTTTCTACACTACAAGAAGTATTCGGATCACCAAATATTTAGTTAACTTACCTGATCCTTTTGAATTCTTCTTTCTTGAGATTGAGTATATGATCCAAACTTCATCATCTTCAATCTTCAGACTTAACACTTTCACGAAATGCGCCAAAACAAAATCCTTAACAATCTCCCCTTTGGCGGTTTCGTGACAAAACATAGATCCACTCAAGAAAATTCAAAAGATATTTTTGTTGCTATCACCATACAACAAAAATTTACAATGGAGATCCAAAATAAAATACATGATTAAACTCCTAAAACAGACTCTAGACTTAGACATCTGTACTCTCTGCAAAAAGAAATCATTCTTGACAAAAGAATCGTTAGATACCTCAAGAATTTTATATCATCAAAACCAACACAGATAGAAAGTTTATACTCATTTATACTTACCATGACATTTATATATTCAGATAGTTATAATGTGAACACCAACATATCTTCTTGAATCAAGATCCAAATGTCACAAACTGTTAGTGAACATCTTATATATATACAGATATGTATATTGACAAGTTAAATACAATCTTCTATGCAATCAAAAACCAATGTCACAAACTGTTATGAACATCAACTTGTTATTATATTACATGCCCAAATAGTTAGCAAATAGTTAGTCGAGGCATGCATTCAAACACAAATGAAACCCAAAGTTGAAGTTCTACTTACCTTTCAAGTTGAGGTTACTTACCTCCATCGTGTTGAGTTCTACTTACCTTTATCATTTTTAAGTTCTCACAACCACATTGTATCAATGTCTCATTGTCTATACTTCTCTCTCCCCCCTTTTGTCACAAAAATTAGCCAAAGATTACCAAAATTGGAGAGAATAGTTACAAGTTCAAGTACCAAAGGTTTGAGAACTAAAAACTAAAAACTAAAACTTAAAAACGTCAAACCTGCACAAAAGAAGTTAAAGAAAAAAAAATGTAGTTCCTGCACAAGAAAAAAATAAAAGAAAAGGAATCAGTCATCAGATTCAGAGTCTTCCGAGCTCGTGCAGCCCAGCTTAGAGAACATCTTTTTCACCAGCTTGTTCATTGAATTGACCTTCTTAGTTAAGGTAATATGAGCTGCCGTGATGAGCTTCAGCTCATTGGAAATTCTCCTCGTCTGTGCCTTCGAAATCTGTTCCTGTTGAAAAGATAGGCGTGTTGTTGCTTGAAAATCGAAAGTTACCGATGCTTGATCATCCGCGCGGGTGCTTGTTGAGACGGTGAGGCAGAGGTGCCGACACAAGGTTTCTTTCCATGGAGGGTGTCGGAGTACATGTGGTAATTTGTGAAGTGACTTCACAATCGTTGACTCATCTATCATCCCCCAACAGTGTTGATATGATGTCGAGCTTATATCAATGTCAAACTTTTGTAAGATCCTCATGATGATTAATGGAAAAGGAAGTCGCTCGAAGGTGAGGATGCACACATATCTTGACATTCTATTCCAAATTATGTAGGGGATGTTCATGTTCAATCCTACAGCCTCAGAGGGATGACCTATGAGATATAAGAACAGCATTCTATCCCATCTCACTAACTTGGTCTGCATGTTAGGAAGAATGTTGTAACAAGTGATGAAATTAAGAAATCGGTACTCCAGTCGAAGATGTTTGGATTTGACACTTTTCCATCAGCTGATTCAGTTCCTTCCAAACAAATCTTTCTATCACGGTTTGCCACAAGCATTCGTCAAACTTCTTCCCGTCAAATAGTTGATCCCTGATGTGTTGGATTCCATTCCAAGGACTTCACCGATTATTGGGAGTGATTTTAAGTTTCATCCCTTGGATATTTGTATAGAAATGCATTGAGCCACGTTCATCTTCTTGAAGATGTCTTGCATTCGTGTAGAAGGTTCTCACACGATACAAGCAATATCCAAGTAATTCAGGGAATCGGCAGACTTGGATGAGATTAGCTTGCTCAATTAAAGTTCCAAACTCTGGTGAGTGATTTCGGAGAGCTTCAATGTTGACATGTCGTTCACCGATACATTCACGATGTTCAAAAGCTCGAGGCGATCAATGCTGACGAACACTCCTTCCACCCGAGGCGGGGAGTCAGGAATCATTGGCTTGCTAGCATTAGCCTCTCGTGGTTGTCCAAAACGTCGAGCAAGTCGTTTCCTTTTTACCGAGATGGTCGGTGACGCCATAGGTGCTTTTCCGTGTCAATGGGTGCCTTTCCTTTTGATCCATTGGAAGGCTTTTGTTCAGGTTTAACGGCATGATTCATCATCATCCAATAACATGTCCCAGTCTACTTCATCATTATTTGCTTCAGTTTCCGAGTCACTAATCAGATCAAATTCACCTTTTCGTTGAAGTCTCTCGGCTCTTTTCAGTTTATTGGTTGCTCGAGGATGCACCATTGTGACTAACAGCAAGATGATCCATGAGAATTCCATAGCTGTGTGTGCCTTAAGAGAATTGAAATCCTGTGAAAGAGCAACTCAAGAACACGAAAAATTGTTAATTTTCAAAATTGGGAAAAAATTGTACCCAAACAATCATTATCGTGTAGAGAGACTAGAATCAAATTAGTTTTGCAAAAGGAAATTTAAAATAGATCAATTGCATGAATTTGGAAAATTCCCATTATATGCCCTAAAACTGAAAATTTTTGAAATCGAAGACCAAAAATCCGTTTTACCTTGAAAATACCTAGCATATAATCAAAACTAATCTACCCAGAGTTCTTATTTCAAAAGAAATTTGATCAAAACCATCCACAAAAACGAAATCGATACAAGAAATTCATCACGTTTTGAGGAGGAATAAAGAAAAACGGTGAAAAACCGAGATTTTGATCAATAAAAACTTACTTGGAGTTGAAGAACTTGAGTTTGAAAGCTTCCAAGATGGATGAAATCTAGAGAGAGAAGCTCTGGAAACTTTGGAACAAAAGATTGGAGTAAAAGAAATCAAAACCCTTTTGTTCTTTATAAAACCCTAGCCGCGATCCGGATCAGATCATGATTGCGATCCGGATCGGCTACTCGCAGTGAAAAACTGCGTTCGGATCCGGATCGGCAGGTCCAATCCGGATCGTCTGCCCGCAGAAGAATATCTGCGTTCGGGATCCGGATCGGCAGGTCCAATCCGGATCGGCTCCAACTTTTTCTTTAGAAAATTTCAGAGAAATTCAAGAAAAAACCAGAAAAAGATTGTAAGCACTTTTGTGTATCAACTTTAAACGAAAATCATCATTTCATACAACAAGAAATAGATTATACCAAATCTATCAATAACATCCAACAAATGAAACGAAAATTTATAAAAAATTAAATCCCTTAAAGTTGAACAACTTCAATTACATCTAACTTGATCTTAGGAGTAATGCCTTTATCAAATCATCAATTCGGTAAGAAAATGAAATACAAAGATCAATAGATGTCAAACATCCCCGATAAGTTAGATAATATATCTAGTCAATTTATTGAAGAGAGTGGCTCTTTGAGCATCTTTCATTAAAAATCCCACCTTATACCAACCTTGAAATTTTGACAGAGTCAAGTATTTCAACATGCATTTTATTTAAACAAACTTAAAAAACCTTGCTTGGTATACATGTGGTAGCTGCACACAGTACTCGGACGACCGAGGTGGTAGCTCTTTCCTCCATGTGGTGGTAGTTTTCACACTCCTCATTGGGATGTAACTCTTTCCACATCTTTTGAGCATAATACTTTTTCTTTGACTCCCCCTCAATTGGCTATCAATTATTTAAGATATAAAGTATTTAGCCAAATATTGATCTCGATTTCATACTCGACTAAACAGTCAAATAAGATAAAAACTATACCAAGAGATCATCGAGAGAGAAATTGACTTTGATCAAAACAAAGATGAGTTAATTGACATAAATGATCATTGCATCAAATGAAATATTATGATATCCAAAGCATAATAAATTTCTAAACATATAAACGGATGCAGTTAAAGTCAATAGAAACTAATGCTCAATTAATGTTCTATGTCTAAGCATAGATAATGAACAAAAACACAAAAACAAAACCTAACCTAAGCAAGAGTTTCAAAAAGATGTTATTTCAAGGAAAGCATTCCAATTGCTTTACGCAAATGAATAAAACGTTTTTGATCCAAAGGTTTTTGTTAAAATGTCAGCTAATTGATTTTCAGTTGAAATGTAGGAATTTGAAGAATATTTGATTCAACTAGCTCTCTAAGAAAATGATATCTAAGTTCAATGTGTTTTGTTCTAGAGTGCAACACAGGGTTTTTTGAAATGTTTATAGCACTAGTGTTATCACATAAAACAGTTACCGAAGTTGCTGAAATCCGGAAGTCGCTCAATACGCTTTTCATCCAAATGAGTTGAGGTGAACAACTTCCAGCTGAGATGTATTCCGCTTCGGCAGTCGAGAGTGCAATGCAGTTTTGCTTTTTACTATGCCATGCAACAAGGCAATGGCCAAGATAAAAACATGCACCACTCGTACTTTTTCGATCATCCACAGATCCTGCCCAATCGGCATCTGAGTATCCAATAATATCTAAACTTGTTCCCATAGGATACCAAATTCCGAAATTTATGGTTCCTTTAATGTATCGGATGATCCGTTTCACCGCTTTCAGGTGAACCTCCTTTGGTGCAGACTGATATCTCGCGCAGATCCCAACACCAAAAGATATATCCGGGCGACTAGCCGTGAGGTAAAGTAGACTTCCAATCATACTCCGATAAAGTTTCTCGTCTACATTCTCACTAAAAGATTCACTTCCTAATCCTTTATTGCTAGTTCCCATTGGAGTTGGAAAATCTTTACAATTTTCTAGATCAAACTTTTTGACCAACTCCAAAGCATACTTGGACACAAATGGATGCCTTCGTCACTCTGTTTCACTTGCAATCCAAGGAAATAAGTCAATTCGCCCATCATTGACATCTCAAATTCGCTTTCCATGGTTTTCAGCGAATTTAGAAGCATCATTATCCTTTGTTGCTCCAAAAACAATGTCATCGACATAGATTTGTGCAACAATGAAGTTATTTTGATAATGCTTCACAAAGAGAGTCCTGTCAGCTCCCCCTCGAGTATAGCCCTTATCCAATAGGTGCTTTGTTAGCCTTTCGTACCATGCTCGCGGTGCTTGTTTTAAACCGTAAAGAGCCTTTTTCAAACGAAAAACATGGTTAGGTAGTTTACAGTCCACAAAACCTTTCGGTTGAGCCACATAAACTTCCTCATTTAAAAACCCATTTAAAACGCGCTCTTAACGTCCATTTGAAATAATTTTATTTTAAAATGACAAGCTATCGCGAATAAGATACGAATGGACTCGAGTCTAGCTACAGGGGCGAATGTTTCATCAAAGTCTATACCTTCTACTTGAGAGTAGCCTTGAGCAACTAAACGTGCTTTGTTCCTGATGATGGTACCATCTTCATTTTTCTTATTCTTGAAAATCCATTTGGTACCTATCACATTGTGTTGCTTTGGAGGCTTTGTTAATTCCCAGACTTTGTTTCGCTCAAACTGATGGAGCTCTTCCTGCATTGCTTTAATCCAGTAGTCATCCTGAAGAGATTCATCGATGTTCTTTGGTTCGATCAAGGAAACGTAGCAAGCGAATCCGCAAACCAACTGTCTCCGAGTTTTGACTCCTTCTTGTGGGTCTCCAATGATGTTTGATTCAGGATGATCCTTGGAGATTCGTAACGTTTGTTGTAACGGAGTACTCGGAGGTACATGAGATGATTCCTGCACATCAGATAAACTTGAAGAACCATTAGATGCATCATTAATATTGGAAGGATTATCATGTGAAGATGCACTTACAGGAGTATCATCATCAAGAGAGATATCGAGGGTAGATTTTTCAGATGCAAAGTGAAAAGCTTCATCTACTTTAACATTTATGGATTCTACAATCATTTTAGATTTCATGTTAAATACCCGATATGCTCTGCTATTTGTAGAATAACCCAAAAAGATCCCTTCGTCACTTCGAGAATCGAACTTACCAAGATTTTCGCGATCACGCAAAATAAAACATCGACTCCCAAACATACGAAAATATTTGATATCCGGTTTTCTACTAAACCACAGCTCATATGGTGTATTTAGAGTTCCTGGGCGCAAATACACTCGATTAATGACATAGACAGCGGTGTTCACAGCTTCAGCCCAAAAATGTAGCGGTAAATTCCGGCTATGAAGCATCACACGCGCCATCTCTTGAACAACCCTATTTTTGCGCTCAACAACACCATTCTGCTGAGGTGTATAGGGTGCTGAGAATTCATATTTTATGCCGTTGGAAGTGCAAAAATCAATGAATTTAGAAGTAATGAATTCTCCACCTCTATCACTTCTAACACGAATGATCTTTTCATTCTTTTCAATCATAATACGATGGCAAATCTCATGAAAAGAATCAAACGTATCAGCTTTCTCTTTTAAAAATGCTACCAATGAAAACCTAGAGAAATCATCAACCAATAAGAAAATATACCATTTACCTCCCAAAGATGGTTGACGGGTCGGCCCCATTAAATCCATGTGCAGTAATTCCAAGGGCCGTTTGGTACCAACGTGGTTCAGGTTCTTGTGTGCAGCCCTTGATTGTTTTCCCTTAAGACAACCTCCGCACACAATGTTGTTTTTAAATAAAAGTTTAGGAACCCCCTTAACCACGTCTTTATTTGAAATCTTTGCTAGTTCTTTAAAGTTTATGTGACCTAGTCTTTCATGCCAAAGAGTTTCATTATCCAAAGAAACTAGGTTACATTTTTCTAAAATTTTATTAGGAACAACATAGCAATTGTTTTCAGATCTAACCCCTTTTAAAAAGAAGATATGGTCCTTATCAGTTACAACACATTCAACAGATGAAAAGTTAACTGAAAAACCATTGTCGCAAAGTTGACTTATGCTTATGAGGTTAGTCTTAAGGCCATCAACAAATAACACGTTTTTCAAAATCGGGCCATCTGGAATAGCTACCGTTCCTTTTCCAACAATTTTGGAAGATCGACCGTCTCCGAAAACAACGAGTCCTCCGGAGATTTTCTCAAAGTTTTGAAAACTATTTTTGTCACCGGTCATGTGACGGGAACAACCGCTATCCAGATACCATGACGAATTATCATATGCATGCAAGGAAACATTAGTAACAAGACAAGGGAAGATTTCACCTTTGCGCACCCAAAACCTTTTGGAATGCGTCGGTAATGGTCGTGAGGTTATTCTCCTAGGTGAAGGCGTCTTGTTAGATCGATTGCTGCTCCTTGATGATGTCGTCTTGTGCGGTGAACTACCAAGTCTCTTTTCCTTTGTATGATTTGCATTTGATTTCTGAGGAATCACCTTTTTGGTAGTCGTTGCAAGAAATGTCTGAGTTGAGCGTTTGGCTCCTGTCTTGCAATATCTCCTTATGTGCCCTGAAATACCACAACGAAAAAATACCTTTGCGCTTGACGATCCCGAAGAGAAAGAAGTAGGCTTGTTGTCGTTGTTTGTCGTGAATTCCGGTGTCGGAGGAGGAGATACCGACTGAGGCACAAAAACTGTCCCAACCGAACTAAAGTTGTCTTCAGTTCGATTATATCCGAGGCCGAACCGATTCGTTTGACCAAGACCAAGAAGCTTGTCCAACTTACTCCTTCCAGAAGAAAATCTCTCTAAGTCATCCTTTAGTTGGAGAATGGTCTTTGTCATTTCCAATTTATCTTGTTGGGCCTCGATGCAGAGCTTTGAGAAGTGATCCGCTTTATCCACCAGTTTTGTATGTTCCTTCTCAAAAAGCTCATTGGACTCTTGAAGGGAAACATTTGCTTTTATCAGATCATCCCTTTCCACTTCAAGATCGGTCGAGAGAGAAGTTACCCTTTTTACTTCTTCTTCGAGATCCTGTAATCTCCTTCTCAACCCCTTGTTTTGTTTAGCCAGTTTCTTTGAATCCCTCAAAAGTCTGTGGTAGGCTAAAACAAAATCTTCACCTTCCGAATCATCCGATTCATTGTCCGTTGCATTCTTTTCAACAGTGGAGTTGGACAGCGAGTCGGATGTACTTGCCATTAAGCACAGGAAGGGTGAAGATATGGACGTGTGGAATGCCGTTGCGCTTTCTTCTTCATCACTTGAGGATGACTCATTTGACGTTGAGTTGTCATCCCATGTGACGACTTGCATCGCTTTCTTCTTCGACGGATTCTTAGTTGGACACTCCGTTGAGATATGGCCGTATCCTCGGCACTTGAAGCATTGGACTTGTCCCTCTGAACTTTTCTTATCCTTTGAAAAGTTCTCTTGCTTTCTTGACTTGTAACTTGAAGTACCCTTGCCTTTCTTCGACTTTCCGAAGGATGGAGTTTTACTTGAATTACCCATTCGAAAGTTGCGGCGAAACTTCCTTGTCAAGAGAGCGAGCTGCTTCTCAAATTCCTCCATAGATAGGTTCTCGTCATCGTCTGAGGAGGATGAATCCGTGTCTTCTTCCTTTGTTGTTTTCAAAGCATAACCTGAAGACTTAGAAGAGGATGCCTTTCCCGAAGAATAGTTAGTAGTAAATGTCATTTCATAAGTTTGTAATGAACCAACTAGTTCTTCTACACGCATTTCGTCCGGGTGTTTAATAGTTTCAATGGCTGTAACCTTTGGGCGAAATCGTTCAGGAAGAGTTCTTAAGATCTTTCTTACAACCTTAAATTCTGGAATCTTCTCTCCCAGGTTAGCACATGAGTTTACGATGTCTTGCAATCGTGTATAGTAGTCCGTGAAAGATTCATTTTCTGCCATGAAAATAGAGTCAAATCTGCTCGTAAGCATTTGCAGCTTTTGAATCTTTACGAGGTTAGTTCCCTCATGTGTAACCTGAAGAACATCCCAGATTTCTTTCGCAGTCTCACATGCCGAGACGCGAGAGAATTCAGTTTGAGATAAGGCATTAAAAATAGCATTAATTCCCTTGCCATTGTAAGAAGATGAATCTAACTCTTCCTTGGTCCACTTCGACATAGGTTTGATGGTGCGAACATCAGCAATAATTTTAGTTGGATTAGACCATCCTAATTCAATTGATTGCCACACCCGTTCGTCGATGGAACTTAAAAAGGCTTTCATCCGTACTCTCCAGTACGCATAATTTGTTCCATCAAAGAATGGGGGTCTGTTGATGTTTCCACCTTCAACCATTGTTTACAACCCTATTCCCGCTCTGATACCACTTGTTGGGTTATATGAATAATAGATCTAAATAGGGGAAAAAACACCTAGAGGGGGGTGAATAGGTGCAAACAATAAACACTCAAAAATCTTTGCGATATAAAAACCCAATGCGGAAAAATAAATAACACGCAGAGATTTTTACGTGGAAAACTCCAAACCGGAGTAAAAAACCACGGGATCGATAACACGGTGAAATCCACTAGAATTAAACACGTACAAGGTGATATACCGTACTCACAGACGACTCAACCTTTTCCATACGCTCCTAGTTGATCTTCTCCGCTCGCTCCGCAACGCTTCTCGATTCCACGATCTGCGTCCAACGCCGAATCCACGGCGTCCAACGTCGAGTCCACGATGTCTGACCGAATCCACGGTCTTCACCCAGTAGCACGCTTCGAATCCATGAACGTACCTCGCTCTGAATCCACGAGAGCGGTTGCACCTTGAATCCACAAGGCCACGCGAGTCCACGCGCCGATTTGGGGAAATCGTTGTTTTTGGGTGGTGATGATCCGCCGAATACTTAGATCAAAGATAGATAGGAAATACCATCTAAGTATTCATTAGTTTGATTCAACTCAAGATGTGAGTATGAAAACCTAGAATCAAACTAATCAATATAGATGAAGAAACATAGAGTAATATCTAATTATTTCCTTTCTTCTCTATATGTGGATCTAGGGCCGTATAAGATGATATTTGATTATGACGGCTCTATGTGGATTATCTGGACTAACCCTAGAAAAAGAATCATAGGGTCTATTTATAGGTTAGAAACCCTAGGAAGAAGATAAGGATCAAAAACTGTCGTTTCTGGAAATTTTTACGACGGCGATCCGGATCGGATTAGCTGTGATCCGGATCGTCATAACGAGTCAGACAATTCCAGAAAAACGAAGGTTCGGGATCCGGATCGAAGTGCTTGATCCGGATCGTTCATATAGTTCACCAAACATCAACGTTCGGGATCCGGATTGCGAAGCCTGATCCGGATCGTTCAAGGAAAATGATAAACTCAATGTTCGGGATCCGGATCAAGGGAAGCTACGATCCGGATTGAACTGGTGTATGAACGAACCACCTTCGGGATCCGGATTGAACAATCTGATCCGGATCCTGAACAAGTCTCATGTTCAGTTCTTGATTTTTATGCAATAAGAAATTCTTCCAAGTGTTTCTACACTACAAGAAGTATTCGGATCACCAAAAATATTTAGTTAAACTTACCTGATCCTTTTGAATTCTTCTTTCTTGAGATTGAGGTATATGATCCAAACTTCATTCATCTTCAATCTTCAAGACTTAACACTTTCACGAAATGCGCCAAAACAAAATCCTTAACAAAAATGATGCATCTACTCTATCCCAGTATGCTCAATCAACCCAATCACACTGACTGGCACATAGGGTCCAGTCGAACCTGTGCCTACCTACTACCACACATCCGCACTGGGACGGGATTTACGTAGGGGGTCCCACTCGGACTGTGTCGACAAGTCGCGATAGTAAAGTAACAGGCCCAGCTCCGGAGCGACACTCGAGGGGAGCGACCCCACCGAGCAAGTATCCGCGCATCTCTGTCGAGCTCCATACGGCTCATGCAGGCTATAATCCAAATCCACAGTCAATAAGATCAGAAATAATAACTCAACACTAACAACATCAGCCGAAAACACTCAACGACTCGGGACCACCGTCAACCCAAATGGCTCCCAAAATAGAACACCCAACTCACGGATGAGAAAGAACCGACCGACACAGCAAGGGTCTGAGAATCCCGAAAGGCCGGTGCCTAGAACCCCAATCAAACAAGAACAAACTCCAGGCTCAACCTTTCGAAGTTCTCGACCCCTTACATTTCGGGAAAATCAGCTCCCTCGGGTAAAACATCCGGAGGGAACCAATTAGGGTCCGAAAGTTCCTGGAGACTAGCACCTAGAACCCAAATCAAACAAGCACAGGTTCCAGATACAGCTTCTCATAGCTCACGACCCAAATGTGAAAACAACCCTTAGAACCCAGATCACTCGAACCCTCTCGAGTGAGGAAGTTTATAAGAAAATATAATATTTATTACTAAAAACCATTTTGATTTGGGAAAACCCATTTTAATGAATTTTAGTTCTTTAAGAAAATCAGTTAAAAATAAGTTTTATTCCCAAACCCCGAAGGGCTAATGCCTTTACCCAATCAAACAAGAATAGGCTCCGGCGATCCTTCGAAATTCGAAAGGAAAACATTGGCTTACTGAAATCATGTGTGTGTCCAAAAATAGTCTGGGGTCAAAGTCCTGCTATCACTAGCTCAACACTACTACGAACACAGTGCCAATGACACTACTCGGAGAATACTCAACGACCCGGGACCACCGTCGACTTGAATGGCTCCCGACACTAGCCCTGATCTACCCTCAGCTACTAGACTCCACTCGGCCCCCAGGCACGAGTGCCATTGCATCCCACAATAACCCGACCACTCGACCCACTATCCGGGCGAGGAGAAACTCTAAGTCAAGGGAAAAAGAATACAGAGTGTAGGAAGTCTAAAACATGAAGAAAACTAGCCCAATTGAGGGTTTTCTACTAGTCTGGTCAAATACATGCAAACATATGATAGGGTGCTAGTCAAGGTTCCAATATTTCATTATCACAAGAAATAGTAAATTTGCTAATTCTATCATACATGTTTATATCTTGATCCACAAAAAGGGGTACTTTACTTATCATGCATGCATACTACGACATAGAATTAGTACGCCGCCCGCTAATTTTGGAGGAAATCTAACCCACCCGGAATGCGCTGATCCGTAGTCCGATTAAGCTGAAACTGAACATGTGTGTTCTTCAGGTTCTCACGGTTCCAACGAATCTAAAATCTCCAAAAACTCATCCCAGATGAACGACGATGCTCAAAATACCAAGTGCTGCCCAAACGGTCCACTTCAAAATTCAGCGTGTGCATCAACGGTGTGTAGAAGCCAAACCGTACACAATTTACACCCGGAACCAAAAAGAAAGATGCTCACCTTGAATGTAAGAAAGAGTTCCAACTTTTACTTTCTCAGCAATAGTCCAAAATCCCGACAAAAACTGAAATATAATGCCGAATGTCGCGATGAGTTCAAATACAGATTTCAGCACCAAAACCCTATCATAGAGCTCCAAAGACAGGAAAAGTTCCCCTTCGAAATGCCTTCAAAAAAATCCAACAAAGGTACGGTTGCATTCCTCTTGAAGTCTAGATGGAGATCGAGTCCTTAAACTTCCAAATCCGTCATCCGGAAGCCGAGAAAATGCATAAAATCTCCACGCTGTCAAGAAAATGCAGCAACAAAAAGGGGGTCTAAAGATGCTGCGAGAAACCCCATAAAAACTCAAAAAGAAGAGGAGCAATATATACCAAAGTCGAAGGCCCAACTCTCGTGAAGATCCAGAACAAAAAATCAGCAAAAATCTTCAAGGGGTTAGCTCTGGGCAGTCCGCGGACAAAACGTCGACGAAGAAAACCGCAATCGGAGGAACGTCGAAGCTCGCGGAGTCGAGGAAGAAGCTGATGAAACGATTTCCAAAAATCCTCCAAAACCCCTAGAAGTGAAGAAGACTTGAATATCTAGCTCCGGTTGAAGGAGGCCCCAAGAGAAAAATCCCCAAAACCCGAAATAGCTGCTCAAAGGGGGCTATTTATAGAAGAAAACCATGAAAACCCAATTCAGATTCAATGGGAGAAACTGGGCGCTCGGATTCGCACAGGACTGCGCCAGGGACGCGTGGCACGCATCCGCGCGGCCTCCACACAGCGCCCGAAAGCGTCGAATCACGCCACGTGTTGACGTGCGCGATCCATGCGCCCCGCGCCCGCGCGGTGGTTGGCGCCCGCCAACCGAGGCGCGCTACGTGGACGGCGCGGTCCACGGCGCGGAGCACTCGGCGTGCGGCACGCCGGGTCTACCGGGTCCGCGCGCTGGCCAATGGCGCGCTGCCACGTGGCCCGCTTGCGCTAATCGTGGAGCAAAGCGTGCGGCCCGGGCAATCCGGCTCCGCCACGTGGCTTGCCCGCGTCTTCGCTGGTCCTGGTGCACCCGCCATGGGTCGTGAACCGGCCCTCTTGCAAAATGGGCCCAGTAGGCCCGTTTAGCCCGAAAATAGCTGATTTTGACTGTTTTCGCACGCTGAGTCTGTTTTTGGCGTCCGTTTGACGTGCAACGGACTCAGTACACCAAAAATAAATATTTTCTCGCCGCCGACCCCACAGTCGAGTCGCACGGGACTTCGGGAACCACGTCCTCCCCCACTAAAAGAAAGTTTCATCCTCGAAATTAAAACACACCACAACCACAAAACCAACTCACCCACAACCTACCAAAAAGGATAAAGCCCAACATCAGGAACATCATCAATCCCAACTCTCAGTTTAGAAAATAGTCGAAAACAGTAAAATGTCCAAAAATCTCGAAAGGCCCAGTGCCTTCACCCCAATCAAACAAGAACAAGCTCCAGCATAGGCTCCATTTCTGGAGTAGCCTTTCGAAGTTTTTGGCGCGTTCGCGAAGCCTCGGCGTGAGGAGTGAAAAAGAGGGAGGTGCTGATGTTGTTCCTGCTGTGGCTGACACCAACGAAGAATACATTCTAACAACGACCCATAGGGACATAATCTCTAACCCTCCCCGTCTCAAATGCTCTAGTGGTGGCGCTTGTCGTGTAACCCTCGGGCTCAACTCTGCACTGCTGTCCTGCTCATAGCATGTAGTGTCCACGGTTTTCGTTCGGTATCACTTTCAAAATTCACGGTAATTTTCCTCGTATTTTCGTTATGTCTTTTTAGTCGGATTTTTATTTCATTGTGTAGGGCTCGGAAAGTGGAAAACGGTGGTGCGATCGGCTCTAAATTCCGGTAAGTGGAGCTCTCGATGTGATTTTTCTTAGTTTAATGTAAAAGAGGTATTTAGAACACTCATTTCGACTTTTGGGTGCTTGGAAATTCGTGCCAACACGATGAGATTTTCGAAGGGTTTGGAACGCAAATCGAGAGAGAAACGGTTAGATCAAAAGATTTGATTTGTTACAAAAAAGATTTGATTTGTCACAAAAAGTTAGGAAGCAGATATTATTGTTTCAAAATCTCTTATAAATAGTGGAACCGGGGATCGATTTCTACTTTACATACCTAAGAGAGGGAGAGAGACAAGAAAACCCTAGTTTTCGAAGATTGTAACGAAGAGAGAACATCGTCTTCTTCCTCGAAGGATTCATCGGAGACCGGGATTGGAAATCGGCATCATCGTGGGGTAACGGAAGAGGGACCACCGACATCACGGGAGACCGGAGAGTGGAGAAACGGAGCCGAGCATCGTACCGTCATCTTCACCGACTAGAAGGTGTGTTTTGGGCTTTTCGTTATTTCTTGTAGAGTTTTGGTAGGATTTTCGAGGTTCTTGTCGGGTTTCTTTGGGGTGTCGATGGAAACGGGGATTGAATGCGAAGTTGGGGCCAACACCGTCAAGGTGGACGGGAGGCCGCCGCCGCCGTCGTCGTCATTATTGTTGGGAAGCCGCCGCCACCGTTGTGAAGAAAACGGGAGGTCGCCGCCGCCAACCGAGAGGAGCACCATCGCACGGGACACGACCGCACGGAGCACCACCGCAGCGCGTGGCGCTGCCCGCGTGCGGGGCGCGCCCATGCAGGGCGTCGCCCGTGTCACGCCCCGGAGTCGAAACTGCGACCCGGGCTCGCCAACAGATCCGCCGCCTATGCAAAACCCCGCATAGGCGAAGCGTCCTACCTGCAAGAAAGGGCTACAGCTAAACAGATATCAGAGCTATAAAATAAAAGTGCTGTAAAACTAAAACCAACCATCTGTACAACTGGAATAATGATACAATATCCATCTCCCATAAATGATAATCATACAAAATCCTCAAATACAAAAACTCAGAACTCAACAGGGAGGTAATCCTGGAATAAATAATACATCAGTGTACAGACTCTCAGTACAAGTCAGATCCTCACAATACAATAATCTCTCAACAGCGGAAAAGTAAATAATCTACTGACTGTACTCAGGATCTCCATCCAAAGGGGTACCGCTACTTTCCACAGACGGGTAGGGATCTAGCTCGCAACTCCCTCGCCTCGAACAACAACCGCAGAATCAGCAACACCTGCTAAGACTCTGCAAAACCAAGGAGAGAAAAGAAAGAGGAGGGGGAAAACCCCCAATGGGTGTGAGAACTACACCAAAAGGGAGTTCTCAGTGGGTACCACCGCCAGGCCCGACGATCTGCCCACTAAGTCCACTAGAGGCATAAGATAACCACTGCAGTAAAAACTGTACAAGAAAGCTGGAGACTCTCAACAGCTACCATGCCTCTATCTAAATGCTCAAAACGGGAAAACTCTGATAAAGATATGCAACACTCGCACACGAGGTGCTCAATCGACCCAATCGAGCTGACTGCCACACCGGGTCCAGTCAAGCCTGCGCCTACCTACAACCACCTCCCACTGCCGGGCAGGAATTACGTAGGGTGTCCATAAGGACTAACTCGCTATCGAATAGTGGCACATGCAGGCTATAATCAAAATCCACACACTCTCTCTCTTAGAACGGATAGACTAAAGATCCACAACATCTCGCATAATGGTCGAAGTACTCTCAACGACACGGGATCACCGTCAACCCAAACGGCTCCCAACAACACTAGCACTGGTCTAATCACAGCTACTAGACTCCACTCGGCCCCCAGGCATGAGTGCAATAATAAAAGTATCTGCCTGAATAAACCCAATCTCATCACCAGTAAACACTGGTATTGCCTGCTCTGCCTGCCGCATCGGGTATGCCAGCCTACGCATAACACCGATGCAAAGAAGGAGTCTCAAGGACTCAAAGTCTGTCTGTCGCACACTCCGGAGTGGCAATCGAGGGGAGCGACCCACACGAGTAAAGTATCACAGTAACCAGTAACATAAGTATCATAATCAGCAGGACTGGATCACGACTCTGATCGAAGTGGGAAAACTCAACCACTAAAGAAAACCCCGGTCCTCAAACAGATGCAATAGTACTCAAATAGTGGGAAACTCCATCCACTAGAGAAACCTTGTGACGCCCCACTTCCCAGGGGGTCACCCATCCTAGAACTACTCTAGCTCTAGCACGCTTAACTCTCATGTTCCTCTTGGATCTTGCTACCATCCAAAATGCTATAGCCGGGTTAGAGAATTAGTCCTATTATATCATTTATATATAGGACTAATCCAAATTCCGGGGGTGTCACATTCTTCCCCCCTTTAAGCCCTGACGTCCATGTCAGGCTCAAGCACACTCACAAGCACCAGGCGATGTGAGACTCATCTCGCTAGCCTTAGCCGACCTTGTAGGGAGTTGTACTCCACCTACAACGGTCATTAGCCGGGGAGCCACACTCTACTCGCTAAATAACCCTGGCTCAGCCGAGACTCATCTCACATTTCCGGCTGGTGAATGTCTCTGATACCAACTGTGACGCCCCACTTCCCAGGGGGTCACCCATCCTAGAACTACTCTAGCTCTAGCACGCTTAACTCTCATGTTCCTCTTGGATCTTGCTACCATCCAAAATGCTATAGCCGGGTTAGAGAATTAGTCCTATTATATCATTTATATATAGGACTAATCCAAATTCCGGGGGTGTCACAAACCTGATACCCAATCTGATGCACAAGTACATATCCGGTCAACCGCCCAATATCCGCGGTTGCCGCAATACCCTGCCGTCTATAATCATGTCCTATAACCGACCTCCGGTCAACCGCCCAAAGTCCGCGGTCACTGCAAAACCCTGCCAACCACAATCCAGCACAACCCGTCCCTGACACCAAGGTCCCGGCTACACTACCCCAAACCCCTGCTCGCACCCGAGCAACCTGAACCACATGACTAACCAATGAGGAGAAAAGAAGCAAAACATGGTTTCTCCTAAGTCAAGTTCCAATATGATAGTGTAGCGATAAATGATGACCTATCAAGATGTCCATACAAGCATGCAAATGTCCTCAAGAAAAAGAAAGGGAGTAAACCATATAATAGATCCACTAGGGTATAAACAACATGCCAGAATCCCTAATGAACTACACCTGTCCATAATCCATGGTCCGTCAAAAGAATGATCAGAATAATACCCGCGCATAGATCTAGCCTCCTACTCCATCGAGTAATCATATCATAAAAGACTATGTGCAACATGGCATGCTAAAAGATCACTACTATAATATCTCTATCTGCATGATCTAGGCCATTCCTCAAGCTTCCATCTCGATGCTAAATATAGTACAATTAAACATGCATGCTAACAATCACATAGGGTAAATCCCTTTAGGTAAGCTTTTACTATTCATCCTCATGAATATCCAAATCCCGCAAGTCCCCGATAATATTTAACATGAATATTAAACTTGCAATTCCCTTATACAATCATCATTCCTAAGCTTACCCCTTAGTCACAAATAGTGTGCCCTAAACATGCATGCGTTCTAACATACGGAATTAGAGAACCGTCCACCGGTTATGGAGATGAAGCAACCCACCTGAAGTGCTTTCCGCAGGCAAATCCGAAGTCGGTGAAGTGTGTAGTCACACGCTAACTCAAAATCCGCTGAAACTGCACTCTCGGTTCTGGAGATGAAGCAACCCACCTGAAGTGCTTTCCGCAGGCAAAGCCGAAGTCGGTGAAGTGTGTAGTCACACGCTAACTCAAAATCCGCTGAAACTGCACTCTCGGTACTCCGTCGCACAAATCTCTGCTCCAACCAATGTCACGCCCCGGGGGGTTTTTACGCGCGAAGCGGTAGCCACCGATGCTCCCAAAATTTCACATATATTTTTTTTTGAAACCAATCTCCCCCGGCGCGTGCCCAGACCCGCCGCATATACAAATTCACTCTGCAAACGGGCAGAGTCTCCTTTGTATATGCACGGCGTCCTGATTACAAAGTTCACATAAGCATGCCTTTAACCACACTAGACCGGTTGCCAATCACATACAATCATTTTCAACAACATACAATCAATTTCCACAAGTAATAAAGGGGCCGACTATTTTTGAAAGGATAAAACCACAGGGTTTTGAATGCGATGCCCACTCGACATCAGGTTTTATAAGACTATTTTCGAAACCACATAAATCCACAGAATTTGAAATCGGTGCCCACCCGACACCAGGTTTAATAAAACAAATTTCGAAATCACATAAATCCACAGAATTTGAAAACGGCGCTCACACGACACTCGTATTTTTAAAACGGTTTTCGCAACATTTTCCATGTTTCTTGTTTGTAGTTTGAAAGCGGCCAAGTAAAGAAGTAAGAACAAACACCCAACCAAAAGAGTTATACAAATAGTCCAACATCCACATCGATCCCACGGGGGCATCGCGATCCACAACTGGCTACAATGCGTAATGAAATGAACCGAGAAGGTAAAGTAAACCGTATCTGTAGCCTCTAAGGGCCAGAAGATTGCTCATGCGGCCTCACCAACGCCCTAGCACTCGCCCCTGGACGGACTAGACGAACCTGTCATAGAGTGGGAAGTCAGTGACCAGAAACAATAATAAAAGCAATAATGCTAAAGTAAGGCAAATCATGGTAAAAACCGGAGCAATCAACAATAAAGAACCCTGTGCACACCAAACAATGAAGAACCCTGTGCATACCAAACAATGAAGAACCCTGTGCATACCAAACAATGAAGAACCATGTGCATACCAAACCGGGCACCTCCCCCATCAACCACACCGAGCACCTGCCTCGGAAACCCCTGCCGAGCACCTGCCTCGGCCGCCGAGCACCCACCTCGGCATCACCGCTCACACCCCCCACCCACGGGGGCCCCCATTCCTAACGTCACCATCACGTGGGGTACACGGGTCAACGTACCACTTTTTCGAAAAAGCACACCCTTGCGGGGGCTAAGCCGCCGATGTGCGTGCAGTAACACGAGCCTCGACCGAGCACCAACCTCGGCCATCCAGACCGAGCACCAACCCCGGTAAGCCAAACCGAGCACCTGCCTCGGTCACCTCCCAGAACATGATGTATCGTCAGGCACAACGACCCTCAGTCGCCATAAACATAGTGATAATAAAACATAAGCATGAACGGGGTTAGCAACATTTCAACGTGTCAAACCTTTGCTCTTACCAATTGCTCTCGTTTCCCGACTCAAGAACTATCGGGAGAGGAAACCCACCTTTCGATGTCCGACTGGTCACACCGATCACCGTCCTCGTTGCTAGTACGCTCCAAACAACCCTACTATTGTTCGGAGGGGCGAACTGCCCATCTAGTCTTCCACCGCGACGTTCATTAAACCCGGAGGTCCACATCACCCCTTACAGGATATAAATAACCATAACGGAACCATACACAAAGATGTTCTAAGGGGTACCCACCTGGAACGCGAAGAAGAAGGTGTGCGGAAATTTCCAGTTATAACACTCCCACCCTGTGCCCGAAAAAGATATAGTAAGGATTATTGTTACAAACGTCGTCGAGGTAAAAAACACTCAAAAACGGGGCGAAACGGGCCAAAAACGGAGCTTCTGGACACTCTGGCTGCAGCCTGGTGCACGGGTCCAGGCGTGGACCGGGTCCACGACAGAAAATGACGGCAGCCCAGACCGGGTGCACGGCACGGTGAGCCGCTGGAGCACGGCCAGCATCGCGGACCGGGCTCACGGCCACAGTGCCTGCGGCCGCAGACCGGGTGCACGCCACTGCGGTGCGCCATTGCGGCTTGGTCGGGCCGCGCACGGGCTGGAGCGCGCGCCGGGTCCACGGGGTGGGGCTGTGAAGCCGTACACCGGGTGCACGCCCGACCGGTGGACCGCGCGACCTGGCGCACGCATTCGTGCGCCGGGTCCACGTCCCTGGGTCCGGAAGCTGTGCCCCGGGTGCACGCCGGGCCCTGTGGACCGCGCGGCCTGGCGCACGCATTCGTGCGCCGGGTCCGCGCCCCATGGGCCCGGGAGCCGTACGCCGGGTGCACGCCGCGTCCCGTGGACCGCGTAGCGATGCGGCCGTACGGGGATGAACAGTAACCCCCCTTTCGCCCCCCGCGGCTACGATTGCGACCCCGCGACCCCGGCGACTGCGGCGACGACCCCGTGGACACGACAACGGCGGCGGCGGCCTCCCGTTTAACGACGGCGGCGGCGGCCTCCCATTTAACACCTTGTATTGCCCATGACAACGACAAAAGGAAAACCTCATATCGAAAATAACCGGGGAGACCCGAACCGCTCACCTTGTTTTCGCCGGTGAGGGAGGAAGGAAGAGGATCGTCCCGCTCTCGTTCGCCGGGTTCCGCAGGGCATGCGATCGTCCTTCCTTCTCCCCGTCTCCGTCTCGTCGCCTCGGTTCCTCACGCCCACGGTTGAAAAGAGAGGAAATATGGATTGGGGGTTTTCCCCCCCTCGCACGCACCCATAAATGACATAACGCCAAAATGAAAACCCTAAATCCCCAAAACACAATTAAAATAAATAGTCGGGATGCAACGAGGGGTCTAGATTACCCCGAAAAACGTGCCGATCTCCTGTACGGCTTTCGATGCGCCCAAACTGATGGTAAAACTTCAAAATTTAATTCTGGGAGATCCCGGGGTCGGAATTCAAATCCGATTGCGCCACCGTTCACCGTTTTGCGAGCTCTACCACCTAAAAATTCCCGCAAACCCCGATGATCAGCCCAAAAATTCCCGAATTTGAACCCCCCTTAACAGCTGAAAATATTAAATTAGGACCGAAGACGAAAAACCGACAGGTCGAGGTACCATCCAAAAGATAAAATAACCCACTGACATAAAAAGATGAAAGGTCCGATCACAGCAGGATCCCGTCCGATTGCCTCGAAAAGCGTGTCGGCCACTTAGCACGGATTTCGATGCACCACTCAAATGCAAATGCTTTGACCCCCATTCCGGGAGATCCGTAAATCGGAATCTGAATCCGTTCGCTTTGCCGTCCTCCGTTTTTTGAGCTCAATAGCAGAAAAATACTCGAGGTCCAGGCCAGTCCATTGCAGAAACACAGTGAAAAGTTTTCCTAACAGCCCCGTCAAAAAAAGGAAGGGTATTCGAAGGCATTGGAACGCCCGGACTCTACATCTCTCACCTCTTAAAACAAGTTTCGTCCTCGAAACTTAACCCGAGTCCGCAACGGGTAAAACTGGGTAGCACCCCTTCATCTTTGCCTCCAGTTCCCACGTCGCTTCGCGTTCTTCCTGGTGGCTCCACAGCACCTTGGCATAGGGGATCGTCCGGCTGCGCAACCCTTTTTGTCCTCCCGTTCTAAGATTCGCCCCGGTGTCTCATCGAAGCTCAGGTCCTCTCCAAGTTCAACAGCAGTAATATTCCATCATTCGAATCAAGTACGCAGGGTCGAAGCATATCTTCGAGAATTCGGATCGCTCGCTCGGACTGTCCGTCGGTCTGGGGGTGAAACGCCGTGCTGAAGTGTGGTTTAGTCTCTTGAGTTCAAAGTAGACTTTGCCAATGGTTCGGCACGAGCCGGGTGTCTCTAGTCCACGTCGTACGGATGGGTGGGGAAAAGAGCCGACTTCATCAGTCGATCCATTGTGACTCAAACCGCATCGTGTCCTTGAACATCTTCGTGTCTCCCGAATGCGCCACATAGGGGGCGCAGTGCGCCTGTGACAATATCTCTTCCTTCAACTCTGGCAGCTCGGGCACGCAAATTCCGCCCTCGTAATTGTATCGCGCCGTTCGCATTTGCCGAAAAGTCGCTCGCGTGGTCCGGGGGAATCTTGTTTCAAACATGCTGTATCTGTGCGCATGTCTTCTGACCTTCCAGGATTTCTCTAGTAGGGTTGGCTTGACCATCAAGGACAAGAGTCGCGCGACCGTACCGGTCCTGCTGAGTAATCGCGCTTATCGGTTCCTCCTCGATTTGACCCTTCCCGCTCAAGACATCCGCTACTACACTTGCCTTTCCGGGGTGATACTGAATGGACCAGTCGAGTCCTTCAGCAACTCCAACCAATGCCTCTGCCGCAAAAACCACTCTTTCTATGTGAACCAAACTTAAGGCTCTGGCGATCCGAAAACACATCACGATGAACTCCAAAAGGTGGTGTCTCCAAGCTTTAAAACAAAGACGACTGCTGCCAGTTCCGGATCGTGTGTCGGGCAAATCCGCTCATATTCTCTGCGATTCCCGTTGCTGACACCATGTGCCCCGACCAGCCCACTTCGCGAAGTTAGAACTCACATTTCTTAAACTTGGCAAACACCCTCTGGTCCCTGAGATTCCGGAGAGTAATCCGCAAGTGCTCCTCGCAGTTGATTGACGAGGTCATCAATCCTGGACTTGTTCTCCACTGTAACCTTGTTTATCTTCCTGTAGTTGATGCGTGGACGTACGCTTCCGTCCTTCTTTCGCATGAAGAGAACGGGTGCGCCCCCAAGGCGACACCCTCGGTCTGATGAACCCTTTATCCAGAAGATCTTCTAGTTGTGCCTTGAATTCCCTCAGCTCCGCGAAAGCCATTCAGTAAGGCGCCTAAGTGATAGGTTGCGTGTCTGGTAGAAGCTCGAAAGAGAGGATGACCTATCCCTCGGGGTATTCCTCGCAGTTCAGTCGTGAAAACGTCGGGAGAAAAACCTTACAACCGGGGTGTCAGTGAGCGATGCAGAGGGTCGATACGCAAGGCCCACTGAAACCAAGTAACAAACATCCGCCTGGTACCTCGTGAACCAAACCGTGCCCAGCACCTCATCGTATTCCTGCTTCCCGACTCGGAGTTCCCCGTCACGACGCCACCAGTCCGCAGACCACCTCTGTCGGTGCTGAGCAGTCAGCAATAAAAGTCTCGCGATGCGTCGAGGTACCCCAGTCATACCGCCCGACCCGTACCGATGAGCCCTTAAAAGTCCAAAACAACTAAATCGACGACAAGGGAAAAACCACACTAACGCCCTCACAAGGCCCCAAGAGGTGCCAACAAAACAGACTCGGTTACTAACTACCAGAAAATCTCCCCTGAGAGCAACGAACTCACCCGTCACCAACACGGACTGCTCCCACCCGTCACCAACACGGGCCACCTCCACCCGTCACCAACACGAGTCACAAACTCGGAGCATATCCACCGTCCCGGATTACCCGCTCCGACGGTCCGTCCGACCGGGGCGACGGTCAAAACTAAAGTTAGGCTTCAGCTCCAAGGCCTACCACAAGGTCTACCTCCCAGAAAAAGCTGCATGCAGGCACCCTAGCCGAAAGTGACCACTGCCAGAGTGCCATGTAGTCCACGATCCCCGCTGACCTACGCTGCTTCAAAAACAATAGACTCGCAACCCAAAATCCTCAAGACTATGCCTTGGTCATGGGAAGCTGGCGACAAAAACCACGAAATACGGTCCCAATTCCGTCCTGGCACCGAAAGGGGTGCGACATTTGGATTAACCACTGACGCTCGGCCCCCATCCGTCGCCCCTCCAAGCACCGGGCAACGAACCGAGCCGCAAACGCTCAGATGAAACAGCGACACTCCAAACCGAGAGAACTCTGAGCTCTAGGTCCACTAAGACAATGGCCTCCGGATACAGTAGACTACCCATCCAAAACCTATCCGGTCGGGAAGGGATAAGCAACGATAACTGCGGAAATCACCTTGTCATCAAACTGCCTAGGTTTACTAAGCGCGCTCGGGGGATCACGCGCCAACCCGCTAGTGAGACAACCTAACCGACCCTCTTGTGCATAACACAGGAACCCGCTCCAGAGCTACGCCATCACAACCCCCTTAAAAGGCTAAACCCCCAATAAAAGGTCGCCACTTACGCACGCGTGCCCCCCCCCCCCCCCTAACCAAAAATCGAGCCCAAACGAACCAGATTCACTAGCCCCGGTGGTCTCCTTTTTAACCTAAGGGAGCACCCCTAAAACTCCACCACGACGATCTCTACAATCATCGCAGTGTCCATAGTAAAAGCCGAACTATGGTAGCAACCGTAGGGGAAGGATTCTCATCCCCACCCATACTTTGTCCAAGATGCAAAAGAATCGGCCGACTACCCGCCGTAACCTCAAACCAGCAGATCTAGAAGGTACGAATTTAGGCAAGAGGCTACCCAGTTACTCATGACCGACAAAACGGCCGACACACTAACAAACACCGGCGGTTTACACTACCACCAGTCACCGTTTCTAACGACGACCAGAACGTCGGCAGAGGAAGGGGTTCAAAAAAAACAAAGGCCGGCGCATCGATCTGCTGTGCTAACCGCCGCACCAAGTACATGAACACCGTCAGCGGTCCCACCGTGTCCTGAGCCGGTTGCTTAATCCATTGATTCCCCGCAACCATCAAGACCCCGGTGGCAGCTAGCCTCGACCCCAACCTCCAAAACAACCCGATTACACTAGCACAACACCCGGGCTAAACCGAAAAACTAAACTTAACAATCCCGCACTCTCGCATCCCTACGCACCTATACCCTGATCATTTCATTAGTTAGTAGCCAGTGGTAATTCTTCTGTGGATGTTGGACAGCGACTACTGTGGTTAAAGTTGTTTTGCTCTGATACCATCTTAATCTGTCACGCCCCGGGGGGTTTTTACGCGCGAAGCGGTAGCCACCGATGCTCCCAAAATTTCACATATATTTTTTTTTGAAACCAATCTCCCCCGGCGCGTGCCCAGACCCGCCGCATATACAAATTCACTCTGCAAACGGGCAGAGTCTCCTTTGTATATGCACGGCGTCCTGATTACAAAGTTCACATAAGCATGCCTTTAACCACACTAGACCGGTTGCCAATCACATACAATCATTTTCAACAACATACAATCAATTTCCACAAGTAATAAAGGGGCCGACTATTTTTGAAAGGATAAAACCACAGGGTTTTGAATGCGATGCCCACTCAACATCAGGTTTTATAAGACTATTTTTGAAACCACATAAATCCACAGAATTTGAAATCGGTGCCCACCCGACACCAGGTTTAATAAAACTAATTTTGAAATCACATAAATCCACAGAATTTGAAAACGGCGCTCACACGGCACTCGTATTTTTAAAACGGTTTTCGCAACATTTTCCATGTTTCTTGTTTGTAGTTTGAAAGCGGCCAAGTAAAGAAGTAAGAACAAACACCCAACCAAAAGAGTTATACAAATAGTCCAACATCCACATCGATCCCACGGGGGCATCGCGATCCACAACTGGCTACAATGCGTAATGAAATGAACCGAGAAGGTAAAGTAAACCGTATCTGTAGCCTCTAAGGGCCAGAAGATTGCTCATGCGGCCTCACCAACGCCCTAGCACTCGCCCCTGGACGGACTAGACGAACCTGTCACAGAGTGGGAAGTCAGTGACCAGAAACAATAATAAAAGCAATAATGCTAAAGTAAGGCAAATCATGGTAAAAACCGGAGCAATCAACAATAAAGAACCCTGTGCACACCAAACAATGAAGAACCCTGTGCATACCAAACAATGAAGAACCCTGTGCATACCAAACAATGAAGAACCATGTGCATACCAAACCGGGCACCTCCCCCGGCAACCACACCGAGCACCTGCCTCGGAAACCCCCTGTTGAGCACCTGCCTCGGCCACCGAGCACCCACCTCGACTTCACCGCTCACACCCCCCACCCACGGGGGCCCCCATTCCTAACGTCACAATCATGTGGGGTACACGGGTCAACGTACCACCTTTCCGGAAAAGCACACCCTTGCGGGGGCCAAGCCGCCGGTGTGCCTGCAGTAACACGAGCCTCGACCGAGCACCAACCTCGGCCATCCAGACCGAGCACCAACCCCGGTAAGCCAGACCGAGCACCTGCCTCGGTCACCTCCCAGAACATGATGTATCGTCGGGCACAACGACCCTCAGTCGCCATAAACATAGTGATAATAAAACATAAGCATGAACGGGGTTAGCAACATTTCAATATGTCAAACCTTTGCTCTTACCAATTGCTCTCGTTTCCCGACTCAAGAACTGTCGGGAGAGGAAACCCACCTTTCGATGTCCGACTGGTCACACCGATCACCGTCCTCGTCGCTAGTACGCTCCAAACAACCCTACTATTGTTCGGAGGGGAGAACTGCGCATCTAGTCTTCCACCGCGACGTTCATTAAACCCGGAGGTCCACATCACCCCTTACAGGATATAAATAACCATAACGGAACCATACACAAAGATGTTCTAAGGGGTACCCACCTGGAACGCGAAGAAAAAGGTGTGCGGAAATTTCCAGTTATAACACTCCCACCCTGTGCCCGAAAAAGATATAGTAAGGATTATTGTTAAAAACGTCGTCGCGGTCAAAAACACTAAAAAACGGGGCGAAACGGGCCAAAAACGGAGCTTCTGGACACTCTTGCTGCAGCCTGGTGCACGGGTCCAGGCGTGGACCGGGTCCACGACAGAAAACGGCGGCAGCCCGGACCGGGTGCACGGCACGGTGAGCCGCTTGAGCACGGCCAGCATCGCGGACCGGGCTCACGGCCACAGAGCCTGCGGCCGCAGACCGGGTGCACACCACTGCGGTGCGCCATTGCGGCTTGGGCCGGGCCGCGCACGGGCTGGAGCGCGCGCCGGGTCCACGGGGTGGGGCTGTGAAGGCGTACACTGGGTGCACGCCCGACCGGTGGACCGCGTGACCTGGCGCACACATTCGTGCGCCGGGTCCGCGCCCCTGGGTCCGGAAGCTGTGCCCCTGGTGCACGCCGGGCCCTGTGGACCGCGCGGCCTGGCGCACGCATTCGTGCGCCGGGTCCGCGCCCCATGGGCCCGGGAGCCGTACGCCGGGTGCACGCCGCGTCCTGTGGACCGCGCAGCGATGCGGCCGTACGTGGATGAACAGTAACCCCCCTTTCGCCCCCCGCGGCTCCGATTGCGACCCCGCGACCCCGACGACGACCCCGTGGACACGACAACGGCGGCGGCGGCCTCCCGTTTAACGACGGCGGCGGCGGCCTCCCGTTCAACACCTTGTATTGCCCATGACAACGACAAAAGAAAAACCTCATATCGAAAATAACCGGGGAGACCCGAACCGCTCACCTTGTTTTCGCCGGTGAGGGAGGAGGGAAGAGGATCGTCCCGCTCTCATTCGCCGGGTTCCGCAGGGCGTGCGATCGTCCTTCCTTCTCCCCGTCTCCGTCTCGTCGCCTCGGTTCCTCACGCCCACGGTTGAAAAGAGAGGAAATATGGATTGGAGTTTTTCCCCCCCTCGCACGCACCCAGAAATGACATAACGCCCAAATGAAAACCCTAAATCCCCAAAACACAATTAAAATAAATAGTCGGGATGCAACGAGGGGTCTAGATTACCCCAAAAAACGTGCCGATCTCCTGTACGGCTTTCGATGCGCCCAAACTGATGGTAAAACTTCAAAATTTAATTCTGGGAGATCCCGGGGTCGGAATTTAAATCCGATCGCGCCACCGTTCACCGTTTTGCGAGCTCTACCACCTAAAAATACCTGCAAACCCTGACGATCAGCCCAAAAATTCCCGAATTTCAACCCCCCTTAACAGCTGAAAATATTAAATTAGGACCCAAGACGAAAAACCGACAGGTCGAGGTACCACCCAAAAGATATAATAACCCACTGATATAAAATGATGAAAGGTCCGATCACAGCAGGATCCCGTCAGATTGCCTCGAAAAGCGTGCCGGCCACTTAGCACGGATTTCGATGCACCACTCAAACGCAAATGCTTTGACCCCCATTCCGGGAGATCCGTAAATCGAAATCTGAATCCGTTCGCTTTGCCGTCCTCCGTTTTTCGAGCTCAATAGCAGAAAAATACTCGCGGTCCAGGCCAGTCCATTGCAGAAACACAGTGAAAAGTTTTCCTAACAGTCCCGTCAAAAAAAAGAAGGGTATTCGAAGGCATTGGAACGCCCGGACTCTACAACCAACCTCGCAACCACATACAACAATCAAATACCCCACAATGCAACACAACAACAACCAACATCACAACACAACTCACTAATCATACCCCAAAATAACCAAACAGCATATGCTGTTTTCACAACCAGCAGAGAAGAGGGGGAAATTCACCTACGTACAGTCCTCTAAAAATCCCAGAAAAATCACGGTTGCGATCCACGTGACGAGTAGATACAAATCGAGTATTTATACGTCCCGTTCCGACACCTGTAGGCCAAGATATAAATACAACAACGCGGGTATGTCAAGTATCCAACAATAAAATCCTGTAGGAAATCAGTCCGCAAGAAGCATAATTATCACCTTCGAAGATTTCTCCAAAAATTCCAATAAAAATACGAACACTTTCCTCTTGAAGCGTAGATATCAGTCGAGTCCTTAAACACCTCATTCCGACGCTCGTAGACCGAGAAATCCTAAGAATACTCCACCGCTGTCCAAAAACTCACAGCAGTACAAGGGGTCAAGGATTGCCTCGGGAACCATGGCAAGAACTCAAAATGAGGCAAAGAAATCAACACCGAAATCGAAGACGTACCTCTCGTGAACGCGCTACTGCAAAAATCAGCTCAAAAGTCCATCGGGGTAGCTCAGGGGGTCTCGCGCACTGAAATGCGACGGTAGAAGCCAAAATCCAAGAAATGTCGCAGTGCGCCGCGTCGCAGAAAATACGGATGTCGAGGCCTCCAAAAATTCTGAAAGTTCCTCACAAGATGAAGCACAGGGAGAGGAGAAATGTTGCTTCAAGGCTCTGTCGAAGAAGAGCTCGGGTAATGGCCCGAAATCGCAGCCCAAAGGGAAGCTTTTATAGTCTCCAAAGAACATTTGCAAAAATACCAAATGTGTCCCCAAATTCGGGCGCCCCAGAATCCGGGCTGCTACAGGAACCCGGAGTGTACCCCAAACCACAGCGCCCGAATCAACCTCAGCGCGCCACGTGTCCCCCGAACAGCCAACAGCCACAGCGCCCAACCATCTGCTGACACGTGGCCGCACCCCGCGCAGTTCCTGCCCGCGTCGGAGCCTCGGTCGGCGCGCCCACGTGCGCGCACCCGCGCTGTCGCCGACACCGCCGCGCACGCAGCCCGAGGTACCTGCCTCCCTACTCCGTGGACCGCGCCCGTGCACCAGCCAATCACTCTTTGCCACGTGTCCAAACCTCAGCCAACCAGCAAACGCCACGTGGCACGCACCCCCGCTGCACCGCGCGTGGCTGCCAGCGCGCCTGCCCGCGCCGCGCGTGCCTGCCCGCGCCCGCGCGCCTGCCCGCGCCTGCTCCGCCGCCTGCCCGCCGCCGCGCTCCGCCGTTGCCCGCCGCCGCCGGCGGTGCCCGGCCGGCCGAAACAGTAACCCGGATGCCTCAAAATCCGTGCCAGAGCATCCGGTCTTCGAAAAATACAAGTGAATAGTCCATTTTCACTGTTTTCGCGCGCTGAATCCAAATCCGCTGTCCGTTTTGCCAAATTCCATTTCTAAAAAATTGCCGAAGGCATCCGGAAAGGTGTTCTTTTGTACAAACTTCGCGCTGAGTCCAATTTTAATATCCGTTTCGCGCGAAACCACTTCTAAACATCCGACGGGGTCAACCCATTACCCACGTAATCCATTTAACACCCGGAGTCCAACACTTATGTCCAATTGGTGCACCAACACCGCCGACACGCAACATAGGCCTCCAGAAACTGCTGGTCACACTATAGAAGCCCTGCAGAGATCCGGGTCACCACAGCCCGTATGAGGTGCGGCTTGTGCGGGGCACGCCCATGCGGGGCGCCGCCCGCGCTGGGCAATGCCGCCCAGGGCGCCGTCCGCGCGGGACTCTAGCCGCGCGGAGTGCCACGCGCAGGGACCCCCGCGATAGCGCTGGTGCGGGAGCAAGCCGCCGCCGCTTGATGTTTTCACCGTCGCTCTGTTTCTGCCGTTTCGTCGCACCGATAGCTGTTTCGTTCCGTCAAACCGTGTTTTTCACTGGTTTCGCCGTCGAAACTCCGGTTTGATCCCCGACTCACGGAATTTCATTACGATGATGTTTTAACGACGGTTTTTGGTGTAGTCTACGTCCGGGCAAAGTTTGAGGTGTTTTGGGAGTTTTCACACGTCGTTTTCTTTGCCAATAAGAGGTGGGTAACTAAACCAAGGTAGGGGATGTTGTTGGACCATGGAGTCTGGTCCTCCTCTCCCCTTTTATTGTAATTTTTGGCATAACTATTTTAAGGGTAAGGAAGGACAGGGTGTTGAAGGTTTTGGTAAAATTGGTACATTCAAAAATAGGACAAGGAAAAATAATTGACTTTATCGTGTACAGCTACCGCGATCTAGTCTACTGATACAAGTATTGAAGCTCATGGCGCAGTCACGTGCAGCAGCGGTTTGGCCACCGCAAGGGTGTACTTTTCCGGGGAAGTGGTCTAAGGACCCGTGAAACTCTACGTGGTGTTTACGTAGGGGCCCGCTGAGGTGCAACGGGGAGGGTAAAAAGGGCGCCAAAGGATTGAGCATAGTTGGTAATTCCTTGTGTCACGCCCCGGGTGTAAACCAGAACCCGGGCCCGTCCACAGATCCGCCGTGCACACGGAATTTTCCGTGTACACGAAGCGCTGATAACCTGCTCAGATATAAAACAAGTAATAAAGGAGCATAAAACAGAGCTAAACTAAAACTAATACAACTCAGACAAATGCTGGAAATGAAAGTACAGTAAGCTCTCAAAAATATACAAGTGTCTCTCCCAGCTCACGAAATATATACAACCAGCTGGCCGCAGCCAGACCCAAAAAAAAGGGAAAATACAACCGTCTGAGTGTACTGGGGATACATCAAAACTACAAAACTCCAACTCGGGGCAGCAGCTATCTAATCAGCGATCCTCTTACCTCGATCCAGGGAAGAGGGTCCCGCGACTCCCGCAGAAGACTCTACAAAACAAAGGGGAAAAGAAAAGAGAAAACAGTGGGGGTGAGAACTACTATAAAAACAGTAGCCTCCCCTAGTGGGTAGACCTCAAACTCAGAAATACCCACTAGGACTACTAGAGGCGAAAATGAAATAAAGGTAGTATGCTAAAGGTAAGTCTACTGATGATAAAGCTACCCCTAGTATGCCTCTAAAATGCCTAGCTGTCAAAATCGCTAGAAGTATGCATCAGTATGTCAAAACCTGGCCAACCAAACCCAATCACTACACCAGTCAACACTGGTACTGCCTGCTGTACTGTCAACTCGAGAACCCAGTATCTGATCGGCACACGGCACGATCCTCAAAGTACCCAATCGACCGGCACACGGCTCGGCCCTAAGCCTACTCCGGAGTGGCACTCGAGGGGAGCGACCCACACGAGTAAAGATATGTAACCATAAGTATCTGATGTAGCAGGACTGGATCAAGACTCTAAACGAGTGGGTAAGACCATCCACTAAAGAAGCCCGATCCCTCACCTCCAATCTGATGCAATAATAATAATACTACTAAGCCGGTCAACCGCCCACAGTCCGCGGTTGCCGCAACACTCAACCATCCATCCCCGACTGTCCCAACTCTGAACATCTGAACTACACAATCCTCTACAACTAGACTACAGGAGAATGAATAGAAAGCATGGTTTCTCCTAAGTCAATTCCAGCATGTATGTGTAGCAGAAAAAGGTGGCCTAGCTAGATGACGATTGAAGCTTGCAAAGTCCTTTACTTGATAAACCCCTCTCAATTATTCTAACATATGCAACATTAAATGTTTGGACCCTCCGATGTACACGTGGCATGATATACGATACATGATACAATTTAGATGCACAATTAACTAGCAAGTACCCCTTTTACAACATGCATTCTAACCACATGCCCGAACCTTTCCTTAACACACAATATGATATGGCTATAGCATTCTTTCCAACTAATTAAATTGCATATCTAAACATGGAAACACCACTTACTAACTTGTAGCCTGCTAACAATGCAAGTATTAGCAAAGGAACCTTAATCTCATGCAAGCATGCTAGATACATTCATATCTAATAACACATAATCGTGGCATTCTAATAGGCCTAGTGACATTCACAAGTAGGAGGTTCACAACATCACCCACCTCGAGCGCTATTCCAAAATTCCCAAAGGCGAAGTCCAAGATCAGTCCAACACACCACCAATCTGTACAAAATACCCCAAAGGAAAAATACATAAGCTAAACATCCACACTTTCCAGAATCTGTCCCCCAAATCAGCAGTCCACAATTCACTAATTTTTACCTGCGAATAACGCCCAGAAAAATCCAAGAAAAATACTATCGCGATCCTTGCGACGAGCCCGTCGAAACGAGTACCTGCACGCCCAATTTGGAGTTTCCTACGCTGAGATAAAAATCCGACAAGGGGTACACCCCAAATCCAAACTGCACTAAATTCCTGTAACAAGGAACCACAGAGAAAGGAGATTCTCACCCTCGAGTAAAATTCAGAAAATTATGAGAAAAATCCAGGAGACTCCTTGCGAAGCGTAGATGAAAATTGCCTTTTGAATCGCCTCGTTCCGACGCCTGAGCGAAAAGATATGGCAAGAACACTGCGGTGCTGTCCCAAAAGTCCGCGAAGAAAAAGGGTCAAATGGGTGCTAAGAAAACTCCAAGATCAGCACGGAAATCGAGGAACCATAAAACACAGGAGTTGAAGCCCTACCTGTCGTGAGTCCAACGGCGCAAGAATCCGCGAATTCCTAGGTCGGGGTGGGTCGGAGGAGTCCAAACACTGAGAAGGGGCGAAGAGGATCGCCGGAGAACAAGCGTCGCGCCGCGCCGTAAAATGGTGAACCTCGGGATGCGTGCCTCCAAAAATCTTCAAACTTCTCCAAAGGGTAGAGCTCTGAGAGAGGAGGAATCTCTGTGAAGGAAGCCCAGCGAAAAGAAGTCCAAAAAAGCTAAAGGGGCGAATGGGGGGAGCTATTTAAAGGCCCAGCCCAAATAGCTTAAGGGCCGGTTTTCGGGCGCAGTTTCCGGGCGCACTGCGCCCGGAAACCGGGTTGTACAGAACCCGTCCGACGCGCCCGAAAGTTTCTGGGACGGCCACGTCGCCCCGAACAGGGGACAGCGGATCCCCGCGGCCCGCAACACGCCACGTGGCCCCCCGCAGTCAGCGGGGGTAGGTACGGCCGGCCAATCCCGAGGCGACGCGTGTCGCACTCGAGTGCGGCCGACCGCCCCGCCTGGCGCCACTGTGTGCGCACGTGCGCGCACAGTACCGAGGCGCCCTCCCCCGCGCACCCGTGGACCACGCCCACGTGGGCCGACGAATCCGAAGCCGCCACGTGTCATGCGCCCGGTCCACCGCAAACCCGCAATTCCAGTGAGCCGTGCCGCGTGCGCCCGCCTACCAGGGCACGCCACGCGTCCACCCGCCGCGGTCCATGCACCGCCGCGCCACTGCGTGGACCCCGCTGCGTGAGCCGGCCAATAAAAGGCCGCCACGTGGCTCGGGCCGGTCCACGTGTCACCCCCATGCACCGAAAATCCCCCAAATCTTCCGGAAGCCCGCATTTGGTCATCCGGACTCCAAATTCAACAAGCAAATAGCCGTTTTCAAGCGTTTTTTCCGCGCTGAATCCAAATCCAACCTCAGATTGGCCCAAAACCTTTTCTAAAATTCGGCAATTACAGCCGAAGGCCAATTCCGCTATCAAAGTCTCACGAGGTCCATCTGTGGCACCCCTTCGATGCACCATGGGCCAGACACACCAACACTAGGTGTTCTACACAGTG
Source organism: Tillandsia leiboldiana (assembly GCA_029204045.2). NCBI lineage: Eukaryota > Viridiplantae > Streptophyta > Magnoliopsida > Poales > Bromeliaceae > Tillandsia > Tillandsia leiboldiana. The sequence goes on from CM055065.1 coordinate 28,869,751, forward strand.
GATTCATCGGAAAGTCGCAAGGGAAAACCCAGTACACTACATCCTCCCCTACAAGAAAAAGTTTCGTCCTCGAAACAAAAGTCATACCTCAGACAGGAGCCTCAAACAAGTGGGGGTGAGCATCCATCATTGCTGACTCCAATTCCCAGGTAGCCTCACGCTCGTCATGACTGCTCCAGAGGATCTTCACATAAGGGATGGCTCGACTGCGCAACTCCCTAACCTCGCGGTCCAAGATCCTCAACGGCCGCTCAACATAGCTCAGGTCCTCAGCAACCTCCAATGGGGTGAAATCGATGACATGGGACGGGTCATGAACATACCTCCTCAGCGTCGATACATGAAACACATTGTGAACACCTGAAAGCCTGGGAGGAAGCGCAAGCCTGTAGGCAACTGGCCCTAAGCGCTCCAACACCTCAAAAGGTCCAATATAACGAGGGCTCAGTTTCCCACGAATACCAAATCTCCGAATCCCCTTCGAAGGCGAGACTTTCAGAAAAACATGGTCACCCACCTGAAACTCTAAGTCTCGCCGTCGAGTATCAGCATAACTCCTCTGTCGACTCTGGGCGGTCTCTAGGTGTCGTCGTATCAATCTGACCTTTTCCTCTGCCTCTAACAGTAGATCAGGACCCAAAGTCTTCTTCTCACCCACGTCACTCCAATAAAGGGGTGACCGACACTTGCGTCCATACAACGCTTCAAACGGAGCCATCTGAATGCTCGCTTGATAGCTGTTGTTGTACGCAAACTCAACTAATCCCAAGTGTCGGTACCATCCTCCTCCAAAGTCCAGAATGCATGCTCTCAACATATCCTCGAGGGTCTGAATAGTGCGCTCTGACTGCCCATCGGTCTGTGGGTGGAATGCTGTACTAAATCGGAGCTGCGTCCCCAAGGCTGTCTGTAAACTCCTCCAGAAATGCGAGACAAACCTCGGGTCTCTATCTGATACGATGGAAACGGGTACCTCGTGCAATCTAACCACCTCAGTCAAGTACACCTGCGCCAGTCGCTCCATCGGCCAAGTCATCTGAACCGGTAAGAAGTGAGCGGATTTGGTAAGCCTGTCCACGACTACCCAGATAGCATCCGCTCCCGTCTGTGCTCTCGGCAACCCAGTGACAAAATCCATCGTAACATGTTCCCATTTCCATTCAGGGATTGGGAGACTCTGCAACTTGCCAGCAGGTACACGATGCTCAGCCTTTACTTGCTGACAAGTTAAACAGTGCGCTACAAATCTCCCAATGTCTCTTTTCATCCCATTCCACCAAAACTGTGCCTTCAGATCCCTATACATCTTAGTCCCACCAGGGTGGATGGTATAAGGTGTATAGTGGGCCTCCCTCAAGATCTGCTCTCGAATCTCTGCATCCATAGGCACGCAAGCTCGGTCCCTGTACCGGAGTACTCCCGCAGCATCAACTGAAAAGTCCCCTATCAAACCAGTCTGCATCTGCTCTCGAATCCTCACCAGGTGGGGGTCCTCACTCTGTCTCTCCCGAATCCTGTCCAACAGAGTGGGCTGCACGACTAGAGACATAAGTCTAGCAGAGACCCCAGGGGACACAACCTCGAGCTCTAACCGCCTCATCTGCTCAAGTAATGGCGCCTGATCGGTGATCCTCAAAGATAGACTCTGTACTGCTCTCCTGCTCAGGGCATCAGCAACCACGTTGGCCTTGCCAGGGTGGTATAAAATGTCTACATCATAATCTTTCAACAATTCCAACCATCTACGCTGCCTCAAGTTGAGCTCCTTCTGTGTGAACAGGTATTTCAAGCTCTTGTGGTCGGTGTAAATCTCGCAGTGTTCCCCATACAGGTAGTGGCGCCACAACTTTAGTGCAAAAATCACTTCGGCTAGCTCCAAATCATGGGTAGGGTAATTCTTTTCATAATCTTTCAGTTGCCGAGAGGCGTAAGCGATTACCCTACCATCTTGCATCAGCACGCAACCAAGTCCACTGTGCGATGCATCACTATAAATCACGTATCCTTTCCCCATAACAGGGAGGGAAAGGATAGGAGCCGACATCAACCTGATCTTTAATTCCTCAAAGCTCCTCTGGCAGTCCTCACTCCAAATAAACTTAATCCCTTTTCGCGTCAAACGAGTGAGGGGTGTGGAAAGTTTCGCAAAACCTTCCACAAACCGACGGTAATATCCCGCTAAGCCCATAAAACTGCGGACTTCGGATACCGTCGTCGGTCGGGGCCAATCCCGGACTGCCTCGATCTTTGCCGGGTCTACTGCCACTCCAGCGGCTGAAATCACGTGGCCCAAAAAGACAACCTCCCGAAGCCAGAAATCACACTTAGATAACTTGGCATACAACTTTCTCTCTCTCAGAAGTTGTAGCACAATCCTCAGATGCTCCTCGTGCTCCACATCGCTTCGGGAATAAACTAGGATGTCATCAATAAAGACAACTACGGACCGATCCAGATATGGTCGAAAAATCCGGTTCATTAAATCCATAAAAGCAGCAGGGGCATTTGTCAATCCAAAAGGCATGACGGTGAACTCATAATGCCCGTACCGCGTTCTGAATGCCGTCTTCGGGATGTCCTCGGCCTTCACCTTCAATTGGTGGTAACCAGACTGTAAATCAATCTTGGAGAAGACACAAGACCCTTGCAGCTGGTCGAATAAGTCATCAATGCGCGGCAACGGGTACTTGTTCTTGATGGTCACTTTATTCAGCTCCCGGTAATCCACACACAGTCGAAGTGAACCATCCTTCTTCTTCACAAATAGCACCGGCGCTCCCCAAGGTGATACACTCGGCCTCACAAAACCCTTGTCCATTAAATCCTGGAGTTGCGCCTTTAACTCCCGCAGCTCGGCCGGTGCCATTCGGTAAGGAGCCTTAGAGATTGGCGCAGTTCCTGGAACTACGTCAATCAAAAACTCAACCTCCCTATCCGGCGGCATATGAACTAGCTCCGGAGGAAAAACATCCGGGTACTCATGGACAATAGGGATATCCGTGAGTCCCGGTGCCGCCGTAGGCTCCTTAACCACCGATGCCAAAAAGGCCACGCATCCACTGCGCATCATCTGCCTCGCACGAGAGGTCGAAACCACAGAGGCAAAGAAAGCACTCTGGCACCCCCTGTAAACGAACACCTCCTGGCCTGGCTCGCTAAAGGTAACAGTCCTCGCGGCGCAATCAATCGTCGCGAAATAGCGAACCAGCCAATCCATCCCCAGTACAATGTCGTAATCTCGCAGCTCACTAAGGACCATAAGGTCCGCTGGCAAGATCCAGGACTCAATCTGAACAGGGCAAGACCAACAACACTCCTCTACATGCAATGTATGATCAGGAATCTGTACCTCTACTGCATGTGGCAACCGACCTAACACTAGTCCATGAGATGATGCAAATACTCTACTGATAAAAGAATGTGATGCACCGGTATCAAATAAAGTGCGAGCTCTAGTACCAAGAAGTAAAGTGATACCTGCCACCACGTGGTCGGCTGCCATGGAGTCCCCTACCTGGGCGGCGTAGACTCGCCCGCTCTGAGCTGGTGGTCGGTAATCTGCAGGGTGGGAGGAAGGAGCCCTGCTCGCTGGAGCATAAGGCCGCTGCTGGGGCACTGAAGGGGCTGATGCCGAGGAAGGAGCTGTCGACGCTGCAAAAGGGCAAGTGGCTCGCATGTGACCAGACTGTCCACAGATATAACATCGTCCCCACCGCTGATCACAAGTGCTAGGAAAGTGCGGCCCACCACAAAAGACACATCTCTCAGACGACTGGGACTGTCAGGACTGCTGCTGTGGTCTCCGAGACTGCTGCTGCTGCTGCCGCTGTGGCTGTCGCTGTGACCCCTGCTGTCGCGACTGCGACCTCTGCTGCTGCGAATGCTGCTGCTGTCGCTGGGGCTGCTGCTGCTGCTGCTGCTGTGGGGGTCTCTGGGATCCACCAGACCCTCGCCGCTCCGAACGTCCACGGCCCGTAAACTGCGGCGGTGGTGGTCGGGGCGGCCTCCATGAACTGGCCTATCCCCCCTCGTCTGGCACTGGCCGCTTCCTCTCAGAACTCTGCGCGGCCAAGCCCCCACGTCTAGCGACGACGTGATCTCCCCTCTCGACCCACTGTGCATGATCCACTGCCTCTGATAAAGTTTGAAGCCTCTGGGCGTGTACCAAGGTATAGATCTCGGGGCGCAAACCTGTCTCAAACAGCTCCACCTGGTGCAGCCCATCCCTGGCAACATAGGGTACGCAGTTGAGCAACTGCGTAAACTCCTGATAATAATCCCATACCGTCCTGTCCCCCTGCTGGAGATTCTTCAAATCATCCTCAAGCTTTTTCTTCACGCTCGTGGAGAAATAAGTGTCAAGGATCAACCGTCTAAACTCCGACCAGGGTAGCTGTCGGGTGATCTGAAACTCTAAGGGCTCGACCCGACGCCACCAAGCATCTGCATCCCCCTCTAGGCAATGTACAGCCATATGCACTCTGAACCTGTGGTCAATGAAGAAGTCTCTGAACAACTTCTCCATTGCTGCCAGCCATGATCCTATCTCCGATGGGTGAGTGCTCCTCCCAGAGAACCTAGGTGGTCCTCGCTTACAGAACTTGGTGAGTTTGTCAGCAAACTCCTCCTCCTCCGCTGGGGTCAACGGCCTGAACACTCCCTGAGCCCCACTGCTCGACGACGGTGCCGTAGGGACTAATGGAATAGCCGGCGGTACAACTGGTGGTACAGGGGCCTCTACAGTAGTAGGGGGAGGGGCCCCAACCTGCGTAAGCAACTGCTCGAACCTCTGCTCCTGTCGGCGGTGGCTCTCCGCCAACCGGGCCACCATGGCCCTCAGCTCACTCAACTCAGAAGGCCCAGACTGCTCCGGCTCCTCCGGGGGCGTAGGAGTACCCCGAGTAGGAATCTGCCGCCTAGGAGGCATCCTGTCACACAAAATCCACGGGTCAGTAAACCAAACCACTCTCGACCCAATCAAGCGAAAGTCATGGACATTCCCCTATTTCTGTAACCTTATGTTGTCTGCAGCCAACATAATAGTCCCCCAGAAATAGGCTATGCCAATCCCTCTCCACTCACAGGAAGAGTTAACAACCAATTACCGACTTTCGCACAATATCACGTCACTCGCGCTCAGCCTTCCTAGGGTCTGCCAAAAGCCTAGGGTTTCCTAAGTCCCGTCTGACCTATCCCTAAGCTCTGATACCAACTAATCTGATGTAGTGTACTGGGTTTTCCCTTGCGACTTTCCGATGAATCCACTGTGTAGAACACCTAGTGTTGGTGTGTCTGGCCCATGGTGCATCGAAGGGGTGCCACAGATGGACCTCGTGAGACTTTGATAGCGGAATTGGCCTTCGGCTGTAATTGCCGAATTTTAGAAAAGGTTTTGGGCCAATCTGAGGTTGGATTTGGATTCAGCGCGGAAAAACGCTTGAAAACGGCTATTTGCTTGTTGAATTTGGAGTCCGGATGACCAAATGCGGGCTTCCGGAAGATTTGGGGGATTTTCGGTGCATGGGGGTGACACGTGGACCGGCCCGAGCCACGTGGCGGCCTTTTATTGGCCGGCTCACGCAGCTGGGTCCACGCAGTGGCGCGGCGGTGCATGGACCGCGGCGGGTGGACGCGTGGCGTGCCCTGGTAGGCGGGCGCACGCGGCACGGCTCACTGGAATTGCGGGTTTGCGGTGGACCGGGCGCATGACACGTGGCGGCTTCGGATTCGTCGGCCCACGTGGGCGCGGTCCACGGGTGCGCGGGGGAGGGCGCCTCGGTACTGTGCGCGCACGTGCGCGCACAGTGGCGCCAGGCGGGGCGGTCGGCCGCACTCGAGTGCGACACGCGTCGCCTCGGGATTGGCCGGCCGTACCTACCCCCGCTGACTGCGGGGGGCCACGTGGCGTGTTGCGGGCCGCGGGGATCCGCTGTCCCCTGTTCGGGGTGACGTGGCCGTCCCAGAAACTTTCGGGCGCGTCGGACGGGTTCTGTACAACCCGGTTTCCGGGCGCAGTGCGCCCGGAAACTGCGCCCGAAAACCGGCCCTTAAGCTATTTGGGCTGGGCCTTTAAATAGCTCCCCCCATTCGCCCCTTTAGCTTTTTTGGACTTCTTTTCGCTGGGCTTCCTTCACAGAGATTCCTCCTCTCTCAGAGCTCTACCCTTTGGAGAAGTTTGAAGATTTTTGGAGGCACGCATCCCGAGGTTCACCATTTTACGGCGCGGCGCGACGCTTGTTCTCCGGCGATCCTCTTCGCCCCTTCTCAGTGTTTGGACTCCTCCGACCCACCCCGACCTCGGAATTCACCGATTCTTGCGCCGTTGGACTCACGACAGGTAGGGCTTCAACTCCTGTGTTTTATGGTTCCTCGATTTCCGTGCTGATCTTGGAGTTTTCTTAGCACCCATTTGACCCTTTTTCTTCGCGGACTTTTGGGACAGCACCGCAGTGTTCTTGCCATATCTTTTCGCTCAGGCGTCGGAACGAGGCGATTCAAAAGGAAATTTTCATCTACGCTTCGCAAGGAGTCTCCTGGATTTTTCTCAGAATTTTCTGAATTTTACTCGAGGGTGAGAATCTCCTTTCTCTGTGGTTCCTTGTTACAGGAATTTAGTGCAGTTTGGATTTGGGGTGTACCCCTTGTCGGATTTTTATCTCAGCGTAGGAAACTCCAAATTGGGCGTGCAGGTACTCGTTTCGACGGGCTCGTCGCAAGGATCGCGATAGTATTTTTCTTGGATTTTTCTGGGCGTTATTCGCAGGTAAAAATTAGTGAATTGTGGACTGCTGATTTGGGGGACAGATTCTGGAAAGTGTGGATGTTTAGCTTATGTATTTTTCCTTTGGGGTATTTTGTACAGATTGGTGGTGTGTTGGACTGATCTTGGACTTCGCCTTTGGGAATTTTGGAATAGCGCTCGAGGTGGGTGATGTTGTGAACCTCCTACTTGTGAATGTCACTAGGCCTATTAGAATGCCACGATTATGTGTTATTAGATATGAATGTATCTAGCATGCTTGCATGAGATTAAGGTTCCTTTGCTAATACTTGCATTGTTAGCAGGCTACAAGTTAGTAAGTGGTGTTTCCATGTTTAGATATGCAATTTAATTAGTTGGAAAGAATGCTATAGCCATATCATATTGTGTGTTAAGGAAAGGTTCGGGCATGTGGTTAGAATGCATGTTGTAAAAGGGGTACTTGCTAGTTAATTGTGCATCTAAATTGTATCATGTATCGTATATCATGCCACGTGTACATCGGAGGGTCCAAACATTTAATGTTGCATATGTTAGAATAATTGAGAGGGGTTTATCAAGTAAAGGACTTTGCAAGCTTCAATCGTCATCTAGCTAGGCCACCTTTTTCTGCTACACATACATGCTGGAATTGACTTAGGAGAAACCATGCTTTCTATTCATTCTCCTGTAGTCTAGTTGTAGAGGATTGTGTAGTTCAGATGTTCAGAGTTGGGACAGTCGGGGATGGATGGTTGAGTGTTGCGGCAACCGCGGACTGTGGGCGGTTGACCGGCTTACTAGTATTATTATTATTGCATCAGATTGGAGGTGAGGAATCGGGCTTCTTTAGTGGATGGTCTTACCCACTCGTTTAGAGTCTTGATCCAGTCCTGCTACATCAGATACTTATGGTTACATATCTTTACTCGTGTGGGTCGCTCCCCTCGAGTGCCACTCCGGAGTAGGCTTAGGGCCGAGCCGTGTGCCGGTCGATTGGGTACTTTGAGGATCGTGCCGTGTGCCGATCAGATACTGGGTTCTCGAGTTGACAGTACAGCAGGCAGTACCAGTGTTGACTGGTGTAGTGATTGGGTTTGGTTGGCCAGGTTTTGACATACTGATGCATACTTCTAGCGATTTTGACAGCTAGGCATTTTAGAGGCATACTAGGGGTAGCTTTATCATCAGTAGACTTACCTTTAGCATACTACCTTTATTTCATTTTCGCCTCTAGTAGTCCTAGTGGGTATTTCTGAGTTTGAGGTCTACCCACTAGGGGAGGCTACTGTTTTTATAGTAGTTCTCACCCCCACTGTTTTCTCTTTTCTTTTCCCCTTTGTTTTGTAGAGTCTTCTGCGGGAGTCGCGGGACCCTCTTCCCTGGATCGAGGTAAGAGGATCGCTGATTAGATAGCTGCTGCCCCGAGTTGGAGTTTTGTAGTTTTGATGTATCCCCAGTACACTCAGACGGTTGTATTTTCCCTTTTTTTTGGGTCTGGCTGCGGCCAGCTGGTTGTATATATTTCGTGAGCTGGGAGAGACACTTGTATATTTTTGAGAGCTTACTGTACTTTCATTTCCAGCATTTGTCTGAGTTGTATTAGTTTTAGTTTAGCTCTGTTTTATGCTCCTTTATTACTTGTTTTATATCTGAGCAGGTTATCAGCGCTTCGTGTACACGGAAAATTCCGTGTGCACGGCGGATCTGTGGACGGGCCCGGGTTCTGGTTTACACCCGGGGCGTGACACCTTGGGTCTACGAACTAAGGGATGGTATGAACGGAATGGATATTCCGGTTTACGGTTTGTTGTCCTATTTACTTTTTGTACCTATTACAGCATGTTATTATTATATTGTTGGTTATTTCCCTTCCTATATTTTGGTCACTGACTCCCACCATGTGACAGGTTCCGGCGGGGATGGAGGAGAGGCGTGGGCTCACGAGTGACTTGCATTTGCGTCATTCCGGTGACCCTTTTTTTACTCCTCTTTCTGGTTATTACACTTTGTGGATATTGGTTGCGTGACATTTGAACAACTTGTGATGTGGATGATGATGTGAGATGAATGTTGGAATACTTGAACGCCGTAATGGCTTTGGGATGATAAACTTTTGGTCTTTCATTTTTATCTTGTGAATGCGAAGATTTTTTTTGAAAAGCTAAAACAATTGCGAAAAGAAATTTCTAAAACAAAAGTGTCGGGTAGGCACTATTTTAAAATCTTGTGGCTTTATCCTTTCAAGTTGGAGTATGCCGAGTGGGCGAGTTTCCTTTGAATGATATAAAAGTTATTTGATCCCATAATTAAGAATGTGTATGTTAAACTAGTGATGATTGGTGATTATATGTTGTGCGACGCCGTGCATATGTAAGGGAGACTCTGTCCGTTTGTTGGAAGTGACCTTGTGTATATGGCGGATCTGGGCACATGCCGGGGAGTAAAGGCTTTCAGAAAAAAAAATTGGGCCATTTTTCGCTTTTAGATTACCCCCGGGGCGTGACATAGAATCTGCCTGTCCTTTGCCACTGAAATCATTACTGTAAGAAGGGTACTTCGGCAACCTTGTAAATGAACTCCTCGTGTTTAGCTCGCGGAAAGGTCACTGTTCTCATTCCGCAATCCATCGTCACAAGATACCGCGCCAACCGATCCATCCTGGGCACTCGGTCAAAGTCTTGGAGCTGCCACTAAACTGTCACGTCTGCCGGTATAATCCCTAGTCTCAACTGCACTGATCGTGCTCCACAAACCTCCTCTACAAGCAAGATACGATCGGGAATCTGAACCACTAATACATGTAGCAATAATCATATCCCTTATCCATGTAGAGATGCAAATGTTCTATTAACACATGCATGAAATGCGGCGGTACCAAAATTCTCAAGCTCAACCAGCTGTAAGTAAAATCATACCTGCGACAACGTGATCCGCTGCCGGGGTGTCACGCCCCGGGAGAGGTTTGAACAGCAGAAAACGACCCTATTTTTTTTTTCTTTTCAAAGTCTTTCCTCCCGGCACGTGCCCAGACCGCCACATATATAAGATCTCCCTACACAAACGGACAGAGTCTCCCCGGTTTATGTACGGCGTTGCACACAATATATACATCAACCACAACCAGTTTTCCAGACACAGAGTGCTAAATAAAAAGATAAGCTAGTCTTTGGATTCATACAAAAGAATATCGTCCACACGGCATACTCCAAGTTGAAAGGATAAAGTCACAAGGTTTAAAACAGTGCCTACCCGACACTCAGTTTGAAAATAGATTTCGCAACCATTTTATCACTTTGAAAACCTCCACATTCCACATGCAATCCCACGATAATAGAACCAAATCCAAAAGACCACTATCCGTCCACATAGTCTACATGTCCCACATCCACATCATAAAGTATCCACATCACACAATGTCCATATCTCATGCAAATAGTATCAACCAAATGTAATGCAAAAGGGAGGAGTAAATGTCACCAAAATGACAAAGAACCGAATCATTCCCAATCCAAAGCCTCTTCCCCGTCCCCGTCCGAACCTGTCACATAGTGGGAAATCAGTGACAAAAACATAGGAAGGAAAACGAATAAAACGATACTCAAGTGCCAAAAGATATGTATGATAAAGTAAACAGGACATCAAACCGGAAACCGGAACTCCCAAGTCATTCTTACCGCTTTTTCCCGGTTCCCAACATGGAACCCGAGAAAACATCAACCATGCTCATCCCCCTGGTACTCAACCCCTGACCGCGTCTGCTGTAACCGCAACCACGCGAGGGCTCCCCTATCACAACAACCGCCGTGTAGAGTTTACAGGTCAACCGACCACTTCTCCGAAAAAGCACACCCTTGCGGTGGCCAAACCGCTGGTGTACGTGACAGCGCCATGAGCCTCACGATCTTATACTCGTGGAATAAGATGCGGTATGCCTCACGATCCCATACTCGTGGAATAAGTCATGGTTCACCTCACGATCCCATACTCGTGAGATAAACCGAAAAGTTACCGAATCCGTCCATATCCTTTATGTATGTACCGTTCCGTCGCCACAACCGTGACAATGTCCTTCCTGTCATTTGAAAATAACAATATCGAAAACAACAACAAAAGGAAGAGGAGGGTTGAACGCCACCGTTCAATAACGTCCCCAACCTTAGTTTCATTACCCACCTCAACGGCGATGAAAACGATGTTCCAAAAACCCTTCCGAATCTCCTCAACCCTGACCGGATAAAAACTACACCAAAAACCATCATTAAAAATACACCCGTAACACAATTTCGTAAATCGTATGTCAACCCGGACTTCCGATGGCGAAAACGGCGAGAACATCGCAAACCGGAAATCAATTCCATCAACGAAACCCGAGCCCACATCCAATCCATACATCGTGGTTCAAACCGGAAATCCAACGGCAAAAAACCCAACCAATCCCAACAACGGCGCAGGCCAAACAGCCCCAAAAACTCAAAAACGGAGCGAAACGGGCCGAAACCCGCGTCGAATGAGATTACTGGGCCTTTCGGCTGGGCACTGGTGCACGGGCCGGCGCCTGGACCGGGTTCACGCCATGGGACAGCGGAACTGTGAGCCGGTCGCACGCCAGCGCGTGGACCGCGTCCCGCTGGGCTGTGCTAGGCCGCACGCGGAGAGGGGCTGGGCTCGGTCACTAGGCCGGGCCTCGCATGGGATGGGCGCACACCGGGTTCTCGGCAGAGAGGGAGGGTGCATACACCGGGTCCACGCCAGGCGCGTGGACCGCGTCGCTGGGCCGGGCCGGTGTAGCGGGCTGCTGACTGGGCTGGGCCGCGCGCGCAGAAAACAGGGCGTGGGCAGCTGGGCCGGACCGGTACAGGGGAGTGGCGCGCCGGGTTCACCGCAGGGACTGCGGCAACCTACACCGGGTCCACGCCTGGCGCGTGGACCTTGCGGGCTGGGCCGCACAGTAAAAGGCCTCTTTTTTTTTTTTTTTTTTTCTTTCTCCTTGCCTCTTTGCCCTCCTCGGCTTCGGCGGTGACCCTGCGACCACGACAACTGCGGCGGCGACCTCGCGAACATGGTAACGGCGGCGGCGGCCTCCCGTTTAACACAACGGCGGCGGCGGCCTCCCGTCGAAATCCCCCAAGCTTCGACGGAAATTCCCAAGAAACCGAAATGAAAGTACGGAAACCTCACGAAAACAACACGAATAATAACGAAAATCCATTAACCAACCTCTTTGCCGACGGGGACGACGATGCGATGCCCGGATCCACTTTCCGATCTCCGATCTCCAACGGTAACGATGCTTCCTCCTCCGGTCTCCGATGATGACGGTGGTTTTGTTCCCGATCTTCGGCACGCACAACGAGAAAGAAGACAAGATTCTCTTTCTTTTTCTAAAAGTGGAAAAACTAGGTTTTCTTGTTTCTTCTCTCTAATATGTAACGTGAAACCGATCACCGGTTCCCTTAATATTTATAAGAGAGATAGTAACAATAATAACCGATTTTATCTTTTGTAACCACCTTTATCTTTTATAACCACTTTTATCTTTTATTTAAATGATTCTTCCTCGATTTGCATGCCAAATCTCCGGAAAACCCCTCCTACATCGGCACGGATTTTAAAGCACCAATAATCTTTAATGGGTATTTAATTTTTTTTTTCCATTCATTAACTTTCAAAAATCCTATCGGGAGATCTGTCCGTCGGATTTTCAAGCCGATCGCACCGCCGTTCTCCGTTTAACGAGCTATACAATATGAAAACCAAAACCGATAAAATCAATAAAAGCGAAGAATACGCAAAACCACACACACACCGAAAGCGACTCGAAGGAAAAACCGTGGGTACTATACGGGGTGTCCTCCACCTGGGCTGCGTAAACCCGCCCACTGGGTGCTGAGGGTTGCCGCTCTACCTGCCTCGACGTCGTAGCCCTATCTGCCTGGTGGTAAACCGAAGGAGCTCCGGCTTCCTGAAAGGGCAAGGGTGGGGCCGATGCGATCAGTCGTACCGACAAGACTGCTCGGGGGCATGCTGCTCAGAAATGTCCTGACTCTTCGCATAGGAAGCACCGTCCCTGTCTCTGGTCACACTGCGGCTGTGAATGAGGCCCACCGCAAATAACACACCGATCCTGTCGCTGATACTGATACTACTGCTGTCACACCCCGGAGGTTCTAAAAGAGCAGAAAAATGTATCCATTTTTTTTTTCCTTAAATATTTAAATAGACCTCGCCTCCGGCGCGTATCAGACCCGCCGCATATACAAATTCATTCCCCAAACGGGCGGAGTCTCCTTTGTATATGCACGGCGTCACCAACAAGTCAAATACTAAAAATCGGTGCCCACTCGACACCCAGTTTTTCAAAACGTTTTCGCAAACTCTTTGAGCGGCCATTAACTTGAAAGGATAAATCCACGGGTTTTAAAATCGGTGCCCACACGGCACCTGCTTTGAAAACACTTTTGAAACCAGTTTGCGTTTGAAAACCAAGCCGCAATTACACATCCTAACATTCACCAATTAATTACAAGAAAATCCTCATCCCAACATCCATCAGAAACCACAGTAAATGAATCATAGTTTAACTAACCATAGTATAAAGGAATAACCAAAAGTAAAGAAAATAACGTATCGTTTACTAGCCCTCGTGGCTAATGTCCTCTAACTGATGCCTCACCGTCGTCCCGAATTCCACCCCTACTCAGACCTGTCACAGTGTGGGTTGTCAGTGACTGATAAAGTAGAAAACATGTAAGTAAACGCAATAATAGAAAGGACACACCGAATCACTGGAGCATTTACTTTCCCCTCCCCCTCATGTATCGCTAAATCCCTGTTGAAAGTCCCGCTGGGCACCTACCCCAGCTTTCAGAACATTTTGGGCCCCAACCCCAATACCGTACTCATCTTCTTGGTGCCTCCAATCCCTCCACTGCCCAAGCAGCAGTCGCCTCTCCTTGAGGGGTCCCCACTAACCTCCCCTTGTGGGGTACACGGGTAAAACGACTTACCATCTTTCCGAAAAAATACACCCTGTGCAGTGGCCAAACTGCCGGTGTGCGTGTAAGCAATATGAGTGTATTTATTGCCTTGCGACCTCAGCCGCTTTAGTCAGAATAGTATAACGCTCCTGCGACCGCAGCCGCTTTGATTAACATAATAAAAAGGGATTCACATGCTATGGGGTTAGTCAAACTACCAAACATATCTACTTTATCAAAACGAGTATCCGGGAACGACACCACACCGGTAATTACCAACACCTACCCACATCGATTATGCGAAATGTGCACTCCGGAGACCGAACCTTGCTCTCTGTTGACGCCCGGACCTAGAAGTAGTCCCCTAAAAGAGCCGTGGTCAGATCAGAAATATAATAGTGGATAAATCGAGCCCAACAACTCAAAAACACTAATGACAACTTGACCCGGCGGTAGCGCCCGCGCACGTCGAGCGACGCAGCCTCCCCCGCGGCGTTGCGGGTCGTATGGCCGCGCGGGCACCAGCCCCGCACGGCATTGCGGGTCGTATGGCCGCGCGGGCACCAGCCCCGCGCGGCATAAGCCGTGACCGCGCGGGCCCTAGCCCCGCGCGGTGCAAGCCGCGGCCGCGCGGGCACCAACCCCGCGCGGCACCCTTCGCAACCGTGCGGACCTTAGCCCCTTCCTCAATTAATTAATTCCTCAGATATGATCCTTCGGGATAATTCTTTAAAGATAATTCTTTAAAGATAAATCCCTCTCTTTCCTCGGAAAGCGTGCCAAATCCCTTACGCGGATTTCGATGCACCCCCTGGCCATTGCGATCACTTTCTACCCCTTTCCGGGAGTTCCGTAAGCCAGAATCCGAATCCGATCGCACTGCCGTTCTCCGTTTCCCGAGCTCTATCACAGAAAAATACCCGCACCTCCAAATTAACAATTTAAGTAAACCCGTTACATTAGTTACTTTAAACGGAAACTTTATTAGCAGAAGGTATAAAGTGTTACAAAAGTCTATGATATTACAACTGCTGCCGCAGATACTGCTGCTGTGGACACTGCAGCTGCTGGTACTGCTGCGGCTGCTGGGGTCCACCAGGTCTCTAATGCTTCTAGAACCCACGACCCTCAGGGCGAAATCATGGAGATCTCGGAGGCCTCTATCCACTCATCTGTCCCCCATCATCCGGCGCTGGGCGCTTCACGCCCGTACTCCCACCTGGGGCTGTGTTCCTCTCAGTCATGACCACATTCCCTCGCTCCACGTATGGAGCCTGCTCCATCGAGGCGTCCAAAGCCTGTAGTCTGAGTGACTGAACAAACTGATAGATATCTCGGCGCAATCCCCACTAAAACATATAAATCCTATGCGCCTCATCCCTGGCCGCATGTGGTACGCTGTTCAGTAGCCGATTGAAATCCTGGATATACTCCTGCACTAAGCGGCCTCCCTACTGAAGGTTCTTCAGATTCTCCTCCAGTTTCTGCCTGACACTCTCTGGAAAGAAAGCTCTAAGAAGAAGACTGCGGAACTCTGCCCAAGTAAGTAGCTGGGTCCCTGGCGAACCAACATGTCACACTCGATGCCACCAAGTCTCGGCGTCATGCTCCAAAAAGTTCGTCACCACGTGCACCTTAAATCTCTCTTGTATAAAGAGGCTCTCGAACAGTCACTCCATGGCTGCTATCCAAGACTCCGCCTCCCACGGCTCCAAACTCCGACCAGAAAAATGAGGCGGGTCGAACTGTCTGAACCTCATCAAACGGTCCACAAGCTCTGTGAAGACCCGAAATTCCTATTGATGGAGCACTGTTGCATCTACAGCTTCTGGAGGCCTATGCGGCGCGTCGGCGGGGTTTGTGCACAATTTGGACACCAGTGGGGGACTTCGGGCTTAAATGGATCACGTGGGTGATCAAATGGCCCCGTCGAATGCTTAGAAGTGGTTTTGCGCGCAATGGATATTAAAATTGGGCTCAGCGCGAAGTTTGGACAAAAGAACACCTTCCCGGATGCCTTCGGCAATTTTTAGAGTTGGAATTTGGCAAATCGGACTTCGGATTTGGATTCAGCGCGCGAAAACGATGAAAATGGACTATTCACTTGTATTTTTCGGAGCCCGGATGATGCGCGCAATTTTCGAGGCATCTTGGTACTGTTCCGGCGCCGGCGGGCGGCGGCGGGCAGCGGCGGCAGCGGCGGAGCGTGGCGCGGGCAGGCGCGGGCAGGTGCGCGGTCCACCGCGGAGGCGTGCACCGGTCGCGGGCCACGTGGCAGATCCCGGTTGGCCGGCGCAAGGGGCGCGGTCCACAGGAAAAGGCGCGGTGTACGGTGGACCGGAGGGTGACACGTGGCGGCGTGTGGTTGGTGCGGTGCAGCACGCTCGGTCCACGGAACTAGCTGGGGAGCGCCTCGGGAAGCGTGCGTGCAGAGGCGCAGGCGGCGGGCGCAGAGCGCACGTGGGCGCGTTGACGGGCTGTTCCCGCACGTGGGCGGCCACGTGTCGGCGTCTGGGGGGCGCCACGTGTCGCGTTGTGAGCGGCGGGCGTTGCTGTCACCTGTTTGGCGGGCGACATGGAGGCCCAGCTGAGTTCCGGGCTGCTACAGTGCTCGCCCATGGGAGATTCGGGCTGCTACAGTACGCGCCCGAAAGTCCCATGCGCCCGGAAAATGGGACTTGTTCGGTATTTCGTGAATTGTTTTTGGAGCCTATAAAAGCAATCCGAGCTTCCTTCTTTCCCCTTTTTCCAGCTTTTTCGAGCCTCCTCTCGCCTTGGTGCCTTCAGCAAAGATGATCCCCGAGCTTGGGTGCATCCTTCTGCAAAGTTTTGAGATTTTTGGTGGCACGCTTATCGAGGTTTCCATTTTTACGGCGCGGCGCGACGCTCGTCCATTTGGGTTCCCCTTCGTCGCGTTTCGGTGCGCGAGCTCCCCCGGCCTACTCCGACCACCTTTTCGAGCGATTTCTTCGCCGCTGGATCCGCGACGGACAGATCTACGATCTTGGTATTTTCAGCTTTCCCCCATTTCGTGATTTTCGAGGAGTTCTTCCATGTTTACTGTGACACGGTTTTCTGATGGATTTTCTGGACAGCGACACCTTGCCGGATTTTTATCTCCGCAACCGGGCATCGGATGGCGACATGCTTTTACACTTTTTTCATCTACTCGACGCGAGGATTGTCACAGTATTTTTCTTGGATTTTTCTGAGTTTTGCCCGAAGGTATATTTCTCGCCCTTTATCTGTGCATGGAAACACAGATGTGTGGTTGTATGTTTGTGGGCGCCCTGTGTTGTGGAATTTGTAACTCGGCCTACGGGGCTCGGAATTTGACGTGCAGGTACTCGTTTCGAAGGTATCGACGCGAGGAACGCGATAGTAATTTTGTTGGATTTTTCTGGGCACTTTCTGCAGGTGAAAACTGCACGTCTTTGGGGCTGTTTTCTGATGTTGTATATGAGGATTATTTTTGGAATAAAAGTGTAATGTTGGACCTTATTGTTGTACCCAGGGGTGTTTGCAAGTGTTGCTGGACCTGTTGGAACTGGAGAATATTGGACATAGTGGATTCCGGGCGTTTTCAGTTGTTTGGAGCCACGGCTTGCGCGACATGTTCCGAGGGTGCAATTTTGGCAGATTTTGGACTGTGAGCGTCTACACTCTTCACCGACTTCAGGTTTGCCTTGGTTTAAGCGCTTCAGGTGGGTAAGCTTAATATTAGTAACTGTATAAGGCAATGATTATGTTATGGTGAATATAAGTGCACTTGTGGGGATGTCACCCCTCTATGACTGATGCATGCATGTTTAGGGTACATGGTTTATGTTTGTAAGGTAGGTAAGCTTGATAATGATATTTGTATAAATGATTGCCAGAATAGTATTTATGAGGTATACTGAGGACTTGCATGACTTGGACATCTATGTGATGATTAGTGTAAGCTTACCTAGGATAATGTTACCCTATGAGATTATGTAACATGCCATGTTAGCACATAGCCTTTCATGTGGTTGGTTTATGCTTTGGGACAGGATTTCGTAGCTATGTGCGGATTTGTACTCTGAGGAGTTATTATGATCGAGGATTATGGTCAGGTGTAGGCATGTGGATTACTTTGTTGTATCTTTCTTGAGGACAAATGCATGCTTGTATGGACATATAGTTAGGCCCCCTTTTTATTGCTACACTACTTATTGGAACTTGACTTAGGAGAAACCATGCTTTTCCTTTCTCCTTCTTGTTAGTCAGGTGGTCAGTGTGAGGTCTCGGAATCCCCCGCGTTGAGTTTGCTGGTTGTTGGGCAGCTTTTGGTGGCCGTTGGGAGTGTTTGTGCGCATGTCGGGCCCGAGAAATGGATTTGTGGTGCAATTCGGGTTTTAGTTTGCATCACTGGAGGCATGCGTGATGTGTCGGTGGTGTTTGTGCGCAATTTGGACACAAGTGTTGGACCTTGGGCTCAAAAGGAGATCCCGTGGAAAATTGGAGGACCCGTCGAGTGTTTGGAAGTGGTTTCGCGCGACGCAGATGTCAAATTTGGACTCCGGGCGAAGTTTGGATAAAAGATTACCCCTCCGGTTGCCTTCGGGAATTTTTAGAGTTGCAATTTGGCAAATCGGACTTCAGAATTGGGCCCGGCGCGGAAATCGGATCAAGTTGGCTATCCGGGGGCACTCCGCAATTTTCGGTTCAGAATTTGGAAAAATGGACATCGTTTTTGGATTCAGCGCGCGAAATCGCTAGGAATGGACTATTTACTTGTTTGGTTTGGAGCCCGGTTGAGTTGCGCATTTTTCGAGGCATCGCGGCATGTTTTTCAAGGTGTGGCGCGGATCCCGAGGTGGCGCGCGGCTCGAGGCGGCGTACGGACGCGGGAATGCGCGCGTCTGGCGCGCATTGGGAACACGCACCTGCGCGGGTCAGCGCAGGGGCCGCCACGTGGCGGCCCCCCCGTTGGCGCCCGCGCGAGCGCGGGGGCACGCGCGCCTGTGTAACGGGCGCGTGTCCCGCGCCTGGGGGGCGCGCGGTGTAACGCGCCCGTGTGGCGGGCGCGTTACCGCACGCCGCGTGGCACCGTGGGCGCGCGCGTGGACCGGGCGCGCGCACCCATGCGCCGTGGACCGGCGGTTGTGGCCTCCCATTGGCCGGCGCCGTGGACCGGGCCCGTGGACCGGGACCGTGGACCACCTCTTTCTCTTTTCTTTTTCTTCTTCACCCCCGAGCGCCATTTCTTCTCCTCTTTCTTTTCTTCCTTCTTCACCCGAGCGAGAGAGGGAGTGAGGAGGAGATTTTTGGGGGTTGTGGCGGTGCGCCGTGGACCTCGCGGAGCGCGCGAGGTGTTCCAAACGGGTCGGTTGGGCGGTGCGACGCGTCGAGGTTGGTCCCGCACTTTGTTTTTTCGGTGTTTTTAGCACGGTTTTGGAGCGTTCTTTTGAACAGTGTTTTAACCCTCTTGCTCTTATCTGTGTTAGGGACTGTGTTTTACTGCACCGTTTTGCGTGCGGTCCCCGACGGCGTGCACCGTTTTGTGTGCAGACTCCGTTTTGCGTGCGGGTTTCGGCACATTGCTCCATTTTGCGTGCGGACTCCGTTTTGCGCACGGGTCTCGGCACAGTGCTCCGTTTTGCGTGCAGACTCCGTTTTGCGTGCGGGTTTCGGCACCGTGCTCCGTTTTGCGTGCAAACTCCGTTTTGCGCGCGGGTTTCGGCACAGTGCATCGTTTTGCGTGCGGATCGCGTGGAGGCCAATTGCAAGTGTCTACGAGCAATTGGTGGCAATCGAGGTGGGTGGCCTTGCTTTCAGGATCTATGGACTGTGCTCTAATTCTATTGATATAGAATCATGCATGATAGTGGTTGGACTTGGTAGCATGCTAGAATTTGAATGTTATTATTCCTTATTTTTATCTGTTGATCGTTTGATCTCTTCTACTTCCTACCGCCTGTTAAATATCTGTTATCTTGGAACCTGACCTAGCACCCCTGTCATATGTTGCATGTGTAACCAGACCAGTAGAAAACCCTCACTTGGGCTAGGGTTATTTATGTTTAGACATCCACACTTTATGTTTCATTCCTGGACTTAGTGTTATCCTCGCCCGGGTAGTGGGCCGAGCGGTCGGGACTTCTTTTTAGTGTGGGATGCGTTTGCACTCGTGCTTGGGAGCAGAGTGGAGTCTGGTAGATGTAGTGTACCGCTTGTCTGTACCGGGAACCGTTTTGGGTAAACGGTGGTCCCGGGAGGTCTTGTTTTCCCCTGTTGGGGTTGTCGCCACTGTGTTAGTGGGTGTAGTTTACTAGTGTTAGCCGGACCTAGAACCCAGAACCCTTTTCGACATACACATGATTTTAGTCTACCAATGTTTTCTTCCAAGCATCGAAGGGCCGCTGGAGTCTGTTCTTGTTTGATTGGACAAAGGCATCAGCCCTTCGGGGCTTGGGTAAAACACTTATTTTTCTAACTGTTTTTCTAAAGAAAACTAAAATCATTAAATATGGTTTTCTTCTAGATCAAATGATTTTCAATAACAAATGTCACCTTTTTCTTGTAAATCTCCCTACTCGAAAGGATTCGAGTGATCCGGGTTCTAGGGGTCGTTCCGTTGTCGGGACGAAAGCCACGGGGGCCGAGCCTGGAACCTGTTCTTGTTTGATAGGGTTGTAGGTGTAGGTCTCCCGGGACTTTCGGGCCCTGTTGGTGTTTTCTGCGTGTCGTACCGAGGTTATTGTGTTCCCGAACTATAAGGGATCGGGAACTTCGATAGGCGGAGCCTAGAGTCTGTTCTTGTTTGATAGGGTTCTTAGCACCGGTCTATCGGGTTTCCGAACCCTTATGGTGTCGGTCTTTCCTGTGAGTTCAGTGTTCTGTTGTGGGAGCCATCTGTTGGACGGTGGCCCCAGCTGTGTGGTTTTCCAGCCTGTGGTTGAGAGTTGGTGTTCTTGGTCGATCTTGTTGATCGTGGTTTGGACTATAGCCTGCATAAGCCATATTTGAGCTCGACAGAGATACGCGGATACTTTCCTCGGTGGGGTCGCTCCCCTCGAGAGCCACTCCGGAGTTGGGCCTGTTACTTGCTATCGCGACTTGTCGACGCCGTCCCTCTGACTGTGCCAGTTAGTGGCAGTCACGGACACCCTACGGTAGACCCGTCCTGTTGAGGATGTGCGGCAGTAGGTGGGCGCAGGTTTGACTGGACCCTTTGAGGCAGTCAGTATAGATTTGGTGAGTTTACTGTGTGTGTTAGTAGATGCATCATGTTCCATCTGTTCCTTTTCTTGAGCATCTAGATAGAGGCATAGTAGCTGTAGAGTTACTTTTCCAGCCATTTCATTTCAGTATTATTGTTACTTTATGCCTCTAGTAGACTTAGTGGGCAGACCGTCGGGCTTGTTGGCGGCACCCACTGAGAACTATTTGGGACGTAGTTCTCACACCCGTCGTGGTGTATTTTCCCACAGGGACTTCTACTCCTGTTCCTGCTGCTCCTGTTGCTGCTTCTTCTGATCGAGGTAAGGGAGTCGCGAGATAGTTCCCTACCCGTCATCGTCCAGAGAGTAGATGTACCCCCGGTCTTGTTTGAGAGTTTATGTTGAGCGACCTTGTAGTGAGGTATAGAGTTGTATTTTATTTTACTGCTTGAGAGACTTATGTACTTTTGGTGAGGACCTTGTGTTGTATATAGCTTTTATTTCTAGCAGTTTTACTTTCAGCTCTGATATCTGCATAGTATAGATGCTCTTTTGCAGGTTAGTCGCTTCGTCTATACGGGACTTCCCGTATGGGCGGCGGATCTGTTGGCGAGCCCGGGTCACAATTTCGACCCCGGGGCGTGACAGATTAGGTGGTATCAGAGCCTAGGTTGTAGGTCGTGGTGGACTTAGAAACCCTAGGCTTGTGGTTGGACATTAGGATGACTACGTGAGAGTCGTGACTTATAACGAGAGTCCTGATTGAGTTTCATACCTCTCCTAAGAGACGGGATGAGTGATTGGCATGTTTATTCTCCTAAGTGATTATGTTGGCTGCAGACAACATAATGCTATGGAATGGGTGACATGTCTTAGACTTTCGCTGGATTGGGTCGTATGGTTGTTGTGTCCTGATGTTTGTTATTGTGCAGTGGACTACGATGCCTCTGAGACGTCGTGCAGTGTGGTGAAGAGGGCACACCCCGCATCTGATGGGTACCCGAGCAGCGGGAGGCAGAGCTATCAGAGCAGAGCGAGACCCAGGGTTATGGACCCAGATGTTACCGATGTCGGAGGCTGTCTGATGCCAGGAGTAGGCCATGGAACGTTTGATGCGCCTGTTGGAGCAGAGAACACAGCCAGTTGCAGTACTGCTTGAGAGTCCTCCAGCACCTCCTTCCTATGCAGTGGCATATGCAGTTGTACTAGTGGCACCGATGGAGCGAGCAACCCCCTCCGTGTCGACGAGTAGTGCCGAGGCACCGAGGTAGGGTGGATGGCGGATAGTAGATAAACTTTGGGACATCATCGGTCGATAGGGCCAGTCCCGACAGTCCGATCCACCCCGATTTGCAGGTTTGAGCTTGGAGCAGTGGGAGGCTGAAAACTGGATAGCAACAATGGAGAAGCTTCAGGTACACTTGGCTACGCACTTTTGGGAAGAGGACGCCGAGATTTGGTGGCGTCGAGTTCGTCCTGCTGGACCACCGAGAGTGCAGTTGTTGACTTGGAACCAGTTTCGTGCTTAACTGCTCAAGGCCTTCTTTCCTGACAGTGTAAGCAGAAACTGGAAGGGGATCCTAGACGCCTGCAGCAGGGGAGTCGACCTCTTCTGGAGTATGTTCGCGAGTTTTGCAATTGTTGAGCAGTGTACCCCATGTCGCCCAGGATGAGGCCCAGGAAGTTGAGCTAGTTGAGAGAGGACTGCATCGGAATATCTATCACTTGGTGTATTCTCGACGAGTGCCGACGTTAGATGCATCGATTGAGCAGGCTCGGTGGGTTGACCGAGGATCAGTGATCACGTCAGAGAGAGACGGAGCGCCAGGGACCAGCTCCGGGGAGAGACATCCAGTGCCGCCTGAGTTTGGATAGTTGAGTAGATCGAGACCCCCGGGGCCGCCATGATCCCAGTCTGAGGGTCGTGAGTCTCAGAGGAGACAGAGACCAGGAGGTTCTCAACAGCCGATGTATCAGCAGCAGCAGCAAGATGACTATGTCATTTGTGGTAGGCCGCATTCTGCATCGCAGTGTGACCACAGGCAGAGGCGATGTTTTTCGTGTGGACAGTCGGGGCATTTTCAGGCAGCATGCCCTCGAGCAGTACTTACAGCAATACGCTTGCGACGGCACCCCCTCTACCTCTTCGGGATGAAGGAACTCCGCCGATTTACCGCCAGGCAGATAGGGATACGACGTCGGGGCAGACTGAGCGACGACCACCTACATCGAGCGGATGAGTCTGTACCGCCCAGTTGGAGGGCGCTACGGCAGTGGACCAGGTTGTCGCGGGCATGTTTTCTTTACAGCAGTTTGGGTTGAGTGTTTTCGGCTTTCCTGTCTGGACTGGAGGTAGAGTTGTTACCACGTGCACTAGAGGTACAGGTTCCTGTTGGTGTTGTGCATGTGGGGGAGCCTTTTGGATTGTGTCCAGTACTGTCGAGACTTGGAATTATACCGGCAGGTGTTACAGTTCAGGGGCAGCTCCACGACTCAGATTGAGCACACTGGATGGACCAGTTGTTGCGGTATTGTTCAACGGCTAATTGTGGAATGAGATCAGTTAACCTTCCGCGAGTTGGACTAGAGGAGTTCATTTTCATAGATCACCGGGGTACCCTTCCTTCAGCTGTGGCTTCAGCGGTTTGCGGCTTGGTGCTACTTTTGGATCGTTGGCGACGATTATGACTAGAGGTTGTGTCCGTAGGGGTCGCGATTAGATCGTAGCTTTCGTTTTGTTGCCACGGCAGGAACGACTTCAACACTTCTCTCCCTTTTCTCGCCGGTGTGCTGAAATTTTCGAACAGAACGAAAACTTCGAAAGACTGCTCCAGAAATGGAGACGGTGCCCGAACCTGTTCTTGTTTGATTTGGGCAAGGGCATTGGTGCTTTCGAAATTTTCGGACTTTTCGTTAATTTCAGCCGTTTTCTAATTGAGAGTTGTGGTTGACGACTTTCCGGCTGGTGGGGCCTTTACCCTTCTTGTTGGTTGTGTTGGCGTAGTACGTGTAGTATTGGACGAGTAGAGTTGGTCGTTCTTCCTTGTCCTCTGTCATTTGGAACTTCTGAGTTTTTCCAGCTTTCGGACTCCTGGCCGTGTGGAACTCGCTTCGCGGAGTGTGCGTAGCGACTGGGGAGATGGAGACGGTGTTGATGGATACTTACTTGTGGCTTCGGAACTCCCCTTTTTGGCTGTGTTAGTTTCGAGGACGAAACTTTCTTTTAGTGGGGGAGAGTGTGAGGTCTCGGAATCCCCCGCGTTGAGTTTGCTGGTTGTTGGGCAGCTTTTGGTGGCCGTTGGGAGTGTTTGTGCGCATGTCGGGCCCGAGAAATGGATTTGTGGTGCAATTCGGGTTTTAGTTTGCATCACTGGAGGCCTGCGTGATGTGTCGGTGGTGTTTGTGCGCAATTTGGACACAAGTGTTGGACCTTGGGCTCAAAAGGAGATCCCGTGGAAAATTGGAGGACCCGTCGAGTGTTGGAAGTGGTTTCGCGCGACGCAGATGTCAAATTTGGACTCCGGGCGAAGTTTGGATAAAAGATTACCCCTCCGGTTGCCTTCGGGAATTTTTAGAGTTGCAATTTGGCAAATCGGACTTCAGAATTGGGCCCGGCGCGGAAATCGGATCAAGTTGGCTATCCGGGGGCACTCCGCAATTTTCGGTTCAGAATTTGGAAAAATGGACATCGTTTTTGGATTCAGCGCGCGAAATCGCTAGGAATGGACTATTTACTTGTTTGGTTTGGAGCCCGGTTGAGTTGCGCGTTTTTCGAGGCATCGCGGCACGTTTTTCAAGGTGTGGCGCGGATCCCGAGGTGGCGCGCGGCTCGAGGCGGCGTACGGACGCGGGAATGCGCGCGTCTGGCGCGCATTGGGAACACGCACCTGCGCGGGTCGGCGCAGGGGCCGCCACATGGCGGCCCCCCCGTTGGCGCCTCGCGCGAGCGCGGGGCACGCGCGCCTGTGTAACGGGCGCGTGTCCCGCGCCTGGGGGGCGCGCGGTGTAACGCGCCAGTGTGGCGGGCGCGTTACCGCACGCCGCGTGGCACCGTGGGCGCGCGCGTGGACCGGGCGCGCGCACCCATGCGCCGTGGACCGGCGGTTGTGGCCTCCCATTGGCCGGCGCCGTGGACCGGGCCCGTGGACCGGGATCGTGGACAACCTCTTTCTCTTTTCTTTTCTTCTTCTCTTCTTCTCCCCCGAGCGCCATTTCTTCTCCTCTTTCTTTTCTTCCTTCTTCACCCGAGCGAGAGAGGGAGTGAGGAGGAGATTTTTGGGGGTTGTGGCGGTGCGCCGTGGACCTCGCGGAGCGCGCGAGGTGTTCCAAACGGGTCGGTTGGGCGGTGCGACGCGTCGAGGTTGGTCCCGCACTTTGTTTTTTCGGTGTTTTTAGCACGGTTTTGGAGCGTTCTTTTGAACAGTGTTTTAACCCTCTTGCTCTTATCTGTGTTAGGGACTGTGTTTTACTGCACCGTTTTGCGTGCGGTCCCCGACGGCGTGCACCGTTTTGCGTGCAGACTCCGTTTTGCGTGCGGGTTTCGGCACAGTGCTCCGTTTTGCATGCGGACTCCGTTTTGCGCGCGGGTCTCGGCACAGTGCTCCGTTTTGCGTGCAGACTCCGTTTTGCGCGCGGGTTTCGGCACCGTGCTCCGTTTTGCATGCAGACTCCGTTTTGCGCGTGGGTTTCGGCACAGTGCATCGTTTTGCGTGCGGATCGCGTGGAGGCCAATTGCAAGTGTCTACGAGCAATTGGTGGCAATCGAGGTGGGTGGCCTTGCTTTCAGGATCTATGGACTGTGCTCTAATTCTATTGATATAGAATCATGCATGATAGTGGTTGGACTTGGTAGCATGCTAGAATTTGAATGTTATTATTCCTTGTTTTTATCTGTTGATCGTTTGATCTCTTCTACTTCCTACCGCCTGTTAAATATCTGTTATCTTGGAACCTGACCTAGCACCCCTGTCATATGTTGCATGTGTAACCAGACCAGTAGAAAACCCTCACTTGGGCTAGGGTTATTTATGTTTAGACATCCACACTTTATGTTTCATTCCTGGACTTAGTGTTATCCTCGCCCGGGTAGTGGGCCGAGCGGTCGGGACTTCTTTTTAGTGTGGGATGCGTTTGCACTCGTGCTTGGGAGCAGAGTGGAGTCTGGTAGATGTAGTGTACCGCTTGTCTGTACCGGGAACCGTTTTGGGTAAACGGTGGTCCCGGGAGGTCTTGTTTTCCCCTATTGGGGTTGTCGCCACTGTGTTAGTGGGTGTAGTTTACTAGTGTTAGCCGGACCTAGAACCCAGAACCCTTTTCGACATACACATGATTTTAGTCTACCAATGTTTTCTTCCAAGCATCGAAGGGCCCTGGAGTCTGTTCTTGTTTGATTGGACAAAGGCATCAGCCCTTCGGGGCTTGGGTAAAACACTTATTTTTCTAACTGTTTTTCTAAAGAAAACTAAAATCATTAATATGGTTTTCTTCTAGATCAAATGATTTTCAATAACAAATGTCACCTTTTTCTTGTAAATCTCCCCACTCGAAAGGATTCGAGTGATCCGGGTTCTAGGGCCGTTCCGTTGTCGGGACGAAAGCCACGGGGGCCGAGCCTGGAACCTGTTCTTGTTTGATAGGGTTGTAGGTGTAGGTCTCCCGGGACTTTCGGGCCCTGTTGGTGTTTTCTGCGTGTCGTACCAAGGTTATTGTGTTCCCGAACTATAAGGGATCGGGAACTTCGATAGGCGGAGCCTAGAGTCTGTTCTTGTTTGATAGGGTTCTTAGCACCGGTCTATCGGGTTTCCGAACCCTTATGGTGTCGGTCTTTCCTGTGAGTTTAGTGTTCTGTTGTGGGAGCCGTCTGTTGGACGGTGGCCCCAGCTGTGTGGTTTTCCAGCCTGTGGTTGAGAGTTGGTGTTCTTGGTCGATCTTGTTGATCGTGCTTTGGACTATAGCCTGCATGAGCCATATTTGAGCTCGACAGAGATACGCGGATACTTTCCTCGGTGGGGTCGCTCCCCTCGAGAGCCACTCCGGAGTTGGGCCTGTTACTTGCTATCGCGACTTGTCGACGCCGTCCCTCTGACTGTGCCAGTTAGTGGCAGTCACGGACACCCTACGGTAGACCCGTCCTATTGAGGATGTGCGGCAGTAGTGGGCGCAGGTTGACTGGACCCTTTGAGGCAGTCAGTATAGATTTGGTGAGTTTACTTGTGTGTTAGTAGATGCATCATGTTCCATCTGTTCCTTTTCTTGAGCATCTAGATAGAGGCATAGAAGCTGTAGAGTTTACTTTTCCAGCCATTTCATTTCAGTATATTGTTACTTTATGCCTCTAGTAGACTTAGTGGGCAGACCGTCGGGCTTGTTGGCGGCACCCACTGAGAACTACTTGGGACGTAGTTCTCACACCCGTCGTGGTGTATTTTCCCACAGGGACTTCTACTCCTGTTCCTGCTGCTCCTGTTGCTGCTTCTTCTGATCGAGGTAAGGGAGTCGCGAGATAGTTCCCTACCCGTCATCGTCCAGAGAGTAGATGTACCCCCGGTCTGTTTGAGAGTTTATGTTGAGCGACCTTGTAGTGAGGTATAGAGTTGTATTTTATTTTACTGCTTGAGAGACTTATGTACTTTTGGTGAGGACCTTGTGTTGTATATAGCTTTTATTTCTAGCAGTTTTACTTTCAGCTCTGATATCTGCATAGTATAGATGCTCTTTTGCAGGTTAGTCGCTTCGTCTATACGGGACTTCCCGTATGGGCGGCGGATCTGTTGGCGAGCCCGGGTCGCAGTTTCGACCCCGGGGCGTGACAGTCAGTGTTGCTCGGGTTCGAGCAGGGATCTGGATAGTGTAGTCGGGACTTCGTGTCTGGGACAGGTTGGATTAGTTGTGGGGCTTTGCGGCAACCGGCGGTTATTGGGCGGTTGACCGGATGTTTCTCTATGCACTTGATTGGGTATCAGTTTTTTTAGTGGATGGAGTTTCCCACTTATCGTTCAGTTGCATCCGATTGAGGTCGGGTCTTTCCTTGGTGGTTGAGTTTTCCCACTTTGATCAGATTGATGATCAAAGTCCTGCTATACTGAGATACTGTTACTGAGATACTGTTACTGAGATACTGTTACTTAGATACTTTACTCGTGCGGGTCGCTCCCCTCGAGTGCCACTCCGGAGGTAGGCTTTTCGGACCCAGCCTTGTGTGCCGGTCTGATACTTATTTTGGGATGCGAGCCGTGCGGGCCGATCCCGTGGTTTTCGAGCCTTGTGTGCAGATCCGCTGAGCAGGACAATGCCAGTTTTACTGGTGGCACTAGATTGGGTTTATTACAGATATTTGCCTTTCTTGTTTCATTCGTGTTAGGGGGACCGAGTGGAGTCTCGTAGCTGTGTTTAGACCGGTGGCTAGTGTTGTTGGGATCCATTTGGGGACGGTGGTCCGAGGTCTTTGTGAGTTGTTGACCGTTGTGCGAGAGGCTTGGTGATCTTGAGTTTATTCCGTTCTGAGATAGAGCGTGGATTTTGACTATAGCCTGCATGAGCCACTACTCGATAGCGAGTTAGTCCGTTTGGACGCCCTACGTAATTCCTGCCGTCAGCGGGAGGTGGTTGTAGGTGGGCGCAGGTTTGACTGGACCCGATGTGGCAGTCAGCTCGATTGGGTCGATTGAAGCACCTCGTGTGCGAGTGTGGCATATCTTTATCCGAGTTTCCCCCATTTGAGCTTTTAGTTAGAGGCATGGTAGTTGTTGAGAGTCTCCAGCTTCCTATTTCGGTCTTTACTGCTTTGGTTATCTTATGTCTCTTGAGGACTTAGTGGGCAGACCGTCAGGTCTGGCGGTGGTACCCACTGAGAACTCCCTTTTTGGTGTAGTTCTCACACCCTTTGGGGTCTCCCCCCTCCTTTTTCCTTCCTCTCCCTTGTTTTGCAGAGTCTTAGCGGGTGTTGCGGATTTTGCGGTTGTTGTTCGAGGCGAGGGAGTCGCGAGGCTAGATCCCTACCCGTCATTGGAGAGTAGCGGTACCCCTTCAGAGGAGATCAGTCAGTAGATTAGTTGTTTCTTTTTCCTCTTTTGAGAGACTGTTGTAGTGAGATATTATGTATTGAGGAGACTGTACACTATTGTATTTATTGGAGATACCTCCCGGTTAGGTGCAGAGCTTTATTTGAGGACATTGTATTATTATTATTATTTTGTGGAGGCGGATCTTGTTGTATTATTTCCAGTTGTACAGTGATTGATTTTAGTTATACAGCAGGTTTTTATTTATAGCTCTGTATCTGTTAGCTGTAGTACTCTTTCTTGCAGGTAGGACGCTTCACCTATCAGGTTGGCATAGGTGGCGGATCTGTTGGCGAGCCCCGGGTCGCAGTTTCGACCCCGGGGCGTGACAAGCTCCCTCTGCTCCTCAGGCGTCAACTGTCCATTTGGCATGGACGCTGTCCACTATAACGGGTGGCATAGGGGGGCTGCCGGTGCCACTAGTACAGCTGGGGGTGCCACTGCAGGGGAAGAAGGTGCTGGAGAACGCTCAGGCCGTGCTACAACTAGCTGTGTCCTCTGTTCTAGCAGGTGCACCATCTGGTCCATGGCCTCCTCGTGGCGTCGGATAGCCTCCGGCATCTGCGCCATCTGGGCTCGTAACTCTGGACCTCTCTCTGCTGGTCCTGCCCTGACTCCTCCTGCTCAGGCTCATTAGAAGATGAAGGCTGTGAATGCGCCAGTACTCGCCGTCGGGGAGGCATCGCGCTCACCTGAAACAAAATCCACACATTAGGACGCAACAAACACTCGACCCAATCCATGGAAAGTTTAGGACATGTCATCCATTCTTTGCATTATGTTGTCTGCAGCCAACATAATTGCTTAGGAGAATAAACATGCCAATCACTCATCCCATCCCTTGGGAGAGGTATAAAAACTCAATCATGACTCTCGCTACAAATCACGACTCTCACGTAAGTCATCCTAGTGTCCAACCACAAGCCTAGGGTTTCTAAGTCCACAAGACCTACATCATAGGCTCTGATACCACTCTAATCTGTCACGCCCCGGGGTCAAACTGCGACCTAGGCTCGCCAACAGATTCGCCGCCCATACGGGAAGCCCCGCATAGACGAGCGTCTAACTTGCAAAAGATAAAGCTAACAACTATACAGATATCAGAGCTAAAAAGTAAACTACTGAAATATAAATACAAGTCAAAATGGTACAAGTCTGATCCTCACAATACAAGTGTTGTGGTGTCCCGAATTCCCGTGCGACTTGACCATGTGGTCGGCGGTGAGAAAACACCTATTTTTGGTATATCGAGTGCGTTGCGCGTCAAATAGACGCCAAAAATGGACTCAGCGTGCGAAACAGTGAAAAATGACTATTTTCGGGCAAAATGAGCCTAATGGCTCAATTAGAAATGCAACCCACTTGCGCGTGCATCAGGACCGGCGAAGAAGCGGGCGGGATTCGTGGCGCTCTGTGATTGGTCGGGCGGCGGCGCAGGACACGGCACAATCCGTGCCGCGTGCACCTCGCAAGGCCACGTGGCGCGCGGCGATTGGCCGAAGCCAACGACCGGGCGGGCGTGGGACACGTGGCGGCACCCCGCGCGTTCGGGCACTGGGCGGTGGCACTGCGGATGGGCGCTACATGGTTTCGGCCGGGTTATTGTAGCTTTCGGGTGCCCGGATTTTCCCCTGGATCCGAAAGTCCTTTTTTTGGATTTTTTTGCTATAAATAGCCCACCTCTCCCTCATTTTTTATTTTTTTGTTGGGCTAATCATTTGCTGAGGCATTCTTCTACAAGTCTTCTACACTCTAGCATTTTGGAGGATTTTGGCGATCGTTTCATCAGCTTCTTCCCCGACTCCGCGAGCTTCGACGTTCCTTCGATTATAGTTTTCTTCGTCGATGTTTCGTCCGCGGACTGCCCAGTGCCAACCCCTTCGAGATTTTTTGCTAATTTTTGGTTCTGAATCTTTACGACTGGTAGGCCTTCAATTTTGGTACTCATGCTCCTCTCCATTTTGAGTTTTTATGGGAGTTCTTGCAGCGTCTTTAGACCCCTTCTGTGCTGTGGTTTTTCTGGACAGCGGGAGTTTTTTGCTTTTTCTCTGCCATTTGTTGGCGGAATTGGACGTTTAAGGACTCGATCTCCATCTAGACTTCAAGAGAAACGCACCGTACCTTTCTTGGATTTTTTTGGAAGGCATTTCGTAGGTGAACTTTTCCTGTCTTGGAGCTGTATGACATGGTTTTGGTGCTGTAATCTGTATATGAACTCATCACGACTTTCGGCTTTGTTTTACAGTTTTTGTTGGGATTTTTGGTCTTGTGCTGTAATGACGCTGACTTTTTACTATTTCCTAAATGACGTCTTTTCGAATCGAGCTTGTTTTTGGTGGATTTTCTTGGTTTTGGTTCTTGGTTTGTTTTGTTTTTGGTTGCGGTTGCCGTATTGCGGTAGAGCTCGTTAACGGAGAAGGACAATGCGATCGGATCAGAAATCTGACTTACGGATCTTCCGGAATGAGGGTTTTTCAGTGTTAGCGGGTCCAAAAGGTATGTTCGGAATTTCTCAGGACCCGTTACTTGTTATTGTGCATCAGGATTCGTGCTAGAGGTTACGGGACGTTTGGAGGATCAGAACGCTATCGAGGAATCCTTTTATTTTACATATCGGATATGGGATTTCGTACTAGAAAGAGAATAAATAAATTAAATAAATTAAATAAATTAAATAAATTAAATAATTAAATAAATTAATAAATTAAATAAATTAAATAAATTAAATAAATTAAATCTGAGTTTCAAGATAACCTTAGTTCCAAAAGAACGCACCTTCTTCCTCTGTCCTCGTTGTGCGTGCCGAAGATCGGGACCGAAAGCGTCGCCAATACCGGGAGCGGATCCAGAAACACCACCGTCTGCGGAGATCGGGATCGCGTTGTCTTTTCTGTCGAAGCAAGGTAAGCGATCGTTAGTCCTCTATCATCGTTTGATCGTTGGTTCGTTGGTTTTTGATCGTAGGTTTTCGTTCGGGTTTTGATCGTAGGTTTTCGTTCGTTGGTTTTGATCGTAGGTTTCGTTCGTTGGTTTTGATCGTAGGTTTTCGTTCGTTGGTTTTGATCGTAAGGTTTTCGTTCGTGGTTTTGATCGTTGGGTTTCGTTCTTGATTGAGTTTTTGGGCTTTCGGCGGGATTGCTTAAGGATAGTCGACGGTGGCTCCGCCGCCGTTCGATGCCCTAGCCGAGTCGCCGCTCGAAGCCCTAGCTGAGCCGCCGCCGTCGCTCGATGCCCTAGCCGAGCCGCCGCTCGAAGCCCTAGCCGAGCCGCTGCCGTCGCCGCCGCTCGATGCCTAGCCGAGCCGCCGCCGCCGCCGCCGCCGCCGATGCCCTAGCCGAGCCGCCCGCCGCCGGCTCGATGCCCTAGCCGAGCCGCCGCCGCCGCCGCCGCCGTTCGTGCACTAGCCGAGCCGCCGCTGCCGCTCGATGCCCTAGCCGGGCCACCGCCGTGGGCTGCCACTGCGGCCGCTCGCAGCCAGGCGCGCAGCAGCCGCGCGCAGCCAGGCTCGCTGCCGCCCCGGCGCGCAGCCATGCGCGCTGCCACCCGCTCGCGCAGCCAAGCTCGCTGCCGCTCTCTCGCGCGCTGCTCTTGCGCTGTTGGGCATGCCGCACAGAGCCGCTGTGAGGACCCGAAATTCCCGCGTTAGGATTCTTGCTTGATCGCAGCTTCGGAGGCTCAATTGAGTTTTGGAAGTGTTGTGTGCATATGGACCCAAGGAATTAGACTCAGCGTGAAGTTTGGATTAATTTTACTTATCTGGATGCCTTCGAAAATTTGATCGGTGTAATTTTGCAAAACCTGACAGCGGATTTGGATTCAGCGTGCGGAAAAGCGTTAAAAATGACTATTTAATTTGTGTTTTTCGGAGCCGTATGAATCGTGCCACGGATTTCGAGGTTAGTGACCTA
>CM055065.1:28902724-29125085 GCA_029204045.2 Tillandsia leiboldiana
GGTAATAGCCGCGGGTTTCGAACCGCTTTTAGGCAAAGGGGTCCGGGGTTTGATTTTCTTTTGTCATTCTGGGCAGGCCGTCGGGGGCTCGCGGGCATTTTTTTGAGAATAAAGCTCGCGAAGCGGAGGCGGCGGCGCGCGATCGGATCGGATTTCCGACCCCCGGAAGCTCCCGGAATAAATTTTCGAAGTTGCTGCGGTTCGGGTGTCCGGCACGTCCCTTTTGAGGTAAACCAGACCCGGATTTAACGATATTTTTGATTCAAGCTAGTTATTCTTTCGCACCGGCTCAGTCTAATTTTCTGTAAATTTTCGGGATCCGACATAAATTAATTTAATTTATTTCGTTCTATCTATCCGGGTTAATTTGGGGCTAGGTTAGCATTTGGAGTTGGACGCGGGTTGGGCTCGATCGTACCAAAACAGCTAATTAATTGGGGGTTTGAGAGGTGAGGGTTGGGAAACCCTTCTCAGTCTGCTACCCCTTTGGCACGCACACGACCGAGCGAAGACGGTCGAGGAGAGGGGAGAACGCCGCATCCCCACCACCACCACACCGGACCTACGAGAACGACGATCCCCTCTTCCCAAACCTTCGTCGTCCTCATCAAGGTGAGACGGGAATTTAGTTTCTTTTTCCTCGTGTTGAGTTCTTGATCATCTTGACCGGAAGGGGTGAGGCACAGGCGGCGGATTTCCCGGAATCCGCCGCACGTGCGAAGAAAACCCCCCCCCCATCCGGCGCCCTCATGCGACCCGCACGGGCCAGGCGGCGCCCAGCCCCCCCCGCGTGCGGGATGACCCGCACGGGGCCGGGCGCACGCCCAGCCGCGTGCGGGATGACCCGCACGGGGCCGGGCGGCGCCCAGCCCCGCGTGCGGGAGGCCCGCACGGGGCGGGCGCACGCCAGCCGCGTGCGGGATGACCCGCACGGGGCCGGGCGGCGCCCAGACCGCGTGCGGGTGACCCGCACGGGGCGGGCGCACGCCAGCCGTGCGGGGTGACCCGCACGGGGCTGGGCGACGCCCAGACCGCGTGCGGGGTGACCCGCACGGGGCCGGGCGGCACGCCCAGCCGCGTGCGGGGTAGGCCGCAGGCTGGGCGGCGCCCAGCCCCGCGTGCGGGGTGACCCGCCACGGGCCGGACGCGCGCTCAACCCCACGTGTGGGGTTGCCCGTACGGAGCTGAGCACGCGCACGGCCCGCGTGCGGACGGGGAGCCGCGAACCCGACGAGCGGTTCGCCCGCCTCTCGTCTTCATCCGCGTCTGAGCGTCGCTTTTCTCCTCGCGGCAGGTGTGCGAAGGAGCCGAGCGGGAGTACCAGGACGCGAGGGAGCGGAGCGTTGACGCCTACTAGCGACAGGTGGGTTGAGTGTGATATTTGGCATCGAACCACATTGATTGTTTTAATTTAAATATTATATGTTACCGTTCACTTCAGTAATCATTATTCTAGATGCTACGGATTATTGCTACACATCGATAGTTACGTGGTCTCGTGTTTGATGCTTCAGCTACCGTCTTTCCTTCGACTATGCTAATAGTAGGGCAACATGAGTTTACACGCCTCTACCTTATTCTGATTCATGCATCATGGTTACTGCTTTACTATTTCATATACATTGCGATTACTGCATTACTATTGCTCATATATTGTGGTTACTGTGCTCGAGGCTGCAACACGTGCACCCGCGGTTTGGCCACCGTGAGGGGTGCACTTTTCCGGAAAAGAGGTCGTAGGACCCGTGTATACCCACGAGGTGACGTAGTGGGGCCCCTTATTAGCTGTGGGGTTGAGGCGCCGAGGTGCGAGCGGAGCGACCCGCCGGTTTAGTTGTCGGGCGGCGGTCGCGGTGCTGCAGGTACGGTATGGGCCGTCGGTAGTGGACCGACGCGGCAGAGTATTACAGGATGCAGATATACAGGTTACCATTTTCCCCCCCCCCCCCCAAAAGGGTGGTTGCTCCGGTTGTCGCCACGGTTTGTTTTTATTATTCCCCCTGCACGGCATTTATTAGTCACTGACTTCCCACTTCGTGACAGGGCCCAGGCGAGGGGAGAGGTAGGTGGCGGTGAGGACGGGGCGGACACAGCGGGACCGTTGGAGACCCTGAACTTTATACTTTCCTTTTCTTTTCAGCTTTTCATTTATATTGTGGGCATGTGTGAGGTTCCCGATACCCTTGTGGGGTCGACGTAGATGTCGGTATTTGATTATCTGTTTATGCACTACCTTTCCCTTTATTTCCTACTGGCCATTTGAAAAGCGAAACAAAAACAAAGAAAAGATTGCGAAAACCGTTTTCAAAGTCTAAGTGTCGTGTGGGCACTGATTTCAAAACCTTGTGGATTTATGGATTGCGAAATGAGCTTTCAAAACTTGGGTGTCGTGTGGGCACCGTTTTCAAAACCCTGGGGTTTATGCTGATTTCGAAACTCGTTTTCAAAACTTAAGTGCCGGGTGGGCACTCTTTAAAAACCGTGGATTTATCCTTTCAAGTTGAAGTGGCCATGCGCTTAAATATTTAGAATACTGGTTGTATGTAATTGAATGTTGTGATTGAATGGTTATGTTTGCTTGGGAGATGTATTCAACCACACGCCGTGCACGTACAGGGGAGACTCTGTCCGTTTGCAGAGAGATCCTGTATGTGCGGCGGGTCTGGGCACGCACCGGGAAGAAAGAGACCTTTCAAAAAAAAAAAAAAAAAAAATGCCGTTTCCGCTAAAACAACCCCCGGGGCGTGACAGATTAAGATGGTATCAGAGACTTCATTCAATCACAACAGCTAGTGCCGACATCCGTGGGAATGCCTCACATACCTACGAATAAATGAAATGGGTGGGGCATAGGATTTTAGAACGTGAGTGAACGGGGGGCGGGAGTTTGAATCTTTCCTCGCATAAAAGGGTACACTGGTTGTAGTTACTGTCTAATTTTGACCTTCTTGTGAGTGACAGATATGGCCCGTACAAGGTCATCGGCGGGGGACGCCGAGGCGGATGCGACAACGTCGACGGCCGCGGAGAACCAACTCCTGCGGCAACAATTGCGGGAAATGGCGGGGCAATTGGCTACCCTCACCGATCACGTACGCCAGATGACGCAGCAGCAGGCCGCACCTGTGACGGCCGCCCGGTCCCTCCGCCGGGGCCGACAGCACCGGCCGCGGCACCGCCGACAGCACCACCACCAGCGGCGACTACGGGGCCGGCGCCAGGGACAACTAGCCGGGTTATTCTGGAGGAAACGGTGGTCACGCCTACCCCTATCGCGGCTGCCGCCGCCACGAGTGGGGGGGGGGTTGTGATGACCGAACGGGATCGAGTGCGGGCCAACTTGAAGGACTTTAAGAAGCACGACCCGCCCACGTTCGAAGGGGACACGACAGATCCGTGGGTCGTGGAGAACTGGGTGGGGTCAATGGAGAAACTCTTTGAAGACTTACTTATGGAGGATCACGAGCGGGTTCCCCTAGCCGTCCATTGCTTGGAAGGGAATGCCCGCTTGTGGTGGAAGACGATACGCCCCGATCCTGCTAAGGGTACCGCTCTTCCGTCCTGGACAACTTTCAAGAAGGAGCTGTTCGAGGCCTTCTTCACCAGCAGCGTCAAGAAAAAGTTGGAGGATGACCTAAACCACATTCAACAAGGGGACCGGACGGTCATGGAATATCAACGGGAATTCGTCCGACTAGTAAATTGCGTCCCGTCGTCGCACGGGACAGGCTCACAAGGCACAACTCTTCGTCGATGGCCTGCGAAGCGACATCTTCGAGGTGGTGAACGCGGCTGGCCTGCATACCTTTCAGGGAGTGGTCGACAAGGCCACCACGGTGGAGCGGGGTTTTCGCTGTGACCCGTGCCATAAGGAGAACGCGCGCTGGCTAACGGATCAGAAGCGACACCAGCAAGGCTGGGGGTGAGGTTTCTTCCAGCGGGAGCCGACCCCCCCAAAAGATGGAGAACCGCCGACAGACCCCGGGCGCGCCAACAGGAGGGTGCCGAGGCCGTGGAATAGCCTTGTGTCATATGCGGGGGAGGACACCTTACGGGAGAGTGCCCCCAAAGAGACGACCATTGTTTCAGGTGCGGCAAACGGGGGCACTTCCGCCGCAACTGCCCCTTAGGCGGGGGATCGGCGCCATGGGAGCACCTACTCCCAGTCCACAGCACTCAGGGCGGGGAAAAAGCTCCTATGGCTTCGGCTTCCAGACCCCCCGCACCACGGCGTGAGGAGACCGGCAACCACAACCAGGCGGAGGGTTTTCCTCAATGACCCGCCAAGGGACGATCCACCGGAGGACGCTCTTGCAGTGTACTACTTCCGTTTTGAATTCCGTGCTAGAACTCTTTCGATACCGGAGCAAACGCACTCGTTCATTCTCGTGATTCGTTTTCATGCATAACCTCGAGGAGACACCCCTCCAAGCCTCCTTGACGGTGCAAAACGGCGGGAGGGACCTGGAGGCGACCAGTTTTGTGGCGCCTGCCCGATTATGTTGGGACGGTTGGTCTGCCCTTGGGACTTGGCGGTGATCCCTTTGAAGGAGTACGACGTGGTGTTGGGCATGGACTGGCTCACAAGGTACCAGGCACTCATTGATTGCGACAAGCGACAACTGCGGCTGCAAGAACCGGGCTTCCCCGAACATGTGTACATAATGGGCAAGAGCATCTCCTTCCCGGCGGTTATTTCAGCGGCACGGGCCAGAAGACTGGTTGAGGGGGGGTGCGTGGCCTATCTAGCATCGGTGGATTTGGCTACTCGACCCTCGACGACACTTGCAGATATCCTAGTGGTGAGGGACTATCCTGACGTTTTCCCCGCGGAGTTGCCGGGGATGCCTCCGGAGAGGGAGGTGGAGTTCCCCTATTGAGCTGCTGCCAGGCACGCAGCTATTACGAAGGCCCCTTACCGAATGGCCTTCGCGGAGCTGAAGGAGCTTAAGGCACAACTGGAAGATCTCTTGGACAAAGGGTTCATCCGACCGAGTGTGTCACCCTGGGGCGCACCGGGTACTCTTTGTACGGAAGAAAGATGGAAGCCTGCGGCTCTGCATTGACTACAGAGGGATAAACAAAGTCACGGTGAAGAATAAGTACCCCCTACCCAGAATCGACGACCTCTTCGATCAGTTACGGGGAGCGACGGTCTGTCCTCCAAAATTGACCTACAGTCGGGCTATCATCAACTCCGAGTTCGAAATGAAGATATCCCCAAGACCGCCTTCCGGACTCGATACGGCCACTACGAGTTCACGGTGATGCCTTTCGGGCTTACGAACGCCCCCCGCTGTTTTCATGGACATGATGAACCGGATCTTCAGACCCTTCTTGGATCGGTTCGTGGTAGTCTTCATCGACGACATCCTGATTTACCTCCACTACCGACGAGGAGCACGAGGACCATCTACGGACGATCCTGCAAACCCTCAGAGAGCAGAAGCTGTTCGCTAAACTCAAGAAGTGTGAATTCTGGCTGCGGGAAGTTGGCTTCCTAGGGCATGTGATCTCGGCACAGGGGGATCGCTGTGGACCCCAAAAAGGTAGAAGCAGTGGTAGACTGGCGGCCGCCGACGTCGGTGACAGAAGTACGAAGTTTTCTAGGGCTGGCAGGATACTACCGGCGTTTCGTTGAGGGTTTCGCAAAGATCGCTACCCCTTTAAACCGATTGACCAGAAAAGGCGAGAAGTTTCATATGGACGGCCAAGTGCCAGGAGAGTTTTGAGGAACTCAAGAAGAGATTAACTAAGGCACCAATACTGGTGCTGCCGACGCCCGGAGAGGATTATGAAGTGTACTGCGACGCGTCAAGGATCGGTCTTGGAGGTGTTCTGATGCAACAGGGGAAGGTGATCGCCTACGCGTCCAGGCAGCTGAAGGACTACGAAAGGAACCTACCGATACACGACTTGGAATTGGCCGCCGTGGTCTTCGTTTGAAACTGTGGAGGCATTACCTCTTCGGAGTCCACTGCAACGTTTTCTCAGATCATCAAAGTCTTAAGTACATCTTTACCCAAAAAGAGTTAAACTTGCGGCAGAGACGTGTGGCTCGAGTTGCTGAAGGATTACGACTTGACGATCCAATATCACCCCGGGAAGGCAAATGTGGTGGCAGACGCACTGAGCAGAAAAGGGCATCGGGACGGGGCGTCGGAGAGCGCGCTGACAAAGCAGGACCACCTGATCGCAGGAGTTCGCGCGAATGCAGTTGGAGGTGGTGCCTGCGGGCACAAGTTCTGCAACTCCTAGCCTTGGTGGTCAAGCCGACGCTATTCGAGAAGATCCAGGAGGGACAGCAGACCGATCTGCACCTACAGCGCTTACGAGACAAGATTCCCCAGGGTCAAGAGATTGACTTTGCGGTGAAAGACGACGGCACCCTATGTTTCCGCGGGCGGGTCTGTGTGCCGGATTCACCAGAGTTGAAGAATGAAATCTTAGCGGAGGCACATCGAGTCCCTTATGCGGCACACCCGGGGGCACGAAGATGTACAGGGATCTCAAACAGACGTTCTGGTGGCCTAGTTAAAAGAAGACGTGACGCGATACGTAGCCCACTGCCTAGTATGTCAACAGATAAAGGCCGAACACCAGCGACCAGCAGGGAAGCTACAGCCCTTACCGGTACCAGAGTGGAAATGGGACCAGATCACCATGGATTTTGTCACTGGATTCCCACGTTCACAACAGGGCCACGACGCGATCTGGGTTGTAGTTGACCGGTTTAACCAAGTCAGCACACTTCCTACAATTCACACCACTTGGACCCGCGAACGGCTAGCTCAAGTCTACATCAGCGAGATCGTGAGACTACATGGGGTACCCGGCATCGATCACCTCGGACAGAGACACGCGCTTTGTCTCGAAGTTTTGGCAAAGTC
This sequence comes from Tillandsia leiboldiana, assembly GCA_029204045.2. Taxonomy (NCBI): domain Eukaryota; kingdom Viridiplantae; phylum Streptophyta; class Magnoliopsida; order Poales; family Bromeliaceae; genus Tillandsia; species Tillandsia leiboldiana. Next base: position 28,909,615 of record CM055065.1, read on the forward strand.
TCCAGCAGGCCATGGGGACCAGATTACATTTCAGCACCGCCTTCCACCCTCAGACGGACCGGACAGTCAGAGCGCACGATACAAACCCTAGAAGACCTGCTTCGCGCCTGTGTGCTTGATTGGGGAACCGGTTGGTCAGCTACCTACCTCTCGTGGAATTTGCCTACAACAACAGCTACCAGGCCAGCATTCAGATGGCGCCCTACGAAGCACTGTATGGAAGGCGCTGCCGATCCCCGATCTGCTGGGACGACTTGGGAGAGCGGAAAACTTTTGGGACCCGACTTAGTGGAAGAAACTGAAGAGAAAGTGCGCCTTATCAGACAGCGCTTGCTGACCGCCCAGAGTCGACAGAAGAGTTACGCAGACCAGAGGCGCCGGGACTTGGAGTTTCAAGTGGGGGAACATGTGTTTTTGCGGGTCTCGCCATCCAGAGGAATCAGGCGTTTCGGGCTAAGGGGCAAGCTGAGCCCACGGTTTTGTGGGGCCATTTGAGATTCTAGAGCGTATCGGCCCAGTAGCTTACCGCCTCGCCCTACCACCAAACCTCGACCGAGTCCACGATGTGTTCCACGTATCAATGCTTCGGAAATATCTCCCCGACCCATCACATGTCCTGGACACCTCTGCACTCGAACTTAAGGAGGACCTGAGCTTCGAAGAAACCCCAGTGAAGATCCTGGCAAGGGAAACAAAATCACTACGAAATCGGGCTATCCCCTACGTGAAAGTACATTGGAGCAACCATGAAGAGCGAGAAGCCACTTGGGAACTGGAATCCAAGATGAGGGAGTGCTACCCCGACCTTTTCACTCCTATCCGGGTTGGAGTTTCGAGGACGAAACTCGTTGTTAGAGGTGAGTGGTGTAATAGCCGCGGGTTTTCGAACCGCTTTTAGGCAAAGGGGTCCGGGGGTTTGATTTTCTTTTGTCATTCTGGGCAGGCCGTCGGGGGCTCGCAGGCATTTTTTTTGAGAATAAAGCTCGCGAAGCGGAGGCCGGCGGCGCGATCGGATCGGATTTCCGACCCCGGAAGCTCCCGGAATAAATTTTCGAAGTTGCTGCGGTTCGGGTGTCCGGCACGTCCCTTTTGAGGTAAACCAGACCCGGATTTAAACGATATTTTTTGATTCAAGCTAGTTAATTCTTTCGCACCGGCTCAGTCTAATTTTCTGTAAATTTTCGGGATCCGACATAAATTAATTTAATTTATTTCGTTCTATCTATCCGGGTTAAATTGGGGCTAGGTTAGCTTTTGGAGTTGGACGCGGGTTGGGCTCGATCGTACCAAAACAGCTAATTAATTGGGGGTTTGAGAGGTGAGGGTTGGGAACCCCTTCTCAGTCTGCTACCCCTTTGGCACGCACGACCCGAGCGAAGACGGTCGAGGAGAGGGGAGAACGCCGCATCCCCACCACCACCACACCGGACCTACGAGAACGGACGATCCCCTCTTCCCAAACCTTCGTCGTCCTCATCAAGGTGAGACGGGAATTTAGTTTCTTTTTCCTCGTGTTGAGTTCTTGATCATCTTGACCGGAAGGGGTGAGGCACAGGCGGCGGATTTCCCGGAATCCGCCGCACGTGCGAAGAAACCCCCCCCCCCATCCGGCGCCCTCATGCGACCCGCACGGGCCAGGCGGCGCCCAGCCCCCCCCCGCGTGCGGGATGACCCGCACGGGGCCGGGCGCACGCCCAGCCGCGTGCGGGATGACCCGCACGGGGCCGGGCGGCGCCCAGCCCCCGCGTGCGGGATGACCCGCACGGGGCCGGGCGCACGCCCAGCCGCGTGCGGGATGACCCGCACGGGGCCGGGCGGCGCCCAGCCCCCGCGTGCGGGATGGCCCGCACGGGGCCGGGCGCACGCCCAGCCGCGTGCGGGGTGACCCGCACGGGGCTGGGCGACGCCCAGACCCGCGTGCGGGGTGACCCGCACGGGGCCGGGCGGCACGCCCAGCCCGCGTGCGGGGTAGGCCGCAGGGCTGGGCGGCGCCCAGCCCCGCGTGCGGGGTGACCCGCACGGGGCCGGACGCGCGCTCAACCCCACGTGTGGGGTTGCCCGTACGGAGCTGAGCACGCGCACGGCCCGCGTGCGGACGGGGAGCCGCGAACCCGACGAGCGGTTCGCCCGCCTCTCGTCTTCATCCGCGTCTGAGCGTCGCTTTTCTCCTCGCGGCAGGTGTGCGAAGGAGCCGAGCGGGGAGTACCAGGACGCGAGGGAGCGGAGCGTTGACGCCTACTAGCGACAGGTGGGTTGAGTGTGATATTTGGCATCGAACCACATTGATTGTTTTAATTTAAATATTATATGTTACCGTTCACTTCAGTAATCATTATTCTAGATGCTACGGATTATTGCTACACATCGATAGTTACGTGGTCTCGTGTTTGATGCTTCAGCTACCGTCTTTCCTTCGACTATGCTAATAGTAGGGCAACATGAGTTTACACGCCTCTACCTTATTCTGATTCATGCATCATGGTTACTGCTTTACTATTTCATATACATTGCGATTACTGCATTACTATTGCTCATATATTGTGGTTACTGTGCTCGAGGCTGCAACACGTGCACCCGCGGTTTGGCCACCGTGAGGGGTGCACTTTTCCGGAAAAGAGGTCGTAGGACCCGTGTATACCCACGAGGTGACGTAGTGGGGCCCCTTATTAGCTGTGGGGTTGAGGCGCCGAGGTGCGAGCGGAGCGACCCGCCGGTTTAGTTGTCCGGCGCGGTCGCGGTGCTGCAGGTACGGTATGGGCCGTCGGTAGTGGACCGACGCGGCAGAGTATTACAGGATGCAGATATACAGGTTACCATTTCCCCCCCCCCCCCAAAAGGGTGGTTGCTCCGGTTGTCGCCACGGTTTGTTTTTATTATTCCCCCTGCACGGCATTTATTAGTCACTGACTTCCCACTTCGTGACAGGGCCCAGGCGAGGGGAGAGGTAGGTGGCGGTGAGGACGGGGCGGACACAGCGGGACCGTTGGAGACCCTGAACTTTATACTTTCCTTTTCTTTTCAGCTTTTCATTTATATTGTGGGCATGTGTGAGGTTCCCGATACCCTTGTGGGGTCGACGTAGATGTCGGTATTTGATTATCTGTTTATGCACTACCTTTCCCTTTATTTCCTACTGGCCATTTGAAAAGCGAAACAAAAACAAAGAAAAGATTGCGAAAACCGTTTTCAAAGTCTAAGTGTCGTGTGGGCACTGATTTCAAAACCTTGTGGATTTATGGATTGCGAAATGAGCTTTCAAAACTTGGGTGTCGTGTGGGCACCGTTTTCAAAACCCTGGGGTTTATGCTGATTTCGAAACTCGTTTTCAAAACTTAAGTGCCGGGTGGGCACTCTTTAAAAACCGTGGATTTATCCTTTCAAGTTGAAGTGGCCATGCGCTTAAATATTTAGAATACTGGTTGTATGTAATTGAATGTTGTGATTGAATGGTTATGTTTGCTTGGGAGATGTATTCAACCACACGCCGTGCACGTACAGGGGAGACTCTGTCCGTTTGCAGAGAGATCCTGTATGTGCGGCGGGTCTGGGCACGCACCGGGGAAGAAAGAGACCTTTCAAAAAAAAAAAAAAAAAAAAAAAAAAAAAAATGCCGTTTCCGCTAAAACAAACCCCCGGGGCGTGACAAAAACAAACCCCCGGGGCGTGACAACTATGCCGCTATATATAAGGTCAAACTAACCCGGCCACCTTGGCCACTCTATCTTTCTCTTTTCCTTTACATTCTGGTGCTTTAGTTCAAGTTAACCCTCGGAAATTCTTATCCAACGGGCCCGAGCCCGGTAGTCCTGCTACCATAAGATAAGATTTCTAAGGTTGCCGATAGCACCCGCAAGTGCTACCCCGCCCAACGGGGAACTTGTCCTACGGGTCACTGCCCGGGAGAGGGACACTGCCCTTGGCTCCGACAAGGCTACTTTTTACCCCCGAAGGTACGCTCGTTTTATCTTTATATTTTCTTTCTTTTATTTTCTTTTTCTTTCTCTTTTTACTTTAATTCTTAGCCTCTTTGCCTTTGAACACTTGCTTTTCTTTCTTATTCGAGCTTATAGCTCCCTTTTTGCCACTGGCAAATCTCTTTCTCTTTCCTTTGAGCATTTAGCTCTTGCTTTCACTTTAAGCCATTCGAAAGTATCTCGTCCGACGGGTCACCGCCCAAGGAGTCCTGCTCCACCTGACGAGTCTCAAATTCGAAGGCGCCATTTACATTCTCTTTTTATTCTCTTTATCTTAGCAATTTGCTTGTCTTGCTTATTAACCAATTTTAGCTCTATCTTGAGCAATTTGCTTGTCTTGCTTATTAACCACTTTTTCATCCCTTACCCTAGGTCTTGCCACACGGGTAATCAGAGAGTCTCCTGGACTCATACACATTTCACTTTCCTTTATTTAACTCAAATTGAAGTTAAAGTTGTTGTCCATTTGCCCAGACACCCTATGACTCTCTAGGGTTATATTTGTTTAATTCTTTAACCTTGGGATCTTATCCCACTTTCCTGATTCCTCACTTAATTCTAGAGTTAACTTAACTCTATTTTTTTCTGTTCCACTTTTACCTTAGAGTTACGCTGACTCTAATTCCCTGTCTGTGAGTTTAAACTCCTCTGGATCACCTTAGGTTCCCTTTTACCTAAGCTCCATATCATACTCATCCTAGAGTTCCTTGACTCTATGTTGATCACTAGTTTACCTTAGGTCCCCTTTACCTAAGTTCCATGTCATACTCATCCTAGAGTTCCTTGACTCTATGCTAATCACTAGTTCACCTTAGGTTCTCTTTACCTAAGTTCCAGGTCATATACATCCTAGAGTTCCCTGACTCTATGTTGACCACTAGTTCTCCTTAGGTTTCCTTTACCTAAGTTCCATGTCATATACATCCTAGAGTTCTCCGACTCTATGTTGATCACTCTATCCAGTGTCCTTAGGTTGTCACCTAAGACCATGCCACTCGTCCTCCCTAGGATAACTCCTAAGTTGATGTCACTCGTCAAACCTCTATACTAGGTTTTCTCCTAGTCTTACTACCAACAACTGTTGTTCCCTTATGTCACATGATTCCTAGGGTTATACCCTAACATGGTCACAATCATAATTAGCTAATCTTTTTTCATGCATGTAATGTTCTCATTCATCATAAAAATAATATTTATCCTCTACGCATGCAAATCTATACTCTATCTTTGGCAACCAACAGTTGCACTTTTCATCTGTGTCATTTTACACATGCACATGTGTTCCCCTATCTCTGGCAACCAATAGTTGCTCTTTTTCATCTGAATCCATCTATACAGGCAATCAATATCATAATTACCTAACGCCTCTAACAGGCTACTATCATGCTTCGAATCGAAAAGCAAAGGAGCAAGGGGAGAGGTCACCCAATTTCGGCAGAATTCCCCACCTTGTAGTGTACCCAATTGCTTGTAGACACTTGCAATTGGTCTCCGCGCGATTCCACTTGTCTCCTCGAGCTTGCACGCAAACGGTGCACTTCCCTCGAGTCCGCACGCAAAACGGTGCACGTCCACCGAACCTGCACGCAAAACGGTGCGCGTCAGTAAAACCCACACGCAAAACGGTGCGCGTCACTTCAGTCGGCACGAAAAACGATGCGCGTCAACTCAACCTGCACGCAAAACGGTGCATGTACCTCGAATCTGCACGCAAAACGGTGCACGTTCGACTGTAGGATTGCACGCAAAATGATGCACGTTTTTCTAGTCATGCACGAAAAATGATGCATAATATTAGGGTCGGCACGCAAAACGGTGCGTGACAACACGATCGGCACGCAAAACGGTGCACGTACCTCAAATCTACACGCAAAATGATGCACGTTTAACTGTAGGGTTGCACGCAAAACGATGCACGTTTTTCTATTCCTGTACGAAAAACGATGCATATTATTAGAGACTGCATGCAAAACGGTGCGCGATAACACAACCGGCACGCAAAACGGTGTATTTTTCTACAAACTGGCATGCAAAACGGTGCGCGCCCAAAATGCCCGCGACAGTCCGCGCAGCAAAACGGCACAGTAGAACTCGGTCCCTAACACGCAAAACGGCACGGGGTCAAATTTAACTCTAAAAAAGAAATTTAACTGTGCCAAAAATATCGCAAAATAACGTGCGGTGCTTACCTCGCACAGTCGCGCCGCCCACGAGGTCCACGGCGCGCCGCACCATCTCCCACGAAATTCCCCCCCCCCTTATTTCTCTCCCTCTCTCTCCCTCTCTCTCTCTCTCTCCCTCTCTCTCACTCTCGTTCGTGCTCGGGTAGAGAAGAAAAGGAAGAAGGAGAGGAGAGTCTGCGGGGGAGAAGGAAGAAGAAGAGAAAAAGGAAGGAAAAAGGGAGGGGAAGGGTCTGTAGACCCGGTCCACGGGCCCCCCAATGGGGGCCCGCCACCTGGCGGCCACCCCTCACAGGGCGCGCGCACCGCGCGCCCGTGCGCCATGCGGGCGCGCCACCTGGCGCCCCCCTGTTGACCCGCGCCCAAGTGCGCGCCAGCTGTGCGCCTTGCGCAGCGCGCCGCGCGCCTTGGAAATCCCTTTTTGTCCCGTTTTCCGTCCATTTTTCGTCCGTTTCCGTCCAAGTTTGACAGGCGGCTTCGTTTCAGCTTAATTTATCACACAAAATTTTAAATTTTCAGTTTGGGTCATTTCTGGGCCACCAAAGCCCCACTGTGTCCAGAATCATTGGCGGATCCCGTTCTCGCAATCCGGATATCCGATCAACACGAAACTTTTACTGTGACATTAAAACATAATTACGAAGCTCCCCAAATTTTCTTAGAATTTTCCGACACTGTTTGCGGAGCCCGTTCTCACTATCCGGCATCCGATCAACGCGAAACTTTTTCTGTGGTCTTAAAACATATTTACGGGGCTCCTGTAATTTTCTCAGAATTTTCCGACACTGTGAATTTTCCACTAAAAATCTGGGCCCCCTTTCTCAAATAAATTTTTAGATCTCTCCATTTTAACCCGATTTGGGCCCAACTCGCGTCCAAATATTCTTTACTTCCCTAACTTTCATAACAATAGTATTTCATACCATCTTTATTTACATTTATTTATGTGCCGAAAATCCGGTACCTTACATTCTACCCCCCTTAAAATAAGTTTCGTCCTCGAAACTTGAATCACATCTCGACTTCTACTTGATCGCGAGGGAGGAAATCTTGCCCTCACTACTGGGCACACTGTATATCGTGACCGCCATCAAATTGTCTGCTAGCCGAGACTACACGAGCAACTCATTCATGAATCCCTATCTCAATCCAGGGACAAACTCAGACCTGGTGTTTGGCCATTTTCCCCAAGTAGGTGAGAGACACATTTGAGCACTTACTCTCTCTCAATTGCCACAAATGGCGAAGTCTCTTCTTGCGAAATCTTCACTTTAAATTCCGCGGTCATTTTATCTTTCACAACGAGGTTGCCTCTGCAACCAATTACTTTTACCGCATTTTCCGGTCACTCCGCTGCCTAATGTGGAGTGCAAAGGTCAATCCACAAGTCCTCAACTATCTCACACGCTGCTAGCGCTCTAAGTCCACGGGTTATCAGTTACCCCGACATCTCGGACTAGTAATAGGTTCACAGACCACGGTCCAATAGGGGCCGATAGCCCAAAACTAATCCAACACTGTATAATGGCTCTCACTAGCACACAGACCCAATCGTCATACGGGTAGATCCTCACTTAGGATTACTACACCAACACTCCCACTAGGAGCTACAGTACCTCAATCACCACTAGCTCTACGGCCTGGTCATATCACACTCTCAGTGTACTAACAGCCTCAATGCTCACACGTGGCATTCCACGTTCCCGGGTCATCGCTCGGACTACCGTCCCGACCAAATCTCAATCATGCCCCGCCATCAGGTCTCGGGCCGCTGTCTCTCACAGCTGACTGCGCCTGCCCACTGGGCTACAGGCCACAGTCCACAAACATGGTCCAGGCACGGATCGTCCCCAAGCGAACCCGCTAATCGTCGCCACGCGACCACTATGCTCACTGAGCAAAACCAACTGACACGTCGTCAATCTACGACCCAAACTCTCTATCAACTCTGGCCACACTGGGCAAAGGCTACTATGCCACCTAATCAGCTCTCTCTGGCTAAACAATACTTGTGCTCCATGAGCACCCAAATAGTCGGGCGTCCTACGCCCCCACGCTAACTCGCGAAAATCCAGCGTTAATCGATTCACTTACGTACCCCTACGGCTCTTTGTGCACTCTCCCAACTGGGTCGAGGCACCACAATAACAGTTCACCATTCTGGTGATTAACACTCAAATCCTGCGGTGGCAATCCTTGCCATTACACCCATTCATCAGAACGGCGCCAGTAAACTCTCACTCTATCGAGAGATCCACGCATCTTGAAGCCTACTCTAGGCTTGTAAACCTTTCTTGCCCTAACCCTTAGGACATATTTACCTGGTTCTCGCACATAGCGATTACCAGCGTTCCGTGAGTCGGTCTCTCACTAGACCTTTCCAACCACACTTTGCCAGCAAATTAGCTGACACCAGCTCATTACACCCCCTTGCTGAAGGTGCGGGGTGCACCGATATAAGCTCGGCGGCCACTGCCACCCGTTCTACTACCGTTCCTACATGCGGCGACGCCGTATGCCCATGCGTCATTTATGCAGCCTCAGCTTGCTGCGTTATCAGCCACCGGAGCCTATCGATCTGCTCCGACTGTCATATTGACGCCACCCATAGGCGTCAGAGTCTGCCTCCCTGCCGGCGGAAAATTTCCGCCTATCGGCAAGAAGATTCCTTATGTTACTGGACCACACCAATAAGTGCGGTCACCAGCTATCGCAGCTCGTGTACCTCGTTTGACCCCGAGCCCTCTCGTGACTCGAGTCGAAACAGGTGTGTTTCCTTATGTGGTGTCGTCGCCAATATGCACACCACAACGAAACAACTAGCCCAAATTTAGCCATTTGAGCAACGCGCAGTCTATATACCGACAAAAAGGCTCGTCGACTCAATCATGCGAAAGTATAGGAGGGTACTCCTTTTCATCTCCAACATTACGTTGTCGGCCGCCAACGTAATATCCGAAGAACGAAAGCTCGTCGCCCTCGATCAGTCCCAATATCCTTTTTGGGAACAACAATAACCAATCAAATACTTTCGCCCAATAATCAACACACTCTCTCGTGCTAATCCCTAGGGTCTCCCTAAGGTTGCTAACCACCTAGGACTATTCCTAGGCTCTGATACCACTCTAATCTGTCACGCCCCGAGTCCGCCAATTTGTACGGTTCGGGCACGCCAATAGACCCGCCAATCGGGTAAGACCTTTTCCTACCCGAAAGGAACGGTAACATCCATAATAACACAACAAGTGTATGCGGAAGCTCAATATCAGAGTACTAAAAATCACTACAAATTTAAAACTTTCATTCAATAACAATAGTTAATGCGGAAATGAAAGCATACAAGAGTGAACCATGCATTACTTTATTACACTTTACATCTTTGAACTTGCCAATAAAATTATTACAATCCTTTTACATCATTTCCTCACCATACAGGGTTCACTCATGAAATATAAAAATAGGATACCTCTGCTAGACCCTCTAGGTCTCTATGCTGCTGGGCCCTTGCCCCTGTCGTATACCTCGCCGTCTGCCTCTGAACAGTCGCGATCGCTGCATCCATACCTGAACTTGTGGGGGGGGGGGGGTCACCCAAGGGGTGTGAGAACTCCGACAGAGTTCCCAGTGGGTTCAACCACCGAGAAAAAATGTCCTACACCACTTGGTCCAATGGACGCAATAACAATAGAGTGCTAGGAAACTAAAATCCTCAATATCAAAATGCTACTATACAAAATATATATCACTACACTAACTGTGTAAACTCATCGACCCAGCACTACTCTGTCTAGTCATACTAGGCTACTAAGCACCAACTCGGCCACTATGCCGCTATATATAAGGTCAAACTAACCCGGCCACCTTGGCCACTCTATCTTTCTCTTTTCCTTTACATTCTGGTGCTTTAGTTCAAGTTAACCCTCGGAAATTCTTATCCAACGGGCCCGAGCCCGGTAGTCCTGCTACCATAAGATAAGATTTCTAAGGTTGCCGATAGCACCCGCAAGTGCTACCCCGCCCAACGGGGAACTTGTCCTACGGGTCACTGCCCGGGAGAGGGACACTGCCCTTGGCTCCGACAAGGCTACTTTTTACCCCCGAAGGTACGCTCGTTTTATCTTTATATTTTCTTTCTTTTATTTTCTTTTTCTTTCTCTTTTTACTTTAATTCTTAGCCTCTTTGCCTTTGAACACTTGCTTTTCTTTCTTATTCGAGCTTATAGCTCCCTTTTTGCCACTGGCAAATCTCTTTCTCTTTCCTTTGAGCATTTAGCTCTTGCTTTCACTTTAAGCCATTCGAAAGTATCTCGTCCGACGGGTCACTGCCCAAGGAGTCCTGCTCCACCTGACGAGTCTCAAATTCGAAGGCGCCATTTACATTCTCTTTTTATTCTCTTTATCTTAGCAATTTGCTTGTCTTGCTTATTAACCAATTTTAGCTCTATCTTGAGCAATTTGCTTGTCTTGCTTATTAACCACTTTTTCATCCCTTACCCTAGGTCTTGCCACACGGGTAATCAGAGAGTCTCCTGGACTCATACACATTTCACTTTCCTTTATTTAACTCAAATTGAAGTTAAAGTTGTTGTCCATTTGCCCAGACACCCTATGACTCTCTAGGGTTATATTTATTTAATTCTTTAACCTTGGGATCTTATCCCACTTTCCTGATTCCTCACTTAATTCTAGAGTTAACTTAACTCTATTTTTTTCTGTTCCACTTTTATCTTGGAGTTACACTGACTCTAATTCCCTGTCTGTGAGTTTAAACTCCTCTGGATCACCTTAGGTTCCCTTTTACCTAAGTTCCATGTCATACTCATCCTAGAGTTCCTTGACTCTATGTTGATCACTAGTTTACCTTAGGTCCCCTTTACCTAAGTTCCATGTCATACTCTTCCTAGAGTTCCTTGACTCTATGCTGATCACTAGTTCACCTTAGGTTCTCTTTACCTAAGTTCCAGGTCATATACATCCTAGAGTTCCCTGACTCTATGTTGACCACTAGTTCTCCTTAGGTTTCCTTTACCTAAGTTCCATGTCATATACATCCTAGAGTTCTCCGACTCTATGTTGATCACTCCATCCAGTGTCCTTAGGTTGTCACCTAAGACCATGCCACTCGTCCTCCCTAGGATAACTCCTAAGTTGATGTCACTCGTCAAACCCCTATACTAGGTTTTCTCCTAGTCTTACTACCAACAACTGTTGTTCCCTTATGTCACATGATTCCTAGGGTTATACCCTAACATGGTCACAATCATAATTAGCTAATCTTTTTTCATGCATGTAATGTTCTCATTCATCATAAAAATAATATTTATCCTCTACGCATGCAAATCTATCCTCTATCTTTGGCAACCAACAGTTGCACTTTTCATCTGTGTCCTTTTATACATGCACATCTGTTCCCCTATCTCTGGCAACCAACAGTTGCTCTTTTTCATCTGAATCCATCTATACAGGCAATCAATATCATAATTACCTAACGCCTCTAACAGGCTACTATCATGCTTCGAATCGAAAAGCAAAGGAGCAAGGGGAGAGGTCACCCAATTTCGGCAGAATTCCCCACCTTGTAGTGTACCCAATTGCTTGTAGACACTTGCAATTGGTCTCCGCGCGATTCCACTTGTCTCCTCGAGCTTGCACGCAAACGGTGCACTTCCCTCGAGTCCGCACGCAAAACGGTGCACGTCCACCGAACCTGCACGCAAAACGGTGCGCGTTAGTAAAACCCACACGCAAAACGGTGCGCGTCACTTCAGTCGGCACGCAAAACGATGCGCGTCAACTCAACCTGCACGCAAAACGGTGCACGTTCTACTGTAGGATTGCACGCAAAACGATGCACGTTTTTCTAGTCCTGCACGAAAAATGATGCATAATATTAGGGTCGGCACGCAAAACGGTGCGCGACAACACGATCGGCACGCAAAACGGTGCACGTACCTCAAATCTGCACGCAAAACGATGCACGTTTAACTGTAGGGTTGCACACAAAACGATGCACGTTTTTCTATTCCTGTACGAAAAACGATGCATATTATTAGTGACTGCACGCAAAACGGTGCGCGATAACACAACCGGCACGCAAAATGGTGTATTTTTCTACAAACTAGCACGCAAAACGGTGCGCGCCCAAAATGCCCGCGACAGTCTGCGCAGCAAAATGGCACAGTAGAACTCGGTCCCTAACACGCAAAACGGCACGGGGTCAAATTTTACTCTAAAAAAGAAATTTAACTGTGCCAAAAATATCGCAAAATAACGTGCGGTGCTTATCTCGCACAGTCGCGCCGCCCACGAGGTCCACGGCGCGCCGCACCTGTCACGCCCCGGGTGTAAACCAGAACCCGGGCTCGTCCACAGACCCGCCGTGCACACGGTATTTCCCGTGTACACGAAGCGCTGGTAACCTGCTCAGATATAAAGAAATAATACTAGAGTATAAAACAGAGCTAAACTGAAACTAGTACATCTCAGACAAATGCTGGAAATAAAAGTACAATAAACTCTCAAGAATATACATATGTCTCTCCCAGCTCACGAAGTAAATACAACCAGCTGGCCGCAGCCAGACCCAAAAATAAAAGAAAGTACAACCGTCTGAGAGTACAGGGGATACAACAAAACTACTAAACTCGAGCTCGGGGTAGCAGCTATCTAGTCAGCGATCCTCTTACCTCGATCCTGGGAGGAGGGTCCCGCAACTCCAGCAGATGACTCTGCAAAACAAAGGGGACAAGAAAAGGGAAAACAGTGGGGGGTTAGAACTACTATAAAGACAGTAGCCTCCCCTAGTGGGTAAACCTCAACTCAAAACTCATACCTGCCCACTAGGACTACCAGAGGCTAAAAGAATAAATGCGGTAACAAAGAATCCGACAAGGGAAACATCCGACAAGGGAAACATCCCCACCCAAACTGTACTAAATTTCTGTAACAAAGAACCACAGAGAAAGGAGATTCTCACCCTCGTCCAAAAACCAGAAAAATCTGAGAAAAATCCAGGAGACTCCTTGCGAAGTGTAGATGAAAATTGCCTCTTGAATCACCTCGATCCGACGTCCGAGCGAAAAGATACGGCAAGAACACCGCGGTGCTGTCCAAAAGTCCGTGACGAAAAATGGGTCAAATGGGTGCTCGGAAAACTCCAAGGTAAGCACGGAAAACGAGGAACCTGAAAACACAGGAGTTGAAGTCCTACCTGTCGTGAGTCCAACGGCGTGAAAATCGGCGAAATCCGAAGTCGGGGTAAGTCGCAGGAGTCCAAACACCGAGAAGGGGCGAAGCGAGTCGCCGGAGAACAAGCGTCGCGCCGCGCCGTAAAATAGTGAACCTCGGGAAACGTGCCACCAAAAATCTCCAAAGTCCTCCAAAGGGTAGTGCACTATGAGGGGGAAAATCGCTCTGAAGAACCCTCTCAGGAAAAGGCCAGAAAAAGCTGAAAAGGAAACACAAAGGGCCTTTTTATAGCCCAGCCCAAATGCTGTTGGGCCGGGTTTTCGGGCGCAGTTTCCGGGCGCACTGCGCCCGGAAATCGGGTTGCACACCTCCCGTCCGACGCGCCCGAAACGCGCAGGTGAGGCCACGTCACCCCGCAACAGGGGACAGCGGTGCAAGGGCCCTGCCGCGCGCCACGCGTCCCCCCGCGGTCAGCGGGGGTAGGTACGGCCCGCCTATCGCGTGCCGACACGCGTCCGCACTCGAGTGCGGCCGACCGCCCGCCTGGCGCAACAGTGCGCGCGCCATCCCGAGGCGCCCCTCTGCGCACACCGTGGACCGCGCCCGCGTGAGCCAGCAAATCCCAAGCCGCCACGTGTCATGCGCCCGGTCCACTGCAACCCCGCAAAATCGCTGAGCCGTGCCGCGTGCGCCGGCCACTCCGGGCACGCCACGCGTCCCCCGCCCGTGGTCCATGCGCCGCCGCGCCTCCCCGTGGACCGAGCTGCGTGAGCCGGCCAATAATAGGTCGCCACGTGGCTCAGGCCGGTCCACGAGCCTCCCCCATGCACCGAAAATCCCTGAAAACTTCCGGAAGCCCACTTTTGGTCATCCGGACTCCAAATTTAATAAGCAAATAGCCATTTTCAAGCGTTTTTCCGCGCTGAATCCAAATCCAACCTCAGATTGGCCCAAAACCTTTTCTAAAATTCGGCAAATGCAGCCGAAGGCCAAATCAGCTATCCAAGTCTCACAAGGTCCATCTGTGGCACCCCTTTGATGCACCATGGGCCAGACACACTGTAACACCCCCGAAATTTGGATTAGTCCTCTATATAAATGATATAATAGGACTAAATCTCTAACCCGGCTATAGCATTTTGGATGGTAGCAAGATCCAAGAGGAACATGAGAGTTAAGCGTGCTAGAGCTAGAGTAGTTCTAGGATGGGTGACCCCCTGGGAAGTGGGGCGTCACAGTTGGTATCAGAGCCATTCACCAGCCGGAAATGTGAGATGAGTCTCGGCTGAGCCAGGGTTATATAGCGGATAGAGCGAGGCTCCCCGGCTAATGACCGTTGTGAGTGGAGTGCAGCTCCTCACAAGGTCGGCTAAGGCTAGCGAGACGAGTCTAACATCGCCTGGTGCTTGTGAGTGTGCTTGAGCCTGACGTGGACGTCAGGGCTTAAAGGGGGGAAGAATGTAACACCCCCGAAATTTGGATTAGTCCTCTATATAAATGATATAATAGGACTAAATCTCTAACCCGGCTATAGCATTTTGGATGGTAGCAAGATCCAAGAGGAACATGAGAGTTAAGCGTGCTAGAGCTAGAGTAGTTCTAGGATGGGTGACCCCCTGGGAAGTGGGGCGTCACACACACCAACACTAGGTGTTCTACACAGTGGATTCATCGGAAAGTTGCATGGGAAAACCAGAACACTACAGCACCATCTCCCACGAAATTCCCCCCCCCCTCCCCCTTGTTTCTCTCCCTCTCTCTCTCTCTCTCCCTTTCTCTCACTCTCGTTCGTGCTCGGGTAGAGAAGAAAAGGAAGAAGGAGAGGAGAGTCTGCGGGGGAGAAGGAAGAAGAAGAGAAAAAGGAAGGAAAAAGGGAGGGGAAGGGTCTGTAGACCCGGTCCACGGGCCCCCCAATGGGGGCCCGCCACCTGGCGGCCACCCCTCACAGGGCGCGCGCACCGCGCGCTCGTGCGCCATGCGGGCGCGCGCCCCCGCGCGGGCGCTTCCCGCGCCCGCGCGGGCGCCAATAGGGGCCCGCCACATGGCGGCCCCCTGTTGACCCGCGCCCAAGTGCGCGCCAGCTGTGCGCCTTGCGCAGCGCGCCGCGCGCCTTGGAAATCCCTTTTTGTCCCGTTTTTTGTCCATTTTTCGTCCGTTTCCGTCCAAATTTGACAGACGGCTTCATTTCAGCTTAATTTATCACAGAAAATTTTAAATTTTCAGTTTGGGTCATTTCTGGGCCACCAAAGCCCCACTGTGTCCAGAATCATTGGCGGATCCCGTTCTCGCAATCCGAATATCCGATCAACACGAAACTTTTACTGTGACCTTAAAACATAATTACGAAGCTCCCCAAATTTTCTCAGAATTTTTCGACACTGTTGGCGGAGCCCGTTCTCACTATCCGGCATCTGATCAACGCGAAACTTTTTCTGTGGTCTTAAAACATATTTACGGGGCTCCCGTAATTTTCTCAAAATTTTCCGACACTGTGAATTTTCCACTAAAAATCTGGGCCCCCTTTCTCAAATAAATTTTTAGATCTCTCCATTTTAACCCGATTTGGGCCCAACTCGCGTCCAAATATTCTTTACTTCCCTAACTTTCATAACAATAGTATTTCATACCATCTTTATTTACATTTATTTATGTGCCGAAAATCTGGTACCTTACAGTTTGAAAGTCTCGGCGTCCGCTCTCCTGATCAACGAGATAGCAAGCATTTTGATAGAACATCCTCACTGAGTGAAGACAATACCCAGTGGTCTCGGGGAAATTGCAAATGGGAGCAAGACCTGTCTGGTCATACAGAGTCCCAAATGGCGGAGATCTTTCCTTCAAGGCTTTGACATTAACATGCCTTTCGCCAATGCATTCCCTGTTTTCAAAGTCCTTTATCCTAGCAGAGCTGATAAAGTCTTGTGGAGGTGCTTGGCTATCAACTGGTTGCTCAATGGAAATTCCTCGAGCACTCCCTCTTTTGCGAGCAACACTTTTTCTTCTTGTCTTCCCAGAAGTTTCTTCCATTGGAGCTTTGCCCTTTTCAGCAGCAGTAGGCGGAGCCTTCGATGTTTCCGCAGGCGCTTTTCCCTTTGAAGCAGTGGGAACAGTTGTTGCTTCAACTTGAAGCTCATCCCAATCGATCGATTCCGTCTCAGATTCTGTATCGGAATCATCTTTAGTTTTCTTCGCTTTCTTAGCCCTCTTGGGCTTGACAGTGTCTCTCGTATGTACCATGGTAGCCAGAAGAAAAATGATCCAGGTGATCACCATTGCTATTGGTTTCTTGTGAAAAGAAATCCTGTGAGCAACACCTCAAGAACACGAAAAAATTATTAATTTTCAAAAATTAGAAAAATTGTACCCAAACAATCATTATCGTGTAGAGAGACTAGGAATCAGATTAGTTTTGCAAAAGGAAATTTAAAAATAGATCAATTGCATGATTTTGGAAAATTCCCATTATATGCCCTAAAACCAAAATTTTTGAAATCGAAGACCAAAAATCCGTTTATCTTGAGAATACCTAGCATATAATCAAAACTAATCTACCCAGAGTTCTTATTTCAAAAGAAATTTGATCAAAAACCATCCACAAATAAAATTGATACAAGAAAATCATCACGTTTTGAGGAGGAATAAGAAAAACTGTGAAAAACCGAGATTTTGATCAATAAAACTTACTTGGAATTGAAGAACTTGAGTTTGAAAGCTTCCAAGATGGATGAAATCTAGAGAGAGAAGCTCTGGAAACTTTGGAACAAAAGATTGGAGTAAAAGGAATCAAAACCCTTTTGTTCTATATAAAAACCCTAGCCGCGATCCGGATCAGTTCGTGATTACGATCCGGATCGGCTACCCGCAGTGAAAAACTGCGTTCGGGATCCGGATCGGCAGGTCCAATCCGGATCGGCTCCAACTTTTTCTTTAGAAAATTTCAGAGAAATTCTAGAAAAACCAAAAAAAGATTGTAAGCACTTTTGTGTATCAACTTTAAACGAAAATCATCGTTTCATACAACAAGAAATAGATTATACCAAATCTATCAATAACATCCAACAAATGAAACGAAAATTTATAAAAATTAAATCCCTTAAAGTTGAACAACTTCAATTACATCTAACTTGATCTTATGAGTAATGCCTTTATCAAATCATCAATTCGGTAAAGAAAATGAAATACAAAGATCAATAGATGTCTAACATCCCAGATAAATTAGATAATATATCTAGTCAATTTATTGAAGAGAGTGGCTCTTTGAGCATCTTTCATTAAAAATCCCACCTTATACCAACCTTGAAATTTTGACAGAGTCAGATATTTCAACATGCATTTTAATTAATCAAACTTGAAAAACCTTGCTTGGTATACATGTGGTAGCTGCACACAGTACTCGGACGACCGAGGTGGTAGCTCTTTCCTCCATGTGGTGGTAGTTTTCACACTCCTCATTGGGATGTAACTCTTTCCACATCTTTTGAGCATAATACTTTTTCTTTGACTCCCCCTCAATTGGCTATCAATTATTTAAGATATAAAGTATTCAGCCAAATATTGATCTCGATTTCATACTCGACTAAATAGTCAAATAAGATAAAAACTATACCAAGAGATCATCGAGAGAGAAATTGACTTTGATCAAAACAAAGATGAGTTAATTGACATAAATGATCATTGCATCAAATGAAATATTATGATATCCAAGGCATAATAAATTTCTAAATATATAAAAGGATGCAGTTAAAGTCAATAAAACTAATGCTCAATTAATATTCTATGTATAGACATAGATAATGAACAAAAACACAAAAACAAAACCTAACCTAAGCAAAAGTTTCAAAAAGAAGTTTATTTCAAGGAAAGCATTCCAATTGCTTTACGCAAATGAATAAAACGTTTTTGATCCAAAGGTTTTGTTAAAATGTCAGCTAATTGATCTTCAGTTGAAATGTAGGAAATTTGAAGAATATTTGATTCAACTAGCTCTCTAACAAAATGATATCTAAGTTCAATGTGTTTTGTTCTAGAGTGCAACACAGGGTTTTTTGAAATGTTTATAGCACTTGTGTTGTCACATAAAACAGTTACCGAAGTTGCTGAAATCCGGAAGTCGCTCAACACGCTTTTCATCCAAATAAGTTGAGTTGAACAACTACCCGCTGAGATGTATTCCGCTTCGGCAGTCGAGAGTGCAATGCAGTTTTGCTTTTTACTATGCCAAGCAACAAGACAATGGCCAAGATAAAAATATGCACCACTCGTACTTTTCCGATCATCTACAGATCCTGCCCAACCGGCATCTGAGTATCCAATAATATCTAAGCTTGTTCCTATAGGATACCAAATTCCGAAATTTATGGTTCCTTTGATGTACCGGATGATCCGTTTCACCGCTTTCAGGTGAACCTCCTTTGGTGCTGATTGATATCTCGCGCAAATCCCAACACTAAAGGATATATCCGGGCGACTAGCTGTGAGGTAAAGTAGACTTCCAATCATGCTGCGATAGAGTTTCTCGTCTACATTATCACTAAGAGATTCACTTCCTAATCCCTTATTGCTAGTTCCCATAGGAGTAGGAAAATCTTTAGAATCTTCTAATCCAAATTTCTTTACCAACTCCTTTACGTACTTGGATTGACACAGATGGATGCCTTCACCATTTTGTTTCACTTGCAATCCAAGAAAGTATGTCAGTTCGCCCATCATAGACATATCAAATTCGTTTTCCATGGTTTCTGCGAATTTAGAAGCATCATTATCCTTTGTTGCTCCAAACACAATGTCATCGACATAGATTTGTGCAACAATGAAGTTATTTTGATAATGCTTCACAAAGAGAGTCTGATCTGCTCCCCCTCGAGTATAGCCCTTCTCCAAAAGGTGCTTTGTCAACCTTTCGTACCAAGCTCGCGGTGCTTGTTTTAAACCGTAAAGAGCCTTTTTCAAACGAAAAACATGGTTAGGTAGTTTACAGTCTACAAAACCTTTCGGTTGAGCCACATAAACTTCCTCATTTAAAAATCCATTTAAAAATGCGCTCTTAACGTCCATTTGAAAGAGTTTTATTTTAAAGTGACAAGCAATAGCGAATAAGATACGAATGGACTCGAGTCTAGCTACAGGGGCGAACGTTTCATCAAAGTCTATACCTTCTATTTGAGAGTAGCCTTGAGCAACTAAACGCGCTTTGTTCCTGATGATGGTACCATCCTCATTTTTCTTGTTCTTGAAAATCCATTTAGTACCGATCACATTGTGTTACTTCGGAGGCGTCGTTAATTCCCAGACTTTGTTGCGTTCAAACTGATGGAGCTCTTTCTGCATTGCTTCAATCCAGTAGTCATCCTGAAGAGCTTCATCGACATTCTTTGGTTCGATCATGGAAACGTAACAGGCGAATCCACAAACCAACTGTCTCCGAGTTTTGACTCCTTATTGTGGGTCTCCAATGATGTTTGATTCAGGATGATCCTTGGAGATGCGTAACGTTTGTTGTAATGGAGTACTCGGAGGTACATGAGATGATTCCTGCACATCAGATAAACTTGAAGAACCATTAGATGCATCATTAATATTGGAAGTATTATCATGAGAAGATGCACTTACAGGAGTATCATCATCAAGAGAGATATCAGGGGTAGATTTATCAGATGCAAAGTGGAAAGCTTCATCTACTTTAACATTTATAGATTCTACGATCGTCTTAGATTCCAAGTTAAATACCCGATATGCTCTACTATTCGTAGAATACCCCAAGAAAATCCCTTCGTCACTTCGAGAGTCAAACTTTCCAAGATTTTCGCGGTCATGTAAAATGTAACATCGACTCCCGAAGATACGAAAATATTTGATGTTGGGTTTTCTACAACACCATAGTTCATATGGTGTATTTAACGTCCCCGGGCGCAAATAAACTCGATTAATAACATAGATTGCAGTGTTCACAGCTTCAGCCCAAAAATGTAGCGGTAAATTCCGGCTATGAAGCATAACACGTGCCATCTCTTGAACAACCCTGTTTTTGCGCTCGACAACACCATTCTGTTGAGGTGTATAGGGTGTTGAGAATTCATGTTTAATGCCATTGGAAGTGCAAAAATCAATGAATTTAGAGTTTATGAATTCTCCACCTCTATCACTTCTAACACGAATGATCTTTTCATTCTTTTCAATCATAATACGAAGGCAAATCTCGTGAAAAGAATCAAAAGTATCAGCTTTCTCTTTTAAAAATGCTACCCAAGAATACCGAGAGAATTCATCAACCAATAAGAAAATATACCATTTACCTCCCAAGGATGGTTGACGGGTCGGTTCAAAGAAAGAAAAATAGTCTACATAATCTACACAACATTTAATCGTAGAAAGATTAAAGACAAGGAAAGATTTCACCTTTGCATACCCAAACCTTTTGAGTTTTAGAGTATGTTGGCAATGGTTGAGAAATTTTCCTTGATGAAGACGTCTTGTATGATTGATCTTTTTCTTTTGTAATCGTCTTGTTTGAAGTACTACCAATGTTCTTTTCTTTTGAAAAGTCCTTCTTTGATTTCTGGGGAGTGAACTCATTGGTAGCAGTTGCAAGATGTGATTGATTTGATCTTTGAGCTCCAATCTTGCAATTTCTTTCAACGTGCCCTGCAAAATTACAACGAAAACATACCTTAGTGCTTGACGATTCTGAAGAGGGTGAAGTAGGCTTGTTGTCGTTGCTTGTCGTGAATTTCGGTGTCGGAGGAGGAGATACCGACTGAGGCACAAAAACTGTCCCAACCGAACTAAAATTGTCTTCAGTTCGATTGTATGCGAGGCCGAACTTGTTTATTTGACCAAGACCAAGAAGCTTATCCAACTTACTCCTTCCTGATGAAAATCGCTGTAAGTCATCCTTGAGTTGGAGAATGGTCTCTGTCATTTCCAATTTTTCCTGTCGAGCCTCGCCGTTGAGCTTCAAGAAGTAATTCGCTTTGTTAACCATATCTATATAATTCTTCTCGAATTGCTCATTGGACTCTTGAAGGAAAACATTTGCTTTTATCAGATTATCCCTTTCCACTTCGAGATCGGTCGAGAGAGAAGTTACCCTTTTTAGTTCTTCTTCGAGATCCTGCAATCTCCCTCTCAACCCCTTGTTTTGCTTAGCCAGTTTCTTTGAATCCCTCAAAAGTCTATGGTAGGCTAGAGCAAAATCTTCACCTTCCGAATCATCCGATTCATTGTCCGTTGCATTCTTTTCAACAGTGGAGTTGGACAATGAGTCGGATGTACTTGCCATTAAGCACATGAAGGGTGAAGATGTGGACGCGTGGAACGCAGTTGCGTTGTCTTCTTCATCACTTGATGATGACTCATTTGACGATGAGGTGTCATCCCAAGTGACGGCTTGCATCGCCTTCTTCTTAGACGGATTCTTAGTTGGACATTCCGTTGAGATATGGCCGTACCCTTGGCACTTGAAGCATTGGACTTGTCCTTCTGTGCTTTTCTTATCCTTAGAGAAGCCTTCTTGCTTTCTTGACTTGTAACTTGAAGGACCCTTGCCTTTCTTCCACTTTCCGTAGGATGGAGTTTTGCTTGAATTACCCCTTCGAAAATTTCGGCGAAACTTCCTTGTCAAGAGAGCGAGCTGCTTCTCAAAGTCCTCCATAGATAAATTCTCGTCATCGCCTGAGGAGGATGAATCCGCGTCTTCTTCTTTTGTTGTTTTCAAAGCATAACCTGAAGACTTAGAAGAGGATGCCTTTCCCGAAGAATAGTTCGTAGGAAATGTCATTTCATAAGTTTGTAAAGAACCAACTAATTCTTCTACACGGATTTCGTCCGGGTGTTTAATAGTTTCAATGGCTGTAACCTTGGAACGAAATCTTTCAGGAAGAGTTCTTAAGATCTTTCTTACAATTTTAAATTCTGGAATCTTCTCTCCCAAGTTAGCACATGAGTTTACGATGTCTTGCAATCGTGTGTAATAGTCTGTGAACGATTCATTTTCTGCCATGAAAATAGAGTCAAACTTGCTCGTAAGCATTTGCAGTTTCTGAATCTTCACAAGGTTAGTTCCCTCATGCGTAACTTGAAGAACATCCCAGATTTCTTTCGCAGTCTCACATGCCGAGACGCGAGAGAACTCTGTTTGTGATAAGGCATTAAATAAAGCATTTATTCCCTTGCCATTGTAAGAAGATATATCAATCTCTTCCTTGGTCCATTTCGACCTAGGTTTGATGGTGCGAACATCACCAATAAATTCAGTTGGATTAGACCATCCTAATTCAATTGATTGCCACACCCGTTCGTCGATGGAAATTAAAAAGGCTTTCATCCGTACTTTCCAGTACGCATAATTTGTTCCATCGAAGAACGGGGGTCTGTTGATGTTTCCACCTTCAACCATTGTTTACAACCCTATTCCCTCTCTGATACCACTTGATGGGTTATATGAATAATAGGATCTAAATAGGGGGAAAAACACCTAGAGGGGGGTGAATAGGTGTAAACCATAAACACTCAAAAATCTTTGCGATATAAAAACCCAATGCGGAAAAATAAATAACACGCAGAGATTTTTACGTGGAAAACTCCAAACCGGAGTAAAAACCCACGGGACCGATAACACGGTGAAATCCACTAGAATTAAACACGTACAAGGTGATATACCGTACTCACAGACGACTCAACCTTTTCCATACGCTCCTAGTTGATCTTCTCCGCTCGCTCCACGACGCTTCTCGAATCCACGATGTGCGTCCAACGCCGAATCCACGGCGTCCAACGTCGAGTCCACGACGTCCGACCGAATCCACGGTCTTCACCCAGTAGCACGCTTCGAATCCACGAACGTACCTCGCTCCGAATCCACGAGAGCGGTTGCACCTTGAATCCACAAGGCCACGCGAGTCCACGCGCCGATTTTGGGGTAAATCGTTGTTTTTGGGTGGTGATGATCCGCCAAATACTTAGATCAAAGATAGATAGGAAATACCATCTAAGTATTCATTAGTTTGATTCAACTCAAAATGTGAGTATGAAAACATAGAATCAAACTAATCAATATAGATGAAGAAACATAGAATTAATCTAGTTATTTCCTTTCTTCTCTATATGTGGATCTTAGGCCGTATATAAGATGATATTTGATTATGACGGCTATTTGGATTAGCGGCCTCTTTTTGGACTAACCCTAGAAAAAGAATCATAGGGTGTCACGCCCCCGGGGGTTTTTGTGTCTATCAAAGCGGACATTCGTGTGTATCTTTTTTTTTTCTGAACAAGGTACATTAAACCTCATCCCCGGTGCGTGCCAGACCGCCACATACACAAAATTCTCCCTGTCCGCGGACAGAGTCTCCTTTGTATATGCACGGCGTCTCATTTACAACAACATACAACAATCATCAACCATTAACCATACAATAGACATTCAACATCAAGAGGAATATTAAAGCGGCATCAATGTTTAGAAAGGATAAAGCCAGCAATTGCAAAACCCGTGCCCACACGGCACTTCGTTTTGAGAAAACCCTTTTCGAAATCATTTGGTTTATCATGAAAACATGCCGCATAAGAAACATCATCAGAAGAACCAAACTATAAAAGTACAACTCATCCACAGTGCCAAGTAATACATGTCCACGAATATTTCTAATCACAAGCAAATTAACTAACATGCGTAAAAGAGATGAGATAATGATAATAACCAAGCGTTCTGACTACGGTCCTCGCGACGCAGTCTCAACAATCTCCCGGGTAACGCCCCTCGTAGCGCCTGTCACGGAGTGGGTAAAGTCAGTGACAAACAAAGTAGATGTCTAACAACAATAAGGAATAAGGAGCAAACCGGAAACACCGTAACCATTTCGCTAAAAACCCTGCACATATTAAGCTGGGCCCCGACCCCAGATTTATCAATTTAATTGGGCACCAACCCCAGAATATTTATCGGAGAGACCAAAGTCTCCCCTCGTGCGCAAGCACTCCTTTGATGCATTTAACCCCTTCCACGGTGCTGGTGTGCTATTCCCAGCGGGCGCGAAGGGGTCCTCACGGCTCCCACCCCTTTGTGAGGAACACGGGTCATACAAGACCACTCTTCCGGAAAAGTACACCCATGCTGAGGCCAATCCGCCTGTGTACGTGCAGCATCCCTAAACGGTTTTTGTCGAGATCGGCGTGTCATGAACATTGCGACCGCAGCCGCTTCAATTGTTAGATAATAACACAATTATGCGAAAGGTTAAACTGTCCATCTACTTTGTTAGATAAATTGAGAGCACTTTAATGACGATAGATGCACTTACTGCACTGGTTGTATTTACAGCAACCGTACCCACCTATTTGGAGAGAGATCGGAACACTCGAATCTTTCGCGCACCCCCGCTGCGTGTCTGGACCTAAAGAAAGTCCGCAAGGATAACTATAGTTAAAAGCGTGTACTTACATCCGAAAACATAAGACCCAATTTACTCCTTTGTTTTTGACGGAAAAGTCCAACATTGTCCGGTTGACGAAACGGAATTCCCGAGCCGCCGTCGCCGTCTGCCGGAGCCCCGCGCGGTTCAGAACCGCGTGGCGTATCTCCGCGGACGATGCCCTCGCGGCGCGGTGCCCCGCGCGGGTTGCCCGTGCGACGGCCGCACGGTGCCCGCGTGGGTGCGGCCCGGCACAGCGCCCGCGCGGTTGCGGGTCCGTGCGGGTGCCGCCCGCGCGGCAGCCGCGTGGCGCCCGCGCGGTGCCCGCATGGATGCGGGCCCGCGCGGGGGCCGCCCGTGCGGCAGCCGCGCGGCGCCCGCGCGGTGCCTGCATGGATGCGGGCCCGCGCGGGGGCCGCCCGCGCGGCAGCCGCGCGGCGCCCGCGCGGTGCCCGCACGGGTGCGGGCCTGCGCGGGTGCCTCCCGCGCGGCGCCCGCGCGGTGCCCGCATGGATGCGGGCCCGCGCGGCAGCCGTGCGGCGCCCGCGCGGCAGCCGCACGGCGCCCGCGCGGTGCCCGCAAGATTGCGGGCCCGCGCGGGTGCCTCCCGTGCGGCAGCCGCGCGGCGTCCGCGCGGTACCCGCATGGTTGCGGGTCCGCGCGGTGGCCGCGCGGCGCCCGTGCGGTGCCGTCCGTGACCCTCCTCCGCGCGATGCCCTAGCGGCATCGCGCGCCTCCGCCGTCCGTTCCGCGCCTTTTCAAGGAGACGACGTCGCCGACGGTGACGGATAGGACGGAGAAAGCAAGAAACCAAGAACTCAACGAAAAAGACAACGAACAAAATCCCAGATAATTTAAATAAATTATTTTACTAACCGAAGATCGACGGAAAGGTTGTCCGGTCGTGTTCTTGTCTTCGGTTCGGCGTCCGGGAAGATCGGGCTCCTTCTCTTTCTCCTTTCCCTTTCTTCCGGCTAGGGTTTCGTCTTTTCCTTTTTTTTTTCCTTCTCTTCGATTAGGGTTTTTATTTTCTTTTCTTTTCCTTTCCGATATTCGGGATCCCTTATATAGTCGTACTTTACCTTTAATTAATTCCTCTTTAATTCGTACGTAAGAGAATTAATTAATTTTCCGTCCGGGATAATTAATTAACTAATTAATTATCCCCCACGAGATAAACCACCTTATCTCTAACGGGTGCAAGATATTTAGCACGGATTCTGATGCACGACTAATTACCGTATCACTTTGAATCCCGTTCAGGGGGTTCCCGATATCAGATTTCAGATCCGATCGCGCCGTCGGCTTTCTTTTTCCGCGCACAATCGCGAAAAAATACTAGCGTCCCACAATGGCCAACTTCAAGAATTGAATAATTCTATTTCACTTAAAGGCTTAAATGACTACACGTAAGTCAAAAATACCCCGAAAGACCGGATCACTACACCACTCACACTTTATAAAAAGTTTCGTCTCGAAACTTAAATACAAACCCCACTAATTAATTCGGGAAAACATTCCCTCATCTTCGATTCCAGTTCCCACGTCGCCTCGCGCTCTTCATGGTTGCTCCACTGGACCTTCACATAGGGGATAGTTCGATTGCGCAACTTCTTGTCCTCTCTTGCCAAAATCCGCACCGGCGTCTTCTCGACGCTTAAATCCTCTCGCAACTCGATGGTGGAGGCATCCAAGGCATGAGAGGGGTCAGCTATGTATTTCCGGAGCATTGAGACATGGAATACGTTATGGACTCGTTCGAGATTCGGCGGCAGGGCTAATCGGTACGCCACCGGTCCTACGCGTTCTAGGATCTCGAACGGTCCTACGTACCTCGGGCTTAACTTTCCCTTTATGCCGAAGCGTCGGTTCCCTTTGGAGGGCGAAACTCGGAGTAACGCGTGCTCACCCACCATGAACTCTAAGTCCCGACGTCTGTTGTCCGCGTAGCTTTTCTGTCTGCTCTGGGCGGTTAGTAGCCTCTGTCTAATCAATCGCACTTTTGCTTCGGTCTCCTCCACCAAATCTGGGCCCAGAAACTTACGCTCACCCAGGTCGTCCCAGCATATTGGAGACCGACAGCGGCGCCCGTACAGGGCCTCGTATGGTGCCATCTGAATGCTGGCCTGGTAGCTATTATTGTAGGCAAATTCCACTAGGGGCAAGCACCGTGCCCATCCTTCGCCCAGGTCTAAAACGCATGCCCGAAGCATGTCCTCCACAATTTGTATCACCCGCTCTGATTGTCCATCGGTCTGCGGGTGAAAAGCCGTACTGAAGTGCAACTTGGTTCCCATTGCTCGCTGTAGGCTCTGCCAAAAGTTTGACACAAATCGCGTGTCCCTGTCCGACGTGAAGGACGTCGGCACCCCATGCAGCCTTACTATCTCGTTGATGTAGGTTTGCGCCAGTCGTTCCCGCGCCCACGTCGTGTGTATGGGCAGAAAGTGGGCCGATTTCGTCAGACGGTCCACGATTACCCATATTGCATCGTGTCCCTGTGACGATCTCGGGAACCCGGTCACAAAATCCATGGTAATCATGTCCCACTTCCACACGGGCACCGGTAAGGGTTGCAATTTTCCTGCTGGACGCTGGTGCTCGGCCTTCACTCGTTGGCACACCAGGCAGTGTGCCACAAATCGAGTCACGTCTCCCTTCATTTTGGGCCACCAGAAGGTCTGTTTGACGTCCTTGTACATCTTCGTTCCCCCGGGATGCGCTGTATATGGAGCTGTATGCGCCTCCCGCAGGATTTCCTCTTTGAGTTCTGGTAGATCCGGCACGCAGATTCATCCCCGAAATCGTATGGTGCCGTCGGAGTTTACTGTGAAATCACCTCATGGGTCGGCAGTTACTCTACCTCGCACCAGCTGGAGTTGGTCATCAGTCGACTGCCCTTCGAGAATTCTGTCAAGCAGGGTAGGTCTGACCACCAGTGTCAGAAGTCGTTCGACTGTACCCGCTGGTACTACTTCTAGTCTTATTCGCGAAAATTCCGCAATCAGACCATCTTGCTGGGTGATGGCACTTACCCCTGCCTTCTCGGCCTGTCCCTTACGGTTCAGGGCGTCGGCCACCACGTTTGCCTTTCCCGGGTGGTAGTGGATCGTTAAATCGTAATCCTTCAATAGCTCGAGCCACCGTCTTTGTCGCAAATTTAACTCCTTTTGGGTGAAAAGGTACTTAAGACTTTTATGATCTGAGTACACATTGCAGTGTGCCCCATACAGGTAGTGTCTCCAAAGCTTGAGGACGAACACAACTGCTGCGAGTTCCAAATCGTGCACGGGGTAGTTTCGCTCGTATTCTTTGAGCTGCCTTGATGCATAGGCTATAACCTTTCCCAGTTGCATGAGCACTCCACCCAGTCCATTTCGCGACGCATCGCAATACACTTCATAATCCTCCCCTGGTTCCGGTAGGGCGAGAATCGGAGCTCGCGTCAATCTATCCTTGAGCTCCTCGAAGCTCCTCTGACATTTGTCCGTCCAGATGAACTTTTCCCCCTTTTTAGTCAAACGGTTTAAGGGGGTGGCTATCTTGGAGAAACCCTCCACGAAGCGCCGGTAGTACCCGGCTAATCCTAGAAAGCTTCGAACCTCTGTTACCGTCGTCGGTTGGGACCAGTCCGTCACCGAATCTATCTTCTTCGGATCGACTGCGATTCCAGCCGCTGAGATTACGTGCCCCAAGAAGCCAACCTCCCGGAGCCAAAACTCACACTTTTTGAGTTTGGCGTAGAGTTTCTGTTCCCGTAGGGTCTGGAGGACTGTGGGCAGATGTTCTTCATGTTCCTCGTCTGTACGGGAGTAGATGAGGATATCGTCGATGAAGACCACCACGAATAAATCCAGGAAGGGTTTGAATACCCTGTTCATCATGTCCATGAACACTGCCGGGGCATTCGTGAGCCCGAACGGCATTACTGTAAATTCGTAATGACCGTAGCGAGTCCGAAAAGCCGTTTTGGGGAAGTCCTCCCCCTTGACCTGGACCTGATGATAGCCCGACTGCAGGTCAATCTTTGAAAACACCGTCGCCCCCTGTAGTTGGTCGAAGAGGTCGTCGATCCTTGGCAGGGGGTACTTGTTCTTAACGGTGACCTTATTTATCTCCCGGTAGTCGATACTCAACCGGAGACTTCCGTCCTTCTTTCTCACAAACAGGACGGGCGCGCCCCAGGGCGACGCGCTAGGTCTGATGAAGCCCTTATCCAAAAGGTCCTCCAACTGTGCCTTGAGTTCCTTCAACTCTGCGAAGGCCATCCTGTACGGTGCCTTGGTGATGGGTTTGGTGCCGGGAAGTAGTTCAATGGGAAAGTCGACGACTTCTCGTTCCGGCGGCGCTCTGGGGAGCTCTGCCGGAAACACGTCCGGAAATTCTCTTACCACGGGACCGCTGATCGTTATCTGGGGAGCGGCCCTGAACTACCTATCGGCCCATTGGGTTCTCGGCTGCAAGGCATAGGGTGGAGCCTATTTATTCCTTGCATGGCCCTTAACGGGCCCCGAGTACACAAGGTTCTCCTATGCTTCGAAGCTCGCCCGCGCACATCGGCCGGGGGAGGCTTCGCCTAAAACTTAAGGATTCTAGAGAGAGGGAGCGAGAGAGAGAGAGCGTCTAATAGGGGTAGCAGGCTAAGGTGTGACCGGTGCTCCTAATCTAAGAGGGAAAAGTGAAACCAAAATTTTACCTGCCGTTACTAGGTCTGGGACGTCGCGTCCTCCACTGCAGTATCCCGGGGAGCCCGTCCACAACGAGACGGGCCTTGTGGGGTTCATCTCGTATAACAAACGGGACGCAGTTAACCAATCTTACAAACTCCCTTTGATATTCCATGACCGAGCGGTTCCCTTGTCTAATGTTCTTCAGGTCGTCTTCCAATTGCCGCTTGACACTATCGGAGAAGAAAGCGTCAAAAAGTTCCTCTCTAAAGGCCGTCCATGTCGGTAGCGGGTCGTTTGTAGTTGGATCCGGGCGTACCGTCTTCCACCAGATGCGTGCATTCCCTTCGAGGAAGTGGACGGCTAGTGGAACCCGCTCGTGTTCCTCCATCAGTAGGTCCTCGAAGAGTTTTTCCATGGTATCCACCCATTTCTCGACGACCCATGGGTCGGTCGTCTCTCCCTCAAAAGTGGGAGGGTCATGCTTCTTGAACCTAGCCAAATTCGTCCTGACCCTTTCTCGCGTCGTTCGTTGCTCCGTGATCCCTCCTACAGCGGCGGACCTCCCGAGAGTAGGGGTCGTTCCTGCCTCCCCTGTTGTCGCTCCCATCTCGGGCCCCGTGGTCGTCGGAGTAGGTACGTCCCTTGGGGATGGGGGCTGTTCCGTCGTCGTACCACCCGTCCCTTGCGGTCCCGTAGTGGGTGCGGTGGTTTCGGGCGGAGGGGTCGGATCGCATTTGGCTGGCGCGGTTGCCTGTCGCTGCGTCAGGTGACGAACCTGCTCCGTCAGCGTCGCTAATTGCCCGGCCATTTCCCGCAGTTGTTGTCGGAGGAGCTGGTTCTCTGCGGTGGTCGGGGTCACTCTGTCCGCGTCCGCATTCTCGGTGGATGATCTAGTCCGGGCCATCGTCCGCTATTTACAAAGAAACCACGTTAACCCTAAGGTGATAACCCTAATACCCTGTCTTACGATTACACCTACATTACGTTCCCCTTTTTCCCCGTACTCTCACGTACTACGCACTTATACCTTGGTTATCTCATGTCTAATTTGCTTGTGGTACCCTACACTGTGGATGTGGATCACGTCTACTATGGTTATGGTTGTTTTTCTCTGATACCATTTAATCTGTCACGCCCCCGGGGGTTTTTGTGTCTATCAAAGCGGACATTCGTGTGTATCTTTTTTTTTTCTGAACAAGGTACATTAAACCTCATCCCCGGTGCGTGCCAGACCGCCACATACACAAAATTCTCCCTGTCCGCGGACAGAGTCTCCTTTGTATATGCACGGCGTCTCATTTACAACAACATACAACAATCATCAACCATTAACCATACAATAGACATTCAACATCAAGCGGAATATTAAAGCGGCATCAATGTTTAGAAAGGATAAAGCCAGCAATTGCGAAACCCGTGCCCACACGGCACTTCGTTTTGAGAAAACCCTTTTCGAAATCATTTGGTTTATCATGAAAACATGCCGCATAAGAAACATCATCAGAAGAACCAAACTATAAAAGTACAACTCATCCACAGTGCCAAGTAATACATGTCCACGAATATTTCTACTCACAAGCAAATTAACTAACATGCGTAAAAGAGATGAGATAATGATAATAACCAAGCGTTCTGACTACGGTCCTCGCGACGCAGTCTCAACAATCTCCCGGGTAACGCCCCTCGTAGCGCCTGTCACGGAGTGGGTAAAGTCAGTGACAAACAAAGTAGATGTCTAACAACAATAAGGAATAAGGAGCAAACCGGAAACACCGTAACCATTTCGCTAAAAACCCTGCACATATTAAGCTGGGCCCCGACCCCAGATTTATCAATTTAATTGGGCACCAACCCCAGAATATTTATCGGAGAGACCAAAGTCTCCCCTCGTGCGCAAGCACTCCTTTGATGCATTTAACCCCTTCCACGGTGCTGGTGTGCTATTCCCAGTGGGCGCGAAGGGGTCCTCACGGCTCCCACCCCTTTGTGAGGAACACGGGTCATACAAGACCACTCTTCCGGAAAAGTACACCCATGCGGAGGCCAATCCGCCTGTGTACGTGCAGCATCCCAAAATGGTTTTTGTCGAGATCGGCGTGTCATGAACATTGCGACCGCAGCTGCTTCAATTGTTAGATAATAACACAATTATGCGAAAGGTTAAACTGTCCATCTACTTTGTTAGATAAATTGAGAGCACTTTAATGACGATAGATGCACTTACTGCACTGGTTGTATTTACAGCAACCGTACCCACCTATTTGGAGAGAGATCGGAACACTCGAATCTTTCGCGCACCCCCGCTGGGCGTCTGGACCTAAAGAAAGTCCGCAAGGATAACTATAGTTAAAAGCGTGTACTTACATCCGAAAACATAAGACCCAATTTACTCCTTTGTTTTTGACGGAAAAGTCCAACATTGTCCGGTTGACGAAACGGAATTCCCGAGCTGCCGTCGCCGTCTGCCGGAGCCCCGCGCGGTTCAGAACCGCGCGGCGTATCTCCGCGGACGATGCCCTCGCGGCGCGGTGCCCCGCGCGGGTTGCCCGTGCGACGGCCGGACGGTGCCCGCGCGGGTGCGGCCCGGCACTGCGACCGCGCGGTTGCGAGTCCGTGCGGGTGCCGCCCGCGCGGCAGCCGCGCGGCGCCCGCGCGGTGCCCGCACGGGTGCGGGCCCGCGCGGGGGCCGCCCGCGCGGCAGCCGCGAGGCGCCCGCGCGGCGCCCGCACGGGTGCGGGCCCGCGCGGGGGCCGCCCGCGCGGCAGCCGCATGGCGCCCGCGCGGTGCCCGCACGGGTGCGGACCCGCGCGGGGGCCGCCCGCGCGGCAGCCGCGCGGCGCCCGCGCGGTGCCCGCACGGGTGCGGGCCCGCGAGGGTGCCTCCCGCGCGGCGGCCGCGCGGCGCCCGCGCGGTGCCCGCACGGGTGCGGGCCCCCGCGGGGGCCGCCCGCGCGGCAGCCGTGCGGCGCCCGCGAGGTGCCCGCATGGATGCGGGCCCGCGCGGGGGCCGCCCGCGCGGCAGCCGTGCGGCGCCCGCGAGGTGCCCGCATGGATGCGGGCCCGCGCGGGGGCCGCCCGCGCGGCAGCCGCACGGCGCCCGCGCGGTGCCCGCAAGATTGCGGGCCCGCGCGGGTGCCTCCCGTGCGGCAGCCGCGCGGCGTCCGCGCGGCACCCGCATGGTTGCGGGTCCGCGCGGCGTCCGCGCGGTACCCGCATGGTTGCGGGTCCGCGCGGTGGCCGCGCGGCGCCCGTGCGGTGCCGTCCGTGACCCTCCTCCGCGCGATGCCCTAGCGGCATCGCGCGCCTCCGCCGTCCGTTCCGCGCCTTTTCAAGGAGACGACGTCGGCGACGGTGACGGATACGACGGAGAAAGCAAGAAACCAAGAACTCAACGAAAAAGACAACGAACAAAATCCCAAATAATTTAAATAAATTATTTTACTAACCGAAGATCGACGGAAAGGTTGTCCGGTCGTGTTCTTGTCTTCGGTTCGGGGTCCGGGAAGATCGGGCTCCTTCTCTTTCTCCTTTCCCTTTCTTCCGGCTAGGGTTTCGTCTTTTCCTTTTTTTTTTTCCTTCTCTCCGATTAGGGTTTTTATTTTCTTTTCTTTTCCTTTCCGATATTCGGGATCCCTTATATAGTCGTACTTTACCTTTAATTAATTCCTCTTTAATTCGTACGTAAGAGAATTAATTAATTTTCCGTCTGGGATAATTAATTAACTAATTAATTATCCCCCACGAGATAAACCACCTTATCTCTAACGGGTGCAAGATATTTAGCACGGATTCCGATGCACGACTAATTATCGTATCACTTTGAATCCCGTTCAGGGGGTTCCCGATATCGGATTTCAGATCCGATCGCGCCGTCGGCTTTCTTTTTCCGCGCACAATCGCGGAAAAATACTAGCGTCCCACAATGGCCAACTTCAATAATTGAATAATTCTATTTCACTTAAAGGCTTAAATGACTACACGTAAGTCAAAAATACCCCGAAAGACCGGATCACTACATAGGGTCTATTTATAGGTTAGAAACCCTTGGAAGAAGATAAGGATCAAAAACTAACATTTTCTGGAGTTTTTACATGACGACGATCCGGATCGGAGATCGGCGATCCGGATTGCAGTAGCGAGAAAAACAGTTTCCAGAAAAACGAAGGTTCGGGATCCGGATCGAAGTGCTTGATCCGGATCGTTCATACAGTTCAGCAAACATCAACGTTCGGGATCCGGATTGCGAAGCCTGATCCGGATCGTTCAAATAAAATGGTAAACTCAGTGTTCGGGATCCGGATCAAGGAAAGCTACGATCCGGATTGAACTGGTGTATGAACGAACCACCTTCGGGATTCGGATTGAACAGTCTGATCCGGATCCTGAACATGTCCCATGTACAGTTTTTGATATTTATGCAATAACAAATCCATCCAAGTGTTTCTACGCTATAAGAAGTATTCGGATCACCAAAGATATTAAGTTAAACATACCTGATCCTTTTGAATTCTTCTTTCTTGAGATTGAGTTATTTGATCCAACTTCCTTTACCTTCAATCTTCAAGACTTAACCGAATTCACGAAATACGCCAACTCAAATTCCGTAACAGGATCGTGCTCGGCTGGTGCGGTTGCCTGTCGCTGCGTCAGGTGACGAACCTGCTCCGTCAGCGTTGCTAACCGCCCGGCCATTTCCCGCAGTTGTCGTCGGAGGAGCTGGTTCTCTGCGGTGGCCGGGGTCACTCTGTCCGCGCCCGCATTCTCGGTGGACGATCTAGTCCGGGCCATCGTCCGCTATAAACAAAGAAACCATGTTAACCCTAAGGTTATAACCCTGGCGCCCTGTCTTACGATTACACCCATATTACGTCCCCTTTTCCCCGTACTCTCACGCACTACGCACCTATACCTTGGTTATCTCATGTCCAATTTGCTTATGGCACCTTACACTGTGGATGTGGATCACGTCTACTATGGTCATGGTTGTCTTTCTCTGATACAATTTAATCTATCACGCCCCCGGGGGTTTTTGAGTCTATCAAAGCGGAAAATTGCGTGTATTATTTTTCTTTCTTAACAAGGTAACTTAAACCTCATCCCCGGTGCGTGCCAGACCGCCACATACACAAATTCTCTCTGCCCACGGACAGAGTCTCCTTTGTATATGCACGGCGTCTCATTTACAACATCATACATCAACCATCATCCATACAATAGACATACATCGTCAAACAGTTTACAGTAATTTAACTAACGTTATAAAAGCGGCGTCACCGTTTGGAAAGGATAAAACCAGCGGTTGCAAAACCCGTGCCCACACGGCACTTCGTTTTGAGAAAACGTTTTCGAAATCATTTGGTTCATCATGAAAATGTGCCGCATATGAAAACATCACTAAAAGCATCAAAGTATAAATGTCCACCTCATCCATAGCGCTAAGTAATACACGTCCACGACTAATACGATCCACAAGCAAATTGACTAATTAAAGCGTAAGGGAAATGAGATAATAACCCAAGTATCCTGACTACGGTCCTCGCGACGCAGTCTCACCGCCCTCCCGGCTAACGCACCTCGTAACACCTGTCACGGAGTGGGTAAAGTCAGTGACAAACAAAGTAGATGTCTATTATCAATAAGGAATAAGAAGCAAACTGAATACACCGGAACCTTTCGCTAAAACCCTGCACATAATTAAGCTGGGCACCAACCCCAGATTTATCAATTAAGTTGGGCACCAACCCCAGAGTACCTGTCGGGGAGACTAAAGTCTCCCCTCGTGCGCAAACACCTTTTTGATGCATTTAACCTCTTCACGGTGCTGGTGTGCTATTTTCAGCGGGCGCGAAGAGGTCCTCACGGCTCCCACCCCTTTGTGAGGTACACGGGTCAAAAATAGACCACTTCTCCGGAAAAGTACACCCATGCGGAGGCCAATCCGCCTGTGTACGTGCAGCATCCGAAAACGGATTTGCCGAGATCGGCGTGTAATGAGCACCGCGACCGTAGCCGCTTCAATTGTTAGATAAAATACAATTATGCGAAAGGTTAAACTGTCCATCTACTTTGTTAGACAAATTAAAAACATTTTAATGACGATAGATGCACTTACTGCACTTGTTGCACTTATCGCAACCGTACCCACCTAGTTGAAGAGAAATCGGAACACCTGAATCCTTCGCGCACCCCCGCTGCGCTCCTGGACCTAAAGAAAGTCCGTAAGGATAACTATAGTCAAAAACGTGCACTAACATCCCAAAACAAAAGACCCAATTTACTCTTTTCGACGGAAAAGTCCAACACCGTCCGGGTTGACGAAAACCGGAAGTCCCGCGCCGCCGTCGTCGTCCGCCGGAGCCCCGCGCGGTTCGGAACCGCGCGGCGTGTCTCCGCGGGCGACGCCCACGTGGCGCGGTGCCTCGCTCGGGTGCTGCCCGTGCGGCGGCCGCGCGGCGGCCGCGCGGCGCCCGCGCGGTGCCCGCGCGGTTGCGGGTCGGCGTGGGTGCCGCCTGCGCGGTAGCCGCGCGGCGCCCATGCGGTGCCCGCGCGGTTGCGGGCCCGCGTGGGTGCCGCCCGCACGGTAGCCGCGCGGCGCCCATGCGGTGCCCGCGCGGTTGCGGGCCCGCGTGGGTGCCGCCCGCGCGGTAGCCGCGCGGCGCCCATGCGGTGCCTGCGCGGTTGCGGGCCCGCGTGGGTGCCGCCCGCGCGGTAGCCGCGCGGCGCCCATGCGGTGCCCGCGCGGTTGCGGGTCCGCGTGGGTGCCGCCCGCGCGGTAGCCGCGTGGCGCCCATGCGGTGCCCGCGCGGTTGCGGGTCCGCATGGGTGCCGTCCGTGCGGTTGCCGCGCGGCGCCCGCGCGGGTATGGCCCGCGCGGTGCCCGCGCGGTCCCGTCACCGCTTGCGGCCGCGGTGGCCGTCCGCGACTCTCCTCCGCGTGATGCCCTAGCGGCACCGCGCGCCTCCGCCGTCCGTTCCGTGCCCTAGCATGGCGACGATGACGGCGACGGCGACGGAAAAACCCAAGAACTCAAACAAAAAGGACGACGGAAAAATCCCAAATAATTTGTAACAATTATTTTACTAACCGAAGATCGACGGAAGGGTTGTCCGGTCGCGTTCTTGCCTTCGGTTCGATGTCCGGGAAGATCGGGCTCCTTCTCTTTCTCCTTTCCCTTTCTTCCGGCTAGGGTTCCGTCTTTTCCTTTTTCTCTCCTCACCGATTAGGGTTTTTATTTTTCTTTTCTTTTCTTTCCGATAATCGGGATCCCTTATATAGTTCGTATTATATCTTTAATTAATTTCCTCTTTAATTCGTACGTAAGAGAATTCTATTTTCCGTCATCGGATAATTAATTAACTAATTAATTATCCCCTACGAGATAACCCACCTTATCTCTAACGGGTGCAAGATATTTTGCACAGATTTCGATGCATGACTTAATCACCGTATCACTAGGAATTCCGTTCCGGGAGATCCCGATATCGGATTTCAGATCCGATCGCACCGTCGGCCTTCTTTTTCCGTGCTCTATCGCAGAAAAATACCAGCACCACACAATGGCCAACTTTTAAGAATTGAATAATTTTATTTCACTTAAAGGCTTAAATAACTACATGTGAGTCAAAAATACCCCTAAGGGCCGGATCACTACAAATCCGGTCCGGACCGTCGTGCGGGAAAAATTCTGTTACAATCAGTTTTTGATTCTTATCCTCTTCCAATGGTTTCTAACTTATAAGTAAACCCTAAATCTATCTTTTAGGGTAATCCACACTAAGTTTTATCTCTGGGAAATGACAGATAAAAATTAACGGAGAAAAACTTAGAGATCCATATATAGAGAAGAAAGGAAATAACTAGATTTAATTCTATGTTTCTTCATCTATATTAATTAATTTGATTCTAGGTTTTCATACTCAGATTTTGAGTAGAATCAAATTAATGAATACTTAGATGGCATTTCCGATCTATCTTTGATCTAAGTATTCGGCGGATCATCACCACCAACAAAACAACGATTTTTCCCAAAATTGGCGCGTGGATTCGCGTGGCCTTGTGGATTCAAGGTGCAACCGCTCTCGTGGATTCGGAGCGAGGTACGTTCGTGTGATCGAGACGTACTACCTGGTGGAGACCGTGGATTCGGTCAGACGTCGTGGACTCGACGTTGGACGCCGTGGATTCGGTGTTGGACGCAAATCGTGGATTCGAGGCGCGTTGCGGAGCGAGCGGAGAAGATGAACTCGGAGCGTCTGGAAAAAGGTTGAGTCGTCTGTGAGTGCGTTATATCACCTTTGTACGTGTTATAATCTTAGTTGATTTCACCGTGTTATCGGTCCCGTGGTTTTTTTACTCCTGGTTTTGGATTTTTCCACGTAAAAATCTTGCGTGTTATTTTCATTTCCGCATTCGGTTTTTATTACGCAAAGATTTTTGAGTGTTTATCGTTTACACCTATTCACCCCCCCTCTAGGTGGTTTTTCCCCTATTTAGATCCTTATTATAGAGGTGACCCAACACCCGCGACATCCAAACCACCACCACCCGAAACGCCAACCCTAGTAAAAAAAAGCAACGATGCTAACATTGATTTCGCTGGAGGAGGAGGAAGAAGGAGGGTCGCCCATTCCTCGCTCGATCAATCCCGCAGAAAGGGAGCCGTTTCTCCTTTCCTCTCCCCATATCTCCGTCTCGTTTCCTACGCCGTTTCTTGAAAAGAGGGAAAAGGGGTTTGGGGTTTTTCCCCGCACCCCCGATCGGGAATAAAAGATACGAAGAGAAATTAAAATTAAACCCCAGTCAACAAACCTAGCCATTCGAAATTTGAACGGGGGGTCCAGATCACCTCGGAAAACGTGCCGATCGCCGGCACGCATTCCGATGCACCCAAGCTGATAGAAAACTTCAAAAATTATTTTTGGGAGATCCCGGGGTCGGAATTCAAATTCGATCGCGCCACCGTTCACCGTTTTGCGAGCTCTACCACCTAAAAATATCCGCAAACCCCGACGATCAGCCCAGAAATTCTCGAACTTCAACCCCTCCCCCTTACAACTGAAAGGATTCAATTAGGATCCAAAACAGAAAATCGAAAGGTCGAGGTAAAACAAAATAAATAAAATTACCCAATGACATAAATAAGATGGAAAGTCCGATCGTAGAAGGATCCCGTCCGATCACCTCGAAAAGCGTGTCGGCCACTTAGCACGAATTCTGATGCACCACTCAAAGGCAAACACTTTGACCCCCATTCCGGGAGATCTGTAATTCGGAATTCGAATCCGATCGTTTTGCCGTTCTCCGTTTTTCGAGCTCAAACGCAGAAAAATACCCGCGGTCCAGGCCGGTCCATTGCAGAAAACACAGTGAAAAGCTTCCCTAACAACTCTATCATAAAAAGAGGGTATTCAAAAGCATTGGAACGCCAGGTCACTACATCACTCACCTCTTAAAACAAGTTTCGTCCTCGAAACTTAACCCTGGTCCGCAACGAATAAAACTGGGTAGCACTCCCTTATCTTTGACTCCAGTTCCCAAGTCGCTTCACGTTCTTCCTGGTGGCTCCACAGCACCTTCACATAGGGGATCGTCCGGTTGCGCAACCTTTTTGTCCTCCCGTGCTAAGACCCGCACGGGCGTTTCATCGAAGCTCCGGTCCTCTCTAAGCTCAAAAGCAGTAACCATCCATCACCCGAATCAAGTACGCAGGCTCGGAGCATATCTTCGAGAATCCGGATCACTCGCTCGGACTGTCCGTCGATCTGGGGGTGAAACGCCGTGCTGAAGTGTGGGTTAGTCTCTAGAGCTTATTGTAGACTTTGCCAAAGGTTTGACACAAGTCGAGTGTCTCTAGCCCACGTCGTATGGATGGGTGGGAAAAGAGCCGACTTCGTCAATCGATCCACTGTGACTCAAACCGCATCGTGTCCTTGAACATCTTCGTGTCACCCGGATGCGCCACATAGGGGGCGCAGTGCGCCTCTGACAGTATCTCTTTCTTCAACTCTGGCAGCTCGGGCACGCAATTCCGTCCTCGTAAATGTATTACGACGTTCGCACTCATCGAAAAGTCGCTCGCGTGGTCCGGGGGAATCTTGTCTCAAACAAGCTGTATCTGTGCGCCTGTCTTCTGACCTTCCAGGATTTCTCTAATAGGGTTGGCTTGACCATCAAGGACAAGAGTCGCGCGACCGTACCGATCCTACTGAGTAATCGCGCTTATCGGTTCCTCCTCGATTTGACCCTTCCCGCTCAAGACATCCGCTACTACACTTGCTTTTCCGAGGTGATACTGAATGGACAAGTCGAGTCCTTCAGCAACTCCAACCAACACCTCTGCCGCAAAAACAACTCTTTTTATGTGAACCAAACTTAAGGCTCTGGCGATCCGAAAACATATCATGATGAACTCCAAAAGGTGGTGTCTCCAAAGCTTTAAAACGAAGACGACTGCTGCCAGTTCCGGATCGTGTGTCAGGCAGTTCCGCTCATATTCTCTGCGATTCCCGTTGCTGACACTATGTGCCCCAAAAGCCCACTTCGCGAAGTCAGAACTCACATTTCTTAAACTTAGCAAACAGCTTCTGGTCCCTGAGATTCCAGAGAATAATCCGCAAGTGCTCCTCGCAGTTGATTGAAGAGGTCATCAATCCTGGACTTGTTCTTCACTGTAACCTTGTTTATCTCCCTGTAGTTGATGCGTAGACGTAGGCTTCCGTTCTTCTTTCGCACGAAGAGTACGGGTGCGCCCCAAGGCGACACACTCGGTCTGATTAACCCTTTATCCAGAAGATCTCCTAGTTGTGCCTTAAATTCCCTCAGTTCCGCGAAAGCCATTTAGTAAGGCGCATAAGTGATAGGTTGCGTGCCTGGTAGAAGCTCGAAAGAGAGGATGACCTCTCGCTCGGGGGTATTCCCGGCAGTTCAGTCGGGAAAACGTCGGAAGAAAATCCTTACAACCGGGGTGTCAGTGAGCGATGCAGAGGGTCGATTCGCTAGGCCCACTGAAACCAAGTAACTATACATCCGCCTGATACCTCGTGAACCAAACCGTGCCCAGCACCTCGTCGTATTCCTGCTTCCCGACTCGGAGTTCCCCGTCACGACGCCACCAGTCCGCAGACCACCTCTGCCGGCGCTGAGCAGTCAGCAACAAAAGTCTCACGATGCGTCGAGGTACCCCAGTCATACCGCCCGACCCATACCAATGAGCCCTTAAAAGTCCAAAACAACTAAACCGACGACAAGGGAAAAACCACACTAACGCCCTCACAAGGCTCCAAGAGGTGCCAACAAAACAGGCTGGGTTACTAACTACCAGAAATCCTCTGCTGAAAACAACGAATTCACCTGTCACCAACCCGGACCGCTCCCACCCGTCACCAACACGGGCCACTTCCACCCGTGACCAACACGGGCCACAAGTCGGAGCATAAACACCATCCCGGACTACCTGCTCCACCAGTCCGTCCAACCCGGAGGGCTAGAAATAGCCCAACATCCACATCGATTCCACGGGGGTATCGCAATCCACGTCTAGCTACCATGAGTAATAAAATGAACAAGTAAAAGTCTGCAGCCCAGAGGGCTAGAAAAATCACTCGCACGGCCTCTCCAACGCCCTAGCACCCGCCCCTGGACGAACTTGTCACGGAGTGGGAAGTCAATGAACAAAAATAAAAACGTAAGTGCAATAAGGGCTAAAAGTAAGGCAAACCACATTAAACCAGAGCAACCGCCCTCCTCATCGTGCAACTGACAGTAAAAATCCTCCCCCTGTACAATCCAACCCGGGCACCTGCCCCGGCAACCACACCGAGCACCTACCTCGGCAACCCCGCCGAGCACCAACCTCGACACCCCACCGAGCACATGCCTCGGCACCACCGCTCACACCCCCTACCCACGAGGGCCCCCATTACGTCACCAACACGTGGGGCACACGGGTCAATGTACCACTTTTCCGGAAAAGCACACCCTCGCGGTGGCCAAACCGCTGGTGTGCGTGTAGCAATCTCGAGCCTCAACCGAGCACCAACCTCGGCGAACGAGACCGAGCACCTGCCTCGGCAATCAAATATCCATACAATAGCTTTAACAGGATTAGCAAATGTAAACATGTAATTACAAAAATCTTACACCCTTCCCCATAACTCCGGAAACCAAGACAATGAAAAAGTCCCCATGTGACACCCCCGGAATTTGGATTAGTCCTATATATAAATGATATAATAGGACTAAATCTCTTAACCCGGCTATAGAATTTTGGATGGTAGCAAGATCCAAGAGGTTATGAGAGTTAAGCGTGCTAGAGCTAGAGTAGTTCTAGGATGGGTGACCCCCTGGGAAGTGGGGCGTCACAGTTGGTATCAGAGCCGTTCACCAGTCAGAAATGTGAGATGAGTCTCGGCTGAGCCAGGGTTATATAGCGGGTAGAGTGAGGCTCCCCGACTATTGACCGTTGTGGGTGGAGTGCAGCTCCCCACAAGGTCGGCTAAGGCTAGCGAGACGAGTCTCACATCGCCTGGTGCTTGTGAGTGTGCTTGAGCCTGACGTGGACGTCAGGGGTTAAAGGGGGGAAGAATGTGACACCCCCGGAATTTGGATTAGTCCTATATATAAATGATATAATAGGACTAAATCTCTTAACCCGGCTATAGCATTTTGGATGGTAGCAAGATCCAAGAGGTTATGAGAGTTAAGCGTGCTAGAGCTAGAGTAGTTCTAGGATGGGTGACCCCCTGGGAAGTGGGGCGTCACACCCCACAACATGAGGTATCACCGAGCACCGCGACCCACAGTCGCCATGACTATAAAGATAATAAAACATGAGCTTTTACAGGGGTTAGCAATATTCCAATCATGTCGAAGACGACTGCTGCCAGTTCCGGATCGTGTGTCGGGCAGTTCCGCTCATATTCTCTGCGATTCCCGTTGCTGACACTATGTGCCCCAAAAGCCCACTTTGCGAAGTCAGAACTCACATTTCTTAAACTTAGCAAACAACTTCTGGTCCCTGAGATTCCGGAGAATAATCCGCAAGTGCTCCTCGCAGTTGATTGAAGAGGTCATCAATCCTGGACTTGTTCTTCACTGTAACCTTGTTTATCTCCCTGTAGTTGATGCGTAGACGTGGGCTTCCGTTTTTCTTTCGCACGAAGAGTACGGGTGTGCCCCAAGGCGACACACTCTGTCACGCCCCGGCGTCGAAACTGCGACCCGGGCTCGCCAACAGATCCGCCGCCCATACGGAAAGCCCCGTATAGACGAAGCGACTAACCTGCAAAAGAAAAATACTACCCTATAGAGATATCAGAGCTGAAAACTAAACTGCTATAAATAAAATAAATACAACTCCACAGATGTACAGTCCAAGTCCTCACAAAAAAAAACATAAGTCTCTTAAACTGTAAAAGAAAAGTACAACTCTAAACCTCACTACAAAGGTCTCTCAACATGACACTCTCAACATATAAAAAGTGGGTACATCTACTCTCTCTGGAAGACGACTGGTAGGGATCTATCACGCGACTCCCTCACCTCTATCAGCAGGATCAGCAACTGGAGCAACAGGAACAGGAGTAGAAGTCCCTGGGGAAAAAGACACCACGACGGGTGTGAGAACTACATCCCACAGTAGTTCTCAGTGGGTGCCGCCAACAAGCCCGACGGTCTGCCCACTAAGTCTACTAGAGGCATAAGATAACAGAAAACTGAAGAAAGGAAAGCTGAAACTAACTCTACAGCTACCCTGCCTCTATCTACTATGCTCAAAGAGTGATACAGATGAAAATGATGCATCGACTCAAACTCAGTATACTCACCCAATCTACACTGACTGCCGCATAGGGTCCAGTCAAAACCTGCGCCCACTTGTAATATCACAGATTTTTGGTAACGTTTTACCCTCCTGCTAATAAAGTTTAAGTTAAGGGAAAGTAAAATAACGGATTTACTTAAGTTGATAATCGAGAGGTGCGGGTATTTTTCTGTGATAGAGCTCGGGAAACGGAGAACGGCAGTGCGATCGGATCCGGATTCCGACTTACGGAACTCCCAGAAAGGGGTAGAAAGTGATCGCAATGGCCAGGGGGTGCATCGAAATCCGCGTAAGTGATTTGGCATGCTTTCCGAGGAAAAAGAGTGATTTATCTTTAAAGAATTATCTTTAAAGAATTATCCCGAAGGATCTTATCTGAGGAATTAATTAATTGAGGAATTAATTAATTGAGGAATTATCTCTAAGAAATTATCTCCAAGGATTAATTAAATAATTAATTAATTAGAGATTGAAATCCGACGTATGGATTCTCCGGAATAGGGTTTTGAGGATCGAGGCAACCGTAGTGTGCATCGGAATCCGTGCAAAAGATCGGGCATGCTTTTCGAAGAGATAAGAAATTATGTCTTATGACTTAATAATTATTAATTAATTATTAATATCCGGATGTGGGTTTAATGTACGTACAAATTATCTCTTTCCGGATAGAAAAGAGGAAACCCTAACCGGAGAGAAAAGAGAGAAAAGAAAAGAAAAAGAAAACCCTAACCGGAGAGAAAAGAAAGAAAGAAAAGAGAAAAGGAAAAAGGCAAACCCTAACCGGAAGGAAACGAGAGGAAGGAACGAGCGAAAGAAAAGGGAAAAGGCGAAACCCTAATCGG
Organism: Tillandsia leiboldiana; assembly: GCA_029204045.2. Taxonomy (NCBI): domain Eukaryota; kingdom Viridiplantae; phylum Streptophyta; class Magnoliopsida; order Poales; family Bromeliaceae; genus Tillandsia; species Tillandsia leiboldiana. Next base: position 28,953,695 of record CM055065.1, read on the forward strand.
AAGGAAACGGTGGAGAAGGCTAAAGGACCCAAACCCTCCTGACGAACGTGCCGAAGTCGGGAGCGTGAACGGATCACCGTCTCCGACGATTAGAGGTAAACTAGATTTATTCTTGTATAGTTTCGCTCGGTTTTCGGTTTCAGTCTTTCGCAGAGTCTTAGGAGTAGCCTTTTGCTACCCAACACGTCGCGCCGTGAAGCCCTAGGGCATCGCCGCCGCGACCGTAATACGCGCCGCGCGGGGACGGTGCCCGCGCGGCCGCGGCTAGAGCCGCGCGGGACTGAGATCCCCGCGTGGCCGCGGCTAGGTTAAGCGCCGCGCGGGGCCGGTGCCAGCGCGGCCGGGGCAAGTGCCGCGTGGGCGAGTGCCCGCGCGGCCGCGGCAAGCGCCGCGCGGGGCCGGCGCCCGCGCGGCCGCGGCAAGTGCCGCGCGGGCGAGCGCCCGCACGGTTGAGGCACGCGCCGCGCGGGGCCCACGCCCGCGCGGCCGTAGCCAGTGCCGCGCGGGCAGGCGCCCGCGCGGCTAGGGCGCGAGCCGCGAGGGGCCATGCCCGCACGGCCGCGGCTGGTGCCGCGCGGGCGGGCGCCCGCGCGGCGGCGGTGCATGCCGCGCGGGGCCTTGCCCGCGCGGCTGCGGTTTGTGCCGCGCGGGCGGGTGCCCGCGCGGCGGTGGCAGTGCGTGCCGCGCGGGGCCCATGCCTGCGCGGCTGCGGCTAATGCCGCGCGGGCGGGCGCCCGCGCGGTTGCGGCGCGGGGTCGGTGCCCGCGCGGTCGCGGCAATTGCCGCGCGGGGCCGGCGCCCGCGCGGCCGCGGCTTGCGCCGTGCGGGGCTGAGGTCCGCACGGTTGCGGAAGGTGCCGCGCAGGGTTGGTGCCCGCGCGGCCGCGGCTTGCACCGCGCGGAGCTAGGGGCCGCGCGGTCACGGCAGATGCCGCGCGGGGCCGGTGCCCGCGCGGCCGTACGACCCGCAACACCGTGGGGGCGGCCGCGTCGCTCGACGCGCGCGGGCGCCACCGCCGGGTCAAGTTGTCTTTAGTGTTTTTGAGTTGTGGGCTCGGTTTATCAACTATTATATTTCTGATCTGACCGCGGCTCTTTTGGGGACTACTTCTAGGTCCGGGCGTCAACAGAGAGCAAGGTTCGGTCTCCGGAGTGCACGTTCCGCATAATCGAGGTGGGTAGGTGTTGGTTATTACCGGTGAGGTGTCGTTTCCGGATACTCGTTTGATAAAGTAGATATGTTGATAGTTTGACTAACCCCATAGCATGTGAATCCCTTTTATTATGGCAATCAAAGCGGCTGCGGTCGCAGGTGCGTTATACTATTCTGACTAAAGCGGCTGAGGTCGCAAGGTAATAAATACACTCATATTTTTTACACGCACACCGGCAGTTTGGCCACTTCTTAGGGTGTATTTTTTCGGAAAGATGGTAAGTCGTTTTACCCATGTACCCCACAAGGGGAGGTTAGTGGGGACCCCTCAAGGTCAGGCGACTTGTCACGCCCCGGGGTCGAAACTGCGACCCGGGCTCGCCAACAGATCCGCCACCCATGCCAAACCCCGCATAGGCGAAGCGTCCTACCTGCAAGAAAAGTACTAGAGCTAACAGATATCAGAGCTATAAATGAAAATCTGCTGTATAATTAAAATCAACCACTGTACAACTGGAAATAATACAACAATGTCCATCTCCCAAAAATGATAATGATACAATATCCTCATATACAAAGCTCAAAACTCAACAGGGAGATATCTCCAATAAATACATCAGTGTACAGGCTCTCAGTACATATCATCCTCACTACAACAGTCTCTCAAAAGAGGAAAACAAAATAGCCAATCTACTGCAGGTCTCCTCAGAAAGGGGGGTACCGCTACTCTCCAACGACGGGTAGGGATCTAGCACGCGACTCTCTCGCCTCGATCAACAACCGCAAAATCGGCAACACCCGCTAAGACTCTGCAAAACAAAGGAGAGGAAGGAAAAAGGAGGGGGAAAACCCCCAGAGGGTGTGAGAACTACACCAAAAAGGGAGTTCTCAGTGGGTACCACCGCCAGACCCGACAGTCTGCCCACTAAGTCCTCAAGAGACAAAAACTAACCAAAGCCGTAAAGACTGAAATAAGGAAGCTGGAGACTCTCAACAGCTATCATGCCTCTATCTAAATGCCCAAGATGGGAGAACCAAAGAATGATATGCAACCACTAGCACATGAAGTGCACAATCGACCCAATCGATAGACCAGTAATCACTGGCACTACCTGCTATGCCTGCTATGCCTACTATGCCTGCCATGCCTGCTATGCCTGCCTGCTATGCCTGCCATGCCTGCCATGCCTGCTATGCCTGCCTGCCTGCTATGCCTACTATGCCTGCCATGCCTGCCTGCCTGCTATGCCTACTATGCCTGCCATGCCTACTATGCCTGCCTGCATGCTATGCCTACTATGCCTGCCATGCCTGCTATGCCTGCCTGCCTGCTATGCCTACTATGCCTGCCATGACTGCCATGCCTGCCTGCCTGCTATGCCTACTATGCCTGCCATGCCTGCCTGCCTGCTATGCCTGCCATGCCCTCAACCTAGTGCCACTAGTAAAACTGATACTGCCTGCTGTGCCTGCCAAATCGGGTATGCGGGCCAACGCATAACACCGATATGGGATGGTGGTCTCAAGGACTCAAAGGTGCCTGCCAAATCGAGTACGCCAGCTTACGCATAACACCGATAGGGGATAGGAGTCTTAAGGACTCAAAGTCTGTATATTGCACACTCCGGAGTGGCACTCGAGGGGAGCGACCCACACGAGTAAAGTGCCAGAGTAATAAGTATCCTGGTAGTATAAGTCAGCAGGATTGGATCACGACTCTGATCAAAGTGGGAAAACCCATCCACTAAGGAAAGCCCGATCCCCCCAATCTGATGCAATAATAACCACCCGGTCGACCGCCCAAAGTCCGCGGTCGCCGCAATACCCTGCCATCAAGCCCAGCCTGTCCCATATCCCAAGAATTTGACTACACTATCCTAAACCCCCTGCTCGCACCCGAGCAACATAGACCGCCTGACTAACAAAGGAGGAGAAAGGGAAAAGCATGGGTTCTCCTAAGTCAAGTTCCAATAAGTAGTGTAGCAGTCAAAGATGGCCTAACTAGATGACCATACAAGCATGCAAATGTCCTTCACATAGGGTAAGTCCCTTAGGTAAGCATTTAAAATTCATCATCATGAATATATGAATGCTGCAAGTTCTCGATAATATTTAATATGAATATTAGTCTTGCAATTCCCTTTATACAATCATCCTTCCTAGCTTACCTCCCAATAACATACAATTATTGTACCTTAAACATGCGTGCATTCTAATATAAGAATTAAAGAACCGTCCATCGGTTCTGGGAACAGAACACCCACCTGAAGTGCTCAATCCAAGGCAAACCTGGGGTTGGGGAAGAGCGTGGCCACTTGCTCGCACAATCCGCTGAACCCGTATCCACGGTACATGTCGCGCAAACCTCGGCTCCTTGCAGTGTTCCAGAAACACTCGCGAACCCTCCTGGGTACAACAAAAGGTCCAAAGTTACACTTTATGCTAAAATATCCAAGTATACACCATCTGCTGAAACCAGCCCCGAAGATGTGCAATTCTCACCTGCAAAACGGACTCTGAAAAATCCATCAAAAATACTGTCGCAATCACCGCGTCGAGACCTTCGAAACGAGTACCTGCACGTCAAAATCCGAGTCCCGGAGGCCGAGATACAAATTCCACAACACGGTGAGCGCGAAAGTCCACAACAAACACAACTGTAATACTCTGCACAGTAAAGGGGAAAGAAGTATACCTTCGGGCGAATCTCAGAAAATTCCCCGAAAACACGACGGTAATCCTTGCGACTCGTAGATCCAAAGAGTGTAAAGGCACGCTTCAAACCGAGTTCGTACAACTAGTTGCACGCAAAATGGTGCACACTTACGAGTCCGCGCGCAAAACGATGCGCGGCCACCAAACCTGCACGCAAAACAATGTACGACATTAAAACCCGCATGCAAAATGGTGCGCGCCAACACGACCTGCACGCGAAACGGTGCACGTACCTCGAATCTGCACGCAAAATGAGGTGCGTCCAAAACGCCAGCAACAGTCCACGCAGTAAAACGGCACAGTAAAACACGGTCCCTAACACGCATGAGGGCGTGGGGTCAAATCCGAAATCCAAAAGGAAACTCAAGACTGTGCCAAAAATATCGCAAAAATAACAAACGGGACCTACCTCGACCCGTCGCGCCGTCCAAAGCGTCAATCCGACTCCTTGGAACACCTTGTGCGCTCCACGGGGTCCACGGTGCGCTCGTGCGCCCTTGAAAACCCCGCCCCGAATCGCCCTCTCCCTCTCCTGGTACGCTCGGGCGAAGCCAGAAAGGGAAAAAGGAGGAAAAAGGGGCCTTTCGGGAACTTATAGGCTGAAAAACAACTTTCGGGCCCCCGAAAAGTTTCGGGCGGCTACAGTAACCGCCCCAGCCGCGGTCCACGCGCCCGCGCCGCGCCAGCGAGGCGCCACCTCACCATCGCTCGGCCAATGGCAAGGCGACACGTGTCCCTGGACCCGTGCACCGCAACCACGGACCAGTGGCAGCCAATCAGGGGCTGCCACGTGGACCGCACCCACGCCTGCTCTGACGCACGGCCACAGTGATGCGTCACATCGCGCGCTGACCCGCGAATGGGAGGCCGACACGTGGCCTGCCCCTGCTGACGCCGTGCCAGGGCCCGTGCGCCTTCCCCGCGCGGATCTGTGCCTCTGCCAGGCACGCTTGCCGAGGCGGTCCCCCGCCTGCACCGTGGTCCCGGTGCACTGCACCGGCCAACCACCAACCACCACGTGTCCCGCCATCCGGTGCACGCCGGCCCCGTGGACCGCGCTCCTGCCCGCGCTCCTGCCCGCGCCCCCGCGCCTGCCCGCGGCCGCTCCGCCGCCTGCCTGAGTCCGCGCCGCCGCGCTCCGCCGCGCTCCGCCGCTGCCCACCGCCGCCGACGCTGCCCCCGGCCGCCGGAACAGTGTCAACTACCTCGAAAACCGTGCCAGGTCATCCGGACTCCGAAAGCAACAAGTGAATAGTCTGTTTTTATCGTTTTCGCGCGCTGAATCCAAATACGAAGTCCGATTTGCCAAACTCCAACTCTAAAAATTGCCGAAGGCATCCGGAAAGGTGTTCTTTTGTCCAAACTTCGCGTTGAGCCTAATTTTAATATCCATTGCGCGCAAAACCACTTCTAAGCATTTGACGGAGTCATCTGACTACTCTCGTGATCAATTAAACACTCTGAGTCCATCACTAGTGTCCCATTGGTGCACAAACGCCACCGACACACCACATAGGCCTCCAGGAGCTACTGGTCAACCAGTAATCTCGACGTGGGGATCCAGGTCCTCACATCCTCCCCCACTAAAGAAAGTTTTGTCCTCGAAACTAGCTCGATTCCACCAGGAGTCACAAACACCAAGGGTAAGTACTCAACATCATTGTCTCTAGCTTCCCAAGTCACCTCTCACTCCCCGTGATTACTCCTCAACAACAACAACAACAGCCAGTACGGCATAGCCCGATTGCGCAACCTCTAATCTCACGAGCCAGAATTCGCAACGGGCGTCCCTCGTACTCCAAACATTCCTAGATCTCAAATGGGGCGAGTCAATCACGGTCGAGGGATCCAAAAACATAACCTTCCTGAGCTGAGACATGAAACACAACAAGGGTTCCATCAAAAGTTGGGGGAAACAAGATAACCGCCAGTGCAACACGCACCAAACCACAACCTGTGTCAACTTAACCAAGGCAACCCGAAGCACACTCACACGATTATCCAATAAGGAAAAGAGCCCTAACAAGGAGGGGTCCTCGCTCGGTCACTCCCGAATCTTGACCATCCGAGTGAACTACTCAGCCGCGGTCTATCATCCAAAGGAACCCTCAGGGACACAACCACAAGCCATGTTTGCCCCAATAGTCCACACAGCGCCAACTGTGGAATTATCAAACTCATCCCCAGACAGCTTTCCTCCGCCAGGTATCCGCCATCACAGTGGCCCTGTCGGGGTAATCCAGAATGCTCAACAATAACCCAACGGTAATTCCACAGTCGCTACAGGAGGCATCACTAAAACTCGCAGATATCTCTCCCAACACTGGAAATACTAACATTGGCGCTGGTATCAGTCTCATCATCCGATTGCCAAGCTCTCCTGGCACTGCCCAGTCCAAGAAGCTCCTTACCATGACCATAAATGTCAATCTCGGCCAATTCCCAATTAGTATCCACATTGGCCGGATTTTCCACCGCTGCCCCTACGGTTAACACAATGTGACCCAAGAAAGCATGCTTCAGAAGCTAAAACTTGTACCTCAATAACTTGGCATACAACTTCATCCACACGAGCATTGTAGCACATCCACGAGTGCTCCTCTTACTCCAAGTCACTCTGGGAGTAAATCAAAATATCCTCGGGGGACACCACTCCCAATCCGTCCAAGTACAACTGGGACACACAATTCCTCAAATCTTGAAGAGAACAGGGCATTAATTATTCCATTTGGCCTCACTATGAGTTCATAATGCCCTTACCGGATCCTGAATGCCATCATGGCAGAATACGCAACTGTACAATTCCACATAGGTACAGGTATCGCAGATGAACAACTGCCGGCGTATAACTCCATCAAAAGGTCCTAAATACCACCCGGACCTGTCTACACTCGAACCATAAAAGGACCCTGTAAGACCTGGCTTTTTCGTGACCCTTCCCGTTACCCCTTTTTCCTTCGGCTGCCCGCCTGAGGGGCAATTTTTGGGTGTTTTTCCTGAGAATCCGTCGGGGCTCGCGGACATTTTTAGGCGGAAGGGCTCGCGAAATGGAGAACGGGGGCGCGATCGGTTTCAGATTCCGACTCCCGGTTCACCCGGAATAATTTTTCCAAAATTCGGACCCCACTTAGGCGCCCCGGGATCCGTGCGGACGATCGGCACGTTTCTCGAGGTAATTCTAGCCGCCGGATCTGTCCCTATTATTTAATTATTCTTTAACCCTTTGAGGAACCTAGGGTTTTAGGCGTTCCCTCCTAGGTCGCTTCGTTCGGCGGCTAGGGTTTTCTCTTTAAGAGACGCCACGAGAAGGGAAAAGAGAAGAGAGAAAAAGACGGCTAGGGTTTTCTCTTTAAGAAACGCCACGAGAAGGGAAAAGAGAAGAGAGAAAAAGACGGCTAGGGTTTTCTCTTTAAGAAACGCCACGAGAAGGGAAAAGAGAAGAGAGAAAAAGACGGCTAGGGTTTTCTCTTTAAGAGACGCCACGAGGGGGAAAAAGAGAAGAATTAAACGGGGCTTTCGGGAAAAGGGCGGAGGTAGCTTGCTCGCGGGATCAACCGGGCAACGTTAGGACGATCCCCTCCCTCTCTTTTCCGGCGTTTCAAAGGTGAGTTTTTTATTAGTTTTGTTGAGTAGGCGTTTCGGGGGTGGAGTCTTCACGGGGAACACCGCCGCCGCCGGCCGCCGCCGGACCGGCCGCGGGCGGGGCGCCGCGCGGCGGGAGCGTCGCGCGGGCACCACCCGCAGGCGAGCACCGCGCGGCGCTTGGCCGCGCGGGGCCGCCCGCAGGTGGGGCGCCCGCGCGGGCTAAGGCCGCGCGGAGTCGCCCCCGCACCAGCGGGCAATGCACCCGCGCGGCGCTTGGCCGAGCGGGGCCGCCCGCAGGTGGGGCGCCCGCGCGGGCTGGTGCCGCGCGGGGTCGCCCCCGCACCGCGGGCAACGCGCCCGCGCGGCGCTTGGCCGCGCGGGGCCGCCCGCAGGTGGGGCGCCCGCGCGGGCTGGTGCCGCGCGGGGTCGCCCCCGCACCACGGGCAATGCACCCGCGCGGCGCTTGGCCGCGCGGGGCCGCCCGCAGGTGGGGCGCCCGCGCGGGCTGGTGCCGCGCGGGGTCGCCCCCGCACCGCGGGCAACGCGCCCGCGCGGCGCTTGGCCGCGCGGGGCCGCCCGCAGGTGGGGCGCCCGCGCGGGCTGGTGCCGCGCGGGGTCGCCCCCGCACCGCGGGCAATGCACCCGCGCGGCGCTTGGCCGCGCGGGGCCGCCCGCAGGTGGGGCGCCCGCGCGGGCTGGTGCCGCGCGGGGTCGCCCCCGCACCGCGGGCAACGCGCCGCGCGGCGTTTGGCCGCGCGGGGCCGCCCGCAGGTGGGGCGCCCGCGCGGGCTGGTGCCGCGCGGGGTCGCCCCCGCACCGCGGGCAACGCGCCGCGCGGCGCTTGGCCGCGCGGGGCCGCCCGCAGGTGGGGCGCCCGCGCGGGCTGGTGCCGCGCGGGGTCGCCCCCGCACCGCGGACAGCGCGCCCGTGCGGCGCTTGCCCGCGCAGGGGCGCCCGCGCGGGCTGGGGCCACGGGGTGCTGTGCCCGGGCGGAGTGTGCGCTGCACGGGCCGGTGCCGGGCGGGGAACTCCGCCGCACATGGGTGGGAGTCGGTGTGAGTTTCGGATCCTTAGTCTTGACTTGCCCTTATACCTTCAGGAGTGCAGGACATTGTTGGCAGCGGACACACGATCTCGGACGTACCGAACGCCGGACGACACACACACAAGGTGGGTAAAATTCGCCGAGGTTAATTGGGTAAGGGCGGACATGAGCAAAGGTGTTTCTCTCTAAGTTGCTCCTCGTGAGCAAAGGTGGGTTTCTCTCTAAGTTGCTCTTCGTGAGCAAAGGTGTGTTCCTCTTCAAGTTGCTCTCAATGAGCAACGGTGTTTTCCTCTTTAAGATTTTCTCATGAGCAAAGGTGTTCACCCTTCTGGTTGTCCTTATGAGCAACGCTGACCCCGATTCTTATTTTATTCGCTTTATCATCTGAGGCTCAAGTTTTACTACACGCACACCAGCGGTTTGGCCACCGCAAGGGTGTGCTTTTCCGGAAAAGTGGTACGTTGACCCGTGTACCCCACGCGGAGGTGGCGTTAGGGATAGGGGCCCTCATGGGTGGAGGGTGTGAGCGGTGACGCCGAGGTTGGTGCTCGGCGGCCGAGGCAGGTGCTCGGCAGAGAGGGGAGGGGCACCGGGGTAGGGGCCCGGTGCGGTGTCCGGGGAGGGTGCCCGGTTTATGTTTGGTGCAGGTTGGGATCATTGTTGACGGTGTATGGGAGGGGGGGGTGACAGTTGCTCTGGTTACAGTGGTTTGTTTCATTATAGTATTCTTGCTCATTATGTTTATTTCTAGTCACTGACTTCCCACTCCGTGACAGGTTCGTCTAGGGGCGAGTGCTAGGGCGCCGGTGAGGACGCGAGGGTGCTGATCTGATTTTTTGGTGACTTCAGATACAGTGACTCTTTTTCCCTTTTCTTTTATTATTCGTGGTAGCTAGTTGTGGATTGCGACATCCCCGTGGGGTCGAAGTGGATGTTGCCCTTTTTCCTTTTCGAATAATTGAATGAATTCTACGTTCTCTCTTACTTGGTCGTTTTGAACGATGGAAAGCAAAGAAAACCGATTGCGAAAACTACTTTTAAAACGTGGGTGTCGAGTGGGCACCGAGCTTTACAAACCTTATGGGATTTATGTGTTTGCGAACTGTTTTCATAAACGATGGCGTCGTGTGGATGCCGCTTTCAAAACCTTGTGATTATTTATCCTTTCAAAACACCGGCCTCTATGCTCTAAGTGAATGCTAGAATATCATGTGTATTGTTTGGTTGTATGTGTACGAGACTCCAACTGATGTGGTTAGAGATTGTGTGTGCTACGCCTTGTGAGACACTTTGTAGTTGAGACGCCGTGCATATACAAAGGAGACTCTGCCCATTTGCAGAATGAATTTGTGTATGCGGCGGGTCTGGGCACGCGCCGGGGAGTAATGTTTTACAAAAAAAAATTATATATGGCTGATTCAGGGGCATCGGTGGCTCCTCTTCCGCGCGATTTGAACCCCCGGGGCGTGACAGATTAAGATGGTATCAGAGCGGTAAACTCTAACCACAACAGTCGGGGCCTAACATCCACGGGCGCAATACTCTGGCTGCTAAGTAATAAAGTGAACACGGGATAAATAAATAGAACACGAGTGTACGTGGGGGAGGGTAGAGATTAAGTAGAACCCTTTAGGAGCCAGGTTACCTTGTCAGTTATGTCTCTATGTTTTGTGATGATCGGTATGCTTTCATTATGTACGCAGATACAATAGCAGTCCAACACAGTGAGCGACGACCGACGGAAATGGACGCCGCAGCCGGAGCGAACCGCTTGCTGCGCAACCAACTGCGCGATGTGGCAGGACAGTTGCTGACTCTCACGGAGCGTCTGTGCATGCTGACGCGGGATCTTGAGAGCGTTGACCACTTCTAGCACGGCCCATGGGACGGTACCCCTCGCGGGATGCCACCAGCGGGATTTCCCACCTATCACGATGCAGTCAATTTGGCCATGCGTGCGGAGCAAGAGTACGCCCGGCAAGGGTGCCCCTACCCTGACCCGGCGGAGGACCCCTATCTGGCGAGCCGCGCGACCAAACATCCGAAGGTAGAACCGGAGTCTGGACCAGTGAAGAAGGAGGGGCCCGACCCATTGAAGCCGTGCGTCATTTGTGGCGGCGCACATCGAATGATGGGCTGCCCCTGGCGGGATGATCACTGTTTCCGGTGTGGTAGACCGGGTCACACGCGTTACACGTGCCCCCAGAAGCCAGGCGTCACTAGGCCCCCGGCGCCGGGACCTGTCGAAGCAGAGAAAGCCGCTACCCCCGCCTTGCAGGGGAGCCCCAAACCAAGGTACCGGGCGAACCAACACCTAGAAAATGCAAGGAAGGGTGGGCAGGTACCAACAGGAACCCCGGAGTCGCTACAAGGGCCCTGCGTCATCTGCGGAAAGGCGCATCGAGTGACGAACTGCCTTTGGAGGTACTCCCACTGCAATGGTTGCGGCAAACCAGATCACACCCGCGCTTCATGTCCGCGAGAACGGGCCGCTACAGCCGCAACACCACAACCGGAGGGACGAGAGGATACCGCGGCTCCCAACCCACAGAAGGACCGACCCGACGGCTCGCCGTCGGCGGACTCGTACGATACCAGGACCCTGCCCAACCACGCAGTGCGGCGCTGGCCCAGGGGTTGCGGGAGGGCTACCCCAGCCGCCCCAGCAGACGGTGCAACGTCCCGAACCGAGTGACGACAGGTAATACTTGAACTACTTCTTTTTAGTTGGGGACATCCGTCGAACCTGAGTAAACCATCCCTGACTGACCCCGACCAAACCCCCCCCCCCCTGGTCGTGTGAGTTATACCATCCTTTCTTTATCTGTTGTGGGTTTCGGCTATGTCCCGTCGTTAGTAATAGCTTCGTTGTTTTCCTGTTCGTTTTTCCTCGGATCTTTTGGGGAGGGGCGAACGCCTTTAAGAGGGACTGCGGGAATCCGCCGTTGGCGTGGTCCGCAGATACTCCCTTTTCTTTTCTAAGATCCCTTCTTTTCTTTCATCCAAAACCAACCGGATTTGGCCTTGATCTACTTAGGCACGCACTCTTTTGTTTCTTCCTACTTGGGGACCGCGCACTTAGTAGCGAAAGGTAAAGGGCGCCGAGTTCCTTTGGACGGCCCAACGCTAAGGAAAGCTGTGAAGAGTCTAAAAAGCGATTAACAAGGGCGCCCGTGCTCGCCGTACCAACGCCTGGGGAAGACTTCGAGTTATGCCGCACTGCATCGCGAATTGGACTGGAGGGAGTACTAAGGCAGCAAGGAAGAGTCGTGGCCTATGCGACAAGGCAACTTAAGGACTACATGTAGAACTAACCGGCACACGACCTGGGGTTCGCCGCAGTCGACCTCGTCCTGAGACTGTTGAGGCACTATCTCTTCGGGCCCCACGGTAACGTACCCACGGACCACCAAAGCCTTAAACGCCCTTCCACCCAGAAGGAGCCGAACCTACGGCGAAGACGGTGGTTGGGGCTATTGAGGGATTACGACCTGGACACGAGACCGACTGACCAAGTATACATCGATGAGTTGCGAGGCTACACGGAACGCCGACACCTACCACTTCGGGCCAAACTACACTTCAGCCCGGCCTTGCACCTCAGATGGATGGGCGATCCGAACGGGCGATCCAGATCCTCGAGGGCATACTCCGAGCGTGCATATTGGTTTTGAATGGGCGGATGGTCACGCTACCTACCCCTCGTCGAGTTCGCCTACGGCGTCAATTACCAGACAAGCACCCGGGTGACGCCGTACAAAGCATCATACGGTAGGCGCTGCAAGCCCCCCCCCCCCCCCCCCCCCCCCCCCCCCCCCTGATTCGTTGGGACGATCAGGGGCGAGGCGGGTCGGGTTGAGAGGCTAGTTGCGCCATAGTACGTGGGACTTTTTGGGTTTCCGGAGTGCGACGGCCCCGTGGCCCATCGCCCCGCCCTACCACCGAATCACGACCGAGTTCTGGTCGTGTCCGCGCATTCATGCTTCGGAAGTATCCCCCCAATCCGTCGCGAGTGCTTGACGACTCTGCAAATCGAGTTCAAAGAAAACTTGAACTACGAGGAAGAGCCGGTGCGGACCCTAGTGCGGGAGGACTGAAAAGCTACGAAATCGGACTTCTCCCTACGTGAAGGTGTTTTGGAGCAATCAGGAAGAACATGAGACAACCTGGGAACTCGAATCAAGGATGAAGGAGTGCTACCCGGAACCCCTTCGCAGCAGGCGGGAGTTAAGTTTCGGGGACGAAACTTGTTTTTATTAGTGAGTGATGTAAGACCTGGCTTTTTCGTGACCCGTCCCGTTACCCCTTTTTCCTTCGACTGCCCGCCTGAGGGGCAATTTTTGGGTGTTTTTCCGGAGAATCCGTCGGGGCTCGCGGACATTTTTAGGCGGAAGGGCTCGCGAAATGGAGAACGGGGGCGCGATCGGTTTCAGATTCCGACTCCCGGTTCACCCGGAATAATTTTTCCAAAATTCGGACCCCACTTAGGCGCCCCGGGATCCGTGCGGACGATCGGCACGTTTCTCGAGGTAATTCTAGCCGCCGGATCTGTCCCTATTATTTAATTATTCTTTAACCCTTTGAGGAACCTAGGGTTTTAGGCGTTCCCTCCTAGGTCGCTTCGTTCGGCGGCTAGGGTTTTCTCTTTAAGAGACGCCACGAGAAGGGAAAAGAGAAGAGAGAAAAAGACGGCTAGGGTTTTCTCTTTAAGAAACGCCACGAGAAGGGAAAAGAGAAGAGAGAAAAAGACGGCTAGGGTTTTCTCTTTAAGAAACGCCACGAGAAGGGAAAAGAGAAGAGAGAAAAAGACGGCTAGGGTTTTCTCTTTAAGAGACGCCACGAGGGGGAAAAAGAGAAGAATTAAACGGGGCTTTCGGGAAAAGGGCGGAGGTAGCTTGCTCGCGGGATCAACCGGGCAACGTTAGGACGATCCCCTCCCTCTCTTTTCCGGCGTTTCAAAGGTGAGTTTTTATTAGTTTTGTTGAGTAGGCGTTTCGGGGATGGAGTCTTCACGGGGAACACCGCCGCCGCCGCCGCCGCCGGACCGGCCGCGGGCGGGGCGCCGCGCGGCGGGAGCGTCGCGCGGGCACCACCCGCAGGCGAGCACCGCGCGGCGCTTGGCCGCGCGGGGCCGCCCGCAGGTGGGGCGCCCGCGCGGGCTAAGGCCGCGCGGAGTCGCCCCCGCACCGCGGGCAATGCACCCGCGCGGCGCTTGGCCGCGCGGGGCCGCCCGCAGGTGGGGCGCCCGCGCGGGCTGGTGCCGCGCGGGGTCGCCCCCGCACCGCGGGCAACGCGCCCGCGCGGCGCTTGGCCGCGCGGGGCCGCCCGCAGGTGGGGCGCCCGCGCGGGCTGGTGCCGCGCGGGGTCGCCCCCGCACCGCGGGCAATGCACCCGCGCGGCGCTTGGCCGCGCGGGGCCGCCCGCAGGTGGGGCGCCCGCGCGGGCTGGTGCCGCGCGGGGTCGCCCCCGCACCGCGGGCAACGCGCCGCGCGGCGTTTGGCCGCGCGGGGCCGCCCGCAGGTGGGGCGCCCGCGCGGGCTGGTGCCGCGCGGGGTCGCCCCCGCACCGCGGGCAACGCGCCGCGCGGCGCTTGGCCGCGCGGGGCCGCCCGCAGGTGGGGCGCCCGCGCGGGCTGGTGCCGCGCGGGGTCGCCCCCGCACCGCGGACAGCGCGCCCGTGCGGCGCTTGCCCGCGCAGGGGCGCCCGCGCGGGCTGGGGCAACGGGGTGCTGTGCCCGGGCGGAGTGTGCGCTGCACGGGCCGGTGCCGGGCGGGGAACTCCGCCGCACATGGGTGGGAGTCGGTGTGAGTTTCGGATCCTTAGTCTTGACTTGCCCTTATACCTTCAGGAGTGCAGGACATTGTTGGCAGCGGACGCACGATCTCGGACGTACCGAACGCCGGACGACACACACACAAGGTGGGTAAAATTCGCCGAGGTTAATTGGGTAAGGGCGGACATGAGCAAAGGTGTTTCTCTCTAAGTTGCTCCTCGTGAGCAAAGGTGGGTTTCTCTCTAAGTTGCTCTTCGTGAGCAAAGGTGTGTTCCTCTTCAAGTTGCTCTCAATGAGCAACGGTGTTTTCCTCTTTAAGATTTTCTCATGAGCAAAGGTGTTCACCCTTCTGGTTGTCCTTATGAGCAACGCTGACCCCGATTCTTATTTTATTCGCTTATCATCTGAGTCTCAAGTTTTACTACACGCACACCAGCGGTTTGGCCACCGCAAGGGTGTGCTTTTCCGGAAAAGTGGTACGTTGACCCGTGTACCCCACGCGGAGGTGGCGTTAGGGATGGGGGCCCTCATGGGTGGAGGGTGTGAGCGGTGACGCCGAGGTTGGTGCTCGGCGGCCGAGGCAGGTGCTCGGCAGAGAGGGGAGGGGCACCGGGGTAGGGGCCCGGTGCGGTGTCCGGGGAGGGTGCCCGGTTTTTGTTTGGTGCAGGTTGGGATCATTGTTGACGGTGTATGGGAGGGGGGGGTGACAGTTGCTCTGGTTACAGTGGTTTGTTTCATTATAGTATTCTTGCTCATTATGTTTATTTCTAGTCACTGACTTCCCACTCCGTGACTGGTTCGTCCAGGGGCGAGTGCTAGGGCGCCGGTGAGGACGCGAGGGTGCTGATCTGATTTTTGGGTGACTTCAGATACAGTGACTCTTTTTCCCTTTTCTTTTATTATTCGTGGTAGCTAGTTGTGGATTGCGACACCCCCGTGGGGTCGAAGTGGATGTTGCCCTTTTTCCTTTTCGAATAATTGAATGAATTCTACGTTCTCTCTTACTTGGCCGTTTTGAACGATGGAAAGCAAAGAAAACCGATTGCGAAAACTACTTTTAAAACGTGGGTGTCGAGTGGGCACCGAGCTTTACAAACCTTATGGGATTTATGTGTTTGCGAACTGTTTTCATAAACGATGGCGTCGTGTGGATGCCGCTTTCAAAACCTTGTGATTATTTATCCTTTCAAAACACCGGCCTCTATGCTCTAAGTGAATGCTAGAATATCATGTGTATTGTTTGGTTGTATGTGTACGAGACTCCAACTGATGTGGTTAGAGATTGTGTGTGCTACGCCTTGTGAGACACTTTGTAGTTGAGACGCCGTGCATATACAAAGGAGACTCTGCCCATTTGCAGAATGAATTTGTGTATGCGGCGGGTCTGGGCACGCGCCGGGGAGTAATGTTTTACAAAAAAAAATTATATATGGCTGATTCAGGGGCATCGGTGGCTCCTCTTCCGCGCGATTTGAACCCCCGGGGCGTGACAGACCCTCACAGTCGTGTATCAACGACGTGGCATCACCACTGTACACCAACGGCGTGGCATCAGGTCAAACAGACCCCTCGATCCATCAGATCCTGCAACTGCGCCATCAGCTCTCTCAGCTCTACCGGCGATCCAATGAGGTGCTATAACTATCTCAACCATCAAGCCTCCTCTCGAATGCCTCACAGAAGGTCAAAGTCCTCTCTTTCTGCAGTCTAACATCCTGTGGCACTTTACCAATTCAAATCCAAGCACTGGGTCGAAACACCGAACCGCCACAATTACCAGTAAGCCTGCCGGTACAACTCGCGGCCTCAGCTGCATTGGACATGATCCACAAGCCTCCTCCACATGCACAGCACTAACAGGAACCTGTACCTCGAGTGCACGTGGTAACAAATCTGCCTCTAGTCCATGCAGGAATGCAACATGCTGTAACTCCGACTACTGTGATGAAATCACACCTGCGACAACTCGATCCACTACAGTGGCGCCCTCCAACCGGGCGGCACAGGTTCATCCACTCGATGCAAGTGGTTGTCGCTCAATCTGCCTACAAATCAGGGCTATCCACATAGGGAGAACGACCTCTGTTTCTGCTCACACTGAGGCGACGAATAAGGTCCTCCGCAGATAACAAATCCACACTACCGCTGCGCCACTCTGATATAGATGCTGATGCGGCCATCGGGGTCCACCCGATCTCTGGCATCCCAGGAACCCGTCATCCTGGAAAAGAAATCAGAAGTGCCTCTGTCGGCCGATTTGTCCTCCATCACCCGGCGCCAAGCGCCAATATCCAAAACTCGCCCCTAGCGGCAGATCCCTATCCAAAGGAACTGCAGCGCCACGCTCCATACACAATGCCTACTCCAACGAGGCGTCAAAACCTATAACGGAGGGACTGAATAAACTGAAAGGTATCCTGGCGCAATCCACTCCCAGCCACATATCCTATGCGCCTCGTCCCTCGAACCTAGAGCGCGCAGTTCAACAACTGCCAAAACTCTCTAGCACAGGGAGGCTCTTAATTGATCACTCCATCACCACCAACCACGACTCTGCCTCCAAATGCTCCAACTCAATCTTACGAGTCAGGGTGGTTCATCTGCCAAATCTGGCTCAATAGATCGATCGCGTCCCCTCAGCTCACCAGCTGTCAACTATCCACCCTACCTCGGTGCCTTGCCACTAACCATTGGCACAGAGGGGGCTACTCACTCCATCGGTGCCACAGAAATCCCCGCCACTGAGGATACTGCAACCGGGTGGTCTCGGAAGGAAGCACTGTCGAGCTGCCCGTTGCTCCGACAACTGTGTCACTAAAACCAGCTGCTCGCTCACTCTGCCGCTGATAAGCCTCTAACAATCCTATCTCTGGGTCCGGAGCGCTCTAAACTCAATCCGGGTATCCGGCCCAAAACCAACCGCTCAAGCTCAACTACTATGACAGGATACACACGGGTCAAAACCCAGCGTCGGGGAGACATCGCTCGCCACGACGAAACAACAAAACAGCACACAACAACGCTCGACCCAATCCAGCGAAAGTCTAAAGTATGTCACCCGTTCCACAGCATTATGTTGTCTGCAGCCAACATAATCACTTAGGAGAATAAACATGCTAATCACTCTTCCCGTCCCTTGGGAGAGGTATAAAACTCAATCAGGACTCTCGCTATAAATCACGACTCTCACGAAGTCAACCAAGGGTCAAACCATAAGCCTAGGGTTTCTAAGTCCACCATGACCTACAACCTAGGCTCTGATACCACCTAATCTGTCACGCCCTGGGGTCGAAACTGTGACCCGGGCTCGCCAACAGATCCGCCACCTATGCCAAACCCCGCATAGGCGAAGCGTCCTACCTGCAAGAAAAGTACTAGAGCTAACAGATATCAGAGCTATAAATGAAAATCTGCTGTATAATTAAAATCAACCACTGTACAACTGAAAATAATACAACAATGTCCATCTCCCAAAAATGATAATGATACAATATCCTCATATACAAAGCTCAAAACTCAACAGGGAGATATCTGCAATAAATACATCAGTGTACAGGCTCTCAGTACATATCATCCTCACTACAACAGTCTCTCAAAAGAGGAAAACAAAATTGCCAATCTACTGCAGGTCTCCTCAGAAGGGGGGGTACCGCTACTCTCCAACGACGGGTAGGGATCTAGCACGCGACTCTCTCGCCTCGATCAACAACCGCAGAATCGGCAACACCCGCTAAGACTCTGCAAAACAAAGGAGAGGAAGGAAAAAGGAGGGGGAAAACCCCCAGAGGGTGTGAGAACTACACCAAAAAGGGAGTTCTCAGTGGGTACCACCGCCAGACCCGACAGTCTGCCCACTAAGTCCTCAAGAGACAAAAACTAACCAAAGCCGTAAAGACTGAAATAAGGAAGCTGGAGACTCTCAACAGCTATCATGCCTCTATCTAAATGCCCAAGATGGGAGAACCAAAGAATGATATGCAACCACTAGCACATGAAGTGCACAATCGACCCAATCGATAGACCAGTAATCACTGGCACTACCTGCTATGCCTGCTATGCCTACTATGCCTGCCATGCCTGCTATGCCTGCCTGCTATGCCTGCCATGCCTGCCATGCCTGCTATGCCTGCCTGCCTGCTATGCCTACTATGCCTGCCATGCCTGCCTGCCTGCTATGCCTACTATGCCTGCCATGCCTGCCTGCCTGCTATGTGAGGTCCCGGAATCCCCCGCGTAGGAGTTGCTGGTTGTTGGGCAGCTTTTAGTGGCCGTTGGGGGTGTTTGTGTGCGTGTCGGGCCCAAGAAATGGATTTGTGATGCAATTTGGGATTTAGTTGCATCACTGGAGGCCTGCGTGATGTGTCGGTGGTGTTTGCGCGCATTTTGGACACAAGTGTTGGACTTCGGGCTTATAAGGAGACCCCGTGGGAATTTGGGGGACCCGTCGGGTGTTTGGAAGTGATTTCGCGCGATTCAGATGTCAAAATTGGACTCCGGGCAAATTCTGGATTAATGTTACCTCTCCGGCTGCCATCGGGAATTTTTTAGAGTTGTATTTTGGCAAATCGGACTTCAGATTTGGACCCGGCGTGGAGAATCGGATCAAGTGGGCTATCCGGGGGCACTCCACAATTTTCGGATGAGAATTTGGGAAATTGGACATTGTTTTTGGATTCAGCGCACGAAATCGCTAGGAATGGACTATTTATTTGTTGGATTTGGAGCCCGGATGAAGTGCGCGTTTTTCGAGGCAACGCGGCACGAATCTCGAGACGGCACGGTTATCGAGGCAGGCGCGTGGGTCGAGGAGCGTACGGACGCGACAGGGGGGCACGCTGACGCGCCTTCGGCACGGAACGCGCGGGGGCCGCCACGTGGCGGGCCCCCGTTGGCGCCCGCGCGGGCGCGGGGGCACGCGCGCCCGTGTAACGGGTGCGTGTCCCGCGCCTGCGCGTGGTGCGGTGCAACGCGCCCGTGTGGCGGGCGCGTTGTCGCGCGCCACGTGGCGCGCTGGGCGCGTGCGTGGACCCGGCGCACGCGCCCAGCCCTGTGGACCGGCCGGTTGGAGCCCCCGGTTGGTTGGCACCGTGGACCAGGCCCGTGGACCGGGACCGTGGACCACCCTCTTTCTCCCCTTTTTCTTTTTCTTCTTCCTCCCCGCACTGCCATTGTTTCTCCCTTCTTTTCTTTCTTCTACACCCGAGAGCGAGAGGGAGTGAGGGAGGAGGTTGCGTGAGGTGCGGCGGCGCGTCGTAGACCTCGTTTTGCGTACGAGGTCGCCCGGCGGAGCGTTTCGGCGACGGCGGCGCAATGGGGTAGGTCCCGTGTGTTGGTTTTTCTGTATTTTTGTACAGTTTTTGGAGCGTTCTTTTAGACTGTTATTGACCCTCTTGCTCTTTTCTGTGTTGGGCACCATGCACCGTTTTGCGTGCGGACTCCATTTTGCGTGCGGATCCTGGCACCGTGCACCGTTTTGCGTGCGGACTCCATTTTGCGTGCGGATCCTGGCACCGTGCACCGTTTTGCATGCGGACTCCATTTTGCATGCGGATCCTGGCACCGTGCACCGTTTTGCGTGCGGACTCCTGCACCGTGCACCATTTTGCGTGCGGACTCTGTTTGGCGTGCGGATTCCGGCACCGTGCTCCGTTTTGCATGCGAACTCCGGCAGCGGACATCGTTTTGCGTGCGGATCGCGTGGAGGCCAATTGCAAGTGTCTACGAGCAATTGGTGGCAAATCGAGGTGGGTGGCCTTATCTCCAAGTTTTACGGACTGTACATTAATTCTATTGATGTAGGACTATGCATGAAAGTTTATTTCCTTGTGTAGCATGCTAGATTGTTGGAATGGTTATTCCTCTTTATCATCTGTTAATACAGCTATCTTGGAACTTGACCTAGCACCCCCGTCATATGTTGCATGTGTAACCAGACCAGTAGAAAACCCTCACTTGGGCTAGGGTTAATTATGTTTAGACACCCACACTGTTCTGCTATCCCTGGACATAGTGTTATCCTCGCCCGGGTAGTGGGCCGAGAGGTCGGGATTTTCTTTTAGTGTGGGATGCGTTTGCACTCGTGCTTGTGAGCAGAGTGGAGTCTGGTAGTTGGAGCGGGTTGCTTATCTGTGCCGGGAGCCGTTTGGGTAAACGGTAGTCCCGGGAGGTCTAGTATCCCTGTTGCGCTGTCGTGGGAGGGAGCCGTTGAGCAGGCGGTAGTCCCGGGTCGTCGAGTATCTTCCGGCCAGTGTTGTTGGGAACCGTTGGGGTTAACGGTGATCCCAGGTCGTTGAGTGTTGTCCGACCAGTATTGTTAGCTTGAGTTGTGGGTCGTTCCTGGCTGTGGAGTACCTCCAGCCAGTGTGCCTTGTGCTGCGAGCTGTTGGAGAGGCTAGTGTCTCGTGTTCCGTGTGAGCTGATCAGTTGAGTCGTAGAGAGTGCTCCGACTGTTGTGCGAGATATTTGGGGATCTTGAGTCCTACCGTTCTGGGAGTGAGAGTGGTTTTGGCTATAGCCTGCTTATGCCAATTTGTGATACTCTATGCCGCGCCGTTTTCCTCAGTCAGTGTCGCGTCCCTGAGATGCCGCTGTGGATACGATGGGCCTGTTGAGGCAGTTTTGCGCGAGGGGTGAGTTAGTCGGGCAGGACGCCCCACGTAAATCCCGTCCTCATGGGGATGTGTTGTAGTGGGTGTTGGTTTTTATTGTATTAAGGATCCACAAGGATCTAAATAGGTACTATCAAACAACTAGAGGGGGGGTGAATAGGTGTAATACTTATAAAACCAAATCTCAGTGCAAAATAAAAACCAATGCGGAAAATAAAAACAGCACACCGAGATATACGTGGAAACTCCAATCCAGGAGAAAAACCACGGGACCAACACGCAATAACAATCCACTAAGAATAGAAGAATAACAAGGTGATTACCGACTCCACGGACTCAACCCCTCCTTCAGCTTCTTCGGACCTTGCGCTGACCGGTTGGATGTCCACGCAATAACAATCCACTAAGAAAAGAAGAATAACAAGGTGATTACCGTCTCCACGGATTTAACCCCTCCTTCAATTTCTTCGGACCTCGCGCTCCACCGATTGCACGTCCACTGCACACGTTCGAATCCACGAACGCCACTCGAATCCACGAGCACACGTTTCGAATCCACGAAATGCCTTTAGCACACCGAATCCACGATGCCACGTCGAATCCACGACGCACACTCAGTCGATAAGAATATTGACTTCGATGGTGATCCTTTGCTTAGATTCTCATTGAGGAACCGTAGAAGAAATCTCTAAGCAAAGATTAGATCAATTCGACAAAAGATATGTTCTTGAAAGAACCGTCGAATTGACCTAAAAGAGGCTATAAAGAAGAACGATAAAAACCTAGCCTCTAGGGTTGCTCTCAAGTGTTTAATTAATTAATCGGTAGAGAATCCACGTTTTTGAGAAACCCTAAATGTCTATTTCTAGTTTAGAAACCTTTGGAAAGAGATAAGAATAAAAAACTTACCTTATCTGGAAATTTTCAGGACGGCGATCCGGATCGGATTTACTGCGATCCGGATCGTCGTAGCGAGTCAGAGAATTCCAGAAAAACAAGGGTTCGGGATCCGGATTGAAATGCCCGATCCAGATCGTTCATGTATTCCAGCAAAAACCCATGTTCGGGATCCGGATCGAAATGACCTTTGATTCGGATCGGATTTGCCAATGAACAAGCACCCTTCGGGATCCGGATTGGACTGTCTGATCCGGATCCTGAACATGTCCCATGTCCAGTTTTTGATTTTTATGCAATTAAAAATTCAACCAAGTGTTTCTACACTATAAGAAAGTATTCGGATCACCACAATTATTTAGTTAAACATACCTGATCCTCTTGAATACTTTCTTCTTGAGATTGATGTAACTGATCCACAATTCTTCAACTTCAATCTTCAAGACTCAAGACACTGAGTGTCAACTTGAGCTCTTGTTGAATCTTCTCTAAGTCTTTGAATGCTGATTGACAATTTGATCCCTTTAAGACTCCGACTCAACTCACTGACTTGACTCACGAAATATGCCAACACCAAAAAGCCGTAACAATCTCCCCCTTTGGCAATTTCGTGACAAAACCCAAAAATACATAAAAGCGCTCAAGTCACTCATCTTAAACCAAAAAGTCGAAATTCAATGTTATCACCAAAACATTGATTTTCTTTGCGTGAAAGATCCAATAAATACAAAATTACATTTGAACCAAACAGTCCTAGAACATACTCTATGACTTAGGACTTGGAGTCTTAAAGTGATGTAATTCCTGCAAAACAAAACTCCAAACAAAAACAAACGTTAGTCGTTAGAAATTAGAATCCTACATTTGATTCGTCCTTTTGGTTCTTTTGTTTTTCGGCTCTTTCAGTCCTTTCTTTATCTCCCCCTATCAAGAGCATCTCTAACATGTTCTCCATGTTCTCCATGTTCTCCATGTTCTCCCCTTGTCTTGAGCATTTATGTTCTCCCCCTTTGTGATACGATTATTATTTTCTATTCTCCCCCTTTTTGTCACAAATTGTCAAACAGTGAACATACTAGACAAAAGGAAATCACTAACAACATTAGTTCATAGAGAAAGAGAGATAAAAGCTCAGTTCTGGTATATAACAAAAAATGCAGATTGCGTACCTGTACCAGAAAGCAAAAATCAAATAATTTTTTGAAACAAATCCAGATTTTGGAATCTTTTCAAATACCGATTTGTATTCCATCAAGAAATCCATTTAAGTGCTTTGAAAAACAATGAATTCACATAGATGTCATTCAATCCAATTAATTATAAAAATTAAAAAGATTTACTCCTAAATCATGAAAAACAAAGATAAAACATTATAAACAGTTTTTCATGTTATATTCATCAAACACAAGTCATCAAAAATAATCTTGAGATCCAAACTCTATCAAGATGTAACGGATTTACAAAGATGACTTACGGAGATTTCCAAATGACATCAATTCTGAATTCTACCCTTTCAAATTTGAGATAAGCACTAAAATACCTAAGGGTGGCTCTTTGAGCATCTTTCAACTATCCCACCTTATACCAACCAGGAGATTGTTCAAAATAAGAGCTTTAAATTTAAATCTCCGAATGCTTCAACTAAACAAAATTTCATAAATATTTTTCAAGCATCCATAACATGTGGTAGCTTCACACACAGACCGGACGACCGGGGTGGCAGCTCTTTCCAACATGTGGTGGTAGTTTTCACACTCCTTTCGGATGTAACTCTTTCCACATCTTTTACAATTCATTTATTTACCCTTGTAAGAATGCAATCTCTTACGTGAAAGAATTAAATTCCAAATTTTAGTCTATCGGTTGTCTCACATTTATCACAAAGAATTCACACAACCGAGATAGATTAAGCATCTAAAGATCACACATGATTTCTAAAATTTGATGCTTATAATATCAAAAACTCCTATAATAAAGTATCTTCAAGATTATGATTATGGAGTAAAGTTGATAATCCATATAAAATTAATTTGGAGTGAATAACCGTGAAGCCCCTTTTTATTCAATGCACTTGTTCATTAAAAACCTTTTGTTCAAGATCAAAACATAAAACCAAGAGCATTGAAAAAACATGTAATGCAAAGATTAAGAAAAATCTGAAGGGAAAACCAATCAAAGCATTACATACATTCATAAGCTAATTAGAACTTAAGACAAGGAAAGATATCACCTTTCCGAATCCAAAATCGCTGGATTTTGGGTTGTCCTGATTCGTTGTGGCCAGGGGTTGTCCGCTTTGACTGTTGGTCCACCTTAGGTCTTTGCCTCGTAGAAATCCACTTGTATGATTGATGTTGTGGCTCGGACCTTTGGTGGGTTGAGTGAACTCCTTTGACTTGATGTGTCTTTTGATTCCGTTGAGTTCGCTCCGTAGATGAAGTTGCCGAAGGACTCTTCTTTCCTTTTTCCGGGCAATTCTTCACCAAACGTCCTTCAAGTCCACATAAGTGGCAAGTTCTTCCTTTCAATTTCATTGTGGAACTTGAAGCATGCACAGTTTGGTCCTTTTTGAATCCCAAACCAACCTTGCTTGTTTGACCTAATCCGGACATACAATCATGTTTCTTCGAACCGGTTGAAATCCTTTGTATGTCGGATTTAAGTTGATGGACTTGCTTGGTCAAAGCTTGGTTGGTAACATGAATCTCCTCAAACTGCTTTTCAAGAAAATCAATCTTGTTAGTGGAAACAAAGATCGAGGGTTCAATGGTTGAGGGCGGGGGATGCGAACACCAAGTTTTTTCACCTTTGCGCCAATGGACGAAGAAACAAGAATTTTATCTCCCGGCTGACCGTAGGGACTTCTGTTCGAACTGGGCATGAGGAAATGGCCAATATTCTGTTCGCCTTCTTTTTGGATCAACTTGGCACCGAGTCTCGCTGCTACCCAGCGATCGAACTAACTTTCCTTTTTGGCACCGACGAAGTTGAGCTGCGGAGTATACAGGACCCTTTCTCGACCTCGGAAATAAAGAGTGCCGTCTTTTCTTGCGAGCCCGACAAGGCCCCGGGGCCAGATGGTCTCCCCCTTAGGTTCTATCAGCGTTATTGGGGGATTCTAAAAGACGACTTGGTGGAAGTCTTTCACGGACTGTATGATGGACGCCTCGACCTGCGGGAAATCAACAAAGGCTGGATCTGTCTGATTCCGAAAAAAGTGGGAGCAACAGATGCACGGGAGTTTCGGCCGATTTGTTTGGTTAACGGTTTAATCAAGATCATCTCGAAGGTGTTGGCCTCGAGACTACAACGTTTCATGGAAGCGCTCATCAACCCTTTTCAAACGGCATTCATCAAAGGGCGGACGATATTGGATAATTTCTTCACGGCGCACATACTGTCTCACCATCTCTTTTCCACTCACCAGCAAGCGGCTTTATTCAAGATTGACTTCGAGCGGGCATTCGATCACATCAACTGGACCTTTCTGGCCGAAGTCCTGAGGGCGAGGGGCTTTGGTGATAAGTGGATTGGCTGGATCCAAGCGATCCTGAGTTCTTCGTCCAATGCGGTTCTACTCAACGGAATCCCGGGCAATTTTTTCCAATGCAAACGGGGGATTAGACAGGGAGACCCGCTATCCCCTTTACTTTTTATTATGTGCATTGATGTCTTATACAGGATGCTCAAGGCGGCGGTTAATAATTCCTTGTTGGCGCCGGTGGGCGTGGGCGAGGTCGCTATCCATACGCTACAATTCGCCGACGACCTCCTCCTCTTTTTCGATGGCAGCTCAAAAGCGGCGGAAGTGATCAAGATCGTGCTTGACGCATTCTCGACTGCGTCGGGGCTACGGATTAACTATGCAAAGAGCCGCATCATTCCTATACACTTGGAGACTTCCCAGGCCATCTCGCTGGCCACGCTCTTCGGTTGCTCCATCGATGGTTTCCCTTTCAAGTATCTGGGCCTCCCCCTCTCACCTAAACAGCTGCGCAAGGCTGACTTCATCCCGCTAATAGAAAAGATCAGCAATCGACTGGCGGGCTGGAAAGGCCGGCTTCTCTCAAGAGCGGGACGACTGGTTCTTGTCAATTCGGTTCTCACTAGTGTTCCAACCTTCTTCTCTTCAGCCTTCAGGATCCCCGTGTGGGCGCTGAGAGCAATCGACAAAATTCGGCGAGGCTTTTTTTGGAAAGGCAAGATCAACACGAGCGGCTTCCACTGCGCGGTTAACTGGAACCAAGTGTGCCGCCCCAAGGCGGTTGGAGGTTTGGGAATCCGGAACCTTGCAGCTTCAAATGCGGCTCTTCTAATGAAGGGCCTTTGGCAATTCTACAAGGACAAAGATAGGCCTTGGGTCCGGTTGTTACACTTTAAACACTACAGACGTAGATTGCCGTGTGCGGGTGGAGCAATCCCCGCGAGGTGCGCTCCGTTGTGGAAGGGCGTACTCAGCACATCGGAGTCGTTTCATACCTCCACGACCTGCACGATCGGGGACGGAGCGACAGCCCCATTCTGGCACGCGAGATGGTCTGGCGACAAACTGCTACGAAACAGATTTCCATCCTTGTACAAGTTATCCACATCCCGTCAGTGCTCGGTGAAGCGGTGGCTGCAGCGTTTCGCGAACAGGAGCAATTCGGGCTTTGCCAACTTTAACGATCTTGACCGCGCGGGACAAAGTGAAGCCGTGCAATTCTCCAGTGCGGTCAGGAATATTTCATTGCTAACTGGCGCGGACGAGTGGGTATGGAGATGGAATATTAATGGAAGATTCTGCTCTCGGAGCGCTTATAGTTTTCTAATGTTCGACGGAGTAGACGATCGCAGACTTCCCCACCTCTGGAGCATCAAAGTACCTCTTCGCATCAAGATCTTTCTTTGGTTGGCAGCTAGGAACAGACTATTGACCGCGGATCGGCTGATCAAAAGAGGGTGGTACGGACCAAACATTTGCGTCTGTTGTTACAGCGAAGAAGAATCCCTAGAGCACCTTCTTTTCCGATGTTGCTTTGCACGCGCAGTCTGGAGCGGGATCCTACAAAATAAGCAACCCCTACTGACTTCTCTATTACAAGAGCCAGGGGATGTTGCGACCAGATGGAACAGGATTCTACGGGCGACTGGACGGAGCAATCAGGCGCAACTCGAAGTGCGCGTCGCAGCCACTTGCTGGGAGCTATGGACGGAACAGAATCGCAGGATTTTCGAAGACAGGCTCAACAGCACGGGGGCATGTGGCAGGAGCATTGCCAGCACTTTAGCTTTGTGGACGTCGACGTTGGGAGGAACGTAAGCAGGACAAGTCAAGGATTGGCTCGAAAGCTTCTGCAATGGGGGCTGGCACGGATGAAGAGTGGGCAACGCCACTTTGACAGATACACTATCTGCACGCTTTATTGACCGGGGACAGATTTATTGAGGTCTGCAGCTTGGGCTAATTATCTTCGCTATCGCTTTCTCTTCGGCTTTCTCGCCGCTGTTGTCTAAGCAGTGATTTTACCAACTTCAACGGCTGCGGGCGTGCTACCGGGATCCTTTTTCTGTGGGTCTCTTACTGCATTGTTTGGGGCCCAAACGAGTGGTATACGCCCGTAAGGTAACGACGTCTAGGAGACTGCTCTAACTCTCCAGACAAGCTGCGGTGATGGCGCTGAATGGGAGGTACACTACGAGCCAAGAGACTACAACCTAATTGTCGGTGGAATTGGAGGTTTAGGGTCTTCTTCCCTACTCTTAGCACTCAACCATATCTGCTGGCAGCTGGCTATTAGAACATTGGGCCCCAGTTCTGGAACCCTCTTCTGGTAGTTTGGCGGATGTTTGTCGGTAATTTTGGGTCAATTGCTTATGGTTGTAAGGATGGAATAATTGAATTGTTATTGTCTGCTCAGTGTAGGGTTGCAAATGGCAATGTTTTAGGGAGGGGTGCTGTACAAGTTTCCAATATTTTTACATGTTTTAGGGAGGGGTGCTGTACTTTTTATTCCTCGCTGGGTCACAGTTATAGGGCTAGGATTGGACACTTCCTATTGTATCGGGCGTCCCTCTCACTACACTCACTTGCTGTACTTCTTCGAAATAGGGTTTACCCCTGTTTAATCAAAAAAAGAAAATCAATCTTGTTAATATGGGAATTAACGATCATTTCCGATTGATTTATCTTTTCCTGGAGGATTTTATTATTATCCAACAAAAGCTCTCGTTCCTCCTCGAGATCATGAAGTTTGATCTTTAAAACATGATTCTCGTCTTGATTCTCAAGTCGTTGCTTCCTCAACTTCTTGATATGCTTGGCCATCTTCTTAGATTCCGTAAGAAGTTGTTGATATGCCTCAACGAGTTCTTCTTCGTCCGACTCCCCCTCACTTGATGACTCTCCGTTGGATGTTGATGTTTCATGCAAAATCAAAGGAAAAGAGTCAGTGATTAAAGATGATAAACAAACATTAGAAGAGGGAATTTGAGAAGCATGTAAGGCAACGACTTTTTCCTCTTTACTTGAGGTCGATTCATTAGAAGTAGAATGTGAGGTCCCGGAATCCCCCGCGTAGGGTTGCTGGATATTGGGCAGCTTTCGGTCGCCGTTGGGGGTGTTGGTGCGCGTGTTGGGGGCCCAGAAATGGATTTGTGATGCAATTTGGGATTTGCTTGCATCACTGGAGGCCTGCGTGGGTTGCGCGCAATTTGGACACAAGTGGTGGACTTCGGGCTTAATTTGAGACCCCGTGGGAAGTTGGGGGACCCGTCGGGTGTTTAGAAGTGATTTCGCGCGATTCAGATGTCAAATTAGACTCCGGGTGAAGTCCGGATAAAAGTTTACCTCTCCGGTCGCCTTCGGGAATTTTTAGAGTTGGAATTTGGCAAATCGGACTTTAAAAATGGTCCCGGCGTGAAAATCGGATCGAGTGGGCATTCGGCAAATTTTTGGGTGAGAATTTGGAGAAATGGACATCGTTTTTGGATTCAGCGGGCGAAATCGCTAAGAATGGACTATTTACTTGTTGGTTTTGGAGTCCGGTAGGCGTGCGCGCTTTTCGAGGCAAAGCGGCACGCAAATCGAGGCGTCGCGACACGCGGATCGAGACACGCGTGGCACGGATCCCGAGGAGGCCGCGGCGCGTCAGGCGGGGCGTGGCTGACGCGACAGGGCGCGCCTCTGCGCGCGTCAGGTGCACAGGCATACCCATGCGCGGGCCACGTGGGGGCCGCCACGTGGCGGACCCCAGTTGGCGCCCGCGCGGGCGCTGGGGCGCACGCCCGTGTCACGGGCGCGTGTCCCGCGCCTGTGGGCGGCCCGGTGTCACGCGCCCGTGTGGCGCGTGAGCTGCGCGGCCGCGTGGCGCGCAGGGACGCGGCCACGTGGCCGCCCTTCCTCTTGCGTGGGCCGGGTGCACCCGGGTGGGTGTGGTGCACCGGCCGGTGCACGGTGCACCGTGCACCGTGGACCACCCCCTCCCCTTTTCCTCTTTTTCTTCTTCTTTCTTCTCCCCCGCAAGCCAAATCTCATCCATTTTCTTTTCTTCCTTCTTCACCCGAGCGAGAGAGGGAGTGAGGAGGAGATTTTGGGTGGTGCGGTGGCGCGTCGTGAACCTCGTGGAGCGTGCGCGGGGTTCCGTTGGGGGGCGTTTCGGCGACGGCGGCGCAGTCGGGTAGGTCCCGTGTGTTGGTTTTACTGTATTTTTGTACAGTTTTTGGGGCGATCTTTTAGACTGTAACTGACCCTCTTGCTCTTTTCTGTGTTGGGCACCGTGCACCGTTTTGCGTGCGGACTCCGGCACCGTGCACCGTTTTGCGTGCGGACTCCGTTTTGCGTGCGGATCCTGGCACCGCGCACCGTTTGCGTGCGGACTCTGGCACCGTGCACCGTTTTGCGTGCGGACTCCGTTTTGCGTGCGGATCCTGGCACCGCGCACCGTTTTGCGTGCGGACTCCGGCACCGTGCATCGTTTTGCGTGCGGACTCCATTTTGCGTGCGGATCCTGGCACCGTGCACCGTTTTGCGTGCGGACTCCGTTTTGCATGCGGATCCTTGTACCGTGCACCGTTTTGCGTGCGGACTCCGGCAGCGGACATCGTTTTGCGTGCGGACTCCGTTTGGCGTGCGGATTCCGGCACCGTGCTCCGTTTTGCGTGCGGACTCCGGCAGCGGACATCGTTTTGCGTGCGGATCGCGTGGAGGCCAATTGCAAGTGTCTACGAGCAATTGGTGGCAAATCGAGGTGGGTGGCCTTATCTCCAAGTTTTATGGAATGTTCATTAATTCTATTAATGTAGGACTATGCATGATAGTTTATTTCCTTGTGTAGCATGCTAGATTGTTGGAATGGCTATCCCTTTATTATCGGTTAATGTGGTTATCTTGGAACTTGACCTAGCACCCCCGTCATATGTTGTATGTGTAACCAGACTAGTAGAAAACCCTCACTTGGGCTAGGGTTATTTATGCTTAGACATCCACACTGTTCCTTCATCCCTGGACATAGTGTTTTCTCGCCCGGGTAGTAGGCCGAGAGGTCGGGACTTGCTTTTAGTGTGGGATGCTTTTGCACTCTTGCTTGGGAGCAGAGTGGAGTCTGGTTGTTGTAGCTGGGTTGCTTATCTGTGCCGGGAGCCGTTTGGGTAAACGGTAGTCCCGGGAGGTCTTGTTTCCCTGTTGTGCCGTCGTAGAGGGAGCCGTTGCGCAGACGGCAGTCCCGGGCCGTCGAGTATCTTCCGGTCCGCCTTGTTGGGAACCGTTGGGGTTGACGGTGGTCCCAGGTCGTTGAGTGTTGTCCGACCTGTTTTGTTACCCTGAGTTGTGGGTCGTTCCTGGCTGTGGAGTATCTCCAGCCAGTGAGCCTTGTGCTGCGAGCCGTTGGCGAGGCTAGTGTCTCGTGTTTCGAGTTAGCCGAGCAGCTGAGTCGTCGAGAGTTCTCCGACTGTTGTGCGAGGTATTTGGGGATCCTGAGTCCTACCGTTCTGAGAGTGAGCGTGGATTTTGACTAGCCTGCTTATGCCAATTTGTGATACTCTATGCCGCGCCGTTTTCCTCAGTTGGAGTCGCGTCCCTGAGATGCCGCTGTGGATACGATGGGCCTGTTGTGGCAGTTTTGCGCGAGGGGTGAGTTAGTCGGGTAGGACGCCCCACGTAAATCCCGTCCTCATGGGGATGCGTGGTAGTGGGCAGGCGCGTTCCTAGTCGACAGGCGCAGGCTTGACTGGACCCTATGAGGCAGTCAGTTCGATTGGGTCTTTTGAGCACCTTGGGTGCGAGTGGTCTCTTTTACTTTCATCTGTTCCACTTTTTGAGTATCTAGATAGAGGTATGGCAGCTGTAGAGTAGCTCCAGCTTTTCTTGTTCAGATTTCATTGCTCTGTTATCTTTTACCTCTAGTAGACTTGGTGGGCAGACCGTTGGGCTTGTTGACGGCACCCACTGAGAACTACTGTGGGAAGTAGTTCTCACACCCGTCGTGGTGTCTTTTTTCCCAGGAACTTCTTCTCCTGTTCCTGTTGCTCTAGTTGCTGATCCTTCTGACCGAGGCGAGGGAGTCGCGAGCTAGTTCCCTACCCGTCGTTGGTGTGTAGCGGTACCCCTTCAGAGGAGAGCTTCAGTAGATTAGTTACTTCTTTTCCTCTGTTGAGAGACCTTTGTTGTGAGGTATAGAGTTGTACTTTATTTTACAGTTTGAGAGACTGATGTAGTGAGGATATTTTTGTAGTGAGAGCCTGTACACTGATGTACTTTATTGGAGATATCTCCCTTTTGAGTTTTGTATCAGAGGACTTGGTATACGATCGTATTTGGGAGATGGATATTGTATTATCTTCAGTTGTACAGTGTTTGGTTTCCAGTTCTTACTAGTTTACTTTCAGCTCTGATATCTGTATCTCTGTAGTTGATTCTTTCTGCAGGTTAGACGCTTCGTCTGTACGGCAGTTTCCGTACAGATGGCGGATCTGTTAGTGAGCCCGGGTCGCAGTTTCGACCCCGGGGCGTGACAGATTAGAGTGGTATCAGAGCCTAGGTTGTAGGTCGTGATGGACTTAGAAACCCTAGGCTTGCGGTTGGACATTAGGATGACTACGTGATAGTCGTGACATTTAGCGAGAGTCTTGATTGAGTTTTTACCTCTCCCAAGAGATGGGATGAGTGTTTGCCATGTTTACTTTCCTAAGCGATTATGTTGGCAGCGACAACATAATGCTATGGAATGGATGACATGTCTTAGACTTTCGCTGGATTGGGTCGTATGGTTGTTGTGTCCTGACATTTGTTGTTTTGCAGTGGGTTGCGATACCCCTGCGACATCGTGTTGTGAAAAGGACACACCCCGCCCTGGCTGAGTCACCAGGAGGGCGTTTTCCCTGGCTGAGTTACCAGGAGAGCGTTTTCCCTGGCTGAGTTACCAGGAGGGCATTTTCCCTGGCTGAGTTACCAGGAGGGCATTTTCCCTGGCTGAGTCACCAGGAGGGCATTTTCCCTGGCTGAGTTACCAGGAGGGCATTTTCCCTTGCTGAGTCACCAGGAGGGCATTTTCCCTGGCTGAGTTACCAGGAGGGCATTTTCCCTGGCTGAGTCACCGGGAGAGCGTTTTCCCTGGCTGAGTTACCAGGAGAGCGTTTTCCCTGGCTGAGTTACCAGGAGGGCATTTTCCCTGGCTGAGTTACCAGGAGAGAGTTTTCCCTGGCTGAGTTACCAGGAGGGCATTTTCCCTGGCTGAGTCACCAGGAGGGCATTTTCCCTGGCTGAGTTACCAGGAGGGCATTTTCCCTGGCTGAGTCACCAGGAGGGTGTTTTCCCTGGCTGAGTTACCAGGAGAGCGTTTTCCCTGGCTGAGTTACCAGGAGAGCGTTTTCCCTGGCTGAGTTACCAGGAGGGCATTTTCCCTGGCTGAGTCACCAGGAGGGCGTTTTCCCTGGCTGAGTTAACAGGAGAGCGTTTTCCCTGGCTGAGTTACCAGGAGGGCATTTTTCCTGGCTGAGTTACCAGGAGAGCGTTTTCCCTGGTTGAGTTACCAGGAGGGCATTTTCCCTGGCCGAGTTACTAGGAGGGCGTTTTCACTGGCCGAGTTACCAGATGGATAATTATCACTGGCCGAGTTACCAGATGGATAATTATCACTGGCCGAGTTACCAGATGGATAATTATCACTGGCCGAGTTACCAGATGGATAATTATCACTGGCCGAGTTACCAGATGGATAATTATCACTGGCCGAGTTACCAGATGGATAATTATCACTGGCCGAGTACCAGATGGATAATTATCACTGGCCGAGTTACCAGATGGATAATTATCACTGGCCGAGTTACCAGATGGATAATTATCACTGGCCGAGTTACCAGATGGATAATTATCACTGGCCGAGTTACCAGATGGATAATTATCACTGGCCGAGTTACCAGGGGGACATTTTTCCCTGGCCGAATTACCAGGAGGATACTTTCCACTGGCCGAGTTACCAGATGGATAATTATCCCTGGCCGAATTACCAGGAGGATACTTTCCACTGGCCGAGCAACCAGATGGATGCATTGCCCCTGGCCGAGTTACCAGGTGGGCACATGCCCTGGCCGAGTTACCAGGAGGACATTTTTCCCTGGCCGAATTACCAAGAGGATACTTTCCACTGGCCGAGCAACCAGATAGATGCATTGCCCCTGGCCGAGTTACCAGGTGGGCACATGCCCTGGCCGAGTTATCAGGAGGACATTTTTCCCTGGCCGAATTACCAGGAGGACACTTTCCACTGGCCGAGCTACGAGAGGCGATGCCGCCCAGTGAGAGGCGATGCCGCCCAATGAGTGGCGATGCCGCCTAGTGAGTGGCGAAGGTTTGGCCTGTTGAGGCGATTTTCACCTCCGGCCGAGTTACCAGGTGGTTAGTTTAGTGAGATTGAGAGGACCCGACAGGACGCCGAGATTTGATGGCGTCGAGTTCGTCCTGATGGACTACCGGGAGCGTCTCCAGCCGTGAGTTGCTTGTTGACATAGTTTCCCACTTTGAACGAGAGGGATCGAATCCCTGAACGGTAAAGGAGTGAAAACTTCGATAGACTGAGCCTAGAGTCTGTTCTTGTTGGATTGGGGTTCTAGGCACCGGTCTATCGGGATTTTTGGATTTTGGCTGCGTCAGTCGGTTCTTCTCGCCTATGAGTGGGGTGTTGCTGCGAGTTGAGTCGTTGAGGGTTCTCCGACATAGCTGTGAGAGTGCTAGGGCATTTGCATTGATGTATGGGCTAGAGATAGTACCCTTAGCTTGTGCTCGTGAGGTTCAGATACCTGATCACGTGTTGCACATAGATGGGAGTTATTGGTCCTGCCCAGTGCAGTTGGGGCCCTGGTTTTTGCCTGTTGATCTTTTGGCCCTTCCTCAGCTCCGGATTTTCGAGGTAGTGTTGGGTATAGGGCTGTGAAGATCTGAGGCCTTGATGCTTGAGATACCACACCGTTGATACACGGTGGTGATGCCACGCGGTTGATACACGGTGGTGATGCCACGCCGTTGATACACGGTGGTGATGCCACGCCGTTGATACACGACAGTGATGCCACACCGTTGATACACGGTGGTGATGCCACGCCATTGGCGCACGGCAGTGATGCCACGCCGTTGATACACGGTGGTGATGCCACGCCGTTGATACACGGTGGTGATGCCACGCCGTTGATACACGACAGTGATGCCACACCGTTGATACACGGTGGTGATGCCACGCCGTTGGCGCACGGCAGTGAGGCCACGCCGTTGGTACACGGCAGTAATGCCACGCCGTGGGTGCACGGCAGTGATGCCACGTTGTAGGTACACAACGGTGAGAGTCTTTTGGAGGTTTCGGACTTTTGACCGCGAGTTGGGCATCAGCTTTATGATCGCCTTGTGAGCCAGTTTTCAGTCCCGTTCACCGACGGTTTGGTCCCCGTCAGGGTGTTCTTTATGAGTTAAGGGATCGACTTCGACCCGTGGGTCCGTTGGGGTTATGATAGCATGTTGAGCGACCAACTGTGGCACGAGATTGTGTCTCTTGAGGATCCCTTTTGAGGGTAGCCTGCAGTTGAGTAGTCCACTCAGGTGGTTTTGGATCGGGAAGTGACCGAGTGAAGACCCCAACTTATTGGATTTCCCTTCCTTATTGGACGAGTCTGCAGGTATGCTTCGGGTCGTCTTGTTGAGGGTGGCACCATGATGTGGTTTGGTGCGTATTACACTTGTGGTTATTTCAGTTTTTCCCCAGCCTTTTAATGGAGCCCTTGGTTTTTCACGTCTCAGCTCAGTAGTGATGTGTTTTTTCTCGCCCGTGTTTTACTTGCTCCTTTGAGATCTGTGATTATTGGAGTACGAGGGACGCCCGTTGCAATTTCTGGCTCGAGAGATGAGAGAATTGCACATCGGGTCATACCGTACTTGTTGTTGTTGTCGCGGAGTAATCACGAGGAGCGAGTGGGGGGAGCTGGAGGCGTATTGTTAGATACCTAGCCGTGGTATTCTTGACTCCTGATGGGCTTGATCTAGTTTCGAGGACAAAACTTTCTTTTAGTGGGGGAGGATGTGAGGTCCCGGAATCCCCCGCGTAGGGTTGCTGGATGTTGGGCAGCTTTCGGTCGCCGTTGGGGGTGTTGGTGCGCGTGTTGGGGGCCCAGAAATGGATTTGTGATGCAATTTGGGATTTGCTTGCATCACTGGAGGCCTGCGTGGGTTGCGCGCAATTTGGACACAAGTGGTGGACTTCGGGCTTAATTTGAGACCCCGTGGGAAGTTGGGGGACCCGTCGGGTGTTTAGAAGTGATTTCGCGCGATTCAGATGTCAAATTAGACTCCGGGTGAAGTCCGGATAAAAGTTTACCTCTCCGGTCGCCTTCGGGAATTTTTAGAGTTGGAATTTGGCAAATCGGACTTTAAAAATGGTCCCGGCACGAAAATCGGATCGAGTGGGCATTCGGCAAATTTTCGGGTGAGAATTTGGAGAAATGGACATCGTTTTTGGATTCAGCGCGCGAAATCGCTAAGAATGGACTATTTACTTGTTGGTTTTGGAGTCCGGTAGGCGTGCACGCTTTTCGAGGCAAAGCGGCACGCAAATCGAGGCGTCGCGGCACGCGGATCGAGACACGCGTGGCACGGATCCCGAGGAGGCCGCGGCGCGTCAGGCGGGGCGTGGCTGACGCGACAGGGCGCGCCTCTGCGCGCGTCAGGTGCACAGGCGCACCCATGCGCGGGCCACGTGGGGGCCGCCACATGGCGGACCCCAGTTGGCGCCCGCGCGGGCGCTGGGGCGCACGCCCGTGTCACGGGCGCGTGTCCCGCGCCTGTGGGCGGCCCGGTGTCACGCGCCCGTGTGGCGCGTGAGCTGCGCGGCCGCGTGGCGCGCAGGGACGCGGCCACGTGGCCGCCCTTCCTCTTGCGTGGGCCGGGTGCACCCGGGTGGGTGTGGTGCACCGGCCGGTGCACGGTGCACCGTGCACCGTGGACCGCCCCCTCCCCTTTTCCTCTTTTTCTTCTTCTTTCTTCTCCCCCGCAAGCCAAATCTCCTCCATTTTCTTTTCTTCCTTCTTCACCCGAGCGAGAGAGGGAGTGAGGAGGAGATTTTGGGTGGTGCGGTGGCGCGTCGTGAACCTCGTGGAGCGTGCGCGGGGTTCCGTTGGGGGGCGTTTCGGCGACGGCGGCGCAGTCGGGTAGGTCCCGTGTGTTGGTTTTACTGTATTTTTGTACAGTTTTTGGGGCGATCTTTTAGACTATAACTGACCCTCTTGCTCTTTTCTGTGTTGGGCACAGTGCACCGTTTTGCGTGCGGACTCCGTTTTGCGTGCGGATCCTGGCACCGCGCACCGTTTTGCGTGCGGACTCCGGCACCGTAGACCGTTTTGCGTGCGGACTCCGTTTTGCGTGCGGATCCTGGCACCGCGCACCGTTTTGCATGCGGACTCCGGCACCGTGCATCGTTTTGCGTGCGGACTCCGTTTTGCGTGCGGATCCTGGCACCGTGCACCGTTTTGCGTGCGGACTCCGTTTTGCGTGCGGATCCTGGCACCGTGCACCGTTTTGCGTGCGGACTCCGGCAGCGGACATCGTTTTGCGTGCGGACTCCGTTTGGCGTGCGGATTCCGGCACCGTGCTCCGTTTTGCGTGCGGACTCCGGCAGCGGACATCGTTTTGCGTGCGGATCGCGTGGAGGCCAATTGCAAGTGTCTACGAGCAATTGGTGGCAAATCGAGGTGGGTGGCCTTATCTCCAAGTTTTATGGAATGTACATTAATTCTATTAATGTAGGACTATGCATGATAGTTTATTTCCTTGTGTAGCATGCTAGATTGTTGGAATGGCTATCCCTTTATTATCGGTTAATGTGGTTATCTTGGAACTTGACCTAGCACCCCCGTCATATGTTGTATGTGTAACCAGACTGGTAGAAAACCCTCACTTGGGCTAGGGTTATTTATGCTTAGACATCCACACTGTTCCTTCATCCCTGGACATA
The DNA here is from genome assembly GCA_029204045.2 of Tillandsia leiboldiana. NCBI lineage: Eukaryota > Viridiplantae > Streptophyta > Magnoliopsida > Poales > Bromeliaceae > Tillandsia > Tillandsia leiboldiana. The sequence goes on from CM055065.1 coordinate 28,990,937, forward strand.
GTGTTTTCTCGCCCGGGTAGTAGGCCGAGAGGTCGGGACTTGCTTTTAGTGTGGGATGCTTTTGCACTCTTGCTTGGGAGCAGAGTGGAGTCTGGTTGTTGTAGCTGGGTTGCTTATCTGTGCCGGGAGCCGTTTGGGTAAACGGTAGTCCCGGAAGGTCTTGTTTCCCTGTTGTGCCGTCGTAGAGGGAGCCGTTGCGTAGACGGCAGTCCCGGGCCGTCGAGTATCTTCCGGTCCGCCTTGTTGGGAACCGTTGGGGTTGACGGTGGTCCCAGGTCGTTGAGTGTTGTCCGACCTGTTTTGTTACCCTGAGTTGTGGGTCGTTCCTGGCTGTGGAGTATCTCCAGCCAGTGAGCCTTGTGCTGCGAGCCGTTGGCGAGGCTAGTGTCTCGTGTTTCGAGTTAGCCGAGCAGCTGAGTCGTCGAGAGTTCTCCGACTGTTGTGCGAGGTATTTGGGGATCCTGAGTCCTACCGTTCTGAGAGTGAGCGTGGATTTTGACTAGCCTGCTTATGCCAATTTGTGATACTCTATGTCGCGCCGTTTTCCTCAGTTGGAGTCGCGTCCCTGAGATGCCGCTGTGGATACGATGGGCCTGTTGAGGCAGTTTTGCGCGAGGGGTGAGTTAGTCGGGCAGGACGCCCCACGTAAATCCCGTCCTCATGGGGATGCGTGGTAGTGGGCAGGCGCGTTCCTAGTCGACAGGCGCAGGCTTGACTGGACCCTATGAGGCAGTCAGTTCGATTGGGTCTTTTGAGCACCTTGGGTGCGAGTGGTCTCTTTTACTTTCATCTATTCCACTTTTTGAGTATCTAGATAGAGGTATGGCAGCTGTAGAGTAGCTCCAGCTTTTCTTGTTCAGATTTCATTGCTCTGTTATCTTTTACCTCTAGTAGACTTGGTGGGCAGACCGTTGGGCTTGTTGACGGCACCCACTGAGAACTACTGTGGGAAGTAGTTCTCATACCCGTCGTGGTGTCTTTTTTCCTAGGAACTTCTTCTCCTGTTCCTATTGCTCCAGTTGCTGATCCTTCTGACCGAGGCGAGGGAGTCGCGAGCTAGTTCCCTACCCGTCGTTGGTGTGTAGCGGTACCCCTTCAGAGGAGAGCTTCAGTAGATTAGTTACTTCTTTTCCTCTGTTGAGAGACCTTTGTTGTGAGGTATAGAGTTGTACTTTATTTTACAGTTTGAGAGACTGATGTAGTGAGGATATTTTTGTAGTGAGAGCCTGTACACTGATGTACTTTATTGGAGATATCTCCCTTTTGAGTTTTGTATCAGAGGACTTGGTATACGATCGTATTTGGGAGATGGATATTGTATTATCTTCAGTTGTACAGTGTTTGGTTTCCAGTTCTTACTAGTTTACTTTCAGCTCTGATATCTGTATCTCTGTAGTTGATTCTTTCTGCAGGTTAGACGCTTCGTCTGTACGGCAGTTTCCGTACAGATGGCGGATCTGTTAGTGAGCCCGGGTCGCAGTTTCGACCCCGGGGCGTGACATAGAATCGTCCCAAGTTTTCGCTTGCAAAGCCTTCTTTTTATATGATTTCGGAGAAGGACATTCCGTTGAAAAATGGCCGTAGCCTTTGCATCTATAGCATTGGATTTCCCCTTCGAAATCATCTTTTTCTTTTTCTTTAGAAAGTTTTGCAAGGCTTTTGAGTTTAGAGGATTTAGAACCCGATGATCCTTTAGAAGGTTTCGTGGATGAAGATCCATCGGTTCGATTCTTCCAAAACTTCCGACGAAATTTCTTTGTGATCCGCGCCAATTGTTCTTCAAAATCGGCAAAAGAGATTTCATCGTCGGAACTCGATTCGCTATCTTCTTCCTTTGTTGATTTGAATGCAATACCTGTAAGCTTAGAAGAAGACTTGGAAGAAACTTGATTAGTAGGAAAAGTCATTTCATAAGTTTGCAAAGCGCCTACTAATTCCTCTACACTCATCTCATCCGGATGACTAACGGTTTCAATGGCGGTAACCTTTGCCCTAAACCGTTCCGGAAGAGTCCGAAGTATCTTTCTTACAATTCTCGACTCCGGGATCTTTTCTCCTAAATTAGCACAAGTATTGATTACATCTTGAAGTCTAGTGTAATAATCTGTAAACAATTCAAGCTCTTCCATACGAATAGAGTCAAATTGACTTGTAAGCATCTGGAGCTTTTGAATTTTTACAAGATTAGTACCCTCATGTGTAATTTTGAGAATATCCCAAATTTCCTTCGCGGTTTCACACGCGGAAATTCGTGTGAACTCAGTCGAGGAAAGAGAATTAAATAAGGCGTTCATACCTTTCCCATTGTAAGAAGATCTTTCAAATTCCTCTTTGGACCATCTAGAGCGAGGTTTTGGGGTAGTAGAATTTCCTACTTCCTCAACAGGATGCACCCAACCGTATTCCACGGTTTGCCATACCCGCTCATCAATTGCGATGAGAAAAGCTCTCATCCGCACTTTCCAATAAGCATAATTAGTCCCATCAAAAAGAGGAGGTCTATAAATATTACCACTTTCACCCAACATGATAGATAAACCTAAAACCCGCTCTGATACCAATTGTTGGTTTTTATTGTATTAAGGATCCACAAGGATCTAAATAGGTACTATCAAACAACTAGAGGGGGGGTGAATAGGTGTAATACTTATAAAAACAAATCTCAGTGCAAAATAAAAACCAATGCGGAAAATAAAAACAGCACACCGAGATATACGTGGAAACTCCAATCCAGGAGAAAAACCACGGGACCAACACGCAATAACAATCCACTAAGAATAGAAGAATAACAAGGTGGTTACCGACTCCACGGACTCAACCCCTCCTTCAGCTTCTTCGGACCTTGCGCTGACCGGTTGGATGTCCACGCAATAACAATCCACTAAGAAAAGAAGAATAACAAGGTGATTACCGTCTCCACGGATTTAACCCCTCCTTCAATTTCTTCGGACCTCGCGCTCCACCGATTGCACGTCCACTGCACACGTTCGAATCCACGAACGCCACTCGAATCCACGAGCACACGTTTCGAATCCACGAAACGCCTTTAGCACACCGAATCCACGATGCCACGTCGAATCCACGACGCACACTCAGTCGATAAGAATATTGACTTCGATGGTGATCCTTTGCTTAGATTCTCATTGAGGAACCGTAGAAGAAATCTCTAAGCAAATATTAGATCAATTCGACAAAAGATATGTTCTTGAGAGAACCGTCGAATTGACCTAAAAGAGGCTATAAAGAAGAACGATAAAAACCTAGCCTCTAGGGTTGCTCTCAAGTGTTTAATTAATTAATCGGTAGAGAACCCACGTTTTTGAGAAACCCTAAATGTCTATTTATAGTTTAGAAACCTTTGGAAAGAGATAAGAATCAAAAACTTACCTTATATGGAAATTTTCAGGACGGCGATCCGGATCGGATTTACTGCGATCCGGATCGTCGTAGCGAGTCAGACAATTCCAGAAAAACAAGGGTTCGGGATCTGGATTGAAATGCCCGATCCGGATCGTTCATGTATTCCAGCAAAAACCCATGTTCGGGATCCGGATCGAAATGACCTTTGATCCGGATCGGATTTGCCAATGAACAAGCACCCTTCGGGATCCGGATTGGACTGTCTGATCCGGATCCTGAACATGTCCCATGTCCAGTTTTTGATTTTTATGCAATTAAAAATTCATCCAAGTGTTTCTACACTATAAGAAAGTATTCGGATCACCACAATTATTTAGTTAAACATACCTGATCCTCTTGAATACTTTCTTCTTGAGATTGATGTAACTGATCCACAATTCTTCAACTTCAATCTTCAAGACTCAAGACACTGAGTGTCAACTTGAGCTCTTGTTGAATCTTCTCTAAGTCTTTGAATGCTGATTGACAATTTGATCCCTTTAAGACTCCGACTCAACTCACTGACTTGACTCACGAAATATGCCAACACCAAAAAGCCGTAACAATCTCCCCCTTTGGCAATTTCGTGACAAAACCCAAAAATACATAAAAGCGCTCAAGTCACTCATCTTAAACCAAAAAGTCGAAATTCAATGTTATCACCAAAACATTGATTTTCTTTGCGTGAAAGATCCAATAAATACAAAATTACATTTGAACCAAACAGTCCTAGAACATACTCTATGACTTAGGACTTGGAGTCTTAAAGTGATGTAATTCCTGCAAAACAAAACTCCAAACAAAAACAAACGTTAGTCGTTAGAAATTAGAATCCTACATTTGATTCGTCCTTTTGGTTCTTTTGTTTTTCGGCTCTTTCAGTCCTTTCTTTATCTCCCCCTATCAAGAGCATCTCTAACATGTTCTCCATGTTCTCCATGTTCTCCATGTTCTCCCCCTGTCTTGAGCATTTATGTTCTCCCCCTTTGTGATACGATTATTATTTTCTGTTCTCCCCCTTTTTGTCACAAATTGTCAAACAGTGAACATACTAGACAAAAGGAAATCACTAACAACATTAGTTCATAGAGAAAGAGAGATAAAAGCTCAGTTCTGGTATATAACAAAAAATGCAGATTGCGTACCTGTACCAGAAAGCAAAAATCATATAATTTCTTGAAACAAATCCAGATTTTTGAATCTTTTCAAATACCGATTTGTATTCCATCAAGAAATCTATTTAAGTGCTTTGAAAAACAATGAATTCACATAGATGTCATTCAATCCAATTAATTATAAAAATTAAAAAGATTTACTCCTAAATCATGAAAAACAAAGATAAAACATTATAAACAGTTTTTCATGTTATATTCATCAAATACAAGTCATCAAAAATAATCTTGAGATCCAAACTCTATCAAGATGTAACGGATTTACAAAGATGACTTACGGAGATTTCCAAATGACATCAATTCTGAATTCTACCCTTTCAAATTTGAGATAAGCACTAAAATACCTAAGGGTGGCTCTTTGAGCATCTTTCAACTATCCCACCTTATACCAACCAGGAGATTGTTCAAAATAAGAGCTTTAAATTTAAATCTCCGAATGCTTCAACTAAACAAAATTTCATAAATATTTTTCAAGCATCCATAACATGTGGTAGCTTCACACACAGACCGGACGACCGGGGTGGCAGCTCTTTCCAACATGTGGTGGTAGTTTTCACACTCCTTTCGGATGTAACTCTTTCCACATCTTTTACAATTCATTTATTTACCCTTGTAAGAATGCAATCTCTTACGTGAAAGAATTAAATTCCAAATTTTAGTCTATCGGTTGTCTCACATTTATCACAAAGAATTCACACAACCGAGATAGATTAAGCATCTAAAGATCACACATGATTTCTAAAATTTGATGCTTATAATATCAAAAACTCCTATAATAAAGTATCTTCAAGATTATGATTATGGAGTAAAGTTGATAATCCATATAAAATTAATTTGGAGTGAATAACCGTGAAGCCCCTTTTTATTCAATGCACTTGTTCATTAAAAACCTTTTGTTCAAGATCAAAACATAAAACCAAGAGCATTGAAAAAACATGTAATGCAAAGATTAAGAAAAATATGAAGGGAAAACCAATCAAAGCATTACATACAGTCATAAGCTAATTAGAACTTAAGACAAGGAAAGATATCACCTTTCCGAATCCAAAATCGCTGGATTTTGGGTTGTCCTGATTCGTTGTGGCCGGGGGTTGTCCGCTTTGACTGTTGGTCCACCTTAGGTCTTTGCCTCGTAGAAATCCACTTGTATGATTGATGTTGTGGCTCGAACCTTTGGTGGGTTGAGTGAACTCCTTTGACTTGATGTGTCTTTTGATTCCGTTGAGTTCGCTCCGTAGATGAAGTTGCCGAAGGACTCTTCTTTCCTTTTTCCGGGCAATTCTTCACCAAACGTCCTTCAAGTCCACATAAGTGGCAAGTTCTTCCTTTCAATTTCATTGTGGAACTTGAAGCATGCACAGTTTGGTCCTTTTTGAATCCCAAACCAACCTTGCTTGTTTGACCTAATCCGGACATACAATCATGTTTCTTCGAACCGGTTGAAATCCTTTGTATGTCGGATTTAAGTTGATGGACTTGCTTGGTCAAAGCTTGGTTGGTAACATGAATCTCCTCAAACTGCTTTTCAAGAAAATCAATCTTGTTAATATGGGAATTAACGATCGTTTCCGATTGATTTATCTTTTCCTGGAGGATTTTATTATTATCCAACAAAAGCTCTCGTTCCTCCTCGAGATCATGAAGTTTGATCTTTAAAGCATGATTCTCGTCTTGATTCTCAAGTCGTTGCTTCCTCAACTTCTTGATATGCTTGTCCATCTTCTTAGATTCCGCAAGAAGTTGTTGATATGCCTCAACGAGTTCTTCTTCGTCCGACTCCCCCTCACTTGATGACTCTCCGTTGGATGTTGATGTTTCATGCAAAATCAAAGGAATAGAGTCAGTGATTAAAGATGATAAACAAACATTAGAAGAGGGAATTTGAGAAGCATGTAAGGCAACGACTTTTTCCTCTTTACTTGAGGTCGATTCATTAGAAGTAGAATCGTCCCAAGTTTTCGCTTGCAAAGCCTTCTTTTTATATGATTTCGGAGAAGGACATTCCGTTGAAAAATGGCCGTAGCCTTTGCATCTATAGCATTGGATTTCCCCTTCGAAATCATCTTTTTCTTTTTCTTTAGAAGGTTTTGCAAGGCTTTTGAGTTTAGAGGATTTAGAACCCGATGATCCTTTAGAAGGTTTCGTGGATGAAGATCCATCGGTTCGATTCTTCCAAAACTTTCGACGAAATTTCTTTGTGATCCGCGCCAATTGTTCTTCAAAATCGGCAAAAGAAATTTCATCGTCGGAACTCGATTCGCTATCTTCTTCCTTTGTTGATTTGAATGCAATACCTGTAAGCTTAGAAGAAGACTTGGAAGAAACTTGATTAGTAGGAAAAGTCATTTCATAAGTTTGCAAAGCGCCTACTAATTCCTCTACACTCATCTCATCCGGATGACTAACGGTTTCAATGGCGGTAACCTTTGCCCTAAACCGTTCCGGAAGAGTCCGAAGTATCTTTCTTACAATTCTCGACTCCGGGATCTTTTCTCCTAAATTAGCACAAGTATTGATTACATCTTGAAGTCTAGTGTAATAATCTGTAAACAATTCAAGCTCTTCCATACGAATAGAGTCAAATTGACTTGTAAGCATCTGGAGCTTTTGAATTTTTACAAGATTAGTACCCTCATGTGTAATTTTGAGAATATCCCAAATTTCCTTCGCGGTTTCACACGCGGAAATTCATGTGAACTCAGTCGAGGAAAGAGAATTAAATAAGGCGTTCATACCTTTCCCATTGTAAGAAGATCTTTCAAATTCCTCTTTGGACCATCTAGAGCGAGGTTTTGGGGTAGTAGAATTTCCTACTTCCTCAACAGGATGCACCCAACCGTATTCCACGGTTTGCCATACCCGCTCATCAATTGCGATGAGAAAAGCTCTCATCCGCACTTTCCAATAAGCATAATTAGTCCCATCAAAAAGAGGAGGTCTATAAATATTACCACTTTCACCCAACATGATAGATAAACCTAAAACCCGCTCTGATACCAATTGTTGGTTTTTATTGTATTAAGGATCCACAAGGATCTAAATAGGTACTATCAAACAACTAGAGGGGGGGTGAATAGGTGTAATACTTATAAAACCAAATCTCAGTGCAAAATAAAAACCAATGCGGAAAATAAAAACAGCACACCGAGATATACGTGGAAACTCCAATCCAGGAGAAAAACCACGGGACCAACACGCAATAACAATCCACTGAGAATAGAAGAATAACAAGGTGATTACCGACTCCACGGACTCAACCCCTCCTTCAGCTTCTTCGGACCTTGCGCTGACCGGTTGGATGTCCACGCAATAACAATCCACTAAGAAAAGAAGAATAACAAGGTGATTACCGTCTCCACGGATTTAACCCCTCCTTCAATTTCTTCGGACCTCGCGCTCCACCGATTGCACGTCCACTGCACACGTTCGAATCCACGAACGCCACTCGAATCCACGAGCACACGTTTCGAATCCACGAAACGCCTTTAGCACACCGAATCCACGATGCCACGTCGAATCCACGACGCACACTCAGTCGATAAGAATATTGACTTCGATGGTGATCCTTTGCTTAGATTCTCATTGAGGAACCGTAGAAGAAATCTCTAAGCAAAGATTAGATCAATTCGACAAAAGATATGTTCTTGAAAGAACCGTCGAATTGACCTAAAAGAGGCTATAAAGAAGAACGATAAAAACCTAGCCTCCAGGGTTGCTCTCAAGTGTTTAATTAATTAATCGGTAGAGAACCCACGTTTTTGAGAAACCCTAAATGTCTATTTATAGTTTAGAAACCTTTGGAAAGAGATAGGAATCAAAAACTTACCTTATCTGGAAATTTTCAGGACGGCGATCCGGATCGGATTTACTGCGATCCGGATCGTCGTAGCGAGTCAGACAATTCCAGAAAAACAAGGGTTCGGGATCCGGATTGAAATGCCCGATCCAGATCGTTCATGTATTCCAGCAAAAACCCATGTTCGGGATCCGGATCGAAATGACCTTTGATCCGGATCGGATTTGCCAATGAACAAGCACCCTTCGGGATCCGGATTGGACTGTCTGATCCGGATCCTGAACATGTCCCATGTCCAGTTTTTGATTTTTATGCAATTAAAAATTCATCCAAGTGTTTCTACACTATAAGAAAGTATTCGGATCACCACAATTATTTAGTTAAACATACCTGATCCTCTTGAATACTTTCTTCTTGAGATTGATGTAACTGATCCACAATTCTTCAACTTCAATCTTCAAGACTCAAGACACTGAGTGTCAACTTGAGCTCTTGTTGAATTTTCTCTAAGTCTTTGAATGTTGATTGACAATTTGATCCCTTTAAGACTCCGACTCAACTCACTGACTTGACTCACGAAATATGCCAACACCAAAAAGCCGTAACAGTGGGCAGGCGCGTTCCTAGTCGACAGGCGCAGGCTTGACTGGACCCTATGAGGCAGTCAGTTCGATTGGGTCTATTGAGCACCTTGGGTGCGAGTGGTCTCTTTTACTTTCATCTGTTCCACTTTTTGAGTATCTAGATAGAGGTATGGTAGCTGTAGAGTAGCTCCAGCTTTTCTTGTTCAGATTTCATTGCACTGTTATCTTTTACCTCTAGTAGACTTAGTGGGCGGACCGTTGGGCTTGTTGACGGCACCCACTGAGAACTACTATGGGAAGTAGTTCTCACACCCGTCGTGGTGTCTTTTTCCCCAGGAACTTCTTCTCCTGTTCCTGTTGCTCCAGTTGCTGATCCTTCTGACCGAGGCGAGGGAGTCGCGAGCTAGTTCCCTACCCGTCATTGGAGTGTAGCGGTACCCCTTCAGAGGAGAGCTTCAGTAGATTAGTTTACTTCTTTTTCCTCTGTTGAGAGACCTTTGTTGTGAGGTATAGAGTTGTACTTTATTTTACAGTTTGAGAGACTGTTGTAGTGAGGATGTTCTTGTATCGAGAGTCTGTACACTGATGTATTTATTGGAGTTACCTCCCTTTTGAGTTTTGTATCAGAGGACTTTGTATACGATCGTTTTTGGGAGATGGTTATTGTATTGTTTTCAGTTGTACAGTGTTTGGTTTTCAGTTTTTAGTAGTTTACTTTCCACTCTGATATCTGTATACTGTAGTTGATTCTTTCTGCAGGTTAGACGCTTCGTCTGTACGGCAGTTTCCGTACATACGGCGGATCTGTTGGCGAGCCCGGGTCGCAGTTTCGACCCCGGGGCGTGACAGATTAGAGTGGTATTAGAGCCTAGGTTGTAGGTCGTGGTGGACTTAGAAACCCTAGGCTTGTGGTTGGATATTAGGATGACTACGTGAGAGTCGTGACTTTTAGCGAGAGTCCTGATTGAGTTTTTACCTCTCCCAAGAGACGGGATGAGTGTTTGGCATGCTTATATTCCTAAGCGACTATGTTGGCTGCCGACAACATAATACTCTGGAATGGATGACATGTCTTAGACTTTCGCTGGATTGGGTAGTATGGTTGTTGTGTCCTGACGTTTGTTATTGTGCAGCGGATTGCGATACCCCGGAGACGTCGTGTTGTGAAGAGGACACACCCCTCTCCTGATGAATACCCCACAGCGGGAGGCTGAACTATCAGAGTCGCGCAGCGGAAGCGTGGTGGGCCCATAACCCACAGGTCCCAGGATCGAAAACTTCAATAGGCTGAGCCTAGAAGAGCCTAGAATCTGTTCTTGTTTGATTGGGGTTCTAGGCACCGGTCTATCGGGATTTTCAGATTTTTGCCGCGTCAGTCGGTTCTTCTCGCCTATGAGTGGGGTGTTATTGTGGGAGCCGTTTGGAGTGACGGCGGGTCCCAGCTGTGTGGGTATTTTTCCCTGGCTGAGTTACCAGGAGGGCATTTTTCCCTGGCTGAGTTACCAGGAGGGCATTTTTCCCTGGCTGAGTTACCAGGAGGGCATTTTTCCCTGGCTGAGTTACCAGGAGGGTATTTTTCCCTGGCTGAGTTACCAGGAGGGCATTTTTCCCTGGCTGAGTTACCAGGAGGGCATTTTCCCTGGCTGAGTTACCAGGAGGGCATTTTCCCTGGCTGAGTTACCAGGAGGGCATTTTCCCCTGGCTGAGTTACCAGGAGGGCATTTTCCCTGGCTGAGTTACCAGGAGGGCATTTTTTCCTGACTGAGTTACCAGGAGGGCATTTTCCCTGGCTGAGTTACCAGGAGGGCATTTTTCCCTGGCTGAGTTACCAGGAGGGCATTTTCCCTGGCTGAGTTACCAGGAGGGCATTTTCCCTGGCTGAGTTACCAGGAGGGCATTTTTCCCTGGCTGAGTTACCAGGAGGGCATTTTTCCCTGGCTGAGTTACCAGGAGGGCATTTTTCCCTGGCTGAGTTACCAGGTGGGCACATGCCCTGGCCGAGTTACCAGGAGGACACTTTCCACTGGCCGAGCTACCAGATGGATACATTGCCCCTGGCTGAGTTACCAGGTGGGCACATGCCCTGGCTGAGTTACCAGGTGGACACATGTCCTGGCCGAGTTACCAGGAGGACACTTTTCACTGGTCGAACTACCAGATGGATACATTACTCCTGGCTGAGTTACCAGGTGGGCACATGCCCTGGCTGAGTTACCAGGAGGACACATGCCCTGGCCGAGTTACCAGGAGGACACCTTCCACTGGCCGAGCTACCAGATGGGTACATACCCCTGGCCGGGTTACCAGGTGGGTACATGCCCTGGTCGAGTTACCAGGTGGTTGCTTTGCTGAGATTGAGATGGTCTAACAGGACGCCGAGATTTGGTGGCGTCAAGTTCGTCCTGTTGGACTACCAGGAGCTCGGTTGTTGACTTGGAACCAGTTTCGTGCTTTGCGGCTCAGGGCCTTCTTTCCTGACAGTGTTGTCACGCCCCGGGGGTTTAATTTCACGGAAACGATTCACAAAAGGTATGGGTTTGGCGTGTATAATTTTTTTTTGAAAAACCTTCTTCCCCGGCGCATGCCCAGACCCGCCGCATATACAGGATCACTCTGCAAACGGACAGAGTCTCCCCTGTATATGCACGGCGTCGCGACACATACAATGTCCAAAAACGGATAATCATTCAATCACAACGGTTCAAACATACGTCCATTCACGAAATGCTAAATAAATCTCACGGCCGATCAGTTTAAAAGGATAAATCCACAGTTGTTGAAACGGCGCCCACCCGGCGCTCATATTTTGAAAATACCTTTCGAAAGCAACATAAACCCAGAGGTTTTGGAAAACAGTGCCCACACGACACTTAGGTTTTAAAATCCCTTTTCGAAATCCATAAATCCACAAGGTTTTGAAAACGGTGCCCACACGACACCTAGGTTTTGAAATCCAGTTTTTGCAATCTTTTCTTTGGTTTGCTCTTTGATTTTCTTAAAGCGGCCAACAGAGATGAAAAAGGAATTAAATAATTCAAAAACTACCATGCCGACATCCACACCGACCCCACGAGGGTATCGAGAACCGCACGACAGTCTACCATGTAAATGAAATGCGAAGGGGAAAATAGAAAGTACTGTTCGGGGTCACCAGAGACCCAAGAACTCCTGCCGCGGCCTCACCGTCGCCTAACTTTCCCCCCTGGAGGACCCTGTCGCAAAGTGGGAAGTCAGCGACTAAACAATAATGATAATAACAAAGCAGGAAAGGAAGCCAAACCCCACAGTAAAACTATCCGGAGCAACCACTCGACTCACTGGAAGAGTGACACGCGAACACATGTAACACCTGCAACATCTGTAATGCCTCTAACACCTATACACCTTGATCTCGCCGGGCACCTATCCCGACAGATCGCACCGCTCACACCTTGGGGCACCTGACCTCGTCGGACACCTATCCCGACAGATCGCACTTTTTCCCCCACCTTTTGCTGCCTCAAACCCCACACCTACGGGGGCCCCCACCACTTCACCTTGTGGGTTAACACGGGTCGAAGACCGCTTTCCCGGAAAAGAGCACCCTTTGCGGTGGCCAAACCGCGGGTGCGCGTGTCGCAACCACGAGCTCAAAAACCCGGACACAGGACAATATCGCAAACATAGAGACCGTCAGCGTTAGTATTACAAATATGCAGTTAAACAACTATCCAAGAATACCGAGTCTATACTTAGTCTCAGAGACAATTCTTTAATCACAACAGTCAGTGTCCGACATCCACGGAGATACCACACTTAGCTACAATGAATGAAATGAGTAAGGCATGGAAGCGTAGAACGCGAGTGATCGGGGGAGCGGGGGGAAAGTATAGGTTCCGTTTCTCGATAGTTGGATGAGTGCTATGCTAGCGGAGTTTAGAACTGACTTGTGTTGTGTGTGTATACGGGTTAAGTTTCGTTTCCCGGTTTAGCTCGGTTGTCGTGCTTGTGTAGTCGTGCTGTTTTGGCTCGTGTAGTGGTGTTGTTGTGGAGGCTGGGGTCGCGGCCGGCTGCCACCGGGGTATTGAGGGTTGCTAGGAATCAATGGATTAAGCAACCAGCACGGGACACGGTGGGCCTGCTGACGGTGTTCATGCACTTGGTGCGACTGTTAACACAGCAGATCGTGCGTCGGCTTTTGTTTTCCGAACCCCTTCCTCTGCCAACGTTCTGGTCGTCATTAGTACCGGTGACTGGTGGTAGTGTAATCCGCCGATGTCTGTTAGGGTGTCGGCCACTTTGTCGGTTGTTAGAGTGTCTGCTGGGTTGTCGGTCGTGGGCAACCGGGTAGCCTCTCGTCTAGATTTGCGCATTCGGGGTCTGCGGGTTTTAAGTTACAGCCGATAGTCGGCCGATTCGTGTTGCATCTTGGATAGGGTAGGGGTGGGTACGAGGACTCTTCCCCTACGGTTGTTACCCATGGTGCGGCTCTTTGCTGTGATCACTGCGATGGTTGCAGAAATCGTCATGGTGGGGTCTTGGGGTTCCCCTTTAGGTTGAGAAAGGAGACCACCGGGGCTAGTAAATCTTCTTCGTTTGGGCTCGTTTTGGGGTCAGAGAGGCCGTACCTCGCTTCGCACAAGGGTGCGTAAGTGGTGACTTTTACAAGGGGGTCTAGCTTTGACGCTGGGTGGTGCCGGGTGGCTCCTTTTAGTGGGGTTGTGGTGGTAAAGCTTTGAGTTGGGTTTCTGTTTTCTGCACAAGTGTGTCGGTTCGGTTGTCCTGCTGGTGGGTTGGCGTGTGATCCCTCGAGTGCGTTTAGTGAACCTAGGCAACTTTGGACAGGGTTCTTCTTGCGGTTTTCGTTGCTTGTCCTCTTCCGACCCTTTTGGTTTCAGATGGGTAGTCTTCAGTACCTGGAGGTCATTGTTGAGCGGACCTAGAGCTTAGATTTTCTTCTAGTTGGGAGTGTCACTGTTGGTCTGGAAGTTTACCGCTCGATTCGATGCCCGGTGCTTGGTGTGGCAACGGTTTGGGACCGAGAGTTAGTGGCAATTTAGAGCGTCGCACCCCGTCGGTGCCAGGACGGAAGTAGGACCTTACCTTGTGGGTTTTGTCGCCAGCTTCCCATGACTAAGGCATAGCCTTGAGGCTTGGTTTGGGAGCGTTGTGGATTGCGATCTTTTGGGGCTGGTATGAGTCAAGGGGGGGGATCTGGCGACTACTCGGAGTTTTGGTACTGGTCACCTTCGGCTAGGAGGCCCTGTATGCAGCCCTTTCTGTGGGGTAGACCTTGTGGTAGGTCTTAGAGCTGAAACCTAACGTTAGTCTTGACCGTCGCCTCGGTAGGACTGGGGTACCTCAACGCATCGCGAGACTTTGTTGCTGACTTCTCAGCACCGGCTGAAGTGGGGTGCGGGCCGGTGGCGTTATGACGAGAAATTCCGAGTCAGGAAGCAGGATTACGACGAGGTGCTAGGAATGGAGTGGTTTGCGAGGTATCAGGTGGATGTGTAGTTACTTGGTTTCAGTGAGCCTAGCGACTCGACCCTCTGCATCACTCACTAACACCCCCCGTTGTAGGGGGGTTCCTTCCGACGATCTTTTGACTGAACTGCCGGGAATACTCCCGAGCGAGAGGTCATCCTCTCTTTCGAGCTTCCACCAGACGCGCAACCTATCACTTAGGCGCCTTGCGGAATGGCTTCACGGGACTGAGGGAATCTAAGGCACAACAAGGAGTTTTTTCTGATTAAAGGGGTCATCAGACCGAGTGTGTCGCCTTGGGGCGCACCCGTGCGTTTCGTGCGAAAGAAGAACGGAAACCTACGCCTACGCATCGACTTCAGGGAGATAAATAAGGTTGTAGTGAAGAACAAGTTCGGGATTGATGACCTCTCCAATCAACTGCGAGGAGCACTTACGGATTTTTCTCCGGAATCTCAGGGACCAGAAGCTGGTTGCTAAATTTAAGAATGTGAACGGAACTGCCCGACATACGATCCGTAACTGGCAGCAGTCGCCTTCGTTTTAAAGCTTTGGAGACACCACCTTTTGGAGTTCGTTGTGATGTGTTTTCGGATCGCCAAAGTCTTAAGTTCTGTTCACATAGAAGGATTTGATTTTTTTTTTTGCGGCGCATCCAGGTGACACGAAGATGTACAAGGACCTCAAGCAAAATTTTTGGTGGACTAAACCAAAGGGGGATGTAACATAGTTCACTGCTCGCTGTCTAGATGGTTAACAAGTAAAGTTCGAACTTCAGCGCCCAGCGGGGAAAACTACAATCTCTACTTGTGCCAGAGTGGAAATGGGAGCGAACCAGCATGGAATTCGTCACAGGTTTTTCTGCATCGCATCAAGGGCACGATGCCGTTTGAGTCACAGTGGATCGACTGACGAAGTCGACTCTCTTTCCACCCATCTGTACGACGTGGACCAGAGACACTCAGCTGGTGTCGAACCTTTGGCAGAATCTACAACGAGCTCTAGAGACTAAACCACACTTCAGCACGGCGTTTCACCCCCCCAGACCGACGGACAGTCCGAGCAAGTGAACCGAATTCTCGATGATGTGCTCCGAGCCTGCGTACTTGACTTGGGTGATGGATGGTCACTACTTTTGAGCTTAGAGAGGACCTGAGCTTCGACGGAACACCGGTGCGGATCTTAGCACGAGAGGACAAAAAGGATTGCGCAACCGGACGACCCCCCCCATGTGAAGGTGCTGTGGAGCAACCAGGAAGAACGTGAAGCGACTTGGGAACTGGAGTCAAAGATGAGCGAGTGCTACCCAGATTTATTCGTGGCGGACCGGGATTAAGTTTCGAGGACGAAACTTCTTTTAAGTGGTGAGTGATGTAGAGTCCTGGCGTTCCAATGCCTTTGTATACCTTCTTTTTATGACGGGATTGTTAGGAAAACTTTTCACTGTGTTTTCTGCAAAAAACTGGCCTGGACCGCGAGTATTTTTCTTCGGTTGAGCTCGGAAAACGGAGGACGGCAAAGCGAACGGATTCGGATTCCGATTTACGGATCTCCCGGAATGGGGGTCAAAGCGTTTGCCTTTGAGTGGTGCATCGGAATCCGCGCTAAGTGGCCGGCACGCTTTTCGAGGTGATCGGACGGGATCCTTCTATGATCGGACTTTTCATCTTTTATGTTTTTGGATTTTTGTTATTTATTTGGTAGTACGTCGACCCTTCGGTTTTTCTGTTATGGGTCCTAATTGAATATTTTTAGTTGTTAAGGGGGGGTTGGGAATTCGAGAATTTCTGGGCTGATCGTCGGGGTTTGTGGATATTTTTAGGTGATAGGGGCCGCAAAATGATGAGCGGCGGCGTGATCGGATTTGATTTTGGACTCCGGGACCTCCCAGAATAATTTTTCGAAGTTTTTAGCGGTTTCGGGTGCATCGAAAGGCGTGCGGGCAATCGACACGTTTTTCGAGGAAAAAAAAATTGGACCGCTGGTTCGCACCTGATCATTTAGGTTTCGACTTTGGGGATTTGAACTTATTTTTCCTACTTCTCATCCCTTTGGGTTCGTGCGTTAGGGCTCTCCTGAGGAGTGCGGGAGAAACCCCAACCCTCCTACCTTTTTTTCACCATCCGACGTTGGGCATGAAGGAACGGAGCGATCGAGGGAGGAGAAGGAAGAACGGGGGAGAACTTTACGTTGGAGACGAGAGGGATGATCCTCTTCCCCTTTCTCGCAGGATCGGTAAGTGACCGTGTAGTGTTCTGTTTGCAATTTCTGTAGGGTCGAGGGTTGGGCGAGGGTCGTCCGGGTGTCGCACGCCGTGTGGGCTTTGTGGTAACGGGAAGCCGCCGCCGCCGTCGTTAAACGGGAGGCCGCCGCCGCCGTTACCATGCCCATGGAGTCGTCGCCACAGTCGCCGTGTTCGCGGGGTCATCACCGAAGCCGCGGGAGACAAAACCGGAGGGTTTACTGTTCACCCGTACGGCTGCACCACCCCGCGGTCCACAGGACCTATCGTGCACCCGGCGCACGGCTCCCGGGCCCAGGGGCGCAGACCCGGTGCACAAGGGCGTGCACCAGGCCGCGCGGTCCACCGCCGCAGGCGTGCACCCGGCGCACGGCTCCCAGGCCCAGGGGCGCGGACCCGGTGCACGAGGGCGTGCGCCAGGCCGCGCGGTCCACCGCTGCAGGCGTACACCCGGTGCACGCCCCGTAGCCCAACAGTGTGGACCCGGTGCGCGCTTCGGCTCGTGCGCGGCCCGGCCCATGCCGCAGCGGTCTACCGCTGCGGCGTGCGCCTGGTCTGCGCCGCTGCCGCTTGCTGCCGTGGACCCGGTCCACGCCTGGATCCGTGCACCTGTCTCCAGAAAAAGAGCCCAGAAGCCCCGTTTTTGGCCCGTTTCGCCCCGTTTTTGAGTGTTTTTGACCGCGACGATGTTATTAACGATACTCCTCACTGTAGTTCTTTCCGGGCACAAGGTGGGAGTGTCTTTAACTGGAGTTTTCCGCACACCTCCTTCTTCGCGTTTCAGGTGGGTACATCCTTAGAACCCCTTTATGCCCATTTTCGTTACTGTCATGATTATCGTGTGGTGTGTACTCGGCTCATTATTGTCGGTTACGTTTTGGGTACTTGGTTCATTATGGTTGGTTTCGTCTTGAGTACTTGGTTCATTATTGTTGGTTTCGTTTTGGGTACTTGGTTCATTATTGTGGGTTCCTTTGAGACTAAGTATAGACTCGGTATTCTTGGATAGTTGTTTAACTGCATATTTGTAATACTAACGCTGACGGTCTCTATGTTTGCGATATTGTCCTGTGTCTGGGTTTTTGAGCTCGTGGTTGCGACACGCGCACCCGCGGTTTGGCCACCGCAAAGGGTGCTCTTTTTCGGGAAAGCGGTCTTCGACCCGTGTTAACCCACAAGGTGAAGTGGTGGGGGCCCCCGTAGGTGTGGGGTTTGAGGCAGCAAAAGGTGGGGGAAAAGGTGCGATCTGTCGGGATAGGTGTCCGACGAGGTCAGGTGCCCCAAGGTGTGAGCGGTGCGATCTGTCGGGATAGGTGCCCGGTGAGATCAAGGTGTATAGGTGTTACAGGCATTACAGATGTTGCAGGTGTTACATGTGTTCGCGTGTCACTCTTCTAGTGAGTCGAGTGGTTGCTCCGGATAGTTTTACTGTGGGGTTTGGCTTCCTTTCCTGCTTTGTTATTATCATTATTGTTTAGTCGCTGACTTCCCACTTTGCGACAGGGTCCTCCAGGGGGGAAAGTTAGGCGACGGTGAGGCCGCGACAGGAGTTCTTGGGTCTCTGGTGACCCCGAACAGTACTTTCTATTTTCCCCTTCGCATTTCATTTACATGGTAGACTGTGGTGCGGTTCTCGATACCCTCGTGGGGTCGGTGTGGATGTCGGCATTGTAGTTTTTGAATTATTTAATTCCTTTTTCATCTCTGTTGGCCGCTTTAAGAAAATCAAAGAGCAAACCAAAGAAAAGATTGCAAAAACTGGATTTCAAAACCTAGGTGTCGTGTGGGCACCGTTTTCAAAACCTTGTGGATTTATGGATTTCGAAAAGGGATTTTAAAACCTAAGTGTCGTGTGGGCACTGTTTTCCAAAACCTCTGGGTTTATGTTGCTTTCGAAAGGTGTTTTCAAAATATGGGCGCCGGGTGGGCGCCGTTTCAACAACTGTGGATTTATCCTTTTAAACTGATCGGCCGTGAGATTTATTTAGCATTTCGTGAATGGACGTATGTTTGAACCGTTGTGATTGAATGATTATCCGTTTTTGGACATTGTATGTGTCGCGACGCCGTGCATATACAGGGGAGACTCTGTCCGTTTGCAGAGTGATCCTGTATATGCGGCGGGTCTGGGCACGCGCCGGGGAAGAAGGTTTTTCAAAAAAAAATTATACACGCCAAACCCATACCTTTTGTGAATCGTTTCCGCGAAATTAAACCCCCGGGGCGTGACAGATTAAGATGGTATCAGAGACATTCACCAGCCGGAAATGTGAGATGAGTCTCGGCTGAGCCAGGGTTATATAACGGGTAGAGCGAGGCTCCCCGGCTAATGACCATTGTGAGTGGAGTGCAGCTCCTCACAAGGTCTGCTAAGGCTAGCGAGACGAGTCTCACATCGCCTGGTGCTTGTGAGTGTGGTTGAGCCTGACGTGGACGTCAGGGCTTAAAGGGGGGAAGAATGTGACACCCTCAGAATTTGGATTAGTCCTATATATAAATGATATAATATGACTAAAATCTCTAACCCGGCTATAGCATTTTGGATGGTAGCAAAATCCAAGAGGAACATGAGAGTTAAGCGTGCTAGAGCTAGAGTAGTTCTAGGATGGGTGACCCCCTGGGAAGTGGGGCGTCACAAGTGTAAGCAGAAACTGGAAGGGGATCTTAGACTCCTGCAGCAGGGGAGTCGACCTCTTTTGGAGTATGTTCGCGAGTTTTGCGATTGCTGAGCCGGGTACCCTTTGTCGCCTGGATGAGGCCCAGGAGGTTGAGCTAGTTGAGAAAGGACTGCATCGGAATATCTATCACTTGGGGTATTCTCGGCGGGTGCCGACGTTAGATGCAGCGATTGAGCATGCTTAGCGGGTTGACCGAGGATCAGTGATCATGTCAGAGATAGACGGAGCGCCAGGGACCAGCTCCGGGGAGAGGCATCCAGTGCCGCCTGAGTTTGGACAGTCGAGTAGATCGAGACCCCGGGGCCGCCACGATTCCAGTCTGAGGGTCGTGAGTCTCAGAGGAGACAGAGATCAGAAGGTTCTCCACCGCCGATGTATCAGCAGCAGCAGCGGGATGACTGTGTCCATTGTGGTAGGCCGCACTTTGCGCCGCAGTGTGACCACAGGCAGGAAACAGATCGGGGTCTTGTCCTAAAGCGGGATCATCAGTCGCTTGGGCAGCTTCGGCTCCTCCTCCTCCGCTCTTCCAGACAGGCGGAGCTTCGGCAGGTTATGGCCAGATAGTTAGGGCCACTTCTTCGCGGTAGTCCGACGGACGACCACCCCCGAGCGGGAGCGTCTATGTCGCACAGGATGAGGATTCGGGGGCGGCTAGCCACGTGGTGGCAGGTATTAATCTTATCTCCCCTACACGCACTTGAGCGTTATTTGTTACCGGAGCAGCATCGCATTCATTTCTTCTGTAGGGCATTTGCATTGTTGTATGGGCTAGAGATAGGACCCTTAGCTTGTGCTCGTGAGGTTCAGATACCTGATCACGTGTTGCACATAGATGGGTGTTGTTGGTCCTGCCCAGTGCAGTAGGGCCCTGGTTTTTGCCTGTTGATCTTTTGGCCCTTCCTCAGCTCCGGGATTCCGAGGTAGTGTAGGGTATGTTACTGTGAGGATCTAAGGCCTTGATGCTTGAGTGATACCACACCGTTGATACACGGTGGTGATGCCACACCGTTGATACACGGTGATGATGCCACACCGTTGATACACGGTGGTGATGCCACACCGTTAATACACGGTGGTGATGCCACGCCGTTGGTGCACGGCAGTGATGCCACGCCGTTGGTGCACGGCAGTGATGCCACACCGTTGATACACGGTGATGATGCCACACCGTTGATACACGGCAGTGATGCCACACCGTTGATACGCGGTGATGATGCCACACCGTTGATACACGGCAGTGATGCCACACCATTGATACACGGTGATGATGCCACACCGTTGATACACGGTGGTGATGCCACACCGTTGATACACGGTGGTGATGCCACGCCGTTGGTGCACGGCAGTGATGCCACGTTGTAGGTATACAACGGTGAGAGTTTTGTGGATGTTTTGGACTTTGACCGCGAGTTTGGGCATAAGCTTTATGATCGCCTTGTGAGCCAGTTTCCAGTCCCGTTCACCGACGGTTTGGTTTCCGTCAGGGTGTTCTTTATTAGTTAAGGGATCGACTTCGACCCGTGGGTCCGTTGGGGTTATGATAGCATTTTGAGCGACCAACTGTGGCACGAGATTGTGTCTCTTGTGGATCCCTTCTGAGGGTAGCCTCAGTTGTGTTGTCCACTCGAGTGGTTTCGGATCGGGAGGTAACCGAGTGAAGACCCCAGCGTATTGGATTCCCTTCCTTATTGGATTAATTTGCGGGTGTGCTCGGGTCGTCTTGTTGAGGTTGGCACCATGTTGTGGTTTGGTCCGTGTTACACTTGTGGTTATTTCAGTTTCCCCCAGCCTTTTAGTGGAGCCCTTTAGTTTTTCACGTCTCAGCTCAGTAGTGATGTGTTTTTCCTCGCCCGTGATTGACTTGCCTCTTGAGATCTGTGATTGTTGGAGTACGAGGGACGCCCGTAGCAATTTCTGGCTCGAGAGATGAGAGAATTGTACATCGGGTCATACCGTACTTGTTGATGTTGTTGCGGAGTAATCACGAGGAGCGAGTGGGGTTTAGGGAGCTGGAGGCGTATTGTTAGATACCTAGTCGTGGTATTCTTGACTCCTGATGGGCTTGATCTAGTTTCGAGGATGAAACTTTTATTTAGTGGGGGAGGATGTGAGGTCCCGGAATCCCCCGCGTAGGAGTTGCTGGTTGTTGGGCAGCTTTTAGTGGCCGTTGGGGGTGTTTGTGCGCGTGTCGGGCCCAAGAAATGGGTTTGTGATGCAATTTGGGATTTAGTTGCATCACTGGAGGCCTGCGTGATGTGTCGGTGGTGTTTGCGCGCATTTTGGACACAAGTGTTAGACTTCGGGCTGATAAGGAGACCCCGTGGGAATTTGGGGGACCCGTCGGGTGTTTGGAAGTGATTTCGCGCGATTCAGATGTCAAAATTGGACTCCGGGCAAATTCTGGATTAATGTTACCTCTCCGGCTGCCATCGGGAATTTTTTAGAGTTGTATTTTGGCAAATCGGACTTCAGATTTGGACCCGGCGTGGAGAATCGGATCAAGTGGGCTATCCGGGGGCACTCCGCAATTTTCGGATGAGAATTTGGGAAATTGGACATCGTTTTTGGATTCAGCGCGCGAAATCGCTAGGAATGGACTATTTATTTGTTGGATTTGGAGCCCGGATGAAGTGCGCATTTTTCGAGGCAACGCGGCACGAATCTCGAGACGGCACGGTTATCGAGGCAGGCGCGCGGCTCGAGGAGCGTACGGACGCGACAGGGGGGCACGCTGACGCGCCTTCGGCACGGAACGCACGGGGGCCGCCACGTGGCGGGCCCCCGTTGGCGCCCGCGCGGGCGCTGGGGCACGCGCGCCCGTGTAACGGGCGCGTGTCCCGCGCCTGCGCGTGGTGCGGTGCAACGCGCCCGTGTGGCGGGCGCGTTGCCGTGCGCCACATGGCGCGCTGGGCGCGTGCGTGGACCCGGCGCACGCGCCCAGCCCTGTGGACCGGCCGGTTGGAGCCCCCGGTTGGTTGGCGCCGTGGACCAGGCCCGTGGACCGGGACCGTGGACCACCCTCTTTCTCCCCTTTCTCTTTTTCTTCTTCCTCCCCGCACCGCCATTGTTTCTCCCTTCTTTTCTTTCTTCTGCACCCGAGAGCGAGAGGGAGTGAGGGAGGAGGTTGCGTGAGGTGCGGCGGCGCGTCGTAGACCTCGTTTTGCGTACGAGGTCGCCCGGCGGAGCGTTTCGGCGACGGCGGCGCAATGGGGTAGGTCCCGTGTGTTGGTTTTTCTGTATTTTTGTACAATTTTTGGAGCGTTCTTTTAGACTGTTATTGACCCTCTTGCTCTTTTCTGTGTTGGGCACCGTGCACCGTTTTGCGTGCGGACTCCGTTTTGCGTGCGGATCCTGGCACCGTGCACCGTTTTGCGTGCGGACTCTGGCACCGTGCACCGTTTTGCGTGCGAATTCCGTTTTGCATGCGGATCCTGGCACCGTGCACCATTTTGCGTGCGGACTCCGGCACCGTGCCCTATTTTGCGTGCGGACTCCGTTTGGCGTGCAGATTCCGGCACCTTGCTCCGTTTTGCGTGCGGACTCCGGCAGCGGACATCGTTTTGCGTGCGGATCGTGTGGAGGCCAATTGCAAGTGTCTACGAGCAATTGGTGGCAAATCGAGGTGGGTGGCCTTATCTCCAAGTTTTACGGACTGTACATTAATTCTATTGATGTAGGACTATGCATGATAGTTTATTTCCTTGTGTAACATGCTAGATTGTTGGAATGGTTATTCCTCTTTATCATCTGTTAATACAGCTATCTTGGAACTTGACCTAGCACCCCCGTCATATGTTGCATGTGTAACCAGACCAGTAGAAAACCCTCACTTGGGCTAGGGTTAATTATGTTTAGACACCCACACTGTTCTGCTATCCCTGGACATAGTGTTATCCTCGCCCGGGTAGTGGGCCGAGAGGTCGGGATTTTCTTTTAGTGTGGGATGCGTTTGCACTCGTGCTTGGGAGCAGAGTGGAGTCTGGTAGTTGGAGCGGGTTGCTTATCTGTGTCGGGAGTCGTTTGGGTAAACGGTAGTCCCGGGAGGTCTAGTATCCCTGTTGCGCTGTCGTGGGAGGGAGCCGTTGAGCAGGCGGTAGTCCCGGGTCGTCGAGTATCTTCCGGCCAGTGTTGTTGGGAACCGTTGGGGTTAACGGTGATCCCAGGTCGTTGAGTGTTGTCCGACCAGTATTGTTAGCTTGAGTTGTGGGTCGTTCCTGGCTGTGGAGTACCTCCAGCCAGTGTGCCTGGTGCTGCGAGCTGTTGGAGAGGCTAGTGTCTCGTGTTCCGTGTGAGCTGATCAGCTGAGTCGTAGAGAGTGCTCCGACTGTTGTGCGAGATATTTGGGGATCTTGAGTCCTACCGTTCTGGGAGTGAGCGTGGTTTTGGCTATAGCCTGCTTATACCAATTTGTGATACTCTATGCCGCGCCGTTTTCCTCAGTTAGAGTCGCGTCCCTGAGATGCCGCTGTGGATACGATGGGCCTGTTGAGGCAGTTTTGCGCGAGGGGTGAGTTAGTCGGGCAGGACGCCCCACGTAAATCCCGTCCTCATGGGGATGTGTGGTAGTGGGCAGGCGCGTTCCTAGTCGACAGGCGCAGGCTTGACTGGACCCTATGAGGCAGTCAGTTCGATTGGGTCTATTGAGCACCTTGGGTGCGAGTGGTCTCTTTTACTTTCATCTGTTCCACTTTTTGAGTATCTAGATAGAGGTATGGTAGCTGTAGAGTAGCTCCAGCTTTTCTTGTTCATATTTCATTGCACTGTTATCTTTTACCTCTAGTAGACTTAGTGGGCGGACCGTTGGGCTTGTTGACGGCACCCACTGAGAACTACTGTGGGAAGTAGTTCTCACACCCGTCGTGGTGTCTTTTTCCCCAGGAACTTCTTCTCCTGTTCCTGTTGCTCCAGTTGCTGATCCTTCTGACCGAGGCGAGGGAGTCGCGAGCTAGTTCCCTACCCGTCATTGGAGTGTAGCGGTACCCCTTCAGAGGAGAGCTTCAGTAGATTAGTTTACTTCTTTTTCCTCTGTTGAGAGACCTTTGTTGTGAGGTATAGAGTTGTACTTTATTTTACAGTTTGAGAGACTGTTGTAGTGAGGATGTTCTTGTATCGAGAGTCTGTACACTGATGTATTTATTGGAGTTACCTCCCTTTTGAGTTTTGTATCAGAGGACTTTGTATACGATCGTTTTTGGGAGATGGTTATTGTATTATTTTCAGTTGTACAGTGTTTGGTTTTCAGTTTTTAGTAGTTTACTTTCCGCTCTGATATCTGTATACTGTAGTTGATTCTTTCTGCAGGTTAGACGCTTCGTCTGTACGGCAGTTTCCGTACAGACGGCGGATCTGTTGGCGAGCCCGGGTCGCAGTTCCGACCCCGGGGCGTGACATGCTATGCCTGCCATGCCCTTAACCTAGTGCCACTAGTAAAACTGATACTGCCTGCTGTGCCTGCCAAATCGGGTAAGCGGGCCAACGCATAACACCGATAGGGGATAGGAGTCTCAAGGACTCAAAGGTGCCTGCCAAATCGAGTATGCCAGCTTACGCATAACACCAATAGGGGATAGGAGTCTCAAGGACTCAAAGTCTGTATATCGCACACTCCGGAGTGGCACTCGAGGGGAGCGACCCACACGAGTAAAGTGCCTGAGTAATAAGTATCCTGGTAGTATAAGTCAGCAGGATTGGATCACGACTCTGATCAAAGTGGGAAAACCCATCCACTAAGGAAAGCCCGATCCCCCCAATCTGATGCAATAATAACCACCCGGTCGACCGCCCAAAGTCCGCGGTCGCCGCAATACCCTGCCATCAAGCCCAGCCTGTCCCATATCCCAAGAATCTGACTACACTATCCTAAACCCCCTGCTCGCACCCGAGCAACATAGACCGCCTGACTAACAAAGGAGGAGAAAGGGAAAAGCATGGGTTCTCCTAAGTCAAGTTCCAATAAGTAGTGTAGCAGTAAAAGATGGCCTAACTAGATGACCATACAAGCATGCAAATGTCCTTCACATAGGGTAAGTCCCTTAGGTAAGCATTTACAATTCATCATCATGAATATATGAATGCTGCAAGTTCTCGATAATATTTAATATGAATATTAGTCTTGCAATTCCCTTTATACAATCATCCTTCCTAGCTTACCTCCCAATAACATACAATTATTGTACCTTAAACATGCGTGCATTCTAATATAAGAATTAAAGAACCGTCCATCGGTTCTGGGAACAGAACACCCACCTGAAGTGCTCAATCCAAGTCAAACCTGGGGTTGGTGAAGAGCGTGGCCACTTGCTCGCACAATCCGCTGAACCCGTATCCACGGTACATGTCGCGCAAACCTCGGCTCCTTGCAATGTTCCAAAAACACTCGCGAACCCTCCTGGGTACAACAAAAGGTCCAAAGTTACACTTTATGCTAAAATATCCAAGTATACACCATCTGCTGAAACCAGCCCCGAAGATGTGCAATTTTCACCTGCAGAACGGACTCTGAAAAAGCCATCAAAAATACTGTCGCGATCGCCGCGTCGAGACCTTCGAAACGAGTACCTGCACGTCAAAATCCGAGTCTCGGAGGCCGAGTTACAAATTCCACAACACAATGAGCGCGAAAGTCCACAACAAACACAACTGTAATACTCTGCACAGTAAAGGGGAAAGAAGTATACCTTCGGGTGAATCTCAGAAAATTCCCCGAAAACACGACGGTAATCCTTGCGACTCGTAGATCCAAAGAGTGTAAAGGCACGCTTCAAACCGAGTTCGTACAACAAGTTGCACGCAAAACGGTGCACACTTACGAGTCCGCGCGCAAAACGATGCGCGGCTACCAAACCTGCACGCAAAACGATGTACGGCATTAAAACCCGCATGCAAAACGGTGCGCGCCAACACGACCTGCACGCGAAACGGTGCACGTACCTCGAATCTGCACGCAAAACGGAGCATGCATCTCTTAAGGTTGCACGCAAAACGAGGCGCGTCCAAAATGCCAGCAACAGTCCACGCAGTAAAACGGCATAGTAAAACACGGTCCCTAACACGCATGAGGGCGTGGGGTCAAATCCGAAATCCAAAAGGAAACTCAAGACTGTGCCAAAAATACCGCAAAAACAACAAACGGGACCTACCTCGACCCGTCGCGCCGTCCAAAGCGTCAATCCGACTCCTTGGAACACCTTGTGCGCTCCACGGGGTCAACGGCGTGCTCGTGCGCCCTCGAAAACCCCGCCCCGAATCGTCCTCTCCCTCTCCTGGTACGCTCGGGCGAAGCCAGAAAGGGAAAAAGGAGGAAAAAGGGGCCTTTCGGGCCCTTATAGGCCGAAAAACAACTTTCGGGCGCACCTTTCGAGCGCCCGAAAAGTTTCAGGCGGCTACAGTAACCGCCCCAGCCGCGGTCCACGCGCCCGCGCCGCGCCAGCGAGGCACCACCTCACCATCGCTCGGTCAATGGCGAGGCGACACGTGTCCCAAGACCCATGCACCGCAACCACGGACCAGTGGCAGCCAATCAGGGGCTGCCACGTGGACCGCACCCACGCCTGCTCTGACGCACGGCCACAGTGATGCGTCACATCGCGCGCTGACCCGCGAATGGGAGGCCGACACGTGGCCTGCCCCCGCTGACGCCGCGCCAGGGCCCGCGCGCCTTCCCCACGCAGGTCTGCGCCTCTGCCAGGCACGGTTCCCGAGGCGGTTCCCTGCCTGCACCGTGGTCCCGGTGCACTGCACCGGCCAACCACCAACCGCCACGCATCCCGCCATCCGGTGCACGCCGGCCCCGTGGACCGCGCTCCTACCCGCGCGCCCGCGCGCTTGCCCGCGCCCCCGCGCCTGCCCGCGGCCGCTCCGCCGCCTGCCCGAGTCCGCGCTGCCGCGCTCCGCCGCTGCCCGCAGCCGCCGACGCTGCCCCCGGCCGCCGGAACAGTGTCCACTGCCTCGAAAACCGTGCCAAGTCATCCGGACTCCGAAAGCAACACGTGAATAGTCTGTTTTTATCGTTTTCGCGTGCCGAATCCAAATCCGAAGTCCGATTTGCCAAACTCCAACTCTAAAAATTGCCGAAGGCATCCGGAAAGGTGTTCTTTTGTCCAAACTTCGCGCTGAGCCCAATTTTAATATCCATTGCGCGCAAAACCACTTCTAAGCATTTGACGGAGTCATCTGACTACTCTCGTGATCAATTAAACACTCTGAGTCCATCACTATTGTCCCATTGGTGCACAAACGCCACCGACACGCCACATAGGCCTCCAGGAGCTACTGGTCAACCAGTAATCTCGACGTGGGGATCCAGGTCCTTACACGACTGCTGCTTGGGCAGTGGAGGGATTGGAGGCACCAAGAAGATGAGTACGGTATTGGGGTTGGGGCCCAAATTATTCTGAAAGCTGGGGTCGGTGCCCAGCGGGACTGTCAACAGGGATTAGCGATACATGAGGGGGAGGGGAAAGTAAATGCTCCAGTGATTTGGTGTGTCCTTTCTATTATCGCGTTTACTTGCATGTTTTCTACTTTATCAGTCACTGACAACCCACACTGTGACAGGTCCGAGTAGGGGTGAAATTCGGGACGACGGTGAGGCATCAGTTAGAGGACGCTAGCCACGAGGGCTAGTAAACGATACGTTATTCTTTTTACTTCTGGTTATTTCTTTATACTATGGTTAGTTTAACTGTGATTCATTTACTGTGGTTTCTGATGGATGTTGGGATGAGAATTAACTTGTAATTAACTGGTGAATGATAGGATGTGTAATTGCGGCTTGTTTTCAAACGCAAACCGGTTTCAAAAGTGTTTTCAAAGCAAGTACCGTGTGGGCACCGATTTTAAAACCCGTGGATTTATCCTTTCAAGTTAAAGGCCGCTCAAAGAGTTTGCGAAAACGCTTTAGAAAACTGGGTGTCGAGTGGGCACCGATTTTCAAAACCCATGGGTTTATGCTATAGTCTTATAAGATAGCGGTGATGGTATGATTTAATATATTCTCTCCTCTTTGATTGTCTTGATTGGAATGGTTAAAGTATTCGACTTGTTGGGAACGCCGTGCATATACAAAGGAGGCTCCGCCCGTTTGGGGAGTGAATTTGTATATGCGGCGGGTCTGATACGCGCCGGAGGCATGGTTCATTTAAATGTTTTAGAAAAAAAAATGGGTACGTTTTCCGCTCTGTTAGAACCTCCGGGGCGTGACACACCTACTGCCGCACATCCACAAAAGGATGGGTCTACCGTAGGGTGTCCGTGACTGCCAAAACTGGCCCAGCCAGAGGGACTGCGTCGACAAGTCGCGATAGCTAAGTAACAGGCCCAACTCCGGAGTGGCACTCGAGGGGCGCGACCCCACCGAGGAAAGTATCCGCGCATCTCTGTCGAGCTCAATATGGCTCATGCAGGCTATAGTCCAAAACCACGATCAACAAAACCAACATCACGTCTCTAACTCACTAGCTAGAAATATCCAACAGCTAGGACTGCCGTCAACCCAACGGCTCCCCAAAACAGATCACCAAACTCACAGGTATCATAGAAAGGACCGACACCATAAGGGTTCAAAAATCCCGATAGGTTGGTGCCTAGAACCTTAATCAAACAAGAACAGAATCCAGGCTCCGCCTATCGAAGTTTCCGACCCCCTTACAGTTCGGGAACACAACTCCCTCGGCAAAACATGCGGAGGGAACTAACCAGGGCCCGAAAGTTCCAAAGGACCAACACCTACAACCCTATCAAACAAGAACAGGTTCCAGGCACGGTCCCCGTAGCTTTCGTCCCGAAACAGAAACAGAAAAGGCCCATAGAAGAATAACAACTCGACATGCAACTCACTAGCCGGGTATACTCCACAACCGGCAACAATGAAGGGTCCGAGAACCCCGAAAGACTAGAACCTACAACCCAAATCAAACAAGAACAGGCTCTAGGCATAGCCCCTCGTTGTTCTCGACCCAGAGAAAAGGCAGCCCTTAGAACCCAGACCACTCGAACCATCTCGAGTGGGTAAGTTTATAGGAAAAGGTGACATTTATTTTTGAAAGCCATTTGATCTGAGAGAAATCTATTTTTAATGATTTTTAGTTCTTTTTAGGAAAACAGTTTTAAAACAAGTTTTATATCCAAACCTCGAAGAGCTAATGCCTTCGTCCAATCAAACAAGAACAGACTCAGGCGACCCTACGATGCTTGGACGAAAACATTGGTTGACTAAAAATCAGGTGTGTCCAAAAAAGGTTCTGGGTTCAAGGTCCTGCTGACACTGGTACACAACTGCCACTATCACAGTGGCGACAGCATAAACAGGGAAACAAGACCTCCCGGGACTACCGTTTACCCAAACGGCTCCCGGCACAGATAAGCGACCAACTACATCTACCAGACTCCCCTCTGCTCCCAAGCACGAGTGCAAATGCATCCCACACTAAAAGGAAGTCCCGACCACTCGGCCCACTACCCGGGCGAGGAAGATACTATGTCCAAGAATAGAAGAAAAGTGTGGATGTCTAGAACATAAACAACCCTAGCCCAAGTAAGGTTTTTCTACTAGTCTGGTTACACATGCAACATATGACGGGGGTGCTAGGTCAAGTTCCAAGATAACTATAATTTAACAGATGGTAGGAAGCAAAGATTACATGCTAAACAAATAACACTAGGAGTATCAACTCTCACATCCTAGCATGCTACATAGAACTACCATGCATGATCCTACATCAATAGAATTACTGAACAATCCAAAGGTCTTGAAGACGAGGCCACCCACCTGAAGGCGCTATCTGTCCAAAGTCCCACAGCTGATAATACCCCGAAATCAATATATCCAGATCCAACGGGTCCAGCAATACCCGCAAACTCTCCTGGGTACAACACAAGGCTTACAGTTACACTTAAATCCCAAAATTAACCAAGTACACGCAATCTGAAAATCAGTCCCGAAGATGTGAAATTTTCACCTATAGAACGGACTCTGAAAAATCTGACAAAAATACTATCGCGATCATCGCATCGAGACCTTCGAAACGGGTACCTGCACGTCAAATTCCGAGCCCCGTAAGCCGAGTTACAAATTCCACAACGCAGGGTGCACAAAACCTCACAACATACACAACTGTAATACTCTTCACAGTAAAGGGGGATGAATATACCTTCGGGCAATCTAAGAAAAATCCCCAAAAAAATACGACAATAATCCTTACGACGCTTAGATGCAAAAAGTGTATAGGCACGTCTCAATCCGATGCCCGGGTGCGGAGATATCGCCGAAAGACCGAACCGCTGTCCAAACTCAACCACAGCAAACAATGTCACAGTAAACTCGGAAAAACACCTTAAAAAGAGCGAAACAAGGGGAAGCAGGAAATACCAAGATCGTAGATCTGTCTGTCGCTGTTCCAATGGCGCAAGAATCGCCTGAAAAGGTGGTCGGGGTAGGCCGGGGGAGCTCGCGCACCGAAACGCGACGAAATGAAACACCGTCGAAGGAGCGTCGCGACGCGCCGAAGAAAATGGAAACCTTGAAGTGCGTGCCACCAAAAATCCTAGAAATCCTCCAGAGGATGCAGAACACGAAGGGGAGCAACTTTGCTGAAGAGTCTGCGGCGAGAAGAAGCTCAAAAACACGAGAAAAAGGAAGAATAAGGCGGCTCGGGCTATTTATAGGCTGCTCAAACAAATCCAAAAATGCCGAACATATCCCTGGTTTCGGGCGCCCGAATCTTTCGGGCGCCGAAAACCGGGTGCGTAGACCCGACCAACCAGCGCCCGAAACGGGGAGGGTGCACCACGTCAGCGCACAACAGGCAACAGCCAACGCCACCCACCCACGTCGCGCCCCGTGGCCGCCCCAGAAGCTGACACGTGCCCCGGCAGCCGGTCAACGCTCGCCTGGCGCGCGCATGTGCGCGTGCTAGTGCTGCCTGCGCACCCTGCCAGGCACGCGCCCCGAGGCGCCCCGGCCTGCTCCATGGTCCTGGTCCACAGCACCGGCCACCCACAGCCCGCCACGTGTTTGCACCCATCCAGTAAGATGTTGCCACGTGGCAAAGCGCACCCACGCGGGCGCACGCCTGCCCGCCGCCGCCGCCGCCGCTGCCCGCCGGCGGCCGGAATAGTACCACCTGCCTCGAAAAATGTGCGCATCATCCGGGCTCCGAAAAATACAAGTGAATAGTCCATTTTCATTATTTTCGCGCGCTGAATCCAAATCTGAAGTCCGTTTTGCCAAATTCCAAACCTCAATTTTTCCGAAGGCATCCGGAAAGGTGATCTATTGTCCAAACTTTGCACTGAGTCAAATTTTAATCTCCGTTTCGCGCGAAACTACTTCTATACACTCGACGGGTCCTCCAATCACCCTCATGATCCCTTTTTAAGCCCGAAGTCCACCACTTGTATCCAAATTGCGCACAAACACCACCAACACACCACGCAGGCCTCCGAAAGCTGCCAAACAACCAGAAAACACAACACGGGGATCCGGGTCCTCACACA
The DNA here is from genome assembly GCA_029204045.2 of Tillandsia leiboldiana. Lineage (NCBI taxonomy): Eukaryota > Viridiplantae > Streptophyta > Magnoliopsida > Poales > Bromeliaceae > Tillandsia > Tillandsia leiboldiana. The sequence goes on from CM055065.1 coordinate 29,022,769, forward strand.
CTCGGTCTGATGAACCCTTTATCCAGAAGATCTCCTAGTTGTGCCTTAAATTCCCTCAGTTCCGCGAAAGCCATTCAGTAAGGCCCCTAAGTGATAGGTTGCGTGCCTGGTAGAAGCTCGAAAGAGAGGATGACCTCTCGCTCGGGGGTATTCCCGGCAGTTCAGTCGGGAAAACGTCTGAAGAAAATCCTTACAACCGGGGTGTCAGTGAGCGATGCAGAGGGTCAATTCGCTAGGCCCACTAAAACCAAGTAACTATACATCCGCCTGTGTGACACCCCCGGAATTTGGATTAGTCCTATATATAAATGATATAATAGGACTAAATCTCTAACCCGGCTATAGCATTTTGGATGGTAGCAAAATCCAAGAGGAACATGAGAGTTAAGCGTGCTAGAGCTAGAGTAGTTCTAGGATGGGTGACCCCCTGGGAAGTGGGGCGTCACAGTTGGTATCAGAGCCATTCACCAGCCGGAAATGTGAGATGAGTCTCGGCTGAGCCAGGATTATATAGCGGGTAGAGTGTGGCTCCCCGGCTAATGACCGTTGTAGGTGGAGTGCAGCTCCCTACAAGGTCGGCTAAGGCTAGTGAGACGAGTCTCACATCGCCTGGTGCTTGTGAGTGTGCTTGAGCCTGACGTGGACGTCAGGGCTTAAAGGGGGAAAGAATGTGACACCCCCGGAATTTGGATTAGTCTTATATATAAATGATATAATAGGACTAAATCTCTAACCCGGCTATAGCATTTTGGATGGTAGCAAAATCCAAGAGGAACATGAGAGTTAAGCGTGCTAGAGCTAGAGTAGTTCTAGGATGGGTGACTCCCTGGGAAGTGGGGCGTCACAGCCTGATACCTCGTGAACCAAACCGTGCCCAGCACCTCGTCGTATTCCTGCTTCCCGACTCGGAGTTCCCCGTCACGACGCCACCAGTCCGCAGACCACCTCTGCCGGCGCTGAGCAGTCAGCAACAAAAGTCTCGCGATGCGTCGAGGTACCCCAGTCATACCGCCCGACCCGTACCGATGAGCCCTTAAAAGTCCAAAACAACTAAACCGACGACAAGGGAAAAACCACACTAACGCCCTCATAAGGCTCCAAGAGGTGCCAACAAAACAGGCTGGGTTACTAACTACCAGAAATCCTCCCCTGAAAACAATGAACTCCCCTGTCACCAACCCGGACCGCTCCCACCCGTCACCAACATGGGCCACTTCCACCCGTGACCAACACGGGCCACAAGTCGGAGCATAAACACCATCCCGGACTACCTGCTCCGCCAGTCCGTCCTACCGAGGCGACGGTCAAAACTAAAGTTAGGCTTCAGCTCTAAGGCCTACCATAAGGTCTACCCCACAGAAAGGGCTGCGTACAGGGCATCCTAGTCGAAAGTGACCAGTGCCAAAGCTCCAAGCAGTCGACAGATCTCCTTGACCCACACCTGCCCCACTTGATCAACGACCCAAAAATGCTCCCAAACTAAGCCTCATGATTATGCCTTGGTCACGGGAAGCTGGCGACAAAACTCACAAGGTAAGGTCCTACCTCCGTCCTGGCACCGACGGGGTGCGACACTCTGATTAACCACTAACGCTCGGTCCCAATCCGTTGCCCCTCCAAGCACCGGGCATCGAATCGAGCGGTAAAACTCCAAACCAAACAGCGACACCCCCACTAGGGAACTTCTAAGCTCAAAGCCCACTAAAACAGCGGCCTCCAGGTACAATCGACTACCCGTCCGAAACCTATCGGGTCGGAAAGAAAACATGCAACGAATACAGTGAGAAAGACCCTGTGCAAAAAGGTTGCCTAGGTTTTCCAAGCGCACTTGAGGGAACACGCGCTCACCCACCCGTAGGACAACCTAACCGACCCTCTAGTGCAGAAAACAGGAACCCAACCCAGAGCTACACCACCACAACCCTCTTAAAAGAGCTAACAGGCATCACCCAGCGTCAAAAGCTAAACCCCCAATAAAAAGTTGCCACTTACGCGCACTTGTGCGAAGCGAGACCCGGCCTCTCTAACCAAAATTGAGCCCAAACGAACAAGATTTACTAGCCCTGGTGGTCTCCTTTTTCAACCCAAAGGAAAACCCCAAGACCCCCATCACGACGATCTCTACAACCATAGCAGTGTCTACAGTAAAAAGCCGAACTATGGGTAACAACCGTAGGGGAAGAGTCCTCATTCCCACCCCTACCTTGTCCAAGATGCAAAACGAATCGACCGACTACCTGCTGTAACCTAACACCAGAAGACCTAGAAGGTACAAATTTAGACAAAAGGCTATCCAGTTACCCACGACCGACAAAACGGCCGACACACTAACAAACACCGGTGGGTTACACTACTACCCGCCACCATTACTAACGATGACCAGAACATCGGCGGAGGAAAGGGGTGGGTTCGGAAAAATGAAAGCCGGCGCAACGATCTGCGGTACTAACAGCCGCAGCAAGTGCATGAACACTGTCAGCAGACCCACCGTGTCCTGTGCTGGTTGCCTAATCCACTGATTCATAGCAACCATCCAGGCCCCGGTGGCAGCCGGCCTCGATCCCAACCTCCAAATCAACCCGACTACACTAGCACAACACCCGAGCTAAACCGAAAAACAAAACTTAACAATCCCGCACTCTCGCATCTCTACGCATCTATACCCTGATCATTTCATTGGTTAGTAGCTAGTGATGATGTACCCCGTGGATGTTGGACATCGACTACTGTGGTTAAAATTGTTTCTCTCTGATACCATCTTAATCTGTCACGCCCCAGGGGTTTCAACGCGTGGAAGAAGAGCCACCGATGCTCCCAAATTCACCGTATATTTTTTTTTTTGAAACCAATCTCCCCCGGTGCGAGCCCAGACCTGCCGCATATACAAATTCACTCTGCAAACGGGCAGAGTCTCCTTTGTATATGCACGGCGTCCTGACTACAAAATCTATTTCATTCAACCTTTAACCACATTAGATCGAGTCTCAAACACATACAACCAGTCATTAAACACATACTACCATCTTTCCACAAGTGATAAAGGGGCCGACTATTTTTGAAAAGATAAAACCACAAGGTTTTAAAAGCGGTGTCCACCCAACACCGAGATTTTATTAAACCAATTTCGAAACCACATAAATCCACAGAATTTGAAAATGGCACCCACCCGGCGCCAGGTTTTATAAAGCCATTTTCGAAATCACATAAATCCACAGAGTTTGAAAACGGTGCCCACACGACACCCATATTTTTAAAGCGGTTTTCGCAACAGTTTCCTTGTTTCTTGTTTGTAGTTTGAAAACGGCCAAGTAAAGAAATAGGAACGACATTTATCCAAAAAGTTATACAAATAGCCCAACATCCACATCGATCCCACGGGGGTATCGCAATCCACATCTAGCTACCATGAGTAATAAAATGAACAAGTAAAAGTCTGCAGCCCAGAGGGCTAGAAAAATCATTCGCACGACCTCTCCAACGCCCTAGCACCCGCCCCTGGACGAACCAGTCACGGAGTGGGAAGTCAGTGACCAGAAATAAAAACGTAAGTGCAATAAGGGCTAAAAGTAAGGCAAACCACAGTAAACCTGTAGTAGCCGCTGGATTAAAATATTTTAAGGGTCTACTTTTGGTTTCGTTAATTCCGCATTTCGTTTCGGGGGCTGGAGGGTGATCGAATAATTCCTTGTTTCCGGACAGACCGTCGGGGCTCGCGGGTATTTTTAGTTAATAGGGCTCGCGAAACGGAGAACGGCGGCGAAATCGGTTTTGAATTCCGACGCCGGAATCTCCCGGAATAAATTCCGGAAGGTAACCAACGGTTCAGGTGGTTAACGCGGTTTTTCAGACAGACCGGACTCTGGTTCGCACCCGACTAGTACCCGTTTTAACTTGATCTGGGTTCATTCCCTTTACCCAATTTAACCGCTCCCGCCACCTTAATCACTCCCGCGTTTTTCCCATCGTACAACTCCCCACGAACCGCCCCCAACTTCCCACCACTTCCCCCAACTTCCCACCACTTCCCCACAACTTCCCACGAACCGCCCCAACTTCCCACCACTTCCCCCAACAACTGGCCACTCCCTACAACTCCCCTTAACTCCCCCTGCGTACGAAACCCCAAAGGAACGAAAAACCACTTCCCCAACCTTTCAGTTTCCCAACCGTACCGTACCTTTCCCCAATCGATCGAGAGGAGAAGCAAGGCAGAGCGGGTGAGGAGAAGGAAGATCGCCGGCATACCTTCACCCAAGAACAGGACGATCATCCCCTAGATAAACCCTAGCCGACGAAACCCAGGTAAGCATGGCTTAGGGTTCTTGTTTTGGTCGTTTCTTGGTTCTATTAGGAAAAAGGGAGGGGAGTCGGCGCCTTTACCGGAGCCACGCATGCGGGCGGCGCCGCATGAGGGCGGCGCCGCGTGCATCCGCATGCGGGCGGCGCCGCGTGCGGGAGGCACCGCATGCGGGCTGCCGCATGCGGGCGCCGCCACTTGCGGGCGCCGCCGCATGCGGGTGCGGGCGGCACCGCATGCGGGCTGCCGCATGCGGGCGCCGCCGCTTGCCGGCGCCTCCACATGCGGGTGCGGGCGGCACCGCATGCGGGCTGCCGCATGCGGGCGCCGCCGCTTGCGGGCGCCTCCGCATGCGGGTGCGGGCGGCACCGCATGCGGGCTGCCGCATGCGGGCGCCGCCACTTGCGGGCGCTGCCGCATGCGGGCGCCGCCACTTGCGGGCGCCGCCGCATGCGGGTGCGGGCGGCACCGCATGCGGGCTGCCGCATGCGGGCGCCGCCGCTTGCGGGCGCCTCCGCATGCGGGTGCGGGCGGCACCGCATGCGGGCTGCCGCATGCGGGCGCCGCCGCTTGCGGGCGCTGCCGCATGCGGGCGCCGCCACTTGAGGGCGCCGCCGCATGCGGGTGCGGGCGGCACCGCATGCGGGCCGCCGCTTGCGGGCGCCGCCGCATGCGGGTGCGGGCGGCACCGCATGCGGGCTGCCGCATGCGGGCGCCGCCACTTGCGGGCGGCACCGCATGCGGGCTGCCGCATGCGGGCGCCGCCACTTGCGGGCGCTGCCGCATGCGGGCGCCGCCACTTGCGGGCGCCGCCGCATGCGGGTGCGGGCGGCACCGCATGCGGGCTGCCGCTTGCGGACGCCGCCGCTTGCGGGCGCCTCTGCATGCGGGTGCGGGCGGCACCGCATGCGGGCTGCCGCATGCGGGCGCCGCCGCTTGCGAGCGCCTCCGCATGCGGGTGCGGGCGGCACCGCATGCGGGCTGCCGCATGCGGGCGCCGCCGCTTGCGGGCGCCTCCGCATGCGGGTGCGGGCGGCACCGCATGCGGACAACGCCGCATGCGGGCGTCACCGCATGCGGACGGCCGCACGCAGTTAGTACGCCGCCCAGCCGTGCGGGGCCAGGCGCGTACGTGTGCGAATTGTGCGCAAGGTGAGGGGGCGCCGGGCGCTCTAGTCGTTAATCTGACAAAGTCTTACGTTGCTGACTCCTATATGACAGATTCGTGTAGGTCCGGGCGGGCACCCGAGACGCGAGAGAACCTAACATCAGTCAGGAGCGCGACAACAAGGTGGGTTTACGGTCGGGGCAGAGTATTGTGTTGGTAAACCGAAAGGGACTTTTTATTGTTAATCGGTACTAACACTGACGGTTTCTATGATGTACTATATTACCCCGTGTTTTGGTTACTTATGCTCGAGTTGCGATACGCGCACCCGCGGTCTGGCCACCGCAAAGGGTGCTCTTTTCCGGAAAGGCGGTCTTCGACCCGTGTTACCCCACGAGGTGACGTAGTGGGGGCCCCCGTAGGTGTGGGGTTTGAGGCAGCGAGGTGCGAGCGGTGCGACCTGTCGGGATTGGATCCCGATGAGGTCAGGTGTGAGACCTGTCGGGATTGGATCCCGATGTGGTCAGGTGTGCGACCGCCGGGATAGGTGCCCGACGCGGTCAGGTGTTACAGGTGATACCGGGGTTGCAGGTGTTACAGGTGGTACAGGTGGTTGCGAGTTACCGTTACGAGTAGAGCGGTTGTTCCGGCTAGTCTTACTTTTGTGGCTTGGTATTACTTTACTGCTTTAGTACTATTCTTATGATAGTGTCGCTGACTACCCACTCTGTGACAGGTACCTCCAGGGGGTAGAGGTAGGCGACGGTGAGGCCGAGGTGGTAGCAGTCGGGCTGAGGGAGCCCTAGTATGCTGTATCATTTACTTTCTCTGCATTTCATTCGGTATTGTAAGTTACTGTGTGGTTCTCGATACCCTTGTGGGGTCGTGTGGATGTTGAGTACTTTCTTTCTGGTTATGCTCTACTATTTCCTTTATTGTTCCCGTTGGGCCCGTTTTCTAAACCTTGTGGATTTATGCCGTTTTCCAATCTGTTTTCAAAACCTAAGGCCGTGTGGGCCTGTTTTCAAAACGGTGAGTTTATACTTTCAACTTGACTGGCCACGGGTATTGTTTAGTCTTCATGCACCGTACTACTTCGAACTGTTGTGACTAAATGGGAAAATGATTGCTTATGTTCGACTATTGTAACAGCCGCGACGCCGTGCATATACAGAGGAGACCCTGCCCGATTTTCGAGTAAATCTGTATATGTGGCGGGTCTGGGCACGCGCCGGGGAAGGAGGTTCTTAAACAAAAAAAAAAAAAAAATAATAAAATAAAATAAAATAAAAAATGTACGCACTTTACGCGTACTTTGAGGTATCGTTTCCGCTAAACAAAACCCCCGGGGCGTGACAGATTAAGATGGTATCAGAGCCTTTGCTTTAATCACAACAGTTACAGCCCAACATCCACCGAGATATCACACTTAACTACGAATAAATGAAATGTGCAGGGTTTAAGGGTGTAGGACGTGAGTGAACGTGGGGGAAAGGGGAATTAGTGTGAATTATTTACGCACGGTTTTCTTGGTATGCTGGGACTAATGTGTTTCCTTGGTGTGCACAGATAGAAGCCCGATTTTGGGTAGGTAACTGCTGCCAGACATGGACCTTGCGGCAGAGGCGAACCGCTTGCTACGCAACCAGCTGCGCGACGTGGCTGGGCATTTGCTAACTCTCGCGGAGCACGTGGGTATACTGACTCAGGAGCTCGAGAGTGTCGACCGCGCCCAGCACGGCACCGGTGGTGTTAACCCCCGTGGGATACCACCGACTGGCGTTTCCACCTTTCAGGGAGCGGTCAATTTGGCCGTGCGCGCGGAGCTAGAGCGTACACGACGGGCACACCCCTACCCCGGCCCGACAGGGGGCCCCTACCAGTGCGGCAGAGCGACCAAGCGCCAGAGGAACGGGCCGAAACCCGGGCAGGCGATGAGGGAGGGACCTGCACCACCGACGCCATGCGTCATTTGTGACGGTGCGCATCCAATGATGGATTGCCCTTGGCGGGATGAGCATTGCTTCCGGTGTGGCAGGCCGGGCCACACACGTTACGAGTGCCCCCGGAGGCCGGGTGTCACCAGACCCCCGGCACCGAGACCCGACGACCCACGCCTGACGGACTCTTCCGATACCGAGACCCCACCCCGCCACGTCGAACGTAGCTGGCCCAAAGGTTGTGGACGGACCTCCCCAGCCGCCCCGGGGAGCAGTGATGCAGAAGCCTAGAACAGGTATATATATATTTTTCTTTTCCTTCCCTTCATCATTTTTCTTTGGTTAGGCATCGATTCCCATATTCCGTTTTTGTCTTTTTCGTTCTCCGCGTACTGTGCGGTTGTGTCGGGGGGGGGGGGGGGGGGGGGGGGGGGGTTTATATAGGATAGGAGCGGGGTTACTCCCCTAGTCCGCCTGAGGAGTTGTGATCGCTAGGTAGGAACCCTTACAAGTGGTTCTGAGGAGAGAACCCTACCTAGTTTGTTGGTTTGTTCAAAACCCCGGAGGAGGAACTTCGCGGGAGTAGCCACTACCGTGACTGTAGCAGACAAGGTGTCACCACCCCCGACGACGACATCAGAGGCGGTGCTTTGAATTATTGAAGGATTACGACCTAACGATCCAATATCACCCCGGGAAAGCAAACGTGGTAGCGGACATTCTGAGCAGGAAGGGGCGATTGTAGGGAGGATCAGTAGATGCGATGACTGAACAGAGCAACTTGATCGTGAAATTTTCACGACTAGGGTTGGAAGTAGTGCCAGCAGGCACGGTTGTGCAACTTCTAACTCTGGTGGTCAAGCCAACACTGCTAGAAAAGATTCGAGAGGGACAGCAGGCGGACTCGCACTTATAGCTCGTAAGAGACAAGATCTCACCGGATCAGGAAGGGGACTTTTCATTGGAAGGCGATGACACCCTACGGTTCCGCGGGCGGATGTGTGTGCCGGATACCCCGGAATTGGAGAAGGAAATTCTGTCCGAGGCACACAGCGCCCCTTATGCAGCGCATCCAGGAGGTACAAAGATGTACAGGGACCTTAAGCAGACCTTCTGGTGGCCCAAGATGAAGAGGGATGTAACTCAATTTGTAGCTCATTGCCTGGTGTGTCAACAAATAAAGGCGGAACATCAACGACCGGCGGGAAAGTTACAACCCTTACCGGTACCGGAGTGGAAGTGGGATCATATCACCATGGACTTTGTCACCGGGTTTCCATGTTCACAGCAAGGACATGACACAATATGGGTTGTGGTGGACCGGCTAACTAAGTCAGCGCACTTCCTGCCGATTCACACAACTTGGACCAGGGAGCGGTTGGCTCAGGTCTATCTCAGCGAGATTGTGAGACTGCATGGAGTACCGGCATCGATCACATCAGACAGAGACACGCGTTTCGTCTCAAAGTTTTGGCAGAGCCTGCAACAAGCCTTGGGGACTAAATTGCACTTCAGCACAGCCTTCCACCCTCAGACAGACGGGCAGTCGGAGCGAGTGATACAGACGCTAGAAGACCTGCTTCGGGCCTGTGTACTCGATTGGGGAGTAGGTTGGGAGCGTTACCTACCACTTGTAGAATTCGCTTACAACAATAGCCACCAGGCCAGCATACTGATGGCACCCTACGAAGCCTTATACGGGAGACGCTGCCGATCCCCGATCTGTTGGGACGACTTGGGAGAACGGAAGTTCTTGGGACCCGACTTGGTGGAAGAAACAGAAGAGAAGGTGCGCCTCATCAGACAGCGCTTACTAACTGCCCAGAGTCGACAAAAGAGCTACGCGGATCGAAGATGCCGCGACTTAGAGTTCCAGGTGGGAGAACACGTGTTTTTGCGGGTCTCGCCGTCCAGGGGAATCAAGCGATTCGGGTTAAAAGGCAAGCTAAGCCCGCGGTTCGTGGGGCCATTCGAGATCCTGGAACGGATTGGCCCAGTGGCTTACCGCCTTGCCCTACCACCGAGCCTCAATCGGATTCATGAAGTATTCCACGTTTCGATGCTCAAGAAATACCTCCCCGACCCGTCACATGTCCTGGACGTCTCGACACTCGAACTAAAGGAGGACCTAAGCTTCGAGGAAACCCCTGTGCGAATACTAGCAAGAGAAAGTAAGACGCTTCGAAACCGAGACATCCCCTATGTGAAGGTGCACTGGAACCACCATGAAGAGCGGGAAGTGACGTGGGAACTAGAATCAAGGATGAGAGAGGGCTATCCTTATCTCTTTACCGCGAACCAGGATTGAGTTTCGAGGACAAAACTCGTTTTAAGAGGTGAGTGGTGTAGTAGCCGCTGGTTTAAAATATTTTAAGGGTCTACTTTTGGTTTTGTTAATTCCGCATTTCGTTTCGGGGGCTGGAGGGTGATCGAATAATTCCTTGTTTCCGGACAGACCGTCGGGGCCCGCGGGTATTTTTAGTTAATAGGGCTCGCGAAACGGAGAACGGCGGCGAAATCGGTTTTGAATTCCGACACCGGAATCTCCCGGAATAAATTCCGGAAGGTAACTAACGGTTCAGGTGGTTAACGCGGTTTTTCAGACAGACCGGACTCTGGTTCGCACCCGACTAGTACCCGTTTTAACTTGATCTGGGTTCATTCCCTTTACCCAATTTAACCGCTCCCGCCACCTTAATCACTCCCGCATTTTTCCCAGCGTACAACTCCCCACGAACCGCCCCCAACTTCCCACCACTTCCCCCAACTTCCCACCACTTCCCCACAACTTCCCACGAACCGCCCCAACTTCCCACCACTTTCCCCAACTACTGGCCACTCCCTACAACTCCCCTTAACTCCCCCTGCGTACGAAACCCCAAAGGAACGAAAACCCACTTCCCCAACCTTTCAGTTTCCCAACCGTACCGTACCTTTCCCCAATCGATCGAGAGGAGAAGCAAGGCGGAGCGGGTGAGGAGAAGGAAGATCGCCGGCATACCTTCACCCAAGAACAGGACGATCATCCCCTAGATAAACCCTAGCCGACGAAACCCAGGTAAGCATGGCTTAGGTTTCTTGTTTTGGTCGTTTCTTGGTTCTCTTAGGAAAAAGGGAGGGGAGTCGGCGCCTTTACCGGAGCCACGCATGCGGGCGGCGCCGCATGAGGGCGGCGCCGCGTGCATCCGCATGCGGGCGGCGCCGCGTGCGGGAGGCACCGCATGCGGGCTGCCGCATGCGGGCGCCGCCACTTGCGGGCGCCGCCGCATGCGGGTGCGGGCGGCACCGCATGCGGGCTGCCGCATGAGGGCGGCGCCGCTTGCGGGCGCCTCCGCATGCAGGTGCGGGCGGCACCGCATGCGGGCTGCCGCATGCGGGCGCCGCCGCTTGCGGGCGCCTCTGCATGCGGGTGCGGGCGGCACCGCATGCGGGCTGCCGCATGCGGGCGCCGCCACTTGCGGGCGCTGCCGCATGCGGGCACCGCCACTTGCGGGCGCCGCCGCATGCGGGTGCGGGCGGCACCGCATGCGGGTGCGGGCGGCACCGCATGCGGGCTACCGCATGCGGGCGCCGCCGCTTGCGGGCGCCTCCGCATGCGGGTGCGGGCGGCACCGCATGCGGGCTGCCGCATGCGGGCGCCGCCACTTGCGGGCGCCGCCGCATGCGGGTGCGGGCGGCACCGCATGCGGGCCGCCGCTTGCGGGCGCCGCCGCATGCGGGTGCGGGCGGCACCGCATGCGGGCTGCCGCATGCGGGCGCCGCCACTTGCGGGCGCTGCCGCATGCGGGCGCCGCCGCATGCGGGTGCGGGCGGCACCGCATGCGGGCTGCCGCTTGCGGACGCCGCCGCTTGCGGGCGCCTCTGCATGCGGGTGCGGGCGGCACCGCATGCGGGCTGCCGCATGCGGGCACCGCCGCTTGCGGGCGCCTCCACATGCGGGTGCGGGCGGCACCGCATGCGGGCTGCCGCATGCGGGCGCCGCCGCTTGCGGGCGCCTCCGCATGCGGGTGCGGGCGGCACCGCATGCGGACAACGCCGCATGCGGGCGTCACCGCATGCGGACGGCCGCACGCAGTTAGTACGCTGCCCAGCCGTGCGGGGCCAGGCGCGTACGTGTGCGAATTGTGCGCAAGGTGAGGGGGCGCCGGGCGCTCTAGTCGTTAATCTGACAAAGTCTTAAGTTGCTGACTCCTATATGACAGATTCGTGTAGGTCCGGGCGGGCACCCGAGACGCGAGAGAACCTAACATCAGTCAGGAGCGCGACAACAAGGTGGGTTTACGGTCGGGGCAGAGTATTGTGTTGGTAAACCGAAAGGGACTTTTTATTGTTAATCGGTACTAACACTGACGGTTTCTATGATGTACTATATTACCTCGTGTTTTGGTTACTTATGCTCGAGTTGCGACACGCGCACCCGCGGTCTGGCCACCGCAAAGGGTGCTCTTTTCCGGAAAGGCGGTCTTCGACTCGTGTTACCCCACGAGGTGACGTAGTGGGGGCCCCCGTAGGTGTGGGGTTTGAGGCAGCGAGGTGCGAGTGGTGCGACCTGTCGGGATTGGATCCCAATGAGGTCAGGTGTGAGACCTGTCGGGATTGGATCCCGATGTGGTCAGGTGTGCGACCGCCGGGATAGGTGCCCGACGCGGTCAGGTGTTACAGGTGATACCGGGGTTGCAGGTGTTACAGGTGGTACAGGTGGTTGCGAGTTACCGTTACGAGTAGAGCGGTTGTTCCGGCTAGTCTTACTTTTGTGGCTTGGTATTACTTTACTGCTTTAGTACTATTCTTATGATAGTGTCGCTGACTACCCACTCTGTGACAGGTACCTCCAGGGGGTAGAGGTAGGCGACGGTGAGGCCGAGGTGGTAGCAGTCGGGCTGAGGGAGCCCTAGTATGCTGTATCATTTACTTTCTCTGCATTTCATTCGGTATTGTAAGTTACTGTGTGGTTCTCGATACCCTTGTGGGGTCGTGTGGATGTTGAGTACTTTCTTTCTGGTTATGCACTACTATTTCCTTTATTGTTCCCGTTGGGCCCGTTTTCTAAACCTTGTGGATTTATGCCGTTTTCCAATCTGTTTTCAAAACCTAAGGCCGTGTGGGCCTGTTTTCAAAACGGTGAGTTTATACTTTCAACTTGACTGGCCACGGGTATTGTTTAGTCTTCATGCACCGTACTACTTCGAACTGTTGTGACTAAATGGGAAAATGATTGCTTATGTTCGACTATTGTAACAGCCGCGACGCCGTGCATATACAGAGGAGACTCTGCCCGATTTTCGAGTAAATCTGTATATGTGGCGGGTCTGGGCACGCGCCGGGGAAGGAGGTTCTTAAACAAAAAAAAATAAAAAAAAATAAAAAAAAATAAAAAATGTACGCACTTTACGCGTACTTTGAGGTATCGTTTCCGCTAAACAAAACCCCCGGGGCGTGACAAAACCAGAGCAAACGCCCTCCTCATCGTGCAACTGACAGTAAAAACCCTCCCCCTGTACAATCCAACCCGGGCACCTGCCCCGGCAACCACACCGAGCACCTACCTCGGCAACCCCACCGAGCACCAACCTCGGCACCCCACCGAGCACCTGCCTCGGCACCACCGCTCACAGCCCCCACCCACGAGGGCCCCCAATACGTCACCAACACGTGGGGTACACGGGTCAACGTACCACTTTTCCGGAAAAGCACACCCTCGCTGTGGCCAAACCGCTGGTGTGCGTGTAGCAATCTCGAGCCTCAATCGAGCACCAACCTCGGCGAACCAGACCGAGCACCTGCGTCGGCAATCAAATATCCATACAATAGCTTTAACGGGATTAGCAAATGTAAACATGTAATTACAAAAATCTTACACCCTTCCCCATAACTCCGGAAACCAAAACAATGAAAAAGTCCCCACAACATGAGGTATCACCGAGCACCGCGACCCACAGTCGCCATGACTATAAAGATAATAAAACACGAGCTTTTACAGGGGTTAGCAATATTCCAATCATGTCGAAAACTTACTCTTACCCATTACCCTCATTCCCGACTCCTGGACTGTCGAGTGAGGAACCCACCTTCCAAATTCCGTATGGTCGCACTGATCACCGTCCCCAACGCTAGTATGCCCCGAACAACTCTACCGTTGTTCGGAGAGGGCGAACTGCCCGTCCGGTCTCCCACCACAACAATTGTAAATCCGGAGGTCCACATCACCCACCATACCCCTTAACAAAGTAAACATAACAACAACGAAATTGCGCATAAAGAGATTCTAAGGGGTACCCACCTCAAACACGAAGAAGGAGACGATGCGGAAACTCCAGCTAAAACACTCCCACCTTGTGCCCGATAAAGCTACAGTAAGAAATATTGTTAGAAACATCGTCGTGGCCAAAAACACTAAAAAACGGGGCGAAACGGGCTAAAAACGGAGCTTCCGGACTCAAAGGCTGGGGCTGGTGTAGAGTCCTGGAGCTTCGGGCAGCGTGCCGACTCAACGTGGCAGCCTGGTACAGTGGAAATGCCTTCAGCAGGTTCTGATTATATTTACAGAGAGGTTCGGGTGGTTTCGGAGCGACGCGGAAGCCTTTTTGTAGAAAGGTGAGTTGGCGTCGTGTTGAGAGCTTGCGGATCGAGCATCGGCTTTTTGGATGTGTTCATTGAGAGATGATCACTTGGGACATGTGTTTTGTGTTTTTACAGAGGTGCTCGGTAGGTTTCGGGGTGATGCGGAGGTCCCGAGGAAAGAAAGTGAGTTGGCGGCGCAAGTTGGAAAGCTTCTGGCAGGTTTTTGGAGCTTTTGGTGGCTGGGTTCCAGAACTAGAGGGCCAGTTCCGGAACTGGCCACTTGGTTCCGAAACTGGCCATTTAGTTCCGGAACCAGGGGTGGTGTTCCGGTACCCCCATGCTGGTACCCGAACACAGACTCTGGAAGTGCCCGAAATGAGCTCGGATTTGCACAGTAAAGGGGTATTGTTGTCTGTTCACTGTTCCAACCACCCCGGACATGTTTTATACGCCTTGACACCTGCTCCCTCACCCACTCTTCATCTTATCTCTTCCTCCATCATCCTTGCTGCCAGAGAAGAGAAGAGGAAGAAGTAGAAGGAGAAGAAGGAAGGAAGTGTTTTGTGCTGCTTGTGGGAGTTGACCGAGTCAATGTGCGCGCGCGAGGAGCAAATTGAGGTAAATTGTTTGTTGGTGATTATGGATTTTGGATTATTGGTTTTCCTCATGGATTTTGTGGATGGAATTAATTGGATTTTTGAGCTAATTTCCATCCTTTCTCTCCCTCTCTCCCTGTGCTCTCGGGTGCAAGCAGGGAGGTTACTGCGCAAATCCGAGGATTTGCATGCTTCATGCGCACGTGTGGGGGACCCTCTTGAGCTGAGAAGAGATATGCTGGGTCTTTGGGGAGTGTGTTAGAGGATCGATCGGAGCTCCGTGGATTTTTTCGGGGCGCGCGGCAGTGCACGCGCACGCGAGCGGCACAGTGCAGTTTTTCGTCAGTTTTTGCCCGATCCTTCACCGACTTCGGTGCGGCCTTCGAAAAGCATTTGAGGTGGGTTGGATTTTCTTCCAAAAATTACGGAATACCCTCTAATGCTTCAGAACGCACTTTGATCATGTCAAAACTGTATATTTTAGCTGTTAAATGATCTGATAGTTGTCTAGAAAATTGCAGAAATATTATCTGAACCCCAGAATATTTTTAGTGGACTCTTGACATCATATGACACTAGACTGATGCTTGGTTGGCCTTATTTAAGCACCTGAACCGTTTTAAAAATCCGAATGCCCGTTTTATTGGAAAATCGACTTATAAAAATGGTTTTAAAATGTCTGAGGGTTCTAGTGATGCTGCATGGGTTCGGGGTGCATGTTCTCTCGTGCCGGGGGGCCGAGGAGATATTTGTTGATTATTAGAGCCATTCTGTGACTTTTCGAGATTTACTAGTGTCGTTGGGGGTTCTCTTTGAGCACTTCAGATTTAGTCGTGGAGTTTACTCCGACCTTGACATGAGTGTGGGCCGTCTATTCACTGAGATACCGATCTGTTTGATCGTGGATTATAGCCTGCTGAGCCTGGCATTTTATGCCAGTTATGATATACTTGAGATACTTGAGTTCGCGGGGTCGCTCCCCGCGAGCTACGCTCCGGATGCGATGATGATACCGAGCTTGACGAGGCTGCGATGTGATTACTGAGATGGTCCTAGAGGGACACCCTACGTAAGTCCGTTCCTCTGGGATGTGCGGCAGTAGATGAGCGCAGGCTTGACTTTGATTTTGACTGGTCCAAAGAGGGACAGTCATTGAGATTTGGATGATATGGGTGAGTGAGTTTCATTGCATGTTCATAGATGAGTATTTTCCTTGAGCATATGTAGAGGCATATAGCGATAGATTACCAGCTTTTCATATCTATCTATCTATCTATTTGTTTACCTTGCTTGTGCCTCCGGTGGACTTAGTGGGCATACCGTGTGCTTTGAGGATGGTACCCACTGAGAACTACCTTTGCTGTAGTTCTCACACCCGCTGCGGTGCAGGTTTTCCCGAGGCGGCTGTTCCGACTCCTTCCCGTGCGGAGTCTTCAGATCGAGGTAAGGGCGTGGCCGGTTAGTCGCTTACCCGAGTCTGTTTAGTAGAGAGGTAGCAATACCCTTTTGAGTTTCCACTTTTGTAGAGTGAGATTTGTGAGAGGTTATTTATGTATCTTGAGGACAGCTTGTATCTTGGATTTTATTTACTCAGTACAGTTGTTCCGTTTCCTTTCTATAGCATGTTGTTACTTTTGCTCTGATATCTGTTAGCTATAGATTTATTTGCAGGGTAGACGTTTCGTCTGTGCGGCAGTTTCCGTATAGATGGCGGGTCTGTTAGCGAGCCCGGGTCGCAGTTTCGACCCCGGGGCGTGACAGCTGGTGCACGGGTCCAGGCGTGGACCGGGTCCACGACAGACGGCGGCGGCGGCGCAGACCGAGAGCACGGCACGGTGGGCCGCTGGAGCACAGCCAGTTTCGCGGACCGGGCTCACGGCTACAGTGGCGGCTGTCGCAGACCGGGCGCACGCCACAGCGGGTAGACCGCTGCGGCTTGGGCCGGGCCGCGCACGGGCAGAAGGCGCGCACCGAGTCCACCCGCGCGGCTGCGGTGGCGAGCGCCGGGTGCACGCCTAGTGCGTGCACCGCGCGGCCTGGGCTGGGCCGGCGCACGCGCCCGTGCACCGGGTCCGCGCCTTCGGGCTGCGATGGCGTGCACCGGGTGCACGCCGGCCCGGTGGACCGTGTGGCTGAAACCGGTCGGAATGAACAGTAAACCCTAATCGTGCCCCTTTTTCGGCTCCGGTTGCGAGCACGCGACCCCGGCGGCTGCGGTGATGACCTCGTGACCATGTTAACGGCGGCGGCAGCCTCCCGTTTGACAACGGCGGCGGCGGCCTCCCGTTCAATACCAAACCCGCATCGCCCGCGACATCCAAACCACCACCACCCGAAACGCCAACCCTACTTAAAAAAAGCAACGATGCTAACCTTGATTTCGCTGGAGGAGGAGGACGAAGGAGGGTCGCCCGTTCCTCGCTCGATCAATCCCGCAGAAAGGGAGCCGTTTCTCCTTTCCTCTCCCCATCTCTCCGTCTCGTTTCCTACGCCGTTTCTTGAAAAGAGGGAAAAAGGGTTTGGGGTTTTTCCCCGCACCCCCGATCGGGAATAAAAGATACGAAGAGAAATTAAAATTAAACCCCAGTCAACAAACCTAGCCATTCGAAATTTGAACGGGGGGTCCAGATCACCTCGGAAAATGTGCCGATCGCCGGCACGCATTCCGATGCACCCAAGCTGATAGAAAACATCAAAAATTATTTCTGGGAGATCCCGGGGTCGGAATTCAAATCTGATCGCGCCACCGTTCACCGTTTTGCGAGCTCTACCACCTAAAAATATCCGCAAACCCCGACGATCAGCCCAGAAATTCTCGAACTTCAACCCCCCCCGTTACAACTGAAAGGATTCAATTAGGACCCAAAACAGAAAACCGGAAGGTTGAGGTAAAACAAAATAAATAAAATAACCTAATGACATAAATAAGATGGAAAGTCCAATCGTAGAAGGATCCCGTACGATCACCTCGAAAAGCGTGCCGGCCACTTAGTACGAATTCTGATGCACCACTCAAAGGCAAACGCTTTGACCCCCATTCCGGGAGATCCGTAATTCGGAATTTGAATCCGATCGCTTTGCCGTTCTCCGTTTTCTGAGCTCAAACGCAGAAAAATACCCACGGTCCAGGCCGGTCCATTGCAGAAAACATAGTGAAAAGCTTCCCTAACAACTCTGTCATAAAAAGAGGGTATTCAAAAGCATTGGAACGCCAGGTCACTACACAACCACTCTGTGTAATGTTGCCATTACAAAAGCGGTAATTGGTAAGCCACGATGTAGAGTACGGGGGCTTCGCGCAGCGCACCGACTTCGCAAGATAGCGTGGTGCGGGGAAATCGCCTGGGGCGTGTTCCATTTGTGTTTACAGATGAGTTCGGGATGTACCGGATCGACGCAGAAGCCTTTAGATGGAAAAGTGAGTTGTCGGCGTCGAATTGGAGAGCCCCAGCTTGGTTCAGCATTTTGGGGCATTGTGTACCGGAACGCAATGTTTGGTACCGGAACCAATTGCTTTGGAGAAAAATCGAGGGACTTCGGTTTGGGAAAAGCTTCAGAAATTTTCTAAGTCCCTGGGTACCGGTACTGGGCAGTGGGTACCGGTACGCCAGTGTTGTTTTGGCTTGAGTACCGGAACGCAAATGAGGGTACCGGTACTCAATGAGGATTTTGGCTTGGGTACCGGTACGCTGAGGAGGGTACCGGTACTCAATGGTGGCTACAGCAGAGTTGGTTCTCGGGTTGAGATTTTTGAGTTTAGGTGTCGGTACGGGGACCCGTGTACCGGTACTCAGCCTCCAGAATTTGGAATTTCGAGGGTAAAAGAGTATTTTCACTTCGCACCCACCCCCCTTGCACCGCATTAACTCCCTCTTCCCTTTAAAAGGTGACCCCTCCTCCTCCTCTCTTCTCTGCTGGAACTAGAGAAAGAAACGAAAGAGAGAAAGAATGAGAGGAAGAAGGAGAGAAGGAAAGAAAAAGAGAGAGAGAGATTGGAAGAGTTTGAGAGGGAGGTGGCTTTGAGCTCTTGTTGGTTTCTTCTTCGCGCCGAAGCATTGGACGCTGATCGCGAGCGCGACCGATTTGAGGAGAGCTCGCATGGAGCTCGCATGCACGCGAACACCGTACGGAGGTTAGTACTGTGCGTTCCGAGTTTTTGGATTTTCGGCTTTTCCGTGGAATTTTGGATTCGGACAGAGATGGATTTTGAGTTTGGGAAATGGATTAATTCCATCTTTTTCTTCTTCCCTGTGATGAGGGGGTGCAGCGGAGTGCTGTCCGGGCCGCGAGGAGCGCGCGCGAGGGCCCTGCGCACTGTGCGGAGCCGCGGCGTAGCGCGGGCAGTGTACGCAGGTGGGGCCGGCAGCTTGGATTTTTATGTTGACCGCGGGTTGACCGAGCGCCGTTGGAGCACCCTAGAGACCATTGGAGTGTGCTATGAGCTTCGGGGATTTTCTGGACGCTTGGCAGAGGTGGGCGCGGCAAGGAACTGAGGCGCAGTTTCCGGCGGGTTTTGACAGTGAGCGGTTCGGCGCTTCGCCGATTTCAGCGTTGCCTGTGGAAAGCGATCCAGGTGGGTTGGAAATTCTTCAAGATGTATGGAATGCCTTCTAATGCTATTGTATGCATGTTTAGCATGTCTAGCATACCTGTTTATTATAGCTGGTAAATCTGATAGTTGCCTAGAGAATTGTAGAAAGACAATCATGTGCCCCAGATATTTTTAGCATGATGTAGAGATGACTTGACACTAGACTGCATGGTTAGTTGGCATTAGAATTGCATCTGAACCGTTTTAAAAATCACCGAGCTGGTTTTAAGGAAAACTAATTTTATAAATGGTTTTTAATTATTGCGAACGCCCAGAGGGGTTGGGATAGGTTCAGGATGCATGTATCCTCGTGCCTGGGGGCCGAGAGGATTTTTAGAGCTTTGTGAGATGAGTTTCTAGTGTCATGAGAGTTTGATCATTGTTCCATTTCGGGGGCGGAAGCTACGGGCGTGTCACGCCCCGGGGTCGAAACTGCGACCCGGGCTCGCCAACAGATCCGCCACCTATGCCACTCCCGCATAGGCGAAGCGTCCTACCTGCAAGAAAAGTACTACAGCTAGACAGATATCAGAGCTATAAATAAAAAATCTGCTGTAAACCAAAATCAATCACTGTACAACTGGAAAATAATACAACAATGTCCATCTCCCAAAAATGATAATCATACAATATCCTCATATAAAAAGCTCAAACTCAATAGGGAGGTATCTCCAATAAATACATCAGTGTACAGGCTCTCAATACAAATCATGTCCTCACTACATCAGTCTCTCAAAAGAGGAAAATAAAATAGCTAATCTACTAAAGCTCTCCTCAGAAGGGGTACCGCTACTCTCCAACGACGGGTAGGGATCTAGCACGCGACTCCCTCGCCTCGATCAACAACCGCAGAATCAGCAACACCCGATAAGACTCTGCAAAACAAAGGAGAGAAAAGAAGAGGAGGGGGAAAACCCCCAACGGGTGTGAGAACTACACCTAAAAAGGGAGTCCTCAGTGGGTACCGCCACCAGGCCCGACGATCTGCCCACTAAGTCCACTAGAGGCATGAAGTAACCAAAGCAGTAAAGACTAAAATAAGACAGCTGGAGACCCTCAACAGCTACCATGCCTCTATCTAAATGCTCAAATGGGAAAACTCTGATAAAGATATGCAACACTCGCACACGAGGTGCTCAATCGACCCAATCGAGCTGACTGCCACATCGGGTCCAGTCAAACCTGCGGCCACCTACAACCACCTCCCGCTGACGGGCAGGAATTACGTAGGGCGTCCAAACGGACTAACTCGCTATCGAGTAGTGGCTCATGCAGGCTATAGTCAAAATCCACGCTCTCTCTCAGAACGGATAAACTCAAGATCACCAAGCCTCTCGCACAACGGTCAACAACTCACAATGACCTTGGGACCACCGTCAATCCCCAAACGGTTCCCAACAACACTAGCACTGGTCTAAACACCGCTACTAGACTCCACTCGGTACCCTTGACACGAGTGCAACAATAAAGCAAATGTCTGTAATAAACCCAATCTAATGCCACCAGTAAAACTGGTACTGCCTGCTGTGCCTGCCTGTATCGGGTATGCTGGCCGACGCATAACACCGATGAAAAGGAGTCTCAAGGACTCAAAGTATGTATAACACTCCGGAGTGGCACTCGAGGGGAGCGACCCACACGAGTAAAGTATCTCAGTAACCAATAATATAAGTATAAATCAGCAGGACTGGATCATGACTCTGATCAAAGTGGGAAAGCTCAACCACTAAAGAAAGCCTCGGTCCTCAATCAGATGCAAAAGTACTCAAATAGTGGGAATCTCCGTCCACTAGAGGAAATTGATACCCAATCTGATGCAAAAGTAAACATCCGGTCAACCGCCCAAGATCCGCGGTTGCTGCAATACCTTGCCGTCTATAACCAAGTCCTAGAGTCGACCTCCGGTCAACCGCCCAAAGTCCGCGGTCACCGCAAAACCCTGCCAACCGCAATCCAGCACAACCCGTCCCTGACACCAATGTCCCTGCTACACTACCCCAGACCCCTGCTCGCACCCGAGCAACACAGACCGTCTGACTAGCAAAGAAGGAGAAAAGGATAACATGGTTTCTCCTAAGTCAAGTTCCAATAAGTAGTGTAGCAGTAAAAGGTGGCCTAACTACATGTCCATACAAGCATGCATTTGTTCTCAAGAAGAATATAAGAAGGTAAACCACATGCCAAAATCATCAATGCCTACACCTGTCCATAATCCTCGATCATAATAACTCCTCAGAGTAAAAATCCGCACATAGCTATATAATCCCGCCCCATCGCATAAACCAACCACATAAAAGGCTATGTGCTAACATGGCATGTTACATAATCACATAGGGTAACATTATCCTAGGTAAGCTTACACTAATCATCAACATAGATGTCCAGATCATGCAAGTCCTCATTAGGCATCATAAATACTATTCTTGCAATTAATCACACAATTATTATTACCAACCTTACCTACCTTTCAAACATAAACCATGTACCCTAAACATGCATGCATCCTAACATACAGAATTAGAGAACCGTCCACCGGTTCTGGAAACAAAGCACCCACCTGAAATGCTTTCCGCAGGCAAAACTGAAGTTGGTGTAGAGCGTGGCCGCTTGCTAACATAATCTACTGAACACACATCCTCGGTACATGTTGCGCAAGTCTCAGCTCCAAACAACATCATCCCAACATGCAACACCACAACAAACAACAAACAACACAACTCACTAATCAATACCCCCAAACATACACTTGCTATTTTTCCAAAATAGCACAAAGAAGGGCATTCTCACCTCCATTCAGCGCTCCAGAAACTCCAGAAGATTCACGGTTGCGATCCTCGCGACGAGTAGCCCCAAAATGAGTATTTACACGCCCCGTTCCGACACCTGTAGGCCAAGATATAAATTATACACTGCGGGGCGCCGACAATCCACTACACTGCAAAAACTGCGGGATACAACCCCGAAAAAGCTTAATTCCCACCTTAGTAGAGTCCACAAAAAAATTCAATAAAAATACTGCCGCGAGCGTCGCGTCGAGCCCTTCGAAACGAGTACCTGCACGTTCCAATCCGAGTCATGTACATCAAGATAAAAATCCGACAAAGTATCCCTCTCAAAAGAATCCTGTACAAAAACTATAGCACATAGCTCTGGGAAAAAGGGGATTTTCACCTTCGGGAAAAACTCGGAACAATCCAGGAAAATTTGAGAACGTTCCTTGCGATGTGTAGATGCAAAAAGTGTATACGCACGTCTCCATCCGATATCCGAGCGCGGAGATAGAAAATCGACAAGCCTCCGCTGTCCAAAATCTCACAGCAGGAAAAGGGGTCACAGAAACACCTCGGGAACAGTGCCGAAAACTCGAAACGAGGAGAAGTGAAAAGCACGGAAAACGAAGCCTTACCTCTCGTGAACGGGCTGCCGCAAAAATCGGCTAAAAATTTCATTGGGGTGATCCGGTGTACCGTGCGGACTGAAAAGCGACGGTAATAGCCAAAAATCCAAAGTGCGTCGCTGTGCGGCGCGTCGCAGATAACACCGAAGCCGCAGTCTCCAAAAATCCCGAAAATCCGTCGGAGTGGGGAGGGTATAGTGTAGAAAGCTTCTGTGCAAAAGGGGAGCTCCAGAACAGTCGAAAAACCTGCACCAAAGGCCTAAACTGCCTATTTATAGGCTGAAGAAAAAAGGAAAAAGCACACTTCCTGGTGCATTTTCGGGCGCCCGGAATTTTCGGGCGCCCGGAATTTCCGGGCGCAAACAGTGCCGCCCGGATCCACCGTTCATCGCGTGCCCGAAAGCGCCAGATAGCGCCACGTCACCCCACAATAGGGAACAGCCGACGTGACCACCCGCCGCGCGCCACGTGGTCCAACCCGCTGCCAACACGTGGCGCGCCCAACGCGCGGGAAACTGCGGTCAGCGCGCCCACGTGCGCGCCTGCAACGCCGCCTGCACCTCTGCACGCACGCGCCCCGAGGCTGGCCCCACATGCTCCGTGGACCCGGCCCACAGCATCGACCACTCGTGTCACGCCACGTGGCTAGCCTCCGGTGCACGCCGGCCCGTGGACCGCGCGCCTGCGCGCCTGCCCGAGCGCCTGCCCGCGCCCGCGCGCCTGCCGGCGGTCGCCCGCCGCCTGCCCGAGCCCGCGCCGCCGCGCGCCGCCGCTGCCTGCCGCCGCCGCCGCCGCCTGCCGGCGTCGGAACAATGCCCCCTTGCCTCGAAATCCGTGTCGGGTCATCCGGGCTCCGAAAAATACAAGTAAATAGCCCATTTCGATCATTTTCGCGCGCTGAATCCAAATTCGCTGTTTGTTTTGCCCAATTCCAACTCTAAAAATTGCCGAAGGCATCCGGAAAGGTGTTCCTTGGTCCAAACTTCGCGCTGAGTCCAATTTTAATATCCGTTTCGCGCGAAACCACTTCTAAACATCTACGGGGTCCTCCGATCACTCACGTGATCCATTTTAAGCCCGAAGTCCATCACATGTGTCCAAATTGTGCACAAACACCACCGACACACCACGTAAGCCTCCAGAAGCTGCTGGTCATACGCTAGTAGCCCTGCAGAGATCCAGGTCACCACAGGGTGGCTGTGCCTGCAGCCTGTTCTTGTGTGATCAGAGTTGTAGGTGGTAGTCTTTCCGAATTTCCGGGCCTCCCGTGCAAGAGATTGAGGATTGATTCCCTTGTTGGGTTGATTGGTTTACTCTAGATCATGAGTTGTGCTTTAGCAGATTGTGTCGTGGAGAGTTTCCGACTTAGCTGTGAGAGTTTGGGCTTTGGCAATCGAGTCATGGAGAGTTTTCCGACTTAGCCATTAGGTATTGCATTATCAGATTGAGTGGGGGAAGGTTCCCCGACGTAGGTATTGGTTATTTAGGCTTTATCAGATTGGGTCGTAGAGGGTTCTCCGACTGATTATGTGTTGAGTTGGGCATTTCCAGATTGAGTCATGGAGTGTTTTCCGACCGAGTTATGATCATTTGGCATTCGAGTTTCCGATCTTGTTGATCATGGATTTTAGCCTGCATGTGCCGCTTATTGAGCCAGATGAGACACGCTTGTTACTCGGTGGGGTCGCTCCCCTCGAGTTGACGCTCCGGATGCGATGACGATGATGATGATGATGATGCGCCTGATGAGGCTGCTTTGCGTGATATTGTTATAGTCCGTTCGGGCACCCTACGTTGGAGTAGTAGGGGCGATCGGACACCCTACGTTGGAGTAGTAGGGAGGCGCGGGCTTGACTGAGCCAGTTTTGGCAGTCATTGAGATTTGAGTATTGTGAGCTCTTCGTGAGCAAGTGGAGGCATAGCATGTTCTTAGATGGGTTTTTCCTTTGAGCATGATACTCGAGGCATAGTAGCAGTAGGTGGATGCATAGCATGTTCTTAGATGAGTGTTTCCCTTGAGCATGGTACTTGTGGCATATTAGCTGTAGTTTCATTCAGCTTACCTATTATCTATATATCTGCATACCTATTGTTTTGCCTCCAGT
Organism: Tillandsia leiboldiana; assembly: GCA_029204045.2. NCBI lineage: Eukaryota > Viridiplantae > Streptophyta > Magnoliopsida > Poales > Bromeliaceae > Tillandsia > Tillandsia leiboldiana. Next base: position 29,047,364 of record CM055065.1, read on the forward strand.
AGACTTAGTGGGCATACCGTGGATATTGGTGACGGTACCCACTGGGAACTACCTTCTGCAGTAGTTCTCACACCCGCTGCGGTTACAGGTTTCCAGAGGTTGCTGTTCCGGCTTGGTTCGCGGAGACAGCTGTTCGAGGTGAGGACGTGGCCGAGTAGCTCCTTACCATTTTATTTGAGAGTCAGTGGTAGATGTACCCTGTATTTTATGATTCCTCTTTTGTACTGGACATGTCTGAGAGATTTGTATTTATTTACATAGCGGTAGGGACTATGTATTGAGGATTTTGTATATTCAGATGTTCAGTTGTGATTCTGTAGCTACTAGTTTTATTTCAGCTCTGATACATGTTTAGCTATAGATCTGACTTGCAGGTTAGACGCTTCGTCTGTGCGGGGGTTTCTGTACAGATGGCGGATCTGTTGGCGAGCCCGGGTCGCAGTTTCGACCGCGGGGCATGACACACGAACTCCCCTCAGCACTCCATTTAAACTTTCTGAATGGTTCGTAGTCATAATGCCGAATCGTCGACCACCAACGAAAGCCTTAGCCCAATATGTCCTATCGGCATGAAGTCTGTCAACCCATTGCCAAGTATCATCATTCATTGCTTTCAATTCTTCCTTTAACGTGTTATATTCTCGTTCTTCTGAGGGACTCCTGATGGCATAAAATTTTCTAAGTAGATGTTTTGCTTTAAAATGAATATTCATATTAGCTTTCATGTGTCGCAAACACCATCGATGAGCATGACCTTCTGATTGTGGGAATACAAGTGCAACAAGGTTCGCAAATCCTTTAAAGCGATCAGAAATTATTGTAATAACTCGAGATCGTGTTATGTATCTCCGTAGATAATTTAGAAACCACCATTGCCATCAACACCTGTGGCAATTAATGCATGGCCTCCATATTTTCCATACAAGTGCGTGGCATCGATACTAAGTATTGGCCGGCAATACGACCAACCATGAATCGAGGGTCCAAAAGCCCAAAAGGCGCGTGCAAACATTCTTGAAGTACTCGTCACTCTTGTAGTTTCAATCTTGGTAATAGTTCCGGGATTTGTTGTTTCTAACATTGAGAAATATCGAGGAAGGTCACAATATAATTGCTCCCAACTACCGTATATAATTTGCAAGGCTTTATTCCGTGCCCGCCAAGCCTTACTATATGAAATGGTAACGTGGAACTCACTCCGAACTCGGGTTTGAACTTCTGTAGGACTCATAGCAAGCCTTGCCTTCATTGTGGGTAGTATATGTTGACATATAAAAGAAGATGTACAATTCCGATGCATTGTATTCAAAATAGGAATCATGCATGTATGTGGTCCCGCATAAGTCTTTACTTTAAAATATGATGAACCTTTGGGTCGAGAGGCATGTAATCTCCATGGGCAAGAATTGACCAAACATCTCACAGTATATCTAGTTGTATTTGATTTAACAACTCTAAGTTGCACATTATGTTCAATGTGCCATCGATCCAAAGCATTCACCAAGGACGTCTTGTCAGAAAATACCCGATCTTTCCATTGATCATCACTCGGAGGACCTTGATCAATGTTTTGTTCAACAACGGTTTGATGAATTAATTCATTACCCAGCAAAAAACGCTGTTGGTGATCTTCAAATTCTTCAAATTCTACCGGGTCCTCCACATCATCGTTGTTTGCAAATGAATTTTCAATCCATTCAATCCCTTCATCTTGAATGGCGCATGTGAGAGAATTCAAACCGCCATCATGATCAAAATCAATAGATTGTGGGATATCATCACTATCATCATCTGTAGAGTCCATATCAGTTTCACTTACATGCTCATCGTCACTGCTATTTATTTGCTCATTATCACTTTCTATTACTACCTCATTTTCATTTATATTTCTCAACTCTAGATCAGTGCATTCTCGATTGCTAGATGATGGACCTTCATATAGATTATGATGGATAGTTGACCTGCAAAGGTATTTATGATTAACTATTCGAATCTATTAAGATTTTATGTAATTAAATCATATAATCACTTACCGCTCATCAACTCCACCGAATAAAGATGGATCCACAGTAATATATGGTAATGATGTACTCACTGGCACATATGGGACTTCAGACACTCTGCAATACTTGTAAAGTCTAAATTATCCATTTTCCGCACCTATACTAATAAAGGATAAAGATTGAAATTGAAAATTTAGTTGAATAAATTTTCATACCTTGATGTACGAATTCGTTCAAGATCGACATAATCTCTTTGGTAAACAGAGGTTGGACGGTCACGTGTAGTCAACACTTGCTTCTCTACATATACTTTGATGCAACCATGAAATGGGAAAAAACTCATCACGCCGACAATCCCATGATCACTTGATATGTGAAGTAATTCCCATTCATTAGGTCCCATTGGACATCGAACTGTTATGCGTAGACGGAACTCCGCTGGATCATAATTAGTGGCTTTGTATATTTCTGCTTCGAAATCCTGAAATGTGATGTCTCGGCGAATTCCGATCAGTTCTTTATAGCCACCAATGTATTGTGGTATATTATTGTTCACGACTAAATTTCCGTCCCAATGAATATAAAACGGAACACATTCACCAGACATACTGACGTACTAAAAATAATAATAAATAATATAACATTCGTCAGTTTGAGCTAAGGGTAAAGTTGGGAACAACTATATTCATGACTACTCTAGTTCGACAAATTAAGATCAGTATGATGAGCTTGATCAAAAAGGAGGTTATAAACTTTGTTATTTTTAATTATAATCATAGTTAATCACTTAATAGAAAAATGAACTTATAACGTATGACCCTATAGAAAAACTTTGTTATTTTTAATTTGACGTCCACCTTAATTATAGTGATTCAAATTAAGCACTTGATTACCCAACTTTCGATTTTTATGTTGTAAATTATATTTGGGTTAAGCCTACTGACAAAAGGTCATGCTGTCATGTGAGGTTCCGGAATCCCCCGCATTGGGTTTGCTGGTTGTTGGGCAGCTTTTAGTTGCCGTTGGGAGTGTTTGTGCGCGTGTCGGGCCCAAGAAATGGATTTGTGATGCAATTTGGAATTTAGTTGCATCACCGGAGGCCTGTGTGGTGTGTCGGTGGTGTTTGCGCGCAATTTGGACACAAGCGGTGGACTTCGGGTTTAAATAGGGATCACGTGGGTATTTGGAGGACCCGTCGGGTGTTTAGAGGTGGTTTCGCGCGACGTTGATGTCAATTTGGACTCCGGGCGAAGTTTGGATTAAAGATTATTTCTCCGGTCGCCTTCGGGAATATTTAGTGTTGGAATTTGGCAAATCGGACTTCAGAATTGGACCCGACGCGAAAAATCGGATCAAGTGGGCTATCCGGGGGCACTCCGCAATTTTCGGATGAGAATTTGGAAAAATGGACATCGTTTTTGGATTCAGCGCGCGAAATCGCTAGGAATGGACTATTTATTTGTTGGTTTTGGAGTCCGGTAGGTGTGCGCGTTTTTCGAGGCGACGCGGCACGCAAACCGAGGTGTTGGCGCGGCGCGGATCCCGAGGTGGCGGCACGGGGCTCGAGGCACGCGCGGCAGGCGCGTTAGGCGCACGGGGAGGCGCGCCTTCGGCACGGGCCACGCAGGGGCCGCCACGTGGCGGGCCCCCGTTGGCGCCCGCGCGGGCGCGGGGGCACGCGCCCGTGTCACGGCCGCGTGTCCCGCGCCTGGGGTGGGGGCGCGGTGTCACGCCGAGCATGCGGCGTCCGGGCTACGCGGCCGCGTGGCGCGCAGAGGCGCGGCCACGTGGCCCGCCTTTTGCCCGCCTGGACCGGGTGCACCCGCATGAGTGCCGTGGACCGGCGGGTGCACCGGGGACCGAAAGCCGTGGACCACTTTTTCTCTCTCCCTCCTTTTCTTCTTCTTCTTTCTCCCCCGCACCTCCATTTTTTCTCCTTTTTCCTTTCTTCTCCAACCGAGAGTGAGGGAGAGTGAGGGAGGAGGTTGGGAGGTGTTGCGGCGTGGCGTCGTGGGCCTCGTGGAGCACGCAAGGCTTTCGATGGGGGCGTTTTGGCGGCGGCGGCGCGGTCGGGTAAGTCCCGCGCTTTGTTTTTACTGTATTTTTTGCACAGTTTGGGGCGTGTTGTTGACCTTGGTTTAACCCCTCGCTCTTATTTGTGTTAGGGACCGAGTTTTCCTGCACCGTTTTGCGTGCGGACCCCGTCCGCGTGCACCGTTTTGCGTGCGGTCGCCGTTTTGCGTGCGGATTCCGGCACCGTGCATCGTTTTGCGTGCGGTCGCCGTTTTGCGTGCGGATTCCGGCACCGTGCACCGTTTTGCGTGTGGACTCCGTTTTGCGTGCGGACTTCGGCAGCGGGCACCGTTTCGCGTGGAGACCAATTGCAAGTGTCTACGAGCAATTGGTGGCGAACCGAGGTGGGTGGCCTTATCTCCAAGTTTTATGGACTGTACAGTAATTCTACTGATGTAGGACTATGAATGATAGTTTATTTTCTTGTGTAGCATGCTAGATTGTAGGGATTGTTATTCCTTTTATCATCTATTAATATAGTTATCTTGGAACTTGACCTAGCACCCCCGTCATATGTTGCATGTGTAACCAGACCAGTAGAAAACTCTCACTTGGGCTAGGATTATTTATGTTTAGACACCCACACTATTTTTTATTCCTGGACATAGTGTTATCCTCGCCCGGGTTGTGAGGACCCGAATCCCCACTTAAGAGATTACTGTCGGTTTAGTGGCCTTTGGGAGCGTTTGTGCGCGTGTCGGGCCCAAGAAATGGATTTGTGATGCAATTTGGGATTTAGTTGCATCACTGGTGGCCTGCGTGGTGTGTCGGCGTGTTCGCGCCCAATTTGGACACAAGTGTTGGACTTTGGGCTTATCAGGAGATCCCGTGGGAAATTCGAGGACCCGTCGAGTGTTTAGAGGTGATTTCGCGCGACGCGGATGTCAAATTTGGACTCAGGGCGAGGTTTGGATAAAAGATCACCTCCCCTGTCGCCTTCGGGAATTTTTAGAGTTGGAATTTGGCAAATCGGACTTCAGATTTGGACCCGGCGCGAAAATCGGATCAACTGGGCTATCCGGGGTCATTCGGCAAAATTTCGGATGAGAATTTGGAGAAATGGACATCGTTTTTGGATTCAGCGCGCGAAATCGTTGAGAATGGGCTATTTACTTGTTTGTTTTGGAGCCAGGTTGAGTTGCGCATTTTCCGAGGCATCGCGGCACGTTTCCCGAGGCGAGGCGTGGCACGGAAACCGAGGTGGGCGGCGGCGCGCTGCGCAGTGCGCGCCAGCTGGCGCGCGTTGGGAACGCGCGCCTGCGCGGGTCAGCGCAGGGGCCGCCACGTGGCGGCCCCCCGTTGGCGCCCGCGCAGGCGTGGGGGACACGCGCCCGTGTGGCGCCCGGGGTGTCCCGCGCCTGCACGGGCGTGGTGTCACGCGCCCGTGTGGCGCGCGGCCTGTGCGCCCGCGTGGCGCGCTTGGGTGCGCGCCACGTGGCGCCCGGGGCGCGTGCGTGGACCTGGTGCACGCGCCCCGGCTTTGTGGACCGGTGTTGGGGGCTCCCCATTGGTAGCAGCCGTGGACCGGACCCGTGGACCGGGTCCGTGGACCAACCCCCCTTTTCTCTTTTTTCTTCTTCTTCTTCTTTCTCCCCCGAGCGCCATTTCTCCTCCTTTTCTTTTCCTTCTTCTTCACCCGAGCGAGAGGGAGATTGAGGGAGGAGATGGTGGGTGGTGCGGCGGTGCGTCGTGGGCTTCGTGGAGCGCGCGGGGTTTTCTAGCGGAGCGGTTGGGCGGCGCGGCGCAGTCGGGTAGGTCCCGTGTGCTAATTTTACGGTGTTTTTGACGCAGTTTGGGGCGTTCTTTTGGAAATTAAATTGACCCTCTTGCTCTTATCTGTGTTAGGGACCGTGTTCTGCACCGTTTTGCGTGCGATCTCCGACGCCGTGCACCGTTTTGCGTGCGGACTTCGTTTTGCGTGCGGTTTCCGGCATCGTGCTCCGTTTTGCGTGTGGTCTCCGACGTCGTGCACCGTTTTGCGTGTGGACTCCGTTTTGCGTGCGGTTTCCGGCACCGTGCTCCGTTTTGCGTGCGGTCTCCGACGTCGTGCACCGTTTTGCGTGCGGACACCGTTTTGCGCGCGGGTTTCGGCACCGTGCTTCGTTCTGCGTGCGGTCTCCGGCACCGTGCTCTGTTTTGCGTGCGGACTCCGACGGCGTGCACCGTTTTGCACGCGGACTCCATTTTGCGCGCGGGTTTCGGCACCGTGCTTCGTTTTGCGTGCGGATCGCGTGGAGGCCAATTGCAAGTGTCTACGAGCAATTGGTGGCAAATCGAGGTGGGTGGCCTTATCTCCAAGTTTTATGGACTGTACAGTAATTCTACTGATGTAGGACTATGCATGATAGTTTATTTTCTTGTGTAGCATGCTAGATTGTAGGAATTGTTATTCCTTTTATCATCTGTTAATATAGTTATCTTGGAACTTGACCTAGCACCCCCGTCATATGTTGCATGTGTAACCAGACCAGTAGAAAACCCTCACTTGGGCTAGGGTTATTTATGTTTAGACACCCACACTGTTTTTCTATTCCTGGACATAGTGTTATCCTCGCCCGGGTAGTGGGCGGAGAGGTCGGGACTGTCTTTTAGTGTGGGATGCATTTGCACTCGTGCTTGGGAGCAGAGTGGAGTCTGGTAGTTGTAGTGGGTTGCTTATCCGTGCCGGGAGCCGTTTGGGTAAACGGTAGTCCCGGGAGGTCTTGTATCCCTGTTGTGCTGTCGTGGGAGGGAGCCGTTGAGCAGACGGTAGTCCCGGGCCGACGAGTATCTTCCGGTCAGTGTTGTTGGGAACCGTTGTGGTTGACGGTGGTCCCAGGTCGTTGAGTGTTGTCCGACCAGTGTTGTTAGCCTGAGTTGTGGGTCGTTCCTGGCTGTGGAGTACCTCCAGCCTGTGTGCTTTGTGCTGCGATCTGTTTGAGAGAGCAGTGTCTCGTGTTTCGTGTTAGCTGAGCAGTTGAGTCGTCGAGAGTGCTCCGACTGTTGTGCAAGATATTTGGGGATCTTGAGTCCTACCGTTCTGAGAGTGAGCGTGGATCTTGACTTTAGTGGGAGAGGTCCGCAATGGATGCAACGATGGGCCTGTTGAGGCAGTTTTGCGCGAGGGGTGAGTTAGTCGGACAGGACGCCCCACGTAAATCCCGTCCTCATGTGGATGTGTGGTAGTGGGCAGGTGCGTTCCTAGTCGACAGGCGCAGGCTGGACTGGACCCTATGAGGCAGTCAGTTCGTTTGGGTCGATTGAGCACCTTGGGTGCGAGCGGTCACGTTTACTTTCATCTGTTCCACTTTTTGAGCATCTAGATAGAGGCATGGTAGCTGTAGAGTAGCTCCATCTTTTCTTGTTCTGATTTCATTGCACTGTTATCTTTTGCCTCTAGTAGACTTAGTGGGCAGCAGTTGGGCTTGTTGACGGCACCCACTGAGAACTACTGTGGGAAGTAGTTCTCACACCCGTCGTGGTGTCTTTTCCCCAGGGACTTCTTCTCCTGTTCCTGTGCTCCTGTTGCTGATCCTTCTGACCGAGGTGAGGGAGTCGCGAGCTAGTTCCCTACCCGTCGTTGGAGTGTAGCGGTACCCCATTCAGTGGAGAGCTTCAGTAGACTAGTTTACTACTTTTACCTCTGTTGAGAGAACTTTGTTGTGAGGTATAGAGTTGTACTTTATTTTACAGTTTGAGAGACTGTTGTAGTCAGGATATTTTGTATTGAGGGCTTGTACACTGATTTATTTATTGGAGATATCTCCCTTTTGGGTTTTGTATCAGAGGACTGTTTATACGATCGTATTCGGGGAGATAGTTATTGTATTATTTTCAGTTGTACCGTGATTGGATTTTAGTTTTTCAGTAGTTACTTTCTGCTCTGATATCTGTATACTATAGTTGATTCTTTTTGCAGGTTAGACGCTTCGTCTGTACGGCAGTTTCCGTACAGATGGCGGATCTGTTAGCGAGCCCGGGTCGCAGTTTCGACCCCGGGGCGTGACATGTCATGCCTACTATGCAGACAAATAAAAGAGGGTTTGTGTTAAGGTATGCTAATGTGGCGTACCATGTGAGTGGCACACAAATTAACATGCCCCATGCAAGTCGAACGACAACCTTTATTGGAGAATGGAGACTTATTTTAATGTTCCAGATACTAGTAAATGAAATTATTGATGCACAGACATCAGTTTTAAGAGTAGAATCGTTAAAACTACCTCAAATATATTAATTACTTTTTTGGCAACAAGGTAATGGAATCTAGGATATAAACTATTTTACAAGTCAGAATCACATTATATCACATACATTCACTGGGTTTATATTTGGGTTAGCAAAAAAAAATTATAGGGTCCATTTCAAAACGTTCTATAGCCTATAGTTGAGGGGATCTCCATACATTTTACCTTCTGGTACAAATATTAGGGCAAGGCATTATCACAAATAAAAAAATGAAAAATAGTAATAAAAAAAGGGAGGCTACCGGATCGGCGGTGGTCGCGGTGGGTGCGGTGGGCGCGAAGAGCAGTGGTTGGGCTATAGGGCTCTCGTGCGCCTCTTTCTCCTCCTCCTCCGACGACAACGGCGACGGCTGCTGCACGGGAGAGAGAGAGAGAGAGAGAGAGAGAGAGAGAGAGAGAGAGAGAGATAGCGGAATTGAGAGTGCTGTGAGGGAGGAAGGAGGTGTGGGTTATGGGATATATGGATCTGAATAGGGGAAAAACCACATAGAGGGGGGGTGAATAGGTGTAAACAATAAACACACCAAATCGTTGCATAAAAATAACCCAATGCGGAAAATAAAATAGAGTACGCAAGATTTACGTGGAAAACTCCGTTATAGGAGTAAAAAACCACGGGACCGATAACACGGCGAAATCCACTAGAATTAAAACACGTACAAGGTGATTTACCGTAAACCTACGACTCAACCTTTTCCATACGCTCCTAGTTGATCTTCTCCGCTCGCTCCACGACGCGCCTCGAATCCACGATTTGCGTCCAACTTCGAATCCACGAAGTCCAACGTCGAATCCACGGTCTTCACCAATGCGGCACGCCTCGATCACATTAACGCGCCTCGCTCCGAGTCCACGTGAGCGATCACACCTTGAATCCACAAGGACACGCGAATCCACGCGCCGATTTATGATAAAATCGTTGGTTGTTGGTGATAAAAATCCGCCGAATACTTAGATCAAAGATAGATCGGAAAACACCATCTAAGTATTCATCAATTTGATTCTACAGGAAATAGGAGTTTGGAAACCCTAGAATCAAATCGATCAATATAGATGAAGAAACATAAGTTTAAACGTGATTTCCTTTCTTCTCTATATGTGGATTTTTCTTATATTTGGATTCTTAAATCTCTTAAAAACCTTCACCCTTAAAAGATGAATTAAAGGGTTTATTTATAGGTTAGAAACGTTTGGAAAGAGATAAGCATCAAAAACTACATTATCTGGAATTTTCGGGTCGACGGTCCGGACTGGAATAAGTAGGGTCCGGACTGTCGTCATTAAACAGAACTTTTCCAGAAAAACATGTTCGGGGTCCGGACTGAAATGTGGGCAGTCCGGACTGTTCATGCGATTTCTGCAGAATCAATGTTCGGGGTCCGGACTGAAACAGGGGAGGTCCGGACTGAAATTCCGCATAAACTAAACTATGTTCGGGGTCCGGACTGGAATGCCCTGATCTGGATCCTGAACATATTACATGTTCAGTTTTTGATTTTTATGCAATTAAAAATTCATCCAAGTGTTTCTACACTATAAGAAAGTATTCGGATCACTAAAATTATTTAGTTAAACATACCTGATCATTTTGAATTCTTTCTTCTTGAGATTGATGCATGTGATCCACAATTCTTCAACTTCAATCTTCAAGACTTAACCACTTCACGAAATACGCCAAAATAAAATCCTTAACAATCTCCCCCTTTGGCGGTTTCGTGACAAAACAAAATCCACTCAAAAGAAATCAAAAAGATATTTTTGTTGTTATCACCATACAACAAAAATTTACAAAAATGATCCAAATAAAAATATAAGAGATAAACTCCTAAAACAAACTCTAGACTTAGACGTTTATACTCTCTGCAAAAGAAATAATTCTTGACAAAAGAAATCGTTAGATACCTCAAGAATTTAACATTCAAAAATCGAACAGAGAGATAGAGTTTATACTCACCATGACATTTACAAAATCAGATATGTATTAGAATAAGCAATCAGAGATAGACATATCTTCTAGTCATTGAATTTCAAATGTCATGTCAAAACAATTAACAAGTTAGTAAATGTGTTAGTTATCAAGCAACTTGTTAGTAATATTACATGCCCAAATAGTTAGTCAAATAGTTAGTCGGGGTATGATCAAAGTTCAACTTAGAACGTACTTACTTACTTACCAGTTCAAGTTGTTCAAACAAAGCTCATACAACTTACCATACACTTACCAGTTCAAAGTTCATAAAGTAAGTTCATAAATTCTCTCCCCCTTTTTGTCAAAAACTGTCAAAAACAAAATAAGAAGGAAGAAAGAGGTAAAGTTTGTAAAGTTTGTCAGTGTCAGGAAAGCAAAAATAAAAACCTGCAAAAGAAACATGATAAACAAGGTCAGAGACATTACATAAGTTCACGGTTTCCTGACGAAAAGAACTCGTTTAACCCAGATCTGAACTGTCAGAAGTGGTGTAACCGAATTTATCCAGAATTCCTTTGAGCATCTTTGACATTTTTGCGCACTCTTTCTCCATATGCTGTAAGTCCAGTGACATTCTTTCTTGTCCTGCAGCGAGTTTCTTCTGCTCATGATAGATGGAGGACATAATTGTACCATCCTCTGCCGAGTCTTTTCTAGCAGGTAGTGAGGTTGTAGATGGTGCATTTCTATCTTCATTCCCTGGAGATTCTCTAGGAAGAGAATGTGCAACGTCAAGAGGTTTATTAATGTGAATTCCACTACTTTTTGTGTTCTTCCGTCTAGTGTACTTCTTGAATGTTGAACAGGGTTTCATGGGTCTTTTGTTTTTCAGAGTGAATCTATCTTCTTCATCAACTACTTGTTGTATTTCTCTACAAATTTCTTCCCAATCTTCTGAGTCAGATTCGGAATCATCTTGAAGTAGACTCTTTGTTTCTTCCTGACTTGCTCTGTCTTGCTCCTTTTTGACAGTTGCACGCGTGCCAACCATAGCGACAACCAGCACTATAACCCATCCAAACACCATTGCTGCAAATGAGTTGAAAAACTGTCACGCCCCGGAGGTCTAAGGATAAGCGAAAAAGCATATATATATTTTTTTTATTCTTTATGAATAACGACCTCGCCCACCGGTGCGTGTCAGACCCGCCACATATACAAATTCACTCTTCAAACGGACAGAGTCTCCTTTGTATATGCACGGCGTCACATTTACAACAACAACAACAACAACAACAACCTTCTTTAACCACACAGTCACAGTGAACATAGTAAAGAAGAGTAATTCCATTCAATCACATCAAGAGATAACTACGGGTTTGCAAACGGGGTCCACCCGACACCCATTTTTCCAAAACGTCTACGCATTCATAAAAAGGCGGCTACATATTTTTGAAAGGATAAATCCAGAGGTTTTCAAGATTGTGCCCACACGACACTTGGTTTTTGGAAAGCGTTTTCGAAACCTTTGTTTAATGTAAAACGGCCGCATAAGAATTCATAACAGTATGTTAAATCCACAGTGTCAACTAATTAACTAACCAACATCCATTATGATCCACAATTAAGCAAATTAAACTAACAGTTAAACCAGAAAGAGAAATGAGATAAACCAAACAAGAGTTTTGTAGTAAAGCCTCATACGGCTATGGTCCTCTAGACGTTGCCTCACCACCGTCCCGGTTACTACACCTAGACGGACCTGTCACGGAGTGGGTAAAGTCAGTGACAAATAAAGTAGATGTTTCAAACAAATAAGAATAACTTTAAATCAAACGAAATACACCGGAACCTTTCGCTTTTCCTCCTCATGGGTCCACATTACTTGATTTAATCACTTGGTACCTGTCGGGGAGTCGACGATCTCCCCTCGTGAATAATTACTTTACTTACGTGATGCCTTTAACCCCTTCACGGCGCTAGTGCGGCACTTTTAGCTGCCGTGAAGAGGTCCCCACCCGGCACTTTCACTTTTGTGGGGTACACGGGTCATTCAGACCACTTATCCGGAAAAGTACACCCATGCGGAGGCCGATCCGCCTGTGTACGTGTAAGCATCCAAGAACATGATAGCCGAAAACGGCGTGTAACAATCACCGCGACACTTGGTCGCCACAGTTAATAACAGAAGGAACGGTACATATTCATGCGAAAGGTTAATTCAACTGAAACACCTCATCTACTTTATTAAACAGATTAACATACTTTTTACGATGACATATTGCACTTATTGCAAAGGGGTACCCACCTGGTTGCGGAAAGATAGGAGCACTTGGACCTTTAATACACTCCCGCTGCGCACTTGGACCTAAAGAAGTCCCCAAAAACGATAATTAATAACACGCACTTACACCGCGAAAACGGAAATCCAGAACTAACCCCGCGACGCAAAACCCAAAAACGGCGCTCTTACATCACTTGACGGCTCCCCGCGCGCCCTCCCACGCGGAAGTGGTCGCCCGCGGGGTTTGCCCGCGCGGATGCCGCCGCTCGCGGATGTCCCGCGCGGCACGAAACCGCGCGGCATGCGTCCGCGGCGGCGCCCGCGCGGCGCCCGTCGGCCCGCGGGTGCCCCGCGCGGCACAAGGCCGCGCGGTGTGTGTGCCCGCGGGTGGCGCCTGCGTGGCGCCCGCGCGGCGCCCGCCCGCCCGGGGGTGCCCAGCGTGGCGCGAGGCCGCGCGGTGTGCGCCCGCGGGCGGCGCCCGCGCGTCGCCTGCCCGTCCGCGGGCGCCCCGCGCGGCACGAGGCCGCGCGGTGCGCGCCCGCCCGTCCGCGGGCGCCCCGCGCGGCACGAGGCCGCGTGGTGCGTGCCCGCGCGGCGCCCACGCGGCGCCCGCCCGGCGTCCGCCCGCGCGGTGCCCTAGCGGCGCCGTGCGCCTTCCGCCCGCCCGCGCGGTGCCCTAGCGGCGCCGCGCGTCTTTCGTCCGCCCGCGCCGTGCCCTGGATCGCGCGGCGGCGGCGGCGGTGACATCGGAGACGGAGACGGCGATGACGACAACGAAAAGATACGAAAATCCCCCAAAAAATACTACAAAACGAAATCTACTTACCGAAAGTTCCGACGGGGGAGTCGACCGATCGCACTCGTAATTCCGGTACGTGGTTTGGGGTGATCGGATTCCTCCTTCTTCTTCCTCTTTCTTTCTTTTTCCCTCATCCGGTTAGGGTTCCGCCTTTTTCTTCTCTTTTCTCCCTCGTTCTCTCCGGCTAGGGTTTCTCTTTTTGCGAAAAGTGGGATTTTTCCTTTTTGTACGTATAATTAAATCCCACCTTTTAATATCTTCACCGGATAATTAATTCTTTTATTAATTAATCCCACGGGATAAACCCGCATTTCCTCGTAAAGCGTGCAGGATATTTTACACGGATTCCGATGCACGTTAAGTCACCGCAACTCTAAAAACCCTGTTCCGGGAGATCCCTACGTCGGATTTCAGATCCGATTGCACCGTCGGTCATCATTTTTCGAGCCCTTTTACAGAAAAATACCCGTGCCACAACTCGACCGACTCACAAAAACTTGGTAATTCAAATTCACTAAAAGAAACACTTTATTAGCAGGAGGGTAAAAATTACCGGAAAAGTCGTGTCATTACAAAAACAGAGCCTGCGAGCAAGAACTCAAGAACACGAAAAAATGTTCAATTTTCAAAAATTGGAAAAATCATACTCAAACAATCCTTATCGTGTATAGAGACTAGGAATCAATTTAGTTTTGCAAAAAGAATTTTAAAAATAGATCAATTCCATGATTTTCGAAAATTCCTAACACATGCCCTGAAACAGAATTTTTAGAAATCAAAGCTCAAAAATCCGTTAATCAAATGAATACAAGGCATAGAAACAAAACTAATCTACCCATAGTTCTAATTTCAAAAGAAATTTGACCAAAAACTGTTCAAAATTGAATTAGAGGCATGAAATTCCTCACGTTTTTTAAGAACAGAGCAAAAACAGTGAATAACCCGAGTTTTGATCAAAGAAACTTGAATCGGAAGAATTTGAGTTTGGACGGCTCCAAATAAGTTGTATTCTAGAGAGAGAAGTTCTGGAATGCTTGAAACAAAAGCTTGAGGTAAAAAGAAATCAAATACCCTTTCGTTTCTATTAAACCCTAGCCGCGGTCCGGATCAGATCGAGAATCCAGTCCGGATTGGTTTCTTGCAGAGAAAATCCAACGTTCGGGATCCGGATCAATTTCATGCAGTCCGGATCGGCTTCAATTTTTTCTTTAGAAAAATTTCAAAAAATACCAGAAAATCTAGAAAAAGATTATAAGCAATTTTTGTATATCAACTTTAAACAAAAATCATCGTTTCATATCAAAAGAATTAGACTATGCTAAATCTATCAATAATACTCAAATAATGAAACGAAAATCTATAAAAATTAAATCCTCTAAAGTTGAGCAAGTTCTAAACATCAATCACGATCTAAAGTGTAATGCGTTTATCAAATCATTAATCAAATAAAGAAAATGAAGCATAAAGATCGATAGATGTTTGAAATCCTAAATAAATCGGATAATGCTATTTAGTCACAATGTTTTAAGGGAGTGGCTCTTTGAGCATCTTTCTTTAAAAATCCCACCTTATACCAACCTTGAAATTCGACAGAGTCAAGTATTTCAAAAAGCATTTTATGAAGTAAACAAGAAGTCACCATGCTTGGTATACATGTGGTAGCTGCACACAGTACTCGGACGACCGAGGTGGTAGCTCTTTCCTCCATTTGGTGGTAGTTTTCACACTCCACTTAAGGATGTAACTCTTTCCACATCTTTCGAGCATTAAATATTTAGCAAAAACTCCCCCTCAATTGGCTATCAATTATGCAAAATATTAAGTATTCAACCAAAAATTGATCTCATGTTCGTACTTAACTCAATTGTCAAATAAGATAAAAACTATACCAAGAGATCATTGAGAGAGGAATTGACTTTGATCAATTAAAGATAAAATAATTGATATACATGATCATTGCATCAAATAAATTTTAAAGATATCCAAATCATAATAAATTTCTCAAAATATGAAAGGATGCAAGTAAAGTCAATTAACTAATGCTCAGTTAATGTTCTATTTACAAACAAAAAGAAAGAACACAAACACAAAACAAAACCTATTCTAGGCAAAGGTTCAAAAGAAGTTATTTCAAGGAAAGCATTCCAATTGCTTTACGCAAGTGAATAAAACGTTTTAGATCCAAAGGTTTTGTCAAAATACCGGCTAATTGATCTTCAGTTGAAACATAAGAAAGTTGTAAAGAACTTGATTCAACTAGCTCTCTAAGAAAATGATATCTAAGTTCAATGTGTTTTGTTCTTGAGTGCAACACAGGGTTTTTAGAAATGTTAATGGCACTAGTGTTGTCACAAAGAATTGTTACCGAAGTCGTAGAAATTCGGAAGTCGCTCAATACGCTTTTCATCCAAATCAATTGAGTTGAACAACTTCCCGCTGAAATGTATTCCGCTTCGGCAGTCGAGAGTGCAATGCAGTTTTGCTTTTTACTATGCCATGCAACAAGACAATGGCCAAGGTAAAAACATGCACCACTCGTGTTCTTCCGATCATCCACTGATCCAGCCCAATCGGCATCCGAATATCCTATTATGTCGAGAGATGTGCCCATAGGATACCAAATTCTGAAATTTAGTGTACCTTTGACGTACCGGATGATCCGTTTCACCGCTTTCAGGTGAATTTCCTTCGGTGCAGATTGATATCTCGCGCAAATCCCTACACTGAAGGCAATGTCCGGACGACTAGCCGTAAGGTAGAGTAGACTTCCAATCATGCTTCTGTAAAGTTTCTCGTCTACACTTTCTCCGTGAGATTCACTTCCTAATCCCTTATTGCTAGTTCCCATAGGAGTCGGAAAGTCTTTAGAGTTCTCTAATCCGAATTTCTTGACCAACTCCATTGCATACTTGGATTGACAAAAATGAATTCCATCTTCAGTTTGTTTTACTTGCAATCCAAGAAAGTATGTCAACTCGCCCATCATGGACATCTCAAATTCGCTTTCCATTGTTTCAGCAAATTTTGAAGCATCGTTGTTCCTTGTTGCACCGAATACAATGTCATCGACATATATTTGTGCCACAATGAAGTTATCCTGAAAGTGCTTTACAAAGAGTGTCCTATCGGCTCCCCCTCGAGTATAGTCCTTTTCAAGAAGGTACTTTGTCAACCTTTCGTACCATGCTCGCGGTGCTTGTTTTAGACCGTAAAGAGCCTTTTTCAGTCGAAACACATGGTTAGGTAGTTTATGATCAATGAAACCTTTCTGTTGAGCCACATAAACTTCCTCATTTAGAAAACCATTTAAAAAGGCGCTCTTAACGTCCATTTGAAAAAGTTTAATTTTGAAATGACAAGCAATCGCAAAAAGGATACGAATTGACTCGAGACGAGCTACCGGGGCGAACGTCTCATCAAAGTCTATACCTTCAACTTGTGAATAGCCCTGAGCAACTAATCTTGCTTTGTTCCGGACAACGGTACCTTCTTTATTTTTCTTGTTCTTGAAAATCCACTTTGTACCGATGATGTTTTGTTGCTTCGGGGGCTTCATTAATTCCCAGACTTTGTTCCTTTCGAATTGATGAAACTCTTCTTGCATTGCTTCAATCCAATAATCATCCTGAAGTGATTCATCAACGTTCTTTGGTTCCAACATGGAGACGTAACACGCAACTCCACAAACCAATTGTCTCCGAGTCCTGACTCCTTGTGGATCTCCAATGATATTTGATTCTGGATGGTCCTTGGAGATACGTAGCGTTTAAGGTAACGGAGTGCTCGGAGGTATGTGTGATGATTCCTGCACATCAGATAAACTAGAAGAACCATAAGATGCATCAACATTATCGGAAGAATTATCATGAGAAGATGCATTATCATTAGCAGGAGATTCATCATCAATAGAGATATCAAGAGTAGATTTATCAGTTGAAAAATGAAAAGCTTCATCTACTTTAACATTGAAAGATTCTATCATCGTTTTAGATTCAAGATTAAATACCCGATATGCTCTACTGTTTGTAGAATAACCCATAAAAATTCATTCGTCACTTCGAGAGTCGAATTTTCCAAGATTTTCGCGATGACGTAAAATGTAACAGCGACTCCCAAAGGTTCAAAAATACTTGATATTTGGTTTTCTACAAAACCATAGCTCATATGGTGTATTCATAGTACCCGGGCGCAAATAAACTCGATTGATTACATAGACCGCGGTGTTAACTGCTTCAGCCCAAAAATGTAAAGGGAGTTTCCGGCTATGAAGCATAACACGCGCCATCTCTTGTACTACTATGTTTTTTCGCTCGACTACACCATTCTGTTGCGGTGTATAGGGTGCAGAGAATTCATGTTTTATGCCATTGGAAGTGCAAAAATCAATGAATTTTGAATTTATAAATTCTCCACCTCTATCACTTCAAACACAAACGATCTTTTCATTTTTCTCAATCATAACACGATGACATATCTAATGAAAAGAATCGAAAGTATCCGTTTTTTCTCTTAAAAATGCTACCCAAGAAAATCTGGAGAAATCATCAACCATAAGAAAAATGTACCATTTACTTCCCAAACTTGGTTGATGAGTCGGCCCCATTAAGTCCATGTGCAATAATTCAAGTGGCCGTTTGGTTCCCACGTGGTTTAAATTCTTGTGCGTGGCCCTTGATTGTTTTCCCTTTTGACAACCTCCACACACAATGTTTTCTTTAAAAGACAGTTTAGGAACACCCTTAACCACGTCTTTGTTAGAAATTCTAGCTAGTTCCTTAAAGTTAATGTGACCTAGTCTTTCATGCCAAAGAGTTTCATTATCAAGTGACACTAGGTTCCAATGTTCAGAAATTTTGTTAGGAACTACATAGCAATTGTTTTCAGACCTAACCCCTCTCAAAAAGAATGAATGGTCTTTATCAGTTACAATGCATTCAGCAGAAGAAAAATTAACTGAAAAACCATTATCACACAGTTGACTAATGCTAATGAGGTTAGTCTTAAGGCATTCAACAAATAAAACATTGTTCAAAACTGGGCCTTCTGGAATAGTAATTGTCCCTTTTCCAACAATTTTTGAAGAACGACCGTCTCCGAAAACTACAAGTCCTCCGGAGGTTTTCTCTAAAGTTTGAAAATAATTTTTGTCACCGGTCATGTGACGAGAACATCCACTATCCAGATACCAAGACGAGTTGTCATAAGCATGCAATGATGTATGAATGACAAGACAAGGGAAAACTTCACCTTTGCGCACCCAAACCTTGCAAGTTTTGGAATACGTCGGCAATGATTGTGACATTGATTTCCTTGGTGAATGCATCTTGTTCGCTTGATCACTTTTCTTTGCAATCCATGATGACGTCGTCTTGTTAGGTGTACTACCAAGGTTCTTTACCTTTGAAAAATTCTCCTTTGATTTCCGGGGGATGAACTTGTTGGTAGTTGTTGCAAGAGGCGCTTGATTTGATCGTTTCGCTCCATTCTTGCAATTGCTTCTAATGTGCCCTGCAAAACCACAACGAAAACATACCTTGGGAGTATTTGATCCTGGCCGAATTGAGGTAGGCTCGTTGTTATTGGATGCATTGATTTCCGTCGGTGAAGGAGGAGGAGGAGCAACCGACTGAGGCACAAAAATTGTTTCACTCGAACTAGGACTGTTTCCAGTTCGATCGTATCCAAGGCCCAAACGATTCGTTTGACCAAGACCAAGCAACTTATCTAACTTGCTCCTTCCGGAAGAGAAACGCTTCAAATCTTCCTTAAGTTGGAATATGGTCTTCGTCATCTCCATCTTCTCTTGTCGAGCCTCGGAGTAGAGCTTCAAGAAGTAATTAGGTTTATCCACCAATTTGTTGTGTTCCTTCTCGAAATGCTCGTTCTTCTCTTGAAGGGAAACTTTTAACTTGTTCAAATTGTCCCTTTCCACTTCAAGAGCGTTTGAGAAAGAAGTTGTCTTTTTAGCTTCTTCTTCAAGATCGCACAACCTTCTTCTCAAACTCTTGTTTTGCTTTGCCACTTTCTTTGAATCCTTCAATAGTTTATGATAGGCAAAAGCAAAGTCTTCACATTCGGAATCACTCGGTTCATCGTCCGTTGCATTCTTTTCAACCAGGGAGGAGTTGGATAATGAACCGGATGAACTTGCCATAAAGCACACGTAAGGTGAAGTTGTGGACGCGTGGAATGCCGTCGCGTTGTTATCCTCATCACTGGAAGATGACTCATTGGAAGTTGAGGTGTCATCCCAAGTGACGGCTTGCATCGCCTTCTTCTTTGACGGATTCTTGTTGGGACATTCCGTTGAGATGTGACCGTAACCTCGGCACTTGAAGCATTGGATTTGTCCCTCCGAGTTCTTCTTGTCCTTTGAATAACTTTCTTGCTTTCTTGACTTAAAGCTTGAAGATCCTTTGCCTTTCTTGGACTTTACGAAGGATGAGGTTTTGCTTGAATTACCCCTTCGAAAGCTTCGACGAAATTTCCTCGTCAAGAGAGCAAGTTGCTTCTCGAAATCCTCCATTCATAGATTCTCATCATCGTCTGAGGAGGATGAATCCGCGTCTTCTTCTTTTGTTGATTTCAATGCAAAACCTGAAGACTTAGAAGAGGAAGGCTTTCCAGAAGAATTGTTAGTAGGAAAAGTCATTTCATAAGCTTGAAGTGCACCAACTAATTCTTCTACACGGATTTCGTCCGGGTGTTTTATTGTTTCAATGGCTACAACCTTAGCACGAAATCTTTTAGGAAGAGTCCTTAAAATCTCTCTTACAACTTTAGATTATGGAATTTTCTCTCCCAAGTTAGCACATGTATTAACGATATTTTGCAATCGTGTATAATAATCCGTGAATGATTCATTTTCTGCCATAAAAATTGAGTCAAATTTGCTCGTAAGCATTTGCAGTTTTTGAATCTTCATAAGGCTTGTTCCCTCATGTGTAACTTGTAGAACATCCCAGATTTCTTTCGCAGTCTCACATGCCGAGACGCAAGAGAATTTGGTTTGCGACAAAGCATTAAATAAAGCGTTAATTCCTTTGCCGTTGTAAGAAGATGCATCAATTTTTTTCTTAGTCCATTTCGACCTAGGTTTGATGGTGACAAAATTAACAATAACCTCAGTAGGATTTGTCCATCCAAACTCAATTGATTGCCAAACCCGTTCATCGATGGAAATAAAAAGCGCTCTCATGCGTACTTTCCAGGTGGCATAGTTTGTTCCATCGAAGAACGGTGGTCTGTTGATGTTTCCACCTTCAACCATTGTTTACAACCCTATTCCCGCTCTGATACCACTTGTGGGTTATGAGATATATGGATCTGAATAGGAGAAAAACCACCTAGAGGGGGGGTGAATAGGTGTAAACAATAAACACACCAAATCGTTGCGTAAAAATAACCCAATGCGGAAAATAAAATAGAGTACGCAAGATATACGTGGAAAACTCCGTCACAGGAGTAAAAAACCACGGGACCGATAACACGGCGAAATCCACTAGAATTAAAACACGTACAAGGTGATTTACCGTAAACCTACGACTCAACCTTTTCCATACGCTCATAGTTGATCTTCTCCGCTCGCTCCACGACGCGCCTCGAATCCACGATTTGCGTCCAACTTCGAATCCACGAAGTCCAACGTCGAATCCACAACGTCCAACCGTATCCACGGTCTTCACCAATGCGGTACGCCTCGATCACACGAACGCGCCTCGCTCCGAGTCCACGTGAGCGTTCACACCTTGAATCCACAAGGCCACGCGAATCTACGCGCCGATTTATGATAAAATCGTTGATTGTTGGTGATAAAAATCCGCCGAATACTTAGATCAAAGATAGATCGGAAAACACCATCTAAGTATTCATCAATTTGATTCTACAGGAAATAGGAGTTTGGAAACCCTAGAATCAAATCGATCAATATAGATGAAGAAACATAAGTTTAAACGTGATTTCCTTTCTTCTCTATATGTGAATTTTTCTTATATTTGGATTCTTAAATCTCTTAAAAATCTTCAACCTTAAAAGATGAATCAAAGGGTTTATTTATAGGTTAGAAACCATTGGAAAGAGATAAGCATTAAAAACTACCTTATCTGGAATTTTCGGGTCGACGGTCCGGACTGGAATAAGTAGGGTCCGGACTGTCGTCATTAAACAAAACTTTTCCAGAAAAACATGTTCGGGGTCCGGACTGAAACAGGGGAGGTCCGGACTGAAATTCCGCATGAACTAAACTATGTTCGGGGTCCGGACTGGAATGCCCTGATCCGGATCCTGAACATATCACATGTCCAGTTTTTGATTTTTATGCAATTAAAATTTCATCCAAGTGTTTCTACACTATAAGAAAGTATTCGGATCACCAAAATTATTTAGTTAAACATACCTGATCCTTTTGAATTCTTTCTTCTTGAGATTGATGCATGTGATCAACAATTCTTCAACTTCAATCTTCAAGACTTAACCACTTCACGAAATACGCCAAAATAAAATCCTTAACAGGAGGGTCGGGGGTCGGGGTCGGGAATATAGGGTTTAGTAGACACACACTCTCAACGTGCGTGTCTAAACACGCATGTTGAGAGTGCGTGTTTAGACACGCAGTCTCAACATGCGTGTTTAAACACGCATGTTGAAACTGCGTGTTTAGACACGCAGTCTCAACCTGCGTGTCTAAACACGCAGTCTCAACACGCATGTTGAAACTGCGTGTTTAGACACGCAGTCTAAACACGCATGTTGAAACTGCGTATTTAGACACGCAGTCTCAACCTGCGCGTCTAAACACGCAGTCTCAACATGCGTGTTTAGACACGCATGTTGAGACTGCGTGTTCAACTATTTCCAGCTCACCGACCCGGCTGACGTGGCGCGCACACGTGGCGCCCAGTTGGCAGGTATAGGGTCATTTTTGCAAATACACATTTTGCAGGGCTATTTTCAAAAATACAAATTTTTATAGGGTTATTTTCAAAAAAAACCCAAGGTATATGTGTTGGTGATGTGCTAAATCACAATTTTTTACTATCTAGATTATTTGTCTTCTCTTGTAAATTTCTATTTCAGTTTGATTGAATCAATTCTTATTGTTGGTTAGCCTATTTTATTTTATATAAGCCTTTAATTTTTAAATAATTTGCTGAATATATATTATATTGTTTTACAATTAATGTAATTAACCTTTCATAACAAAAATTAATTTTAGAATTAATTTATTTTTATGTTTTTTTTTGTAAGAAACATGAGCATAAATAAAATAAAATTAACCGTAGAATCACCACAAAAAAGAACAAAGAAAATTTCAAATTTATTTTAAAAGCATATAAATAATTTCTTATTCAAAACAAACTAAGTATATATAGAATCTCAATAGTTAGGAGAACTTACAAACATAAAATTAAAAGATTGAAGAGCAACCAGACAAAGATATCAAATTTATGAGTAAAAAAAAACACAATTAGTTTAAAATATATTATACGATAGATAAATCTTATTAAACAAATAATATTTTAAAAAGTAATTCCTGCGGATGTTTCCTGAAAAAAAAAAAAAATACTTGACTATTTAAAAATTTTCAAATTAAATATGTTGTATGTAAACATTCTGAAATTTCTAACTGAAAACCTAGTCAGTGAAGGAGTATACGATATTGGTCGCACAAAAAAAAGAGAGTATTATATGTAGCATTATATAGGCAATGACACGTACTGTAAACACCTTAGAATGATACTTAGAAACTAATGAAGCACATACAATTAATCAAATTCATATTTGCTTCAGGAGAGGGATCGTTGTGGAGACCCGAATCCAAGCCGTCGGATTATTTACCCTATCCACAGCTCGACGACACCTATTTTTGGTGATGGGTTGAGTATGAAACGTTTATGCGCGAAATGGACGCGAAAAACGGACTCAGAGCGCGAAAACGATGAAAATTCATTATTTTTGGAGGATTCGGGCACCCGAAATAGGAATCCGGGCGCTCGGTTTTGCTTGTGTGGTTTCGGGCTGTCCTGTTGAGTTTTCGGGCGGTTGGATCCGGGTCCCCGAAACTTTTCGAACTGCCCGAAAGTGGTTTCGGGCGCTCCCCTATGGCGCGGCGTCGGCGCGCAACACATGGCGACAGCTGTTAGTGTTGTCCAGCGCGATGTGTAGAGCACTGGGGCTGTGTAACTGTTCGGGTGTGTGTACTTGAGCTAACCGATACATCTGGAGATGCTCGTATCGAGCGAGTGCCGTTTAGTGCAAAAATTTTGCGAAAACGAACTCAGGATCACAAGTAGCTGAGAACTGAAGTTCTAGAGTCTTCGAGTGCCCTAGAGATTTTTTGGACGCTCGAAAATCATTACGTACTTGCGGATCCTGCTGAGGGACGCCCGAAAGTTACTGTAGCAGTCCGAAAGTTGGATGGTTGGGATTTCCTCGAGATCTATGCATGACTAAGCTGTTTGTAGAGTCGGTTGGTTTCAGGTGGTTCACTGTAGCACCGGGTGCAGGGAGCGAACGCCTGCGAGGCAGCGAGAGAGGACTACACTATTCCGAGGTTTAGGGCATTGCACTGTGTTGAGACAAAAATTTTCACCACCTTGGGAAGTGACAAGTGGCGTATACCATCGGCTAAAGAGATCAACCGACAGAAGAATGAGTCAACTGAAGAAGGATCCGCGTCCCGGTCCGGACCGATCTCAGTCGCGTGAGAACGCAGCACACGATGCATGCTGTCGGCTGAAGGTATCAGCCGATAGGGGAAGCAGCCGATGAGAAGATTATAGCCTCATCTAGGAGCGATTTCGGCCAAAAAAGGATCCCGCTGATATTTTAAACCAGCGCCTGTAAACATGGTTCGGGGAGTGTATAAATACCCGAACCATCGAAGAGAAAGGGGTTCGGCAACCTCGTAAGCCCGGTACCACCCCAGCTTCTTCATTTATCTAGGAGTAGGTTTAACTTAACTCTTTTTTCTTCCTTTTTACTGCTTTTCTAGGAGTAGACTTAATTGTAATTGTTCTATCCTTTTTCTCCACTTGTTAAGGATTTTTGTATTGGCATATTTCGTGAAGTAGATTGAGTCTTAAAGATTGAAGTTGAAGACTTGTCGATCACATACATCAATCTCAAGAAGAATGGATTCAAAATGTTCAGGTATGTTAAACTACTTTTTTTTTGGTGATTTGAATACATTTTTATAGTTTAGAAACACTTGGAATAATTTTCATGGCATAAAAATGAAAAACTGGACAATTTTTTTGTGTTCTTGATCCGAATCAGGTAGATCTAGTCCGGACCCCGAACATGGTTTGGTTCATGCGAAATACCAGTCCGGATCAACCCTCTTCTAGCCCGGACCCCGAACATTGGTTTTGCTATATCGCATGAATCAGTCTGGATCAGACCCAATCCAGTCCGGACCCCGAACCTTATTTCTGGGAATTTTCTTGACTGTTACGACAATCCGGATCAAACTAATTCCAGTCCGGACCGCCATGCGGAAAAATTTTTGTTAAGGCAGTTTTTGATTCTTATCTCTTTCCAAAATGTTTCTAGCCTATAAATAGACCCTAAGATCATTTTTTAGGATAATGGAAAAATAGTGGAAAAGATAATCCACATATAGAAAAGAAAGGAAAACGCATTCTATTTTATGTTTCTTTTTCAATATTGATCAATTTGATTCTAGGGTTTTCAAACTCGTTATTTTTTGTAGAATCAAATTGATGAATACTTAGACGGTGTTTTCTTGTCTATCTATGATTATCTAAGTATTCAATTCCATCACCACCAATAAACAAACAACGATTTCCGAAAGGAACATCGGCGCGTTGATTCGCGTGGCCTTGTGATTCAAGGTGCTATCGACTTCGAAGATTCGGAGTTAGGCGCGTTCGTGTGATCGACTCTGTCACGCCCCGGCATCGAAACTGCGACCCGGGCTAGCCAACAGATCTGCCACCCATATGGGAAACCCCGCATAGGCGAAGCGTCCAACCTGAAAACGGTAACAACTAGCAACTATACAGATATCAGAGCTGAAAATAATTGCTGTAATACAAATCTGAAACCACTGTACAACTGAAATAAAGGTACATATCCATCTCCCAAGATAATAATACAACACTCTGGTGCATAGAACCAAAGTACAAGTAGAATCCTCCTATACAAAATCTATGAATCCAAAAGGGGAGGTAAACTAAAAATATAAATACAACAGTGTACAGTAAAATCCACAATCCGGGTTGGTACATCTTGTAAGACCTGGCTTTTTCGTGACCCTTCCCGTTACCCCTTTCTCTTCGACTGCCCGCCTGAGGGACAATTTTTGGGTGTTTTTCCGGAGAATCCGTCGGGGCTCGCGGACATTCTTAGGCGGAAGGGCTCGCGAAATGGAGAACGGGGGCGCGATCGGTTTCAGATTCCGACTCCCGGTTCACCCGGAATAATTTTTCCAAATTTCGGACCCCACTTAGGCGCCCCGGGATCCGTGCGGACGATCGGCACGTTTCTCGAGGTAATTCTAGCCGCCGGATCTGTCCCTATTATTTAATTATTCTTTAACCCTTTGGGGAACCTAGGGTTTTAGGCGTTCCCTCCTAGGTCGCTACGTTCGGCGGCTAGGGTTTTCTCTTTAAGAGACGCCACGAGAAGGGAAAAGAGAAGAATTAAACGGGGCTTTCGGGAAGAGGACGGAGGTAGCTTGCTCGTGGGATCAACCGGGCAACGTTAGGACGATCCCCTCCCTCTCTTTTCCGGCGTTTCAAAGGTGAGTTTTTATTAGTTTTGTTGAGTGGGCGTTTCGGGGGTGGAGTCTTCACGGGGAACACCGCCGCCGCCGGACCGGCCGCGGGCATGCGCCCGCGCGGCGCTTGGCCGCGCGGGGCCGCCCGCAGGTGGGGCGCCCGCGCGGGCTAAGGCCGCGCGGAGTCGCCCCCGCACCGCGGGCATGCGCCCGCGCGGCGCCTGGCCGCGCGGGGCCGCCCGCAGGTGGGGCGCCCGCGCGGGCTAAGGCCGCGCGGAGTCGCCCCCGCACCGCGGGCTTGCGCCCGCGCGGCGCTTGGCCGCGCGGGGCCGCCCGCAGGTGGGGCGCCCGCGCGGGCTAGGGCCGCGCGGAGTCGCCCCCGCACCGCGGGCACGCGCCCGCGCGGCGCTTGGCCGCGCAGGGCTGCCCGCAGGTGGGGCGCCCGCGCGGGCTAAGGCCGCGCGGAGTCGCCCCCGCACCGCGGGCACGCGCCGCGCGGCGCTTGGCCGCGCGGGGCCGCCCGCAGGTGGGGCGCCCGCGCGGGCTGGTGCCGCGCGGGGACGCCCCCGCACCGCGGGCAACGCGCCGCGCAGCGCTTGGCTGCGCGGGGCCGCCCGCAGGTGGGGCGCCCGCGCGGGCTGGTGCCGCGCGGGGTCGCCCCCGCACCGCGGATAGCGCGCCCGTGCGGTGCTCATCCGCGCAGGGGCGCCCGCGCGGGCTGGGGCCACGGGGTGCTGTACCCGGGCGGAGTGTGCGCTGCACGGGCCGGTGCCGGGCAGGGAACTCCGCTGCACATGGGTGGGAGTCGGTGTGAGTTTCGGATCCTTAGTCTTGACTTGCCCTTATACCTTCAGGAGTGCAGGACATTGTTGGCAGCGGACGCGCGATCTCGGACGTACCGAACGCCGGACGACACACACACAAGGTGGGTAAATTCGCCGAGGTTAATTGGGTAAGGGCGGACATGAGCAAGGGTGTTTCTCTCTAAGTTGCTCCTCGTGAGCAAAGGTGGGTTTCTCTCTAAGTTGCTTCTCGTGAGCAAAGGTGGGTTTCTCTCTAAGTTGCTCCTCGTGAGCAAAGGTGGGTTTCTCTCCAGGTTGCTCTTCGTGAGCAAAGGTGTGTTCCTCTACAAGTCGCTCTCAATGAGCAACGGTGTTTTCCCCTTTAAGATTTTCTCAATGAGCAACGGTGTTTTCCCCTTTAAGATTCTCTCATGAGCAAAGGTGTTCACCCTTCTGGTTGTCCTTATGAGCAACGCTGACCCGATTCTTATTGTATTCGCTTTATCATCAGAGGCTCGAGATTTTCTACACGCACAAAGATCTTAGTAATTGCATGTTTACATTTGCTAACCCTGTTAAAGCTATTGAGTGGGTATTTGGTTGCCGAGGCAGGTGCTCGGTCTGGCTCGCCGAGGTTGGTGCTCGGAAGAGGCTCGAGATTTTCTACACGCACAAAGATCTTAGTAATTGCATGTTTACATTTGCTAACCCTGTTAAAGCTATTGTGTGGATATTTGGTTGCCGAGGCAGGTGCTCGGTCTGGTTTACCGAGGTTGGTGCTCGGATGAGGCTCGAGATTTACTACACGCACACCCGCGGTTTGGCCACCGCAAAGGGTGTGCTTTTCCGGAAAAGTGGTACGTTGACCCGTGTACCCCACGCGGCGGTGGCGTTAGGAATGGGGGCCCCCATGGGTGGGGGGTGTGAGCGGTGATGTCGAGGCAGGTGCTCGGCGGCCGAGGCAGGTGCTCGGCGGTGGGCATCGGGGAAGGTGCCCGATGTTGTTTTGATACAGGGTGTGGTTATGGTGGATGATGCATGGGAGGGATGGTTGCTCCGGTGTTTGTGGTTGCCGGGGGAGGTGCCCGGTTATGCTTGCACAAGGTTCTGCATTGTATTGTTTGCAAGAGGTTCTGCATTATATTGTTTGCACTGGGTGCTACATTGTTGATTGCTCTGGTTTTTATCGTGGTTTGCCTTTCTTTAGCCCGTATTGATTTTAATACTGTTTCTGGTCACTGACTCCCCACTCCGTGACAGGTTCACCCAGTCCGTCCGGGGTCGAGCGCTAGGGCACCGGAGAGGCCGCAAGAGTGCTGTTCTGACTTTGATCGAACTTCAGACACAGGGACCCTTCTTTCCCTTTATCTTTTATTACTCATGTAGTTAGTTGTGGTTTGCGATACCCCCGTGGGGTCGAAGTGGATGTTGCCCTTTTTCCTTTTTGAATAATTGAATGAATACTACGTTCTCTCTTACTTGGCCGTTTT
The DNA here is from genome assembly GCA_029204045.2 of Tillandsia leiboldiana. Lineage (NCBI taxonomy): Eukaryota > Viridiplantae > Streptophyta > Magnoliopsida > Poales > Bromeliaceae > Tillandsia > Tillandsia leiboldiana. The sequence continues at coordinate 29,075,672 of CM055065.1, forward strand.
GAACGATGAAAAACAAAGAAAACCGTTTGCGAAAACTACTTTTAAAACGTGGGTGTCGTGTGGGTACCGAGCTTTATAAACCTTGTGGGATTTATGTGTTTGCGAACTGTTTTCACAAACGAGGGCATCGTGTGGATGCCGCTTTCAAAACCTTGTGATTATTTATCCTTTCAAAACACCGGCCTCTATGCTCTAAGTGAATGCTAGAATGTCATGTGAATTGTTTGGTTGTATGTGTACGAGACCCCAACTGATGTGGTTAGAGATTGTATGTACTACGCCTTGTGAGACACTTTGTAGTTGAGACGCCGTGCATGTACAAAGGAGACTCTGCGCGTTTGCAGAGTGAATTTGTGTATGCGGCGGGTCTGGACACGCGCCGGGGAGTATTGTTTTACAAAAAAAAATATATGGCTGAATCAGGGGCATCGGTGGCTCCTCTTCCGCGCGATTCGAACCCCCGGGGCGTGACACATCTATCTCACCAAAAAGACAACACTGGTAGGGATCTATCACGCGACTCCCTCACCACGATCCGTCGAGCCAACCGAAGCAGGGACGGAAAGGAAAGCTCAAAACTGTCACCAACAGAGTGTGTGAGAACTACATCCAACAGTAGTTCCCCGTGGGTACCGTCTCCAACCCAACGGTCTGCCCACTAAGTCTACTAGAGGCATAAGATAACAGGAAATACTGTAAATAAGAATAGATCAGCTGGAAAGAAATCTACAGCTAGCATGCCTCTATCTACGATGCTCAAAGGGTGAAATAGATGATAATATGCAACTACTCTAACTCGAGGTGCCCACAAGACCCAATCGTAATGACTGCCAAAGGAGCCTAGTCAAGCCTGCGGTCACCTACAACCACTGTCCTATTAGGACTGGAATTACGTAGGGCATCCCAACGGAGTAATATAACCATCGCGCAAAACTGCCTCGACAGGCCCAACCATCGCATCCGGAGCGGCAACTCAAGGGAAGCGACCCCACTGAGGAAAACAGTGCGGAACCAAGTATCACATCTGTAGCACATGCAGGCTATAATCAAAACCACGATCGAACAGATCGGAGAACTCGTAACCTAAATCAACTAACCACCCCAGCCGGAACCCCCATCGGCCCAACATCGAAGCCCAACCGACAACAACATCGACCGGAACACTCATCAGCCCAACATCGAACCCAACCGACCAACAACACCGAGACCGAGAATTCTGGAAAACTAACGCCTACAACCCCAATCAAACAAGAACAGGTCCCAGGCACAGTCGCCCGTAGCTTTCGTCCCAATAAGGAGGCAGCCATTAGAACCCAGATTACTCGAACCCTCGTCGGGGTGAGGAGGTTTATATAAAAAGATGACATTTGTTTCTAAAAACCATTTCACTCGACCGCTCTCTAGGTGAGGACAAAAAGTAACTTCTTTTTAGAAAACCATCTTTATTTAAGGAAAACCCAATTTTAATACCATTTTGTTCATAAGAAAATCAGTTAAAGACGATTTTATTTTTCCAAGTCCCGAAGGACTATTGTCTTTGCCTTAATCAAATGAGAACGAGTTCTGGCGCCCCTCGAAGCTTGGAAAGAAATATTAGTTTACTAAAATCATGTGTATCCAAAAGTATTTCTGGGTTCAAGGTCCTGCTATCATAAGATCAACACCGCCACAACTAAGTGGCGATGAACCAATCAGAAGAAAACCCAACAACCTGGGATCACCGTCATCCCAAATGGCTCCCGACACTAGCACCAAACTAACCTCAACCACCAGACTCCACTCGGCACCCCGGCACGAGCACAACATGCATCCTACACTGTCCCGACCACTCGGCCCACTACCCGGGCGAGGAGAAAACTCTAAGTCCAGGGGAATAAACATGCAATGTGTAGGAAGACTAAAGCATAAAAGAACCTAGCCCAAGTGAGGGTTTTCTACTAGTCTGGTTAAACATGCAAACATATGACGGGGTGCTAGTCAAGGTTCCGCAATTAAACATACAACATAACCAATACTCAGAATGCTAACTCTAGCACGCATACATCCTGATCGATAAATAAATTCCCAACTATATCATGCATATATCTCGGCCAACAATTAAGTCACTAACTCTACCTTGCATACATCTCAATCAATATATCTATCATACATTTCCACTACAAGATAGAATTAGAAAACAGTCGGTTGATTTGGAGGAAAATCCAACCCACCTGAAACGCGATGATCCAGGGTCTGATCGAGCCGAAACAAGGCGTGCACGTTCCTCAGTCTCTCAAGATTCCAACGCAATGAAAATCATCCAAAAACTCCTCCCGGATCGGCGGCGGCAACCAAAACACTGAAGTGCTGTCCAACATCGATACAAAATTCAGCGAGCGCGTCAAGATGATGTAGAGGCCAATCCGAACATAATTTTTGTCCGGGGCAAAAGAAAAAATGCTCACCTCGATCGTGATGATGTGTTCCACATTTTACTTTCCTCGGGAAACTCCAAAATCTCTGTGAAAACTGTATCACAATCCGAACATAGAGTAAATTCCAAAATCCTGCATGTACTGTTCTGTGCAACAGTCCCCAAAACCGAAAATGTTCACCTTCTTAGAGACCTCAAAAAAATCCAGAAAAAATACGACTGTGTTTCTCGCGAAGTGTAGATACAAATCGAGTCCTTAAACTCCCAATTCCGCCAACCATGGACCGAGAAAATGCAATAATACTCCTCTGCTGTCTAGAAAAATGCCGCAGAAAAGGGGGTCTAAAGAAGCTCCGAAATACCCCAAAAAAACCTAAAGTGGAGTGAAACGGTAAATATGGAAATTGAAGATCTACCTCTCGTAAAAACGTCGCCGCAAAAATTGGCTAAAAACTTCCTTGAGTCAGCACAGGGGAGCCCGCGGACGAAGGGTCGACGGAAAAGGCCACAATCAGAGAAGCGTCGAAGTGCGCCGAGTCGGGGAAAACGTTGATTCCGCGACCTCCTAAAATGCCAAGGATCCTTGAAAATGTGGTGGACTTGGTGAAGAAGAACCTCAGCCAAAGAGGGGCCCCGAAAAAACTCCAAAAAACCCAAAAGATGGGGCTCCAAGGGCCTATTTATAGCCAAAATCTAGAAAAACCCAATTTCAGGTTTCTGGGTACACTTTCGGGTGCCCGGAAGAAACGGATGTCGAACAGGGCGCACCCCGCGCAACGCCCGGATCGACCCGGGCGCGCCGCGTGTCCATTCCCACGCGACAACGGGCGACGGCCAACCAGGCCGCGCCGCGTGGCCCGCACGCGTGCACGGGTGGATGGCGACCGCCAACCACGCGCCGCCACGTGGCGGGGCGCCTGCCCTGCCTGCCACGCGCACCTGCCCCGCCTACCCGTGCCCCCTGCATGGACCGCGCTTGGTGCGTCGGCCAACCAGGGGCTGCCACGTGGCCGTCCCCCGCGGTCCGCGGCTCCTCCGTGCACCAGAATACACAGAAAACTTTCGGTTGTCCGTTTTCGGGCGTCCGGACTCAGAAAAATACATCCAAATAGCCAATTTTGATCGTTTTTTCACGCTGAATCCAAATCCGATGTCGCTTCACGCAAAACCACTTATAATTTTGGACGAAGGCATCCGAATAGATACTCTTGATTCATTTTACGCGCTGAGTCCATTTCTTGGGTCCGATTTACGCGCAAACACCTCCAACACACAAATAGGGCATCCAGAAGCCACTAAACACACTGCAAATCATCCGCCAGGATTCGGGTCTTCACAGACTCGTGCTATATTGGTGAAGACCGTAGATTCGGTTGGAATTCGTGGATTCGAAGTTGGACGCAAATCGTGTGATCGAGGCGCGTTGAGGACTGCGGAGAAGATCTACTTGGAGCGTGTGGAAAGGATTGAGTCGTAGGTTTGCGTTATATCACCTTGTACGTGTTTTAATCTTAGTGGATTTTTTCGTGTGATCGGTCCCGTGGTTTTTTACTCCTGAGATGGAGTTTTCCACGTAAAATCTTGCATACACTTTTTATTTTCCGCATTGGGTTATTTTTACGTAAAGATTTCTGAGTTTTATTGTTTACACCTATTCACCCCCCCCCCCTCTAGGTGATTTTTTTTCTATTTAGATCCTTGGATCCCATAACCCACACCACTTATATCCCCTCCTTTATTTGCATTTAGAGTGTAAACCGACCCATCAGTCGTGTCTTTATTTGCCCTTCTTGCGCTTTAAAGTTACAATCGACTCATCAGTCGTACATTTATCTCAAACCGGTTTGACTCATCTCAGTCGGAACCAGCGATCCCTCTCTACCTCCGCGAACCCACTTCGACAGTCACTGGTCGTTGTGGTTGCGAGGACCAGAGGAGAACCCGGCCGAGCGGATCCCTTCTCGGCCCGATCGCTTGATTGTTGGCTCGCGACACACTTCAACACCTCTGGAGGGTCACCCAAAGGGGCCAATCGCGCGTAAGCCACATTTTGGCCCCAACACACTGTAGCGGAGCGGGCGGCTGGGGAGCGCCCGTTAATACTGTATCTACGACGTTTAGGGCGCCCGGGGCATAGTCGAGGGCACCTGAAACCCGAATTTTTCTGCGTGGACTGGTTAGTATTCCCATTTGTGTGGTGCCCTAATTTTTGCTAAAATGGCAATGTGACGCCCCACTTCCCAGGGGGTCACCCATCCTAGAACTACTCTAGCTCTAGCACGCATAACTCTCATAACCTCTTGGATCTTGCTACCATCCAAAATGCTATAGCCGGGTTAAGAGATTTAGTCCTATTATATCATTTATATATAGGACTAATCCAAATTCCGGGGGTGTCACATTCTTCCCCCCTTTAAGCCCTGACGTCCACGTCAGGCTCAAGCACACTCACAAGCACCAGGCGATGTGAGACTCGTCTCGCTAGCCTTAGCCGACCTTGTGGGGAGCTGCACTCCACCCACAACGGTCATTAGCCGGGGAGCCTCGCTCTACCCGCTAAATAACCCTGGCTCAGCCGAGACTCATCTCACATTTTTGGCTGGTGAATGTCTCTGATACCAACTGTGACGCGCCACTTCCCAGGGGGTCACCCATCCTAGAACTACTCTAGCTCTAGCACGCTTAACTCTCATAACCTCTTGGATCTTGCTACCATCCAAAATGCTATAGCCGGGTTAAGATATTTAGTCCTATTATATCATTTATATATAGGACTAATCCAAATTCCGGGGGTGTCACATAAGTGCGGATAAAACGTCCCAAACATGTTTAAAAATACGAGTAAAAAGAGTTATAGCAAGTTTGGTTCGAAGCAAAAGGCATCCAAACCAAAAGTGAGTTGGAAAACGGGATTTAAAAGAAATTTCATATTGAAAATTGGCTTAAATGAAACCTCGGAACAGTCAAAATGTATGTGGGTACGTTAGAAATGAATTTCGAGCATGTCAGAATGATCGCATGGGGTTTAGAGCCTTGTAGAGCGAAAACATGTTTTTCGAGACGATGAGAAAGTGGAAATTTGACCTTTGGGGTCCAAACCTTTTTGGGAAAGTCCGAACCTTGGTAGAAAGGTCCCCACTATAAAGGAAAGGACTGGACTTTCTGGCTGAGAAAATTGGACCCAACGTTCGGGGTCCGAACTTTTTGAAAAAAGTCCGGAACATCTTCGTGCGTAGGAAAATCCACGTTTGGGGTCCGGACTTTTTCAGGTGAAAAGTCCGGACCTTCAGCGCGCACAGTGTAGGGAACATTCGTGGTCCAAACTTTTTCGGGAAAAAGGTCCGGACCTTCCGCGTCTGGACAACCCAGAGAGAGTGGCAAACTTGTAAATAGAGGATGGGGGCCTAGTATAAAAGTTGGGGGACTTCTCCCCCAACCTCAGGCCACACACACACATCCTTCTCACTCCCTCTATCCTCTCTTTCTCTCTCTATAAGAAGAGAAGCCCTAGCTTGGAGGAGAGCCATTTGGAGGTTTTGATCTCCTTCGAAGCCACATATCGGAAGAGGATCACTAGGAGAGCCCATTGGGAGGAAGAAGAACCTCTCTCCACCTCGTTTTAGCAAGAAATATGTTAAGGATTTTTGTATTGGCTTATTTCGTGAAGTGTTTTGAGTCTTGAAGATTGAAGTTGAAGAATTGTGGATCACATACATCAATCTCAAGAAGAATGGGTTCAAAAGGATCAGGTACGTTTAACTAAATATTATTGGTGATCGGAATACATTCTTATAGTTTAGAAACACTTGGAATAATTTTCATTGCATAAAAAATAAAAAAACTGGACATTTTGAGTGTTCAGGATCCGGATCAGGATCATCCAGTCCGGACCCCGAACATGGTTTGGTTCATGCGGAATTCCAGTCCGGATCATTCCCTTTCCAGTCCGGACCCCGAACCCTATGTTTTTTGAATCGCATGAATCAGCTCGGATCAGCCAATTTCAGTCCGGACCCCGAACCTATTTTTTGGAAATTTTTTGTCAAAAGGCGACAGTCCGGATCAGACTTAATCTAGTCCGGATCGCCGAGCGAAAAAATTTCAAATAAGGTAGTTTTTTATTCTTATCTCTTTTCAAAAGGTTTCTAACCTATAAATAAACCCTAACATTCATCTTTTAGGGTAATCCCAAGAGACGGATAATTCCTAAGATTCCTAGGGATTCAAAATTCCTATTTCTTCGTCTATATTGATCAATTTGATTCTAAGGTTTTCAAACTCTTTATTCTTGTAGAATCAAAGTGATGAATACTTAGATGGTGTTTTCTTGTCTCTCTATGATCTAAGTATTCGGGATATCATCACCACCAATAAACAAACAACGATTTTCGAAAGGAACATCGTCGCGTGGATTCGCGTGGCCTTGTGGATTCAAGGTGTTAAAGATTTTGTGTTGGCGTATTTCGTGAAGTGTTTTGAGTCTTGAAGATTGAAGATGAAGAATTGTGGATCATATACATCAATCTCAAGAAGAATGAATTCAAAAGGATCAGGTACGTTTAACTAAATAATTTTGGTGATCCGAATACATTTTTGTAGTGTAGAAACACTTGGAAGATTTTTAATTGCATAAAAATAAAAAACTGGACATGTTGGATGTTCAGGATCCGGATCAGACCATTCCAGTCCGGATCCCGAACATAGTTTAGTTCATGCGGAATTTCAGTTCGGACCATCCCCTGTTCAGTCCAGACCCCAAACATTGATTCTGCAGAAATCGCATGAACAGTCCGGACCTCCCCTGTTTCAGTCCGGACCCCGAACATGTTTTTCTGGAAAAAGACTGTTTAATGACGACAGTCCGGATCCAACTTACTCTAGTCCGGACCGTCGTACGGGAAAATTCCAGATAAGGTAGTTTTTGATTCTTATATCTTTCCAAAGGTTTCTAACCTATAAATAAACCCTACCTTTCATCTTTTAGGGTTAATCCAATTATAAGAAAAATCCACATATAGAGAAGAAAGGAAAACACGATTTATTTCATGTTTCTTCGTCTATATTGATCGATTTGATTCTAGGGTTTCCAAACTCTTATTTCTTGTAGAATCAAATTGATGAATACTTAGATGGTGTTTTCTGATCTATCTTTTATCTAAGTATTCAGAGGATTTTCACCACCAAACAAAACAACGATTTTACCAAAAATCGGCGCGTGGATTCGCGTGGCCTTGTGGATTCAAGGTGCTACCGCTTTCGTGGATTCGAAGTGAGGTGCGTTCGTGTGATCGATACGTGCTACTTGGTGGAGACCGTGGATTCGGTTGGACGTCGTGGATTCGACGTTGGACTTCGTGGATTCGAAGTTGGAGCACAATTCATGGATTCGAGGAGCGTTCGGAGCGAGCGGAGAAGATCTACTTGGAGCGTACGGTAAAGGTCGAGTCGTGTGCGTGCGTTACATCACCTTGTACGTGTTTAATCTTAGTGGATTTCGCCGTGTTATCGGTCCCGTGATTTTTTACTCCTGGATTGGAGTTTTCCACGTAAATCTTGCGTACTTTATTTATTTTCCGCATTGGGTTATTTTTTTACGCAACGATTTGGTGATTTTATTGTTTACACCTATTCACCCCCCCTCTAGGTGGTTTTTCCCCTATTCAGATTCATATTCATATAACCCACACAAGGTGCTACCGCTTTCGTGGATTCAGAGCGAGGTGCGTTCGTGTGATCGATTCGTACTAAAATTGGTGAAGACCGTGGATTCGGTTGGATTTCGTGGATTCAAAGTTGGGCGCAAATCATGTGATCGAGGCGCGTTGTGGACTGCGGAGAAGATCTACTCGGAGCGCATGGAAAATGTTGAGTCGTAAGTGTGCGTTATATCACCTTGTACGTGTTTAATCTTAGTGGATTTTCCGTGTATACCGTCCCGTGGTTTTTTACTCCTATAATGTTGTTTTCCACATAAAATCTTACGTACTTTATTTATTTTTCCGCATTGGGTTATTTTTACGCAACGATTTGGTGATTTTATTGTTTACACCTATTCACCCCCCCTCTAGGTGGTTTTTCTCCTATTCAGATCCATTATCCCATAACCCACAAGTGGTATCAGAGCGGGAATAGGGTTGTAAACAATGGTTGAGGGTGGAAATATCAATAGACCGCCGTTCTTTTATGGAACAAACTATGCTTATTAGAAAGTACGTGTCACTCCCCGAGACCGCTAATTTGTACTGTCACGCCCCGAGTGTAAACCAGAACTCGAGCTCATCTACAGATCTGCCGTGCACACGGAATTTCCCGCGTACACGAAGCACCGGTAACCTGCTCAGATATAACAAATAAAATAAAAGAGCAATAAAAGTAGAGCTGAACTAAAACTACTACATCTCAGACTGAACTGGAAGTAAAAATACAATAATCTGTAAAATAAAAGTACAAGTATCTCTCCCAGCTCACCAAAAAGATACAACCAGCTGGCTAAAGCCAGACCCCAAAAATGTAAAAGTACAACCGTCTGAGATAGAATACATAAGGGAAACTAGTGCAGCTAACTCACTGTCAGGCCAACTGTCTATCTACTCAGCCGTCCTCTCTCCTCGATCCGCCGCTGTACGCCCAGCAGCACCCGCAGAAGACTCTACAAAACAAGGAGAAGAAAAAGAGAGAAAGAAGAATGGGGGGTGAGAACTACTAGTAAACTAGTAGCCTTCCCTAGTGGGTAAAGCCTCAAACCCTGACGCACCCACTAGGTCTACCAGAGGCAAAAAGGGGAAAAAGAGTGGTAAGTAATAAAACTACTGTAAAGGGAAGCTACCACTACTATGCCTCTAAATGCATCTACTATGCCCCTAAGTACAGTCCCAGACTGGAACAGCCGTAAGTATGCATCAGTTACTAAAACCGTCCCAGTAACCCAATCTAACCACCAATAAAACTGGTACTGCCTGCTGCCGCCCTCATCATCGGGCAAATAAAGCCGCGCCGATGTGATAGCAAAACCCAATAACTGTCCGGCACCTAGCTGGTGCCCTGCGCGCTCCGGAGTGGCACTCGAGGGGAGCTACCCACACGAGGAAAATAGCCATGTCACAGGTATCATAAAAGCAGGACTGGATCACTACAAAGCCCCCAGTGGAAAACACCCCTCCACTAAAAGAAAACTGATCCCTAGTCTGACGCATAAATGAACATCCGGTCAATCGCCCGAAATCTGCGATCGCCGCAATACCCCGCAATCTATAGTCAAAACCAATAACCGACACCGGGTCAACCACCCAATATCCGCGGTCGCTGCAATAACCCCCAATCCGCAATCGGGTAAAATAATCAACATCCGGTCGACCGCCTACTATCCGCGGTAGCCGCAATACACCACAACCCATAATCAAGTACCACCTGTCCCCAACCCCAAGGTCCCAGCTACACTATCCCGAACCCATGCTCGAACCCGAGCAACACTAGCCACCTGACTAAAGAATAAGGAGAGAAGAAGCAAACATGGTTTCTCCTAAGTCGAGTTCCAGCATGATGGTGTAGCAATAAAAGATGGCCTATCTAGATGTCCATACAAGCATGTAAATGTCCTCATGTAAATTGAAAAAGAGTGTAACAACTAATAGTTCCGCATAGATATAACCATCATGCTAAAATCATTAAACAATTACACATGTCCAAAAGAGGCTCAAGTGGTACCTACCAACAAGATATTTCACATTGTCCTAACATGATACTAACTTCCACATGCAAGATTAAGTACTAATATTATGTCCATGCCAGCATGTATAAGTTCCAATTACCAACATGTTTCCAACTTAGTAATTTCCTAATAACATTCCCAACATGATATGCCTCACATGATAGGCTCATATGAATAACAGATACCGATCATAGATGTCCCAAAAAGTTCTCTAATATTCCTACTGGGTATGTCAGAAAAAGAGGGATATAGCAACCACCCACATGGAAACGCGCAATCCACAGCTGCAAAAACCTCCTCGCTGTCCAATATCCCTTTTTCCACGCAAAACACCCAGAACTGCAATTATAAACCAAACGGCGCACCATTAATCCAAATTATGTGTACAACGCCGCTGTCCATTCAACCAAACCTAAAAATGGATAAATCTCACCTGCGAGATGAACTCAGAAAAATTCGGAAAAATAACCGCTGCGTTCGTCGCGTTGAGCCGATCGAAACGAGTACTCACACGTCCAAATCCGACATCTGTAGGCCAAGATACAAAATAAACACCGCGACACTCGCGGAAACCCCTTAACAGAAATCTGTACAAATCCGCCCAGAAAAAGTAAGATTTTCACCTTCGTGCATACCTCCAAAAATTACAAAAAAATCACGGTGATGTTTCTTGCGTCGCGCAGATACGAATCGAGTACTTGCACGCCTTAATCCGTCGCTCGAGCGCGGAGAAAACCCATAAAAACTCCAATGCTGTCCAAAACTCTGCCCCAGAAAAAGAGGTCAAAAAATGATCCGAAAAACCCAAGAAAACCTCGGAATAGGAAGAAACAGTGAATAAGGAATCGTAGCCCTACCTGTCGTGAAGACGATGGCGCAAGAATCGCCGAAAAATTCCTTCGAGTTAGCCCGGGGGAGTCCGTGCACCGAAACGCGACGGGATGGGTCGTCGGAGAAGACGCGTCGATGTGCGCCGCAAAATCGAAAACGTCGTTGTAGCAACCTCCAAAAATCCTAGAACTCCATCAAATGGTGGAGGAGAGGGAGAGGTAGAACTTCACTGTAGAAATCCCCCAGAATAACAGCTCAGAAAAGGGAGAAAAGGGAGCTGGAAGGGCCTTTTTATAGTCCCAACCCGAAAAAGCAATTTCGGCCTTGGGCCGAATTCGGGCCCATTAATTCGGGCGCCCGAATTGAATCGGTCGCACCAAAAGCGCCCGAAACCCCCGTCCGACCCGCACCCGGAGCCCACCCGCGCTTGACGCGTGTCCCGAACACGGGACACGCGTGCAAGCGCGCCCGGGCGCTGCCGCGTGGCCGCGCTGGTCAACGCGGGTGGTTGGCGCCCGCGTATCAGCGGGCGCCACGTGGCCCGCCCTGACAGGCCGCCCGACCGCCCACGTGTCGCCGCCTGCCTCTATCTGCCGTGCACGGAACCCGAGGCGCCCCCGTGCTCTTCGGTGGACCCTGCCTGCGTGAGCCCGCCAACCGAAATCCGCCACGTGTCCCGCCTGGTCCATGCACCACTCCGTGCTGCTCCGTGGACCGCGCCCCCTGTGCCACCCAGCCACATGCTGCCATGTGTCCACCGCGCTCCAATGGGATGCTGCCACCTGGCACACCTGCTCCGCTGCACCGCGCCCTGCCCGCGCGCCTGCCCGGTCCCGCGCGCTGCCCACGGTCGCTCCTGTGGGCCGAGCCCACTGCGCCACCTCTCCCGCTCCGCCACGTGGCGTACGGCACCAGTAGAAAGCCGCCACGTGGCACTCCCATCGGTCCACCGGTGCACCCGAAAATACTAAAAACTTCCGGGTGTCCATTTTCGGGCGTCCGGACTCTGAATAAAATGTCCAAATAGTCAATTTCCATCATTTTTCCACGCTGAATCCAAATCCGAAGTCCGTTTCGCGCAAAACCACTTCTAAAATTCGACAACTAGCTCAGACTACACTCGGGGTCAACTCAACACACAGGGTCCATTTCTTGAGTCCAAGATGCACACAAACCACTCAAACACCCAACATAGGCTTCCAGAAGCTGCTGATCCAACAGTAATTCCTCTCGTAGGATTCGGTTCCTCACATGTACAGTTCGGGCACGCCAACAGACCCGCCAATCAGGCACGACCTCACGCCACCCGAAAGGAATGATAACAACCATCTCCAATCAAACAATGTGTATGATGAGACACAATATCAGAGTAAAATCACTACTAATTTAAAACTTTCATTCAATAAACAATAAGCTTAACTATAAATGAAAGCAGGATAAGAGTGAACTAGAAATAACTTTATTACATTTCCATCTCTCAACTTGCAATTAAATAATATTACAATTCTTTTACATCATTTCCTCACAATACATAGTTCACTCAAATATAAAAAGGTACATCTGCTAGACCCTCTAGGTCTCTATGCTGCTGGGCCCTTGCCCCTGTCGTCCGTCTCGACCGCTGTATCTGGACCTGGAAAAATGGTCACCCGCGGGTGTGAGAACTACAACAAAGTTTCTAGTGGGTTCAACCACCGAGAAAGAATGTTCTACACCACTTGGTCCAATGGAAGCACTAATAATAGAATGCTAGGAAAACTATAAACCTCAATGTTAACATGCTGACATGCATATAATATGTCACTACACTAACTGTGTATACTCATCGACCCAACACTACTCTGTCCAGCCGTACCAGGCTACTATCCACAAACTCGGCCACTATGCCGCTGTATGCAGGGTTAAACTAACCCGTCCACCTTGGCCACTCTATTTCCTCTTTATTTTTTCACATTCTTATTTTTTAATTCAAGTTGACAAACCCTCGGAGATTCTTGCCCAAAGGGCCCCAGCCCGGTAGTCATGCTACCACAAGACTAGAATCTCTAAGATTGCCGATAGCATACGCATGTGCTGTGCCAATAGCACACGCATGTGCTACCCCGCCCCAATGGGGAAAATGTGTCATTCGGGTCACTACCTGGGAGAGGGACCTGCCCTAACATCCGACAGGTGCGCCCGGGGAGAGGGAAACCCTAACGTCCCGCAGGCCCACATTTCACCCCCGAAGGGTCGCCCGTTTTATTATCTTTTCTTTTCTTTTCTTTTCTTTTGGCACTTAGCCTTTTTGCACTTTATGCATTTGCCATTGTCTTTACTCTTAAGCACTTGCTTTTCTTTTCTCTCTCAATCGAGCCTTTAGCTCATATTACCACTGGCAATCTCTTTCACTTTTTCCTTTAGCCTTTCAAAAGTATCTCGTCCAACGGGTCACTGCCCAAGGAGTCCTGCTCCCAAACTGACGTGTCTTAACTCGAATGCGCCATTTGCATTCCCTTTCTTTTCTCTTTCTTTTAAGCCATTTACTTATCTTGCTTATTAAGCCACTTTTAGCTTTCTCTTAAGCTTTATCTTTTTCATTAATTCATCCCTTACCCTAGGTCTTGCCACATGGGTAACTAGAGAGCCTCCTGGACTGTTAAACATTTCTCTTTCATTTATTTAACTCAAATTGAAGTTAAAGTGATTGTCCATTTGCCCAGACACCCTATGACCCACTCTAGGGTTATATTTGTTTAACTCTTTAACCTTGGGATCACATACTCTTTCCCTGACTCCACGCCGAATCTGGAGTTACATTAACTCTATTTTCCTGTTCCACATTTAACTTAGAGTTACACTGACTCTAGTTTCATTATTTGAGAGTTTAACTCCACTAGTTCATCTTAGATTTCCTTTACCTAAGTTCCATATCATGTTTAACCTAGAGTTCCTTGACTCTATGTTAAATACTCTATTCTCAACCTTAGGTTATCCCCTAAGACAATATCACTCGTTCATCTAGGTTAAACTCCTAGGATATCATGCCACTCGTTAAACCCTTAATCTATGTTTTCTCCTATGTCTTACTACCAGTCATGCTCTTTTCCCTTATGCTTTTACATGGTTCCTAGGGTTACACCCTTGTGGGTTATGGGATATATGGATCTGAATAGGAGAAAAACCACCTAGAGGGGGGGTGAATAGGTGTAAACAATAAACTCACCAAATCGTTGCGTAAAAACTAACCCAATGCGGAAAATAAATAAAGTATGCAAGATTTACGTGGAAAACTCCAATCCAGGAGTAAAAAAACCACGACACCGATAACACGGCGAAATCCACTAAGATTAAACACGTACAAGGTGATTTACCGTAACCCTACGACTCAACCTTTTCCATACGCTCCAAGTAGATCTTCTCCGCTCGCTCCGAACGCTCCTCGAATCCACGAATTGCGCTCCAACTTCGAATCCACGAAGTCCAACGTCGAATCCACGACGTCCAACCGAATCCACGGTCTTCACCTATGATGACCCGGATCTTCATTGGGGGTTTATGGTGATCAGGGGCTTCTGGAGGACTATCTTGGGAGATGGGAGTGTTTGGGTGTGTATCGGACTCAAGAAATGGACTCAGTGCGTTGAATGGATCCCGAGTGTATTCGGATACCCCCGTCGAATTTTGGAAGGAGTTTTGTGCAAAATAGAGGCCGTTTTTGGATTCAGCGCGGAAAAACGCTTGAAAACAGCTATTTACTTGTATTTTTCTGAGTCCGGACGCCCAAAAAGGGACACCCGAAAGTTTTCTGTGCAAAATGGTGCATGGGGGGAGCCGTGGACCGGCCTAGGACACGTGGCAGGCCGTGATTGGGACGGCGCACGGTGTCTGGTCCATGGAGAAGTGGCGCTGGTGCACGGTGAACCGCGGGGACACGTGGCAACTGCCGATTGGCGGGTCTGCGCTGCGCGGTCCACGGGGCGGTGGACCGGGGCGCGCCATGTGGCGGCCCCGGATTGGGCGGCCCATGTGCGCGCGGTGCACCTATAGGCGCGCAGCTGCGGCCGTACGCGCACACGGGCCCAGGCGTGCTGCCGCGCCGACCGGCGTGTCGGGCGGGGCGGCGCCGCGCCAGCCGCTGGCGCCGAGCCGGGTGAGGGACACGTGGCGGCGCCCGATTAGCGGGCGCCGCTGTCCGCTGTTATGCGGACACGTGTCGCGCCCAGAAATTTCCGGGCGCAGGCTGGGCCGGGCTGCTGGGCCGCACTGTAGCGGCCCACTTCTTCTGGGCGCCCGATTGTAGGGACATGGAGGGAATTTTCCCAATTGTTTCTTTTGGGCTATAAATACCTCCACCTCCCTCTTTTTCTCTCCTTTTTCCGAAGCTTAGAGAGAGAATGGGAGTGAGTGCTCTTTATGAAAGTTGGTTCTCTTGTAGTTTTTGATCTCGTGGTGGATTCCCAGGATTTTTGGATGCTCGACAGCGGCGATCTCGATTTTATAGTGCGCCTCGACTTTTCTCCATTTCGGCCCGTTTCTGTCACATTTCAGTCGGGATTTTCCTGTGCGCAAACCAGGAGGAATTTTTGGGCGATTTCTATGACAGCGCGTTCCTAAGTGGTAAGGCTTCGATTTTCATGTTGATCACTTCGCCCCGTTTCGCACTTTTGCATGGTTCCCGTGGCATTTTTGACCCCCCTTTTTCTGTGATGAATTCTGGACAGCACCGGCTTGTTCGATTTATATCTTGGCGTAGGAGCATCGGATCAAGGCGTATAAGTACTTGATTTTGATCTACTCGTCGCAAGGAACGCAACCGTATTTTTTTCTGGATTTTTCGGAGCACTGTACAGAGGTGAAAACCCCTCTTTTTCCGTGCTGTTTGGAAAAACAGCAAAAGCTGTATTTTGGGATTTGTGTTTACACCGGGTCCGTTGTTCTGTACAGTTGTGCACTGTTTTCGGCGAGTTGTGGGATTAGAGGACTGTGGACATCGAGGAGGATATTTGGGTGTGGATTGCACTTTTCGAGGTGGTTGGTTGTTGCATACCTCAACTTCTGACTTGCTCACTAAGTTTATTAGAGAATTCTCCACTTGGACTTTGTGATTGATTACCATGCATGATTGAATGATATAATTGTGAGCCTAGCATGTGAGATTAATTTTGTGAACATAGCATGTTGGAACATGATTATTGAGATATTTTAATAGTAATAATTAACATGCCATGTTAGCACATAGATTTTATGAAAGTGAGTTAAATGTTGGGACATGATGACATATCTATGTGCGGGTACCACTTTGGTGATTTTATTATGGATCAGGGATTATATACATGTGCTGTTGGCTGATGATTTTAGCATGATGGTTATATCTATGCGGATTGATTATTCGATACACATGTGGAACTGTTATTTGATTCACTTTCTTTCATCTTGCATGAGGACTTTTGCATGCTTGTATGGACATCTAGATAGGCCACTATTTATTACTACACTATCATATTGGGACTTGATTTAGGAGAAACCATGATTGTTTCCTTTCTCCTTCTCATTTAGACTTTTGAGTCATGTTGCTCGGGTTCGAGCAGAGGTTTGGGATAGTGTAGCCGGGACCTTAGGGTCGGAGACAGGATGTACTTGATGTTGGATTTGTGGGGGGGATTGCGGCAGCCGCGGACAGTAGGCGGTTGACCGGATATTGATTATTTTACCAGATTGTGGATTGTGGGTTATTGTGGTAACCGCGGACATTAGGCGGTTAGCTAGATGTTGATTACTTTATCAGATTTTGGTCTTGTGGGGTGTTGCGGCGACCGCGGACATTAGGCGGTTGACCGGATGTTTACTTATGCATCAGATTGGGTATCAGATTTCTCTAGTGGATGGAGTTTCCCACTTATTGAGTACTATTGCATCAGATTGGGTATCAGATTTCTCTAGTGGATGGATTTTCCCACTTTGATCATAGTCGTGATCCAGTCCTGCTGTTTTACGATACTTATGTTACTGGTTACTGAGATACTTTACTCGTGTGGGTCGCTCCCCTCGAGTGCCACTCCGGAGTAGGCTTTAGACCGTGACGGGTACCGGTCCATCTGATTGGGATTTCGAGCCTTGTGTGCTGGTCCCCTACTAAGTTCTTGAGTTTTTGCCATCACATCGGCGTGGTTATTGCCCGATGATGAGGGCAGGGCGACAGCAGGCAGTACCAGTTTTTAATGGTGGCTAGATTGGGTTTATTCAGGCAGGCATGTTAGATACTGATGCATACATACAGTCATTTCTTTTGGCACTGCATTTAGAGGCATGCTAGTGGTGGTTTCCCTTTATTCAGCAGTTCTGTTTACAGCTTTACCACTTATTCCTTTTCTTGCCTCTGGTAGACTTAGTGGGTACGTCGGAGTTGGAGGCTTTACCCACATGGGGAGGCTACTGGTTTACTAGTAGTTCTCACCCCCACTGTTGTTTCCCTTTTTTCTTCCTCCTGTTTTGCGGGAGTTGCTGATCTTTCGGTCGTTGTTCGAGGCGAGGGAGTCATGAGCTAGATCCTTACCGCCCGAGGAGTGTAGCTGTATCCCCTGGTTGGAGATTCCTTGTAGCTGTCAGCTGGTTTTTATTGTTTACTTTGAGAGGGATCTTTTGTATTTGGAGAGACTGATGTACTATAGTTTAGTTTATCTCCCTTTTGGAGTTGAGAGATGCTGTACTGAGGACATTGTATGATGATTATCTGTATTTGAGGAGATGGATACTATACTTTATTTCGTGTTGTACAGTGATTGGATTTTATTTTATAGCATTTTATTTCCGCTCTGATATTTGCGTAGCTATAGTACTATCTTTTGCAAGTTAGACGCTTCGCCTATGCGGGGTTATGCATAGGTGGCGGATCTGTTAGCGAGCCCGGGTCGCAGTTTCGACCTCGGGGCGTGACAGATAAGTTGGTATCAGAGCTTAGGGATAGGTCAGTCAGGACTGTAGAAACCCTAGGCTGGTGATTGGACCCTAGGATGACTTCGTGAGAGTCATGACATTTGGCGAGAGTTCTGATTGGGTTTTATACCTCTCCCAAGTGATGGGATGAGTGATTGGCATGTTTATTCTCCAAAGCAATTATGTTGGCTGCACACAACATAATGCGGTGGAACGGTTGACATGCTCTAGACTTTCGCCGGATTGGGTCGAGTTTTGTTTTGTGCTGTGGTGCAGTTTGTCTATGTGAGCGGTGTTTCCCTTGACGCGTTGTGCGGATTCGTGTGCACTCGTCGTAGCAGTTGAGCCTGAGCGGATCGTTTTGGCCGGATACCCGGATTGAGGTCAGAGAGCTCCGGACCCAGATGACAGGATTGTCAGAGGCTTATCAGCGGCAGAGTGAGCAGCTGGTCTGGGTGACACAGTTGTCGGAGCTGTAGGCAGCCCGACAGTGCTTTTCTCCTGAGATCACCTGGTTGCAGTATCCTCAACGACAGTGATTTCTGTGGCGCCGATGGAGCGAGTAGCCCCCTCCGTGCCAATATTTAGTGCCAAGGCACCGAGGCGGGGTGGATAGCTGACAGCTGATGAGCTGTGGGACATCATCGATCGATGGAGCCAGTTTTGGCAGATGAACCACCCCGATTCGTGGAATTGAGTTGGAGCCTTTGGAGGCAGAATTGTGGTTGGTGGTGATGGAGAGACTATTCGAGAGCCTCCCTGGGCCAGAGGTTTTATGCAGTTTTTGAACTGCGCGCTCCAGGTTTCGAGGGACGAGGCGCATAGGATATGTGTGACTGGGAGTGGATTGCGCCAGGATACCTTTTAGTTTGTTCGGTTCTTTCTGTACAGATTTTGGATGCCGCGACGTAGTAGGCGTTGTTTATGGAGCGTGGTGTTGCGGTTCCTTTGGATAAGGATCTGCCGCCAGAGGCGAGTTCTGGATGGAGCCGCTTGGCACTAGGTGATGGAGGACAGATCGGCTGGCAGAGGCATTCTCGATTTCCTTCTCCAGGATCGTGGATTTCTGAGACATCAGAGGTCGGGTGGACCCCGATGGTAGCATCAGCATCTATGTCAGAGTAGCGCAACGGTAGCGTGGATTTGTTGTCTGCGGAGGACCATATTCGTCGCCTCAGTGTGAGCAGAGGCAGAGATCGTGCTCTCTATGTGGGTAGTTTTGATATTTTCAGGCAGACTGAGCGACGACCACCTGCATCGAGCGGATGAGACTGTGCTGCCTGGGTGGAGGGCGCCAAGGCAGTGGATCGGGTCATCGCAGGTGTGATTCCATCACAGCAGTCGGAGTTAGAGCACTCTGCATTCTTGCATGGACTAGAGGCAGAGTGGTTACCACGTGCACTAGAGGTACAGGTTCCGGTTGGTGTGGTGCATGTGGAGGAGGCTTGTGGATCATGTCCAGTGCAGTTGAGACCTCAAGTTGTATCGGCAGACTTAATGGCATTTTTGTCAGTTCGGTGTTTTGACCCAGTGCTTGGGATTGGTTGGCACAGTGCCACATGATGTTTGACTGCGAAGAGAGAAGGTTATGACCTTCTGCGAGGCAGACAAGGGAGGCTCGTTTGTTGAGACAGTTAGAGCACACAGGTTGCAGCGACAGTGCGAGAGGTGCCTACGGCGGCACCGGGACTCAAGGATATTCCTGTTGCCCGTGAGATCCTGGGTGTGATTCCACCTGAGTTGATGATGATGCCGCCGGTTAGGGAGATTGAGATTGCGATTGATGTGGTTCCGGGAACCGCGCCAACCTCGACAACACCTCATTGGATATCACCTGTAGAGCTGAGAGAGCTGATGGCGCAGTCGCAGGAATCTGATGGATCGAGGGTCTGTTCGACCTAGTGCCACCCCGTTGATACACGGTGGTGATGCCACGTCATTGATACACGGCGGTAAGGGTTCTTGTGTGGTGTGACCGCAGGCAGGTCCGGGTATTATTTAGGACCTTTCGATGGAGTTATACTCCGGCAGTTGTTTGCTTATGATGCATGTATCTATTTGGAATCATACAGCTGAGTATTTCGCCAAGATGGTGTTCAGGACACGGTAGGGGCATTATGAGTACAGTGAGGCCAGATGGAATGGCTAATGCTGTGAGGACCCGAATCCCCACTTAAAGGTTTATTGATGGATTAGTGGCTTCTAGGAGTGTTTGTGCGCATGTCGGGCCCAAGAAATGGATTCCCGGTGTAATTTGGGAGTAAGTTTGCATCACCGGAGGCCTTTGGAAAATTTTAGAAGCAGACTTGGGCCAAACGGACATCAAATTTGGAATCAGCGCGCGAAAACGATCGAAACAGGCTATTTACTTGAATTTTTCGGAGCCCGGATGACCCGGCACGGATTTTGAGGTTGTGGGTACTGTTCCGGCGCCGGCGGGGGGCGGTGGGCAGCGGCGGAGCGCGGCGGCGCGGCCGCGGGCAGGCGCACGGGCAGGCGCGCGGGCGCGCGGGCAGGCGCGCGGTCCACGGGGCCGGAGTGCACCGTGGGGCAGGACACGTGGCATCTCGTGAGTGGTCGGCGCAGTAGGCGCGTTCCACGGGTTTGGCTCGGGTGTACGGTGGACCAGGGGTGGACACGTGGCGGCTTTTGGTTGGCGGGTCCTGGTGCGCGCGGTCCACGCAGCGGCAGGAGCAGGTGGCCGTACGGCGGTGGTTGGGGAGCGACATGGGGGCGCCACGTGGCGCCCTGCTATTGGTCGGGCGCAGCCACCCCCACGCCCGCGTGTCGGCCATGCGTCGCTCCGCGATTCGCGGGCTCGCGTGCGACGGGCGCAGGGAGTGCCGGTGGGACGCGTGGCGGGCTCTCGGGCTTTCGGGCCCGCACAGTGTTGGGCCGGGCCCAACACTGTAGCTGTAAGACCTGGCCCTTATTTTGGATTTCCCTTTTTATTTCGCTTGTGGCGGTCCGGCTGAGGGTTTAATTTTTTGTGTTTACTGGACAGACCGTCGGGGCTCGCGGGTATTTTCAGGTGCTAGAGCTCGCGAAACGGAGAACGGTGGCGCGATCGGATTCGAATTCCGACCCCGGGAACTCCCAAAATTTAATTGTGAAGTTTGAGGTCTTTTCGGACGCTCTGAAATCCGTGCTGGCGATCTGCACGGTTATCGAGGTAATTAGGACCCCTTATTTTAATCTCTGACGGGCTGGGATGTGACCTGGGGATTTAACTTTCGACCGCTCGTTTCCTTGATCGCGTAGGTCAGAGGAGGCGACCAGAAAGGGGAGGGCGATCGGAAAAACATCCCCAACCCTAAGTGATTTGGACGGTCGAGTGAGGAGAGAAAGAGGAACCCTTACCCACTTCCGTTTGCGTCCAAGGATTCGGCGCAATGCTCCATCGGGGATACCCAAGAGAAGGACGAGGGCTTGGCCGTGGGAGGAGCGATCGGGCAAAGGTGGACGATCCCTCTTCCTCTTTCTTCCCTCGCGAATCAAGGTGAGTTTTTGTGGCGTTCTAGATTTGCGTAGGTTTCTTTTACTATTTCGATTTTGGGAGTCGTCTCGTGATCGGGGATCGCCGCGCCGCCGCCGCCATGGGCGAGGCGGACGCCGCCGCCTTGGGCAAGGCGGATGCCGCCGCCGCGGGGTCAGCCGCTGGTGGAGCGCCCGCGCGGCTCGTGGCCGCGCAGGGCCGCCCGCAGGTGGGGCGCCCGCGTGGGCTGGTGCCGCACGGGGTCGCCCGCACCCGCGGGCAGCGCGCCCGCGCGGCTCGTGGCCGCGCGGGGCCGCCCGCAGGTGGGGCGCCCGCGCGGGCTGGTGCCGCGCGGGGTCGCCCGCACCCGCGGGCAGCGCGCCCGCGCGGCTCGTGGCCGCGCGGGGCCGCCCGCAGGTGGGGCGCCCGCGCGGACTGGTGCCGCGCGGGGCTGTGCGCAGGCGGAGTGCGCGCCGCATGGGTCGGTGCCGTGCGGGGAACTCCACCGCGCGGAGTCCGGGGATCGCGTCGGTCGTCTGGTTTCTGTCTGGAGTCGGTGTTGGTATTCGGATCTCTTAGTCTTGACATGCCCTTGTTCCTTCAGGAGTGCGGGACCTTGTAGGCGACAGGCCCACGGTCACGGACGGGTTGAGCGCCGGACGACACGCACGAGGTGGGTACTCCTCCGGGGATTTCGAGGATAGGCATATATCGATAGAAATAACGTATTTGGGCAACGGTGAATAATATGTGAATCATATAATTGTTTAACTAACCCTGCTTTACTATTTTACTTACTGTCGATTATGAGGCTCTTGTTTTGCTACACGCACACCGGCGGTTTGGCCACCGCGAGGGTGTGCTTTTCCGGAAAAGTGGTACGTTGACCCGTGTACCCCACGTGATGGTTACGTAAGGAAGGGGGCCCTCGTAGGTGGGGGGTGTGAGCGGTGACGCCGAGGTAGGGGCTCGGCGGTCGAGGTAGGTGCTCGGCAGGGGACACCGGGGCAGGTGCTCGGTGTGGTTGTCGGGAAAGGTGCCCGGTTTTGTTTCGTACAGGATTTGGTTACGGTGGATTGTATTTAGAGGAGGACGGTTGCTCCAGTTATCGGGGTTTGCCTTGCTTTTAGCCCTTTTGCATATTACGTTATTTCTAGTTACTGACTTCCCACTACGTGACAGGTTCGTCCAGGGGCGGGTGCTAGGGCGTTGGTGAGGCCGCTTGAACGATGTCCGGCTGACTCTGAGTGACTGCAGATACAGTAGACTCTTCCCTTTGTTACTTTATTATTCATATTTGCTAGATGTGGATCGCGATACCCTCGTGGGGTCGATGTGGATGTTGGACTTATTTTATGACTGTTGAACCAATGTGATTATAAATCTTCTACTTGGCTGTTTTCTAACTACAAAAGAAAAAGAGACATGAAACTATTGCGAAAACCGTTTTTAAATTATGGGTGTCGTGTGGGCACCGTTTTCAAATTCTGTGGGTTTATGCGATTTCTAAAATGGCTTTACAAAACCTGGCATCGGGTAGGTGCCTTATTTAAAAACCCTGTTGATTTATGTGATTGCGAAAGCGGTTTTATAAAACTTGGGTGTCGTGTGGACACCGTCTTTAAACTTGTAGTTTTATCCTTTCAAATCGACGGCCTCTATGTTAATTGTGAAATCAGAGTGGTTTATGTGCGGTGAACGGTTGTATGTGTTTGAGACTCCAACTAATGTGGTTAAAGGCTGTATGTGATGTTATTTGTGATGTACTTTGTAGTTGAGACGCCGTGCATATACAATGGAGACTCTGCCCGTTTGCAGAGTGAATTTGTATATGCGGCGGGTCTGGGCACGCATTGGGGAGTAGTTGTTTTCAAAAAAAATGTTACGCTGATTCGGGAGCATCGGTGGCTCTCCTTCCGCGCGATTGAACCCCTGGGGCGTGACAGATTAAGATGGTATCAGAGACTTAACTTTAACCACAATAGTCGGGGCCCAACATCGACGGGGCGCGATACACTAGCTACTGATGAATAAAGTGAACATTGGGTAAATAAGTAGAACGCGAGTGCTCGTGGGGGAGGGAATAGTATAATTCCTTTTTAGGGCCAGCGTTTGCGGTGTTACTGTAGTTTAATCTTGAAGTAACTGGTATGTTGCATGTGTCCAGATCATGGCCAGAACTAGATCTACCACCGAGGATGCAGGGGCGGACGCAGCGGCGTTGACATCGGCGGAGAACCAACTCCTGAGGCAGCAGTTACGGGAGATGGCAGGGCAGTTGGCGACCCTTACGGATCATGTGCGCAAACTGACTCAGCAACAGCAGCCCGCTACGACGGTGGTGGTGGCCCAGGGTCCTCCAACGGGGCCAACTGCACCGGCAACGGGACCGCCGGCGATGGAGGCTGAGGCGGGGGCTGCCCCTACTCGGGCCGCGGTGCCCGAGGTACCGTTAGCCCAACAGACGGTGCCAGAGGTGGCCCCTTCGGCAGCAGCAATGGGACCAGCGCCGACACCGACAACCAGAGCTACTTCAGGGGAGACCGTGGTGTTGCCCACTCCCGCCGCGGTCGCTAATGCCACGGGGGAAGGGGCAACTCTACCGACCGAGCGGGACCGCGTGCGCGCCAACCTCGCCGACTTCAAGAAATACGACCCGCCAGTGTTTGAGGGGGAAACGACGGACCCCTGGGTCGTGGAGAAGTGGGTGGACACAATGGAGAAGCTGTTTGAGGACCTACTGATGGAAGACCACGAGCGGGTTCCCCTGGCTGTCCACTTTCTTGGGGGGAACGCCCGAATGTGGTGGAAGACGGTACGCCCTGACTCCGCGAAGGGCACCGCCCTCCCCTCGTGGACCATCTTTAAGCAACAGCTGTTCGGGGCGTTCTTCACAAGCAGCGTCAAGAAACAACTAGAAGACGATCTCAACCATATCAGGCAGGGAACCCGAACCGTAATGGATTACCAGCGGGAGTTCGTGAGGCTGGCGAACTGCGTCCCTTTTGTCATACGGGACGAGTCTCACAAGGCCACCCTCTTCGTGGACGGGCTTCGCAGCGATATCTTCCAGGTAGTGCAAGCGGCGGACTTGCACACCTTCCAGAAGGTAGTCGACCGGGCGACCATCGTGGAGCGCGGCTTCGCCGTTACGCGCGCCCGGGGAGGAGGCCCTACTCAGCAGGAGGACAGTAAGAGGTCTCAGCCGTACTCGGGGGGAGGCTCTTCTAGTGGGAGCCGACCCTCTAAGCGGTGGAGATCCCAGCAGAGGACCCGGGGCGCGCCGGGGGGAGGCCAACGATCGGATGACAGGCCTTGCGTGATCTGCGGCGGGGCGCACCGGGTGACGGAATGCTCCAAGAGACAAGACCACTGTTTTCGATGTGGAAAGCAAGGGCACTTTCGCTTCAACTGCCCCACGAACCCAGGAGTAACATCTTCGGCAGCTTCCACGCCAGCACAACAGCATGCGGGGCGAGGAAAAGCCCCGATGTCATCGGCCCCCAGATTTCCGGCACCTCGATCAGCAGGGAGGGACCACCACAATCTGGAGGCAGGGTCTATTCGATGGCCTACCAGTAGGCAGACCCACCCGAGGACGTCGTGGTAGGTATTACTCTCATTTTAGTTTACCGTGCTAGAACTCTTTTCGATACCGGAGTAACCCTCTCGTTTATGTCTTGTGATTTTGCACTGACTCATGGTTTTGAGGAGAGACCCTTGCCTAGTATTTTGTCTGTCCAAACCGCGGAGGGACCCTTGGAGGCCCGCAACCTTGTTCCTTCCTGCCCAATAAGGATGGGGAGGCTCCCTTGCCCCTGGGATTTGGTAGTTATCCCAGTGAAGGAGTATGATGTAGTACTTGGAATGGATTGGCTCACGTGGTATCAAGTAGTGATCGACTGTGAGAAGCGCCAGGTGCGGCTGCTGTATCCTGAGTTTCCTGAGAACGTGTATTTGGCATGCAAGAGCATTTCCTTTTCTTCCATCATCCCAGCATCGCGAGCCAGGAAACTGATTGAGGGAGGGTGCGTGGCCTACTTGGCGTCGGTGGACTTGGCCACGAGACCCTCTACGGCACTCTCCGACATTCCGGTGGTGAAGGACTTCCCAGATGTCTTCCCAACTGAACTGCCAGGATTGCCCCCCGAGCGGGAGGTGGTTTTTCCGATCGAGCTCCCACCCGGCACCCGACCGATCACGAAGGCCCCCTACATAATGGCCTTTGCAGAACTGAAGGAACTCAAGGTGCAGCTTGAAGACCTTTTGGACAAGGGATTCATCAGACCGAGTGTGTCACCTTGGGGCGCACCGGTACTCTTTGTGCGAAAGAAGGACGGGAGCATGCGGCTATGCATCGACTACCGGAAAACCAACAAGGTCACAGTGAAGAACAAGTACCCCTTACCCAGGATTGATGACCTCTTCGATCAACTGCGGGGAGCAACGGTCTTCTCAAAGATTGACCTGCAGTCAGGATACCACGAGCTCAGAGTTCAAGACGAGGATATTCCGAAGACGGCTTTCCGGACTCGGTATGGCCACTACGAGTTCACGGTAATGCCGTTCGGGCTTACCAACGCCCCAGCGGTATTTATGGACATGATGAACCGAGTTTTCAAGCCCTTCCTGGATCAGTTCGTAGTGGTCTTCATCGACGACATCCTGATCTACTCGCCCACCGATGAGGAGCACGAGGAGCACCTACAGATTGTTCTGCAGACTCTCAGGGAACAGAGGTTGTTTGCCAAACTTAAGAAATGCGAGTTTTGGCTTCGCGAGGTGGGGTTTCTGGGGCACATCATCTCAGCAGCGGGAGTCGCGGTGGACCCCAAGAAAGTGGAGTCGGTGACTGATTGGCCCCAACCGACCACGGTAACGGAGGTCCGCAGCTTCCTGGGCCTTGCAGGATATTATAGACGTTTTGTCGAGGGCTTCTCGAAGATTGCGACCCCTCTAAACCGCCTGACCCGGAAAGGAGAAAAATTTATTTGGACGGCCCAATGCCATGAAAGCTTTGAAGAACTCAAGAAAAGGTTAACAGGAGCGCCGGTGCTGGCATTGCCGACACCCGGGGAAGATTACGAGGTTTACTGCGATGCATCGCGGATAGGATTGGGGGGAGTACTAATGCAACAAGGAAAAGTCATAGCCTATGCCTCAAAACAACTCAAGGACTACGAGCAGAACTACCCGACACATGACCTGGAGTTAGCCGCGGTAGTCTTTGTTCTGAAACTTTGGAGGCACTGTCTCTACGGTGTGCACTGTAATGTGTTCTCTGACCACCACAGCCTGAAGTACCTTTTCACCCAGAAGGAGCTGAATTTGAGACAGAGACGGTGGTTGGAGTTATTGAAGGATTACGACCTAACTATTCAATACCACCCCGGGAAAGCGAATGTGGTAGCTGATGCCTTGAGCAGGAAGGGACAGGCAGAAGGGACATCAGCAGGCATGATCACCCAGCAGGATGACGTGATCGCGGAGTTCTCACGATTGAGGTTGGAGGTGGTACTGGTAGGAACGGTCGAACGACTAATGTCGTTAACAGTCGTGCCTACCCTATTCGAGAGGATTCGAGGAGGCCAAGGTGCCGATCCACAGTTACAACGGGAACGAGATAGGATTTCCCAGGAGCAGAATGGAGACTTTGCAATGGGGACAGACGGCACTCTTCGATTTCGAGGGCAGATTTGCGTGCCCGACTCGCCAGACTTGAAGAAGGAAATCTTGACCGAAGCGCATTGCGCTCCCTATGCGGCGTACCCTGGGGGCACCAAGATGTACAGGGACCTCAGGCAGACCTTCTGGTGGCCGAAGCTGAAAGGGGATGTGACACGATTCGTAGCGCACTGCCTAATTTGCCAGCAGGTGAAAGCCGAGCATCAACGGCCGGCGGGAAAATTGCAGCCTCTACCAGTGCTAGAATGGAAATGGGAGCGAATCACCACGGACTTTCTCACCGAATTTCCACGTTCGCAGCAGGGGCATGACGCCGTCTGGGTCATAGTGGATCGGTTAACGAAGTCAGCTCACTTCCTACCCATTCACACGACGTGGACACGAGACCGGCTGGCTCAGACCTACATCAGCGAGATTGTAAGGCTACACGGGATACCGGCATCAATCACTTCAGATAGGGACACCCGGTTCGTCTCAAACTTCTGGCAGAGTCTACAGCGAGCCTTGGGGACCAAACTACATTTCAGCATAGCCTTTCACCCCCAGACGGATGGACAATCCGAGTGGGTGATCCACGAGGACATGCTCCGAGCCTGCGTACTGGATTTGGGAGACGGATGGTCGCGCTACCTACCCCTTGTAGAGTTCGCCTACAACCACAGCTATCAGGCGAGTATCCGTATGGCGCCGTACGAAGCTTTATATGGCAGACGCTGTAGGTCCCTGATTTGTTGGGACGATATGGGGGAACGAAAGTTTTTGGGACCAGACCTGGTGGAGGAAACTGAGGAAAAGGTGCGCCTCATCAGACGGCGGATGGCGACCGCTCAGAGCCGCCAAAAGAGCTACGCAGACCAGAGGCGCCGCGACTTGGAGTTCCAGGTGGGGGAGCACGTGTTACTACGGGTTTCGCCGTCAAAAGGGGTGAAGCAGTTCGGGTTGAGAGACAAGTTGAACCCACGGTATGTGGGGCCTTTTGAGATTCTGGAGCGCATCGGCCCGGTGGCCTACCGCCTTGCCTTACCGCCGAACCTTGACCGGGTTCATGACGTGTTCCACGTGTCCATGCTTCGGAAGTATCTCCCCGATCCATCGCGGGTACTCGACATCACTACAGTCGAGCTTAAAGAGGACCTGAGCTTCGAGGAAGTACCAGTGCGGATCCTAGCACGAGAAGACAAAAAGTTACGATGTCGGACAATCCCCTATGTGAAGGTGCTTTGGAGCAGTCAGGAGGCGCGCGAAGCGACCTTGGAACCAGAGCCAAATATGAGGGAATGCTATCCTGATCTCTTCGCCGCGGGAGAGAGTTAAGTTTCGGGGACGAAACTTGTTTTTAGTGGTGAGTGATGTAAGACCTGGCCCTTATTTTGGCTTTCCCTTTTTATTTCGCTTGTGGCGGTCCGGCTGAGGGTTTAATTTTTCGTGTTTACTGGACAGACCGTCGGGGCTCGCGGGTATTTTTAGGTGCTAGAGCTCGCGAAACGGAGAATGGTGGCGCGATCGGATTCGAATTCCGACCCCGGGAACTCCCAGAATTTAGTTGTGAAGTTTGAGGTCTTTTCGGACGCTCTGAAATCCGTGCTGGCGATCTGCACGGTTATCGAGGTAATCCGGACCCCTTATTTTAATCTCTGACAGGCTGGGATGTGACCTGGGGATTTAACTTTCGACCGCTCGTTTCCTTGATCGCGTAGGTCAGAGGAGGCGACCAAAAAGGGGAGGGCGATCGGAAAAACATCCCCAACCATAAGTGATTTGGACGGTCGAGTGAGGAGAGAAAGAGGAACCCTTACCCACTTCCGTTTGCGTCCAAGGATTCGGCGCAGTGCTCCATCGGGGATACCCAAGAGAAGGACGAGGGCTTGGCCGTGGGAGGAGCGATCGGGCAATGGTGGATGATCCCTCTTCCTCCTTCTTCCCTCGCGAATCAAGGTGAGTTTTTGTGGCGTTCTTGATTTGCGTAGGTTTCTTTTACTATTTCGATTTTGGGAGTCGTCTCGTGATCGGGGATCGCCGCGCCGCCGCCATGGGCGAGGCGGACGCCGCCATGGGCGAGGCGGACGCCGCCGCCTTGGGCGAGGCGGATGCCGCCGCCGCCGGGTCGGCCGCTGGTGGAGCGCCCGCGCGGTTCGTGGCCGCGCGGGGCCGCCCGCAGGTGGGGCGCCCGCGCGAGCTGGTGCCACGCGGGGTCGCCCGCTGTAAGAACTCGAAATATTTTATTTTTTAATAAATAGTCAAGAAGGTGAAAATTCTGACCTGGTTTTGATTTCAGAGACCTATGTTGTTTTATTGAGTCAATTGCCAGTGTGCGAGTTGCACGTTTTACGAGACAAAAAGGCTACTTTCCAATCCGGACATGATCTTGGAAATCCGAGTTGACCGTTGCGATCGTCTCGTCGAACCGAGCGAGATTCATATTCAGCACTTTTCGATCTGACGGTCGGATCTTCCAGAAACCGATGAAGAAGCAAGTGAATAAACGCAATCATTGTAACAATGCCCGTGCACAGTGTCACTTAAGTGGCCACTGTAGATGAACAGTAAACCTCAATTTCGGGACTACGGCGGTTGCAACGCTGACCAATTCACTGTTCGGAATCCGAATATAGTGATCCAGGTAGTCATTTCGAACGGTTTCGACGTTCTGAACGCAATGGCGTAGTCGAAAATTCTGTTTGACGACTCTGGAATCTCGAAAAGCGCGAAAACTGTATTTTGACACAGTTATTATGGACCGAGATTTTATCCGGGCGGTTTCGCGAAAATCAGAGATCGCTACCTGATAGGTCTCGTCGAGCCGGACGTCATGGCGCAGCCCATTTTCCGTTTCGGCGACCGGTTTGCCTCGTAAAGCGTGCCACTGCATGAGGAGGGACCTGAGTGTGAGACTAAACTACTGGGAAGGACTCAGCTGTGAATACCAAGTATAGAAGGACTACATTGCAATTGTATCAAACCCTATATATAGATATATTGCGTACGGGCTAGGGTTTTCAAAGAAACCCTAAAGCCCTCAGCCCCAGCCGCACCCTGCAACCACCTCCTCTCCTCAGCCGCTCTCCTCGGACAACCCCGCACCGGCCGCCGTGGTCCCCCGTCGCCGGAGAAGGAAGACCAAGAACACCTTTGGTCTCGGGTAACTCGGAGGGAGGGTGCTCGGAAAGGTCTGGGAATGATCTAGACCTAGTCTATGGAGTCCCTCGTGAAGCCGCATCCGAGCCCGAGTGGTCCCGGCCCGAACCGCCGCCGCGCGCCGCCGCGGCCAACCCCTTCTTCCACGGTTTTCCGACGAGGTAACATCTTGGAACTTTTCGTTTAGTCTGGGGTTCTAGGCTTAACCATGGTGCTCCTGACACCGAGAGCATCGATCGGATGCAGGCTGAGCCGGCGCCGCCGACCCGATCGCCGGCGGGAGCCATCCCATCAAATTATCACTTTCTCGGTCGATCTTCAGCGCCGCCGTGATCCGGCCATTCAACCGAAGATCAGCACCATTGGATAACTTCCTCTCATCGACTGCAACCTCCCCACAAGACCTCGCCTCGATCGGATCAAGATCCGCACCGATCAGAGCTGCCCTAGAAACCCGATTTTTGGCATCTGGGCCGACCGTCGCCGTCCGGCGCCGCCGCTGCATCCCACCGGCGGCCACTGCCACCAGAAGCTTCCTGGCGCCGAGTGGAACCTTCCCATCCAAGTGGCACCAGCCCGGGGCTCCGCCGCCGGATTCCGCCATTAACGGCTGTTGAAGCTTTCCCGAGCTTCTCCGGCGCCGCCTCGCCGGCGATCCTCAGCCACCGGGGACCCATCAGGTAAGCCCCTGTGGTGTGTAAGAGTCTCCCCATCATGTTGCATGGCCCCCCTAACGTCGGGATGATGATTCCTTAGGTCGCACCCGAGCTCGGTTCAAGCTCGAGCTCCGGCCATCCCCGGCGCTCCGGCCTCCGGCCAACTGCACAGGTAAGATCCAGATACCTCTAGTAAGAGCTCCACGATTTTATTTTGGCCGAAATAATCCCTACAGAACAGGTCTTTGATTGCTCCCGAGCCACCCTTTTCGGGCTCATCTCCGGCCGCCGCCGCCTCCGGCCGCCGGGGCTCGACCCAGATTGGACCAAGACACTCCTGGGGACCTCCTCTAACCTGTGCTTACCTCTGGTGCAGAGCAGAACCCAAGTTGCTCCAAGAAGAACCCAAACCGAGCCTTTAAGCCATTTGTGAGGTTGCTCCGGCGACTGTTCCGGCCACCATCCGGCGCACCTGAGGTGAGCCCCCAACTATGTTCATCCCTCTGTACATGATGCTCCAGCTAGCTGTGTATTTGGTCAAATAAATAGCAAGTGCTTACATAATTGTTTTTGAACTAAACGTCTATTGGGCCAACTTTGCCCTCGGGTCCTGTGCTAGCCCAAACTTGTGAGCACGGCCTGGGTCTCGCCGTAATGAACACGCTGAAACTTACGGCGTCAATTTTGGACCCCCGGATTTCTTGAACGAGTCAAAACGGATAATAAAATAGGATAATAATGCGAATTGAAATATACTACGGACCTAATTGCAAATTAGACACACAGGCTGACTTTAGACAGTGTTTTTACACCACTAGACACTTTGTTAGAGTCCCGTGGACTCCCGCTAATCGGAAACCGGATTTGTATTCAATAAATCGACGACATTGCTCCTTATTAGCATCGCATTACTGTAGTGTCATCGGGATGGGTTTGTGTGAGTCCATTACTGATTTTAGCCCCTTGTTCAGGGCCCAGTTGTTCAGCACCAGCCTCCCGGCAGTCTAGCGGGAGTTCGGGATCGGCCTACATTCAGGTGGGTTGTGTTTACTTTATTCCTAGCCTCTAAATTCTATCATGTCGGACGGGGACTATCCTAAGTGTACTGGGGTTGAATAATGATGGGCGATAGCTTATGCATGTTAGTGGAATCGCGATAGTGATTAACCTCAGTTACCGACGGTGATTCTCTTTTAACCCTTATATGTCAGCGGGCCACCTTCGAGTGCGCGCAACATTACCTTGTTTTCGATTATGCACTTTACTTCATTTACCTCATTACTCTTGTTATTTATATTATGATGCTGACATGATGGTGGTTACGGTTACTTGGCTCGAGGTTGCCACACGCGCACCCGCGGTTTGGCCACCGCAGAGGGTGCGCTTTTCCGGAAAAGTGGTCGTTGACCCGTGTATACCCACGAGGTGTCGTAGTGGGGCCCCCGTTGTGGTGGGGTTTGAGGCGCCAAGGTATGAGCGGTGCGACCCGTCGACGTTGATGCTCGACGTGGTCAGGTTTCATTGCAGGTGTTCGTGTTTACTTTTCCTCCTTGGGAGGGTGGTTGCTCCAGTTGTCTTCACGGTTTGTTTTACTATATTCTCATGCTTTACTATTTCTGCGTCACTGACATCCCACTTCGTGACAGGGTCCAGACGGGGAGAGAGGTAGGCGGTGGTGAGGACGGGACAGGAGCAGCTGGGTCGCTGGGGACCCTGGACTGTGTTTATTCTTTTATCCTCGCTTTTCATTACTTTGTAGTTATGTGAGTGGTTCGCGATACCCTCGTGGGGTCGGCATGGATGTCGGTACGGGCTACATTTAGTGCCCCTGGTGGAATATTTTTCCCTTTTATTTCTATCGGCCATTTAAAAATCAAAAAGGCAGAAGCCAGAGAAAAGATTGCGAAAACCGTTTTTAAAATCTAAGTGTCGTGTGGGCACTGGTTTCAAAACCCTGTGGATTTATGGATTGCGAAAGGGATTTCAAAACTTGGTGTCGGGTGGGCACCACTTTCGAACCTTGTGGATTTATGCTAATTTCGAAACTAGCTTTCAAAACGTAAGCGCCGGGTAGGCGCTCTTTCAAAACTGTGGATTTATCCTTTCCAAATTGACCGGCCATAGGTTCTTCTGTTATTAGTTTAGAATGCTGGTTAATTGTTGTGATTGATTGGCTGTGTATGTTGGAACATGTACTGAACGCTACGCCGTGCACATACAGGGGAGACTCCGTCCGTTTGCAGAGTGATCCTGTATGTGTGGCGGGTCTGGGCACGTGCCGGGGAAGGGGGGGGTTCTCTTTTAAACAAAAAAAATTTACATGTCAAACATTCGACTTTTATGAATCGTTTCCGCTAAAACAAACCCCGGGGCGTGACAGATTAAATGGTATCAGAGAGGTTCTTTCAATCACAACAGTTAGTGCCGACATCCGTGGACAACCCTCACATGCCTACATACGAATGAAATGGATAGGGCGTAGGACTGTAGAACGTGAGTGACCGAGCGGGGGAAAAGTATATGTCCCGTTTTCTAGATAGTTGGTTAAGTGCTATACTAGCGGAGTCTAGAACTGACTTGTGGGGTGTGTGAGTACGGGTTAAGTTCTGTTTCTCGGTTTAGCTCGGTTGTCGCGTTTGTGTAGTCGTTTTGTTTGGGCTCGTGTAGTAGTGTTGTTGTGGGGGTCTTGGGATTCCCCCTGGGGTCGAGAAAAAGAGACCACTGGGACTAGCGAATCTTGTTTGTTTGGGCTTGATTCTTCCTTTTGTTGAGCAGACCTAGAGCTTAAATACTCCTAGTTGGGAATGTGATCGTTGGCCTGGGGGTATGCAGCTCGGCTCAGTGTATGGTGCTTGGAAGGGCAATGGACTGGGACCGAGCGGTAGAGGTTAATCAGAGTGTCGCACCCCCTTGGGTGCCAAGATGGAAGTAGGACCGTGCTTCTTGGGTTTTGTCGCCAGCTCCCCATGACCAAGGCATAGTCTTGAGGTTTTGGGTTGCGAGTTTGTGATTGTGAAGCAGTACAGATCACGAGGGGCGCAAGGCCAATGGGAAGCGCAAGTCGGACATGTTTGGCCACTTTTCCCATATAGTGGATCCCTGGCGTATCTAAGTTCTGGGGATGAAACTTCTTTTAAGGTGTGAGTGATGTAGCACTCGAGAAATTCTAGTGTGCTCGCGGGCGAGAAAGCAGATCTAACCTTAGCGATTTGCATACCGGTGCGTGAATTGCACAGTTTCCGATGCGCAAATTTCCGCCCTTCCGGTCCGATACCTGGGTTGTTGGTTAGGAACGACCCCTAGGATGACTTGTGTTCACAAGGGAGCGT
Source organism: Tillandsia leiboldiana (assembly GCA_029204045.2). NCBI lineage: Eukaryota > Viridiplantae > Streptophyta > Magnoliopsida > Poales > Bromeliaceae > Tillandsia > Tillandsia leiboldiana. Next base: position 29,109,819 of record CM055065.1, read on the forward strand.
AGGGTATCGGCATAGTGGTTTGGAGCTCTGGTGTGTGTCACACAGTTGAGTCTCGTTGTTCCGGTTATTAGTCGTACGCACTCCGGATTTTGGGATCGTTGTTGGTGCAGGGTTAGCCGCGGTCATGGTTTCGGCTGTGGGCTGATGTTTTCCATGGAGCCAGAGTGCTCGGATCAGTTACGGTGGTTAAGGGTTAAATCACTGTTCTCTTCCAGCTGATGGCACAGCAGTAGATGACTGCTACAGTTGCACTAGCCTCACAGTTTGCTTAGAGGATTGAACAAGTTGCTGACCCTTCAGTGTCCCCGTGTCTTAATTCGTTGGCCTATGGGCCCGATGGTAACCCTGTTTTGGGACGGATGCAAATTGACCCCACCTTTTGCACAGGTTTTGTGGATCGACGTGGACTCGCCTAAGTGTTAGTCATGGCGATGGTTGTGACCACGAGGCGGTGGTAATCCTCGATAAAGGTTATGTTTGGCACTGAGATTGTGTTGGGAAGTATGTGATATACTTTCTGGTAGGAGTTGCGTCCCCAACTTGTTGTTGGCGACAAACCTTTAGTGTTCCGCTGTTCTTTTGGTAAGCACGTTGGCTACAGGCAACGGACGGTCGAAAGAACTGAGGAAATACTCTGCCCTATAATGAGGAGTACCAGATTGGGTCTAAATTAGTAGCCTTAGAGTTGTAGATACCTTGCGACTGACCTGTAGTAGTCGATTAAACTTTTCGAGCATTTTCATAGAGTACGACTTCAGGCTGTAAGCTCCGGGAATGAAACTTTTAAGTTGTAAGTTTCGGGGACGAAACTTCTTTTAAGTTGTAAGTGATGTAAGAACTCGAAATATTTTATTTTTTAATAAATAGTCAAGAAGGTGAAAATTCTGACCTGGTTTTGATTTCAGAGACCTATGTTGTTTTATTGAGTCAATTGCCAGTGTGCGAGTTGCACGTTTTACGAGACAAAAAGGCTACTTTCCAATCCGGACATGATCTTGGAAATCCGAGTTGACCGTTGCGATCGTCTCGTCGAACCGAGCGAGATTCATATTCAGCACTTTTCGATCTGACGGTCGGATCTTCCAGAAACCGATGAAGAAGCAAGTGAATAAACGCAATCATTGTAACAATGCCCGTGCACAGTGTCACTTAAGTGGCCACTGTAGATGAACAGTAAACCTCAATTTCGGGACTACGGCGGTTGCAACGCTGACCAATTCACTGTTCGGAATCCGAATATAGTGATCCAGGTAGTCATTTCGAACGGTTTCGACGTTCTGAACGCAATGGCGTAGTCGAAAATTCTGTTTGACGACTCTGGAATCTCGAAAAGCGCGAAAACTATATTTTGACACAGTTATTATGGACCGAGATTTTATCCGGGCGGTTTCGCGAAAATCAGAGATCGCTACCTGATAGGTCTCGTCGAGCCGGACGTCATGGCGCAGCCCATTTTCCGTTTCGGCGACCGGTTTGCCTCGTAAAGCGTGCCACTGCATGAGGAGGGACCTGAGTGTGAGACTAAACTACTGGGAAGGACTCAGCTGTGAATACCAAGTATAGAAGGACTACATTGCAATTGTATCAAACCCTATATATAGATATATTGCGTACGGGCTAGGGTTTTCAAAGAAACCCTAAAGCCCTCAGCCCCAGCCGCACCCTGCAACCACCTCCTCTCCTCAGCCGCTCTCCTCGGACAACCCCGCACCGGCCGCCGTGGTCCCCCGTCGCCGGAGAAGGAAGACCAAGAACACCTTTGGTCTCGGGTAACTCGGAGGGAGGGTGCTCGGAAAGGTCTGGGAATGATCTAGACCTAGTCTATGGAGTCCCTCGTGAAGCCGCATCCGAGCCCGAGTGGTCCCGGCCCGAACCGCCGCCGCGCGCCGCCGCGGCCAACCCCTTCTTCCACGGTTTTCCGACGAGGTAACATCTTGGAACTTTTCGTTTAGTCTGGGGTTCTAGGCTTAACCATGGTGCTCCTGACACCGAGAGCATCGATCGGATGCAGGCTGAGCCGGCGCCGCCGACCCGATCGCCGGCGGGAGCCATCCCATCAAATTATCACTTTCTCGGTCGATCTTCAGCGCCGCCGTGATCCGGCCATTCAACCGAAGATCAGCACCATTGGATAACTTCCTCTCATCGACTGCAACCTCCCCACAAGACCTCGCCTCGATCGGATCAAGATCCGCACCGATCAGAGCTGCCCTAGAAACCCGATTTTTGGCATCTGGGCCGACCGTCGCCGTCCGGCGCCGCCGCTGCATCCCACCGGCGGCCACTGCCACCAGAAGCTTCCTGGCGCCGAGTGGAACCTTCCCATCCAAGTGGCACCAGCCCGGGGCTCCGCCGCCGGATTCCGCCATTAACGGCTGTTGAAGCTTTCCCGAGCTTCTCCGGCGCCGCCTCGCCGGCGATCCTCAGCCACCGGGGACCCATCAGGTAAGCCCCTGTGGTGTGTAAGAGTCTCCCCATCATGTTGCATGGCCCCCCTAACGTCGGGATGATGATTCCTTAGGTCGCACCCGAGCTCGGTTCAAGCTCGAGCTCCGGCCATCCCCGGCGCTCCGGCCTCCGGCCAACTGCACAGGTAAGATCCAGATACCTCTAGTAAGAGCTCCACGATTTTATTTTGGCCGAAATAATCCCTACAGAACAGGTCTTTGATTGCTCCCGAGCCACCCTTTTCGGGCTCATCTCCGGCCGCCGCCGCCTCCGGCCGCCGGGGCTCGACCCAGATTGGACCAAGACACTCCTGGGGACCTCCTCTAACCTGTGCTTACCTCTGGTGCAGAGCAGAACCCAAGTTGCTCCAAGAAGAACCCAAACCGAGCCTTTAAGCCATTTGTGAGGTTGCTCCGGCGACTGTTCCGGCCACCATCCGGCGCACCTGAGGTGAGCCCCCAACTATGTTCATCCCTCTGTACATGATGCTCCAGCTAGCTGTGTATTTGGTCAAATAAATAGCAAGTGCTTACATAATTGTTTTTGAACTAAACGTCTATTGGGCCAACTTTGCCCTCGGGTCCTGTGCTAGCCCAAACTTGTGAGCACGGCCTGGGTCTCGCCGTAATGAACACGCTGAAACTTACGGCGTCAATTTTGGACCCCCGGATTTCTTGAACGAGTCAAAACGGATAATAAAATAGGATAATAATGCGAATTGAAATATACTACGGACCTAATTGCAAATTAGACACACAGGCTGACTTTAGACAGTGTTTTTACACCACTAGACACTTTGTTAGAGTCCCGTGGACTCCCGCTAATCGGAAACCGGATTTGTATTCAATAAATCGACGACATTGCTCCTTATTAGCATCGCATTACTGTAGTGTCATCGGGATGGGTTTGTGTGAGTCCATTACTGATTTTAGCCCCTTGTTCAGGGCCCAGTTGTTCAGCACCAGCCTCCCGGCAGTCTAGCGGGAGTTCGGGATCGGCCTACATTCAGGTGGGTTGTGTTTACTTTATTCCTAGCCTCTAAATTCTATCATGTCGGACGGGGACTATCCTAAGTGTACTGGGGTTGAATAATGATGGGCGATAGCTTATGCATGTTAGTGGAATCGCGATAGTGATTAACCTCAGTTACCGACGGTGATTCTCTTTTAACCCTTATATGTCAGCGGGCCACCTTCGAGTGCGCGCAACATTACCTTGTTTTCGATTATGCACTTTACTTCATTTACCTCATTACTCTTGTTATTTATATTATGATGCTGACATGATGGTGGTTACGGTTACTTGGCTCGAGGTTGCCACACGCGCACCCGCGGTTTGGCCACCGCAGAGGGTGCGCTTTTCCGGAAAAGTGGTCGTTGACCCGTGTATACCCACGAGGTGTCGTAGTGGGGCCCCCGTTGTGGTGGGGTTTGAGGCGCCAAGGTATGAGCGGTGCGACCCGTCGACGTTGATGCTCGACGTGGTCAGGTTTCATTGCAGGTGTTCGTGTTTACTTTTCCTCCTTGGGAGGGTGGTTGCTCCAGTTGTCTTCACGGTTTGTTTTACTATATTCTCATGCTTTACTATTTCTGCGTCACTGACATCCCACTTCGTGACAGGGTCCAGACGGGGAGAGAGGTAGGCGGTGGTGAGGACGGGACAGGAGCAGCTGGGTCGCTGGGGACCCTGGACTGTGTTTATTCTTTTATCCTCGCTTTTCATTACTTTGTAGTTATGTGAGTGGTTCGCGATACCCTCGTGGGGTCGGCATGGATGTCGGTACGGGCTACATTTAGTGCCCCTGGTGGAATATTTTTCCCTTTTATTTCTATCGGCCATTTAAAAATCAAAAAGGCAGAAGCCAGAGAAAAGATTGCGAAAACCGTTTTTAAAATCTAAGTGTCGTGTGGGCACTGGTTTCAAAACCCTGTGGATTTATGGATTGCGAAAGGGATTTCAAAACTTGGTGTCGGGTGGGCACCACTTTCGAACCTTGTGGATTTATGCTAATTTCGAAACTAGCTTTCAAAACGTAAGCGCCGGGTAGGCGCTCTTTCAAAACTGTGGATTTATCCTTTCCAAATTGACCGGCCATAGGTTCTTCTGTTATTAGTTTAGAATGCTGGTTAATTGTTGTGATTGATTGGCTGTGTATGTTGGAACATGTACTGAACGCTACGCCGTGCACATACAGGGGAGACTCCGTCCGTTTGCAGAGTGATCCTGTATGTGTGGCGGGTCTGGGCACGTGCCGGGGAAGGGGGGGGTTCTCTTTTAAACAAAAAAAATTTACACGTCAAACATTCGACTTTTATGAATCGTTTCCGCTAAAACAAACCCCGGGGCGTGACACCCGCACCCGCGGGCAGCGCGCCCGCGCGGCTCGTGGCCGCGCGGGGCCGCCCGCAGGTGGGGCGGCCACGCGGGCTGGTGCCGCGCGGGGTCGCCGGCACCCGCGGGCAGCGCGCCCATGAGGCTCGTGGCCGCGCAGGGCCGCCCGCAGGAGGGGCGCCCGCGCGGGCTGGTGCTGCGCGGGGTCGCCCGCACCCGCGGGCAGCGCGCCCACGCGGCTCGTGGCCGCGCGGGGCCGCTTGCAGGTGGGGCGCCCGCGCGGGCTGGTAACGCGCGGGGTCACCCGCACCCGCGGGTAGCGCGACCGCGCAGCTCGTGGCCGCGCGGGGCCGCCCGCAGGTGGGGCACCCGCGCGGGCTGGTGCCGCGCGGGGTCGCCCGCACCCGCGGGCAGCGCGCCCGTGTGGCTCGTGGCCGCGCGGGGCCGCACGCAGGTGGGGCGCCCGCGCGGGCTGGTGCCACGCGGGGTCGCCCGCACCCGCGAGCAGCGCGCCCGCGCGGCTCATGGCCGCGCGGGGCCGCCCGCAGGTGGGGCGCCCGCGCGGGCTAGTGCCGCGCGGGGTCGCCCGCACCCGCGGGCAGCACGCCCGCGCGGCTCATGGCCGCGCGTGGCCGCCCGCAGGTGGGGCGCCCGCGCGGGCTGGTGCCGCGCGGGTCTCCCGCACCCGCGGGCAGCGCGCCCGCGCGGCTCGTGGCCGCGCGGGGCCGCCCGCAGGTGGGGCGCCCGCGCGGACTGGTGCCGCGCGGGGCTGTGCGCAGGCGGAGTGCGCGCCGCATGGGTCGGTGCCGTGCGGGGAACTCCACCGTGCGGAGTCCGGGGATCGCGTCGGTCGTCTGGTTTCTGTCTGGAGTCGGTGTTGGTATGCGGATCTCTTAGTCTTGACATGCCCTTGTTCCTTCAGGAGTGCGGGACCTTGTAGGCGACAGGCGCACGTTCACGGACGGGTTGAGCGCCGGACGACACGCACGAGGTGGGTACTCCTCCGGGGATTTCGAGGATAGGCATATATCGATAGAAATAACGTATTTGGGCAACGGTGAATAATATGTGAATCATATAATTTTTTAACTAACCCTGCTTTACTATTTTACTTACTGTCGATTATGAGGCTCTTGTTTTGCTACACGCACCCCGGCGGTTTGGCCACCGCGAGGGTGTGCTTTTTCGGAAAAGTGGTACGTTGACCTGTGTACCCCACGTGACGGTGACGTAAGGAGGGAGGCCCTCGTAGGTGGGGGGTGTGAGCGGTGACGCCGAGGTAGGGGCTCGGCGGTCGAGGCAGGTGCTCGGCAGGGGACACCGGGGCAGGTGCTCGGTGTGGTTGTCGGGAAAGGTGCCCGGTTTTGTTTGGTACAGGGTTTGGTTACGGTGGATTGTATTTAGAGGAGGACGGTTGCTCCAGTTATCGGGGTTTGCCTTGCTTTTAGCCCGTTTGCATATTACGTTATTTCTAGTCACTGACTTCCCACTCTGTGACAGGTTCGTCCAGGGGCGGGTGCTAGGGCGTTGGTGAGGCCGCTTGAACGATGTCTGGCTGACTCTGAGTGACTGCAGATACAGCAGACTCTTCCCCTTGTTACTTTATTATTCATGTTTGCTAGATGTGGATCGTGATACCCTCGTGGGGTCGATGTGGATGTTGGACTTATTTTATGACTGTTGAACCAATGTGATTATAAATCTTCTACTTGGCCGTTTTCTAACTATAAAAGAAAAAAAGACATGAAACTATTGCGAAAACCGTTTTTAAATTATGGGTGTCGTGTGGGCACCATTTTCAAATTCTGTGGGTTTATGCGATTTCTAAAATGGCTTTACAAAACCTGGCATCGGGTAGGTACCTTATTTAAAAATCCTGTGGATTTATGTGATTGCAAAAGCGGTTTTATAAAACTTGGGTGTCGTGGACACCGTCTTTAAACTTGTGGTTTTATCCTTTCAAATCGACGGCCTCTATGTTAATTGTGAAATCAGAGTGGTTTATGTGCGGTGAATGGTTGTATGTGTTTGAGACTCCAACTAATGTGGTTAAAGGCTGTATGTGATGTTATTTGTGATGTACTTTGTAGTTGAGACGCCGTGCATATACAAAGGAGACTCTGCCCGTTTGCAGAGTGAATTTGTATATGCGGCGGGTCTGGGCACGCATCGGGGAGTAGTTGTTTTCAAAAAAAATGTTACGCTGATTCGGGAGCATCGGTGGCTCTCCTTCCGCGCGTTTGAACCCCCGGGGCGTGATATGTTACGGAATTTGAGTTGGCGTAGTTTCGTGAAAGTCTCAAGTCTTGAAGATTGAAGGTGAAGAAAGTTGGATCATTTAACTCAATCTCAAGAAAGAAGAATTCAAAAGGATCAGTATGTTTAACTAAAGATTTTGTGTGATCCGAATACTTCTTGTAGTGTAGAAACACTTGGAAGAATCTTTCATTGCATAAAAATCAAAAACTGGACTTGGGACATGTTCAGGATCCGGATCAGGTTGTTCGATCCGGATCCCGAAGGTGGTTCGTTCATACACCAGTTCAATCCGGATCGTAGCCTCTCTTGATCCGGATCCCGAACACTGAGTTTACCTTCTTCCTTGAACGATCCGGATCAGGCTTCGCAATCCGGATCCCGAACGTTGATGTTTGGTGAACTGTATGAACGATCCGGATCAGCACTTCGATCCGGATCCCGAACCTTCATTTTTCTGGAATTGCCTGACTCGTTACGACGATCCGGATCACAGCTAATCCGATCCGGATCGCCGTCCGTAAAATTCCAGAAATGTTAGGTTTTTGATTCTTATCTCTTTCCTAGGGTTTCTAACCTATAAATAGACCCTATGACTCTTTTCAAGGGGTAGCCGATAATCCAAATAGCCGTCATATTCATATCTTATTTTATACGGCTCTAGATCCACATATAGAGAAGAAAGGAAATCATTAGAGAATACTCTATGTTTCTTCATCTATATTGATTAGTTTGATTCTAGGTTTTCATACTCACATCTTGAGTTGAATCAAACTAATGAATACTTAGATGGTATTCCGATCTATCTTTGATCTAAGTATTCGGCGGATCATCACCACCAAAACACGATTTACCCCAAAAATCGGCGCGTGGATTCGCGTGTCCTTGTGGATTCAAGGTTCAACCGCTCTCGTGGATTCGGAGCGAGGCACGTTCGTGGATTCGAAGGGTGCTATTGGGTGAAGACCGTGGACTCGGTCGGACGTCGTGGATTCGACGTTGGACGCCGTGGATTCGGCGTTGGGCGCAGATCGTGGATTCGAGAAGCGTCGCGGAGCGAGCGGAGAAGATCCTCTAGGAGCGTATGGTAAAGGTTGAGTCGTAAGTGTGTACGGTAAATCACCTTGTACGTGTTTTAATTCTAGTGGATTTCTGCCGTGTTATCGGTCCCGTGGTTTTTTACTCCGGTGATGGAGTTTTCCACGTAAAAATCTTGCGAGTTATTTTATTTCCGCATTGGGTTTTTATCGCAACGATTTTTGAGTGTTTATACGGTTTACACCTATTCACCCCCCTCTAGGTGTTTTTTTCCCCTATTTAGATCCTATTACATATAACCCAACAAGTGTATCAGAGCGGGAATAGGGTTGTAAACAATGGTTGAAGGTGGAAACATCAACCGACCCCCCGTTCTTCGATGGAACAAATTATGCTTACTGGAAAGTGCGGATGAAAGCCTTTTTAATTTCCATCGACGAACGGGTGTGGCAATCAATTGAATTAGGATGGTCTAATCCAACTGAATTTATTGGTGATGTTCGCACCTTAAAACCTAGGTCGAAATGGACCAAGGAAGAGTTAGATTCATCTTCTTACAATGGCAAGGGAATTAATGCTATTTTTAATGCCTTATCTCAAACTAGAGTTCTCGCGCGTCTCAGCATGTGAGACTACGAAAGAAATCTGGGATGTTCTTCAGGTTACACATGAGGGAAACTAACCTCGTGAAGATTCAGAAACTGCAAATGCTTACGAGCAAGTTTGACTCTATCTTGATGGCAGAAAAATGAATCTTTCACGGACTACTATACACGATTGCAAGACATCGTAAACTCATGTGCTAACCTGGGAGAGAAGATTCCAGAATTTAAGATTGTAAGAAAGATCTTAAGAACTCTTCCTGAACGATTTCGCCCAAAGGTTTACAGCCATTGAAACTATTAAACACCCAGACGAAATGCGTGTAGAAGAATTAGTTGGTTCATTACAAACATATGAAATGACATTTACCACTAACAATTCTTCTGGAAAAGCATCCTCGTCTAAGTCTTCAGGTTATGCGTTGAAAACAACTAAGGAAGAAGACGCGGATACATCCTCCTCAGACGATGACGGGAACCTTTCTATGGAGGAATTTGAGAAGCAGCTCGCTCTCTTGACAAGGAAGTTTCGCCGCAACTTTCGAAGGGGTAATTCAAGTAAATCTCCATCCTTCGGAAAGTCGAACAAAGGCAAGGGTACTTCAAGTTACAAGTCAAGAAAGCAAGAGAACTTCTCAAAGGATAAGAAAAGTTCAGAGGGACAACTACAATGCTTCAAATGTCGAGGCTACGGCCACATTGCAACGGAGTGTCCCAACAAGTATCCGGCAAAAGAAGAAGGCGATGCAAGTCGTCACTTGGGATGACAACTCAACGTCAAATGAGTCGTCTTCAAGTGATGAAGAAAAGAGCTCCACGGCATTCCACGCGTCCATATCTTCACCCTTCATGGCTTTATGGCAAGTACAATCCGAGTCGTTGTCCAACTCCACTGTTGAAAAGATTGCAACGGACAACGAATCGGATGATTCGGAAGGTGAAGATCTTGCTTTAGCCTATCACAGACCTTTACGGGATTCAAAGAAACCGGCTAAGCAAAACAAGGGGTTGAGAGGGAGATTGCAGGATCTCGAAGAAGAAGTAAAAGGGTAACTTCTCTCTCGACCGATCTTGAAGTGGAAAGGGATAATCTGATAAAAGCAAATGTTCCCTTCAAGAGTCCAATGAGCAACTCGAGAAGAATTATATAGATATGGTGAACAAAGCGAACTACTTCTTGAAGCTCTACGGCGAGGCCCGACGGGAAAAATTGGAAATGACAGAGACCATTTGCCAACTCAAGGATGACTTACAGCAATTTTCTTCTGGAAGGAGTAAGTTGGATAAACTTCTTGGTCTTGGTCAAACAAACAAGTTCGGCCTCGGATACAATCGAACTGAAGACAATTTTAGTTCGGTTGGGACAGTCTTTGTGCCTCAGTCGGTATCTCCTCCTCCGACACCGGAATTCATGACAACCAACGACAACAAGCCTACTTCATCCTCTTCAGAATCGTCAAGCACAAAGGTATGTTTTCGTTGTAATTTTGCAGGGCACATTGAAAGAAATTGCAAGATTGGAGCTCAAAGATCAAATCACCACATCTTGCAACTGCTACCAATAAGTTCACTCCCCGGAATTCAAGAAGGATTTTTCAAAAGAAAAGAACGTTGGTAGTACTCTAAACAAGACGATGACAAAAGAAAAAGATCAATCAGACAAAACGTCTTCATCAAGGAAAATTTCTCAACCATTGCCGACATACTCCAAAACTCAAAAGGTTTGGGTATGCAAAGGTGAAATCTTTCCTTGTCTTTAATCGTTCTACGATTAAATGTTGTGTAGTTTATGTAGACTATTTTTTTTCTTTCTTTTGGCCGACCCGTCAACCATCTTTGGGAGGTAAATGGTATATTTTCTTGATGATTGATGATTTCTCTCGGTATTCTTGGGTAGCATTTTTAAAAGAGAAAGCTGATACTTTTGATTCTTTTCACGAGATTTGGCCTTCGTATTATGATTGAAAAGAATGAAAAGATCATTCATGTTAGAAGTAATAGAGGTGGAGAATGCATTAATTCTAAATTCATTGACTTTTGTACTTCAAACGGTATTAAGCATGAATTCTCTGCACCCTATACACCTCAACAGAATGGTGTTGTCGAGCGCAAGAACAGGGTTGTTCAAGAGATGGCGCGTGTGAGCTTCATAGCCGGAATTTACCGCTACATTTTTGGGCTGAAGCTGTGAAAGCACCGCTGTCTATGTCATTAATTCGAGTGTTTTTGCGCCCGGGAACTTAAATACACCATATGAACTATGGTGTTGGTAGAAAACCCAACATCAAATATTTTCGCATCTTCGGGAGTCGATGTTACATTTTACGTGACCGTGAAAATCTTGGAAAGTTTGACTCACGAAGTGACGAAGGAATTTTCTTGGGGTATTCTACTAATTAGTAGAGCATATCGAGTATTTAACTTGGAATCTAAGACGATCGTAGAATCTATAATGTTAAAGTAGATGAATTTTTCACTTGCATCTGAAAAATCTACCCTCGATATCTCTCTAGATGATGATTCTCCTGCCGTTGCATCTTCTCATAATAATACTTCCATATTAATGATGCATCTAATGGTTCTTCAAGTTTATCTAATGTGCAGGAATCATCTCATATATCTCCGAGTACTCCGTTTCAAACAAACGCTACGAATCTCCAAGGATCATCCGAAATCGAATATTATTGGAGATCCACAGGAGTTAGAACTCGGAGGCAGTTGGTTGTGGATTCGCTTGCTACGTATCTTTAATCGAACCAAAGAACATAGATGAAGCTCTTCAGGATGACTACTGGATTAAAGCAATGCAGGAAGAGCTCCATCAATTTGAGCGAAACAAAGTCTGGGAATTAACGAAGCCTCCAAAGCAACATAATGTGATAGGTACCAAATGGATCTTCAAGAACAAGAAAAATGAGGATGGTACTATCATCAGGAACAAGGCACGATTAGTTGCTCAAGGCTAACTGTCAAGTAGAAGGTATAGACTTTGATGAAACATTCGCCCCTGTAGCTAGACTCGAGTCCATTCGTATACTATTTGCTATTGCTTGTCATTTTAAAATCAAATTATTTCAAATGGACATTAAGAGCGCATTTCTAAATGGGTTTTTAAATGAGGAAGTTTTATGTGCTCAACCGAAAGGTTTGTAGACCATAAACAACCTAACCATGTTTTTTCGTTTGAAAAAGGCTCTTTACGGTCTGAAACAAGCAACCGCGAGCATGGTACGAAAGGTTGACAAAGCACCTTTTGGAGAGGGCTATACTCGAGGGGGAGCTGACAGGACTCTCTTTGTGAAGCATTATCAAAATAATTTCATTGTAGCACAAATCTATGTCGATGACATTGTATTTGGCGCAACAAGAGATAATGATGCTTCTAAATTCGCGGAGACCATGGAAAGCGAATTTGAGATGTCCATGATGGGCGAATTGACTTATTTCCTTGGATTGCAAATCAAACAAAATGATGAAGGTATTCACTTGAGTCAATCCAAGTATGCAATGGAGTTGGTTAAAAAGTTTGATCTTGAAAATTCGAAGGATTTTCCGACTCCAATGAGAACTAGCACAAGGGACTTGGAAGTGAATCACTAAGTGAGAATGTAGACGAGAAACTGTAGCGAAGTATGATTGGAAGTCTACTTTACCTCACGGCTAGTCGCCCGGATATATCCTTTAGTGTTGGGATTTGCGCGAGATATCAATCTGCACCAAAGGAGGTTCACCTGAAAGCGGTGAAAAGGATCATCCGGTATATCAAAGGATCAATTAATTTCGGAATTTGGTATCCTATGGGAACAAGTTTGGATATTGTTGGATACTCAGATGCCGATTGGGCAGGATCAGTGGATGATCGGAAAAGCACGAGTGGTGCATGCTTCTATCTTGGCCATTGCCTTGTTGCATGGCACAGTAAAAAGCAGAATTGCATAGCACTCTCGACTGCCGAAGCGGAATACATTCAGCTGGAAGTTGCTCAACTCAACTCATTTGGATGAAAAGCGTATTGAGCGACTTCCGGATTTCAGCATCTTCGGTAACAATTCTTTGTGACAACACAAGTGCAATTAACATTTCTAAAAACCCTGTGTTGCACTCTAGAACAAAACATATTGAACTTAGATATCATTTTCTTAGAGAGCTAGTTGAATCAAATACTCTTCAACTTTCATATATTTCAACTGAGGATCAATTAGCTGACATTCTAACAAACCTTTGGATCAAAAACGTTTTATTCATTTGCGAAAAGCAATTGGAATGCTTTCCTTGAAATAAACTTCTTTTTGAACCTTTGCTTAGGATAGGTTTTGTTTTTGTTTTGTTTTGTTCATTATCTATGTTTGTACATAGGACATTAATTGAGCATAGATCATAATTGACTTTAATTGCATCTTTTCGCACATTTAGAAATTTATTATGCTTTTGCCATCATAATATTTCACTGTTGCAATGATCATTTATGTTAATTAAATCATCTTCTAGTGATCAAAGTCAATTTCTCTCTCAATGATCTCTTGGTATAGTCATTATCTTATTTGACTGCTTAGTCGAGTATGAAATCGAGATCAATTTTTGGTTGAATACTTTATATCTTAAATAATTGATAGCCAATTGAGGGGGAGTCAAAGAAAGTAAAATGCTCAAAAGATGTGGAAAGAGTTACATCCCAATGAGGAGTGTGAAAACTACCACCACATGGAGGAAAGAGCTACCACCTCGGTCGTCCGAGTATTGTGTGCAGCTACCACATGTATACCAAGCATGGTTGTTCAAATTTTGATTAAGTAAAATGCATGTTGAAATACTTGACTCCGTCAAATTTCAAGGTTGGTATAAGGTGGGTTTTTAAAGAAAGATGCTCAAAGAGCCACTCTCTTCAACAGATTGTCTAGATACATTATCTACTATATTTGGGATTTCAAACATCTATTGATCTTTGTATTTCATTTTCTTTACTGAATTGATGATTTGATAAAGGCATTACTCATAAGATCAAGTTAGATGTAATTGAAGGTGTTCAACTTTAAGGGATTTAATTTTTGTAAATTTTCGTTTCATTTTTGGATATTATTGATAGATTTGGCATAATCTAATTCTTGTTGTATGAAACGATGATTTTTGTTTAAAGTTGATACACATTTGTGCTTACAATCTTTTCTGGTTTTTCTTGAATTTCTCTGAAATTTTCTAAAGAAAAAGTTGGAGCCGATCCGGATCGGGCAAGATGATCCGGATCCCGAACGCAGGTATTCTTCTGCGGGCTGACGATCCGGATTGGACCTGCCGATCCGGATCCCGAACGCAGTTTCTCACTGCGGGTAGCCGATCCGGATCGCAAGCATGAACTGATCCGGATCGCGGCTAGGTTTTATAAAGAACAAAAGGGTTTTGATTTCTTTTACTCCAATCTTTTGTTCCAAAGTTTCCAGAGCCTCTCTCTCTAGATTTCATCCTTTTGGAAGCTTTCAAACTCAAGTTCTTCAACTCCAAGTAAGTTTTATTGATCAAAATCTCGGTTTTTCACCGTTTTTCTCTTTCCTCCTCAAACGTGATGAATTCTTGGATCAACTTTGTTTGTGGATGGTTTTTGATCAAATTTCTTTTGAAATAAGAACTCTGGGTAGATTAGTTTTGATTATATGCTAGGTATTCTCCTGATTAACGGATTTTTTAGGCTTCGATTTCTAAAATTTCGGTTTTAGGGCATATAATAAGGATTTTCGAAAATCATGCAATTGATCTATTTTTAAAAGTCCTTTTGCAAAACTAATTTGATTCTTAGTCTCTCTACATGATTATGATTGTTTGGGTACAATTTTTCAAATCTTTGAAATTAACAATTTTTTGTGTTCTTGAGTTGTTGCTCACAGGATTCAATCTTCTTAAGCACTTGGATCAATGGGATTCTCATGGATCATTCTTTTATTGGTCACTATGGTGCACACGCTCGGCCACAACAAATTAAAGAAGCTAAGAAAAACACACAAAAAGGTGAGTCTCTCTGATCAGCGACACAGAAGTGAAGCAGACTGTCAGAGGTAGATTGGACTGAATTGACAGATGATGATGACTCATTGCCTGAACAAAAAAAAGCTTGTGGATTCAAAAAAGGAAAACGACCCATGGGGGGACACAGGAAAGCGCCTATGGCTAGCACCACCATCTCTATAAAAAGAAAATAACAGAACAAGATGACCCAAATCAAGAGAGACAAGAAAGTTCGTCAAAGTGATTCGGAATCAGATGAAGAGACTGGGAAGAGATTTGTGAATCAAGCACAACGAGCTATTGACAAAAGAAGATAGGTGTTTTTGAAGAACAAGAAGCTGATGAAATCTGCCTCAACAACCAAGCAGTACACTAGGCGAAACACTCGCGGGGAACTTGAATTCAAATTGATAGACCCCCTCGCCAGAGCTCGCTCTCATCCCTAGAGAATCTCCATGGACAGAAGGTCAAGATGCACCGTCTGTTTCTATACTTCACCCTCAACGTCCTGGAGACACACAGCAAAAGCGAATGTAGGGTCCTCATCTCGACAAGAACAACGAAGATTGTCTGCTGAACAAGACAGCGGTGTCTAAAA
>CM055065.1:29125185-29218924 GCA_029204045.2 Tillandsia leiboldiana
CGGATCTCTTAGTCTTAGACATGCCCTTGTTTGCCTTCAGGATTGCGGGACCTTGTAGGCGACAGGCGCACGTTCACGGACTGGTTGGAGCCCCGCCGGCGACACGCACGAGGTGGTACTCCTCGGGATTTCGAGGATAGGCATATATCGATAGACTAACGTATTTGGGCACGGTGAATAATATGTGAATCATATAATTTTTTAACTAACCCTGCTTTACTATTTTACTTACTGTCGATTATGAGGCTCTTGTTTTGCTACACGCGCACCCCGGCGGTTTGGCCACCGCGAGGGTGTGCTTTTTTTCGGAAAAGTGGTACGTTGACCTGTGTACCCCACTGACGGTGACGTAAGGAGGGAGGCCCCTCGTAGGTTGGGGGTGTGAGCGGTGACGCCGAGGTAGGGGCTCGGCGTCGAGGCAGGTGCTCGGCAGGGGACCCGGGGCAGGTGCTCGTGTGGTTGTCGGGAAAGGTGCCCGATTTTGTTTGTACAGGGTTTGGTTACGGTGGATTGTATTTAGAGGAGGACGGTTGCTCCAGTTATCGGGGTTTGCCTTGCTTTTAGCCCGTTTGCATATTAACGTTATTTCTAGTCACTGACTTCCCACTCTGTGACAGGTCGTCCAGGGGCGGGTGCTAGGGCGGGGTGAGGCCGCTTGAACGATGTCTGGCTGACTCCGAGTGACTGCAGATACAGCAGACTCTTCCCCTTGTTACTTATTATTCATGTTTGCTAGATGGATCGTGATACCCCGTGGGGTCGATGTGGATGTTGGACTTATTTTATGACTGTTGAACCAATGTGATTATAAATCTTCTACTTGCCGTTTTCTAACTATAAAAGAAAAAAAGACATGAAACTATTGCGAAAACCGTTTTTAAATTATTGGTGTCGTTGGGGCACCAGTTTCAAATTCGTGGGTTTTATGCGATTTCTAAAATGGCTTTACAAAACCGGCATCGGGTAGGTACCTTATTTAAAATCCTGTGGATTTATGTGATTGCAAAAGCGTTTTAAAAAAACTTGGGTGTCCGTGGACACCGTCTTTAAACTTTTTGGTTTTATCCGTTTCAAATCACGGCCTCTATGTTAATTGGAAATCAGAGTGGTTTATATGTGCTGTGATGGTTGTTATTGTTTGAGAACTCCAACGTGTGGTAAAAGGCTGTATGTGGATGTTATTTTTTATGTACTTTGTAGTTGAGACGCCGTTCATTACAAAGAGACCTGCCCTTTGCAGAGTGAATTTGTATATGCGGGGTCGGGTCTGGGGCACCATTCGGGGATAGTTTTTTTTCAAAAAAAATTTACGCTGATTCGGGAGCATGCGGTGGCTCTCCTTCCGCGCGTTGAACCCCGGGGCTGATATGTTACGGAATTTGAGTTGGCGTAGTTTCGTGAAAGTCTCAAGTCTTGAAGATTGAAGGTGAAGAAAGTTGGATCATTTAACTCAATCTCAAGAAAGAAGAATTCAAAAGGATCAGGTATGTTTAACTAAAGATTTTGTGTGATCCGAATACTTCTTGTAGTGTAGAAACACTTGGAAGAATCTTTCATTGCATAAAAATCAAAAACTGGACTTGGGACATGTTCAGGATCCGGATCAGGTTGTTCGATCCGGATCCCGAAGGTGGTTCGTTCATACACCAGTTCAATCCGGATCGTAGCCTCTCTTGATCCGGATCCCGAACACTGAGTTTACCATCTTCCTTGAACGATCCGGATCAGGCTTCGCAATCCGGATCCCGAACGTTGATGTTTGGTGAACTGTATGAACGATCCGGATCAGCACTTCGATCCGGATCCCGAACCTTCGTTTTTCTGGAATTGCCTGACTCGTTACGACGATCCGGATCACAGCTATCCGATCCGGATCGCCGTCCGTAAAATTCCAGAAATGTTAGGTTTTTGATTCTTATCTCCTTCCTAGGGTTTCTAACCTATAAATAGACCCTATGACTCTTTTTCTAGGGGTAGCCAAATCCAAATAGCCGTCATTTTCATATATCATTTTATACGGCTCTAGATCCACATATAGAGAAGAAAGGAAATCATTAGAGAATACTCTATGTTTCTTCATCTATATTGATTAGTTTGATTCTAGGTTTTCATACTCACATCTTGAGTTGAATCAAACTAATGAATACTTAGATGGTATTTCCGATCTATCTTTGATCTAAGTATTCGGCGGATCATCACCACCAAAAACAACGATTTACCCCAAAAATCGGCGCGTGGATTCGCGTGTCCTTGTGGATTCAAGGTTCAACCGCTCTCGTGGATTCGGAGCGAGGCACGTTCGTGGATTCGAAGGGTGCTATTGGGTGAAGACCGTGGATTCGGTCGACGTCGTGGATTCGACGTTGGACGCCGTGGATTCGGCGTTGGGCGCAGATCGTGGATTCGAGAAGCGTCGCGGAGCGAGCGGAGAAGATCCTCTAGGAGCGTATGGAAAAGGTTGAGTCGTAAGTGTGTACGGTAAATCACCTTGTACGTGTTTTAATTCTAGTGGATTTCTGCCGTGTTATCGGTCCCGTGGTTTTTTACTCCGGTGATGGAGTTTTCCACGTAAAAATCTTGCGAGTTATTTTTATTTCCGCATTGGGTTTTTTATCGCAACGATTTTTGAGTGTTTATACGTTTACACCTATTCACCCCCCTCTAGGTGTTTTTTCCCCTATTTAGATCCTTATTACATATAACCCAACAAGTGGTATCGGAGCGGGAATAGGGTTGTAAACAATGGTTGAAGGTGGAAACATCAACCGACCCCCGTTCTTCGATGGAACAAATTATGCGTACTGGAAAGTACGGATGAAAGCCTTTTTAATTTCCATCGACGAACGGTGTGGCAATCAATTGAATTAGGATGGTCTAATCCAACTGAATTTATTGGTGATGTTCGCACCTTAAAACCTAGGTCGAAATGGACCAAGGAAGAGTTAGATTCATCTTCTTACAATGGCAAGGGAATTAATGCTATTTTTAATGCCTTATCTCAAACTGAATTCTCTCGCGTCTCGGCATGTGAGACTGCGAAAGAAATCTGGGATGTTCTTCAGGTTACACATGAGGGAACTAACCTCGTGAAGATTCAGAAACTGCAAATGCTTACGAGCAAGTTTGACTCTATCTTGATGGCAGAAAATGATCTTTCACTTCACGGACTACTATACACGATTGCAAGACATCGTAAACTCATGTGCTACCTGGGAGAGAAGATTCCAGAATTTAAGATTGTAAGAAATCTTAAGAACTCTTCCTGAACGATTTCGCCCAAAGGTTACAGCCATTGAAACTATTAAACACCCGGACGAAATACGTGTAGAAGAATTAGTTGGTTCATTACAAACTTATGAAATGACATTTACTACTAACAATTCTTCTGGAAAGCATCCACTTCTAAGTCTTCAGGTTATGCGTTGAAAACAACTAAGGAAGAAGACGCGGATACATCCTCCTCAGACGATGACGAGAACCTTTCTATGGAGGAATTTGAGAAGCAGCTCGCTCTCTTGACAAGGAAGTTTCGCCGCAACTTTCGAAGGGGTAATTCAAGTAAATCTCCATCCTTCGGAAAGTCGAACAAAGGCAAGGGTACTTCAAGTTACAAGTCAAGAAAGCAAGAGAACTTCTCAAAGGATAAGAAAAGTTCAGAGGGACAACTACAATGCTTCAAATGTCGAGGCTACGGCCACATTGCAACGGAGTGTCCAACAAGTATCCGGCAAAGAAGAAGGCGATGCAAGTCGTCACTTGGGATGACAATCTCAACGTCAAATGAGTCGTCTTCAAGTGATGAAGAAAAGAGCTCCACGGCATTCCACGAGTCCATATCTTCACCCTTCATGTGCTTTATGGCAAGTACATCCGAGGCGTTGTCCAACTCCACTGTTGAAAAAGATTGCAACGGACAACGAATCGGATGATTCGGAAGGTGAAGATCTTGCTTTAGCCTATCACAGACCTTTACGGGATTCAAAGAAACCGGCTAAGCAAAACAAGGGGTTGAGAGGGAGATTGCAGGATCTCGAAGAAGAAGTAAAAAGGGTAACTTCTCTCTCGACCGATCTTGAAGTGGAAAGGGATAATCTGATAAAAGCAAATGTTTCCCTTCAAGAGTCCAATGAGCAACTCGAGAAGAATTATATAGATATGGTGAACAAAGCGAACTACTTCTTGAAGCTCTACGGCGAGGCCCGACGGGAAAAATGGAAATGACAGAGACCATTTGCCAACTCAAGGATGACTTACAGCAATTTTCTTCTGGAAGGAGTAAGTTGGATAAACTTCTTGGTCTTGGTCAAACAAACAAGTTCGGCCTCGGATACAATCGAACTGAAGACAATTTTAGTTCGGTTGGGACAGTCTTTGTGCCTCAGTCGGTATCTCCTCCTCCGACACCGGAATTCATGACAACCAACGACAACAAGCCTACTTCATCCTCTTCAGAATCGTCAAGCACAAAGGTATGTTTTCGTTGTAATTTTGCAGGGCACATTGAAAGAAATTGCAAGATTGGAGCTCAAAGATCAAATCAACCACATCTTGCAACTGCTACCAATAAGTTCACTCCCCGGAATTCAAAGAAGGATTTTTTCAAAAGAAAAGAACGTTGGTAGTACTCTAAACAAGACGATGACAAAAGAAAAAGATCAATCAGACAAAACGTCTTCATCACGGAAAATTCTCAACCATTGCCGACATACTCCAAACTCAAAGGTTTGGGTATGCAAAGGTGAAATCTTTCCTTGTCTTTAATCGTTCTACGATTAAATGTTGTGTAGTTTATGTAGACTATTTTTTTTCTTTCTTTTGGCCGACCCGTCAACCATCTTTGGGAGGTAAATGGTATATTTTCTTGATGATTGATGAGTTTCTCTCGGTATTCTTGGGTAGCATTTTTAAAAGAGAAAGCTGATACTTTTGATTCTTTTCACGAGATTTGCCTTCGTATTATGATTGAAAAGAATGAAAAGATCATTCATGTTAGAAGTAATAGAGGTGGAGAATTCATTAATTCTAAATTCATTGACTTTTGTACTTCAAACGGTATTAAGCATGAATTCTCTGCACCCTATACACCTCAACAGAATGGTGTTGTCGAGCGCAAGAACAGGGTTGTTCAAGAGATGGCGCGTGTGATGCTTCATAGCCGGAATTTACCGCTACATTTTTGGGCTGAAGCTGTGAACACCGCTGTCTATGTCATTAATCGAGTGTTTTTGCGCCCGGGAACGTTAAATACACCATATGAACTATGGTGTGGTAGAAAACCCAACATCAAATATTTTCGCATCTTCGGGAGTCGATGTTACATTTTACGTGACCGTGAAAATCTTGGAAAGTTTGACTCACGAAGTGACGAAGGAATTTTCTTGGGGTATTCTACTAATAGTAGAGCATATCGAGTATTTAACTTGGAATCTAAGACGATCGTAGAATCTATAAATGTTAAAGTAGATGAATTTTTCACTTTGCATCTGAAAAATCTACCCTCGATATCTCTCTAGATGATGATTCTCCTGCCGTTGCATCTTCTCATAATAATACTTCCAATATTAATGATGCATCTAATGGTTCTTCAAGTTTATCTAATGTGCAGGAATCATCTCATATATCTCCGAGTACTCCGTTTCAACAAACGCTACGAATCTCCAAGGATCATCCGAAATCGATATTATTGGAGATCCACAAGGAGTTAGAACTCGGAGGCAGTTGGTTTGTGGATTCGCTTGCTACGTATCTTTAATCGAACCAAAGAACATAGATGAAGCTCTTCAGGATGACTACTGGATTAAAGCAATGCAGGAAGAGCTCCATCAATTTGAGCGAAACAAAGTCTGGGAATTAACGAAGCCTCCAAAGCAACATAATGTGATAGGTACCAAATGGATCTTCAAGAACAAGAAAAATGAGGATGTACTATCATCAGGAACAAGGCACGATTAGTTGCTCAAGGCTACTGTCAAGTAGAAGGTATAGACTTTGATGAAACATTCGCCCCTGTAGCTAGACTCGAGTCCATTCGTATACTATTTGCTATTGCTTGTCATTTTAAAATCAAATTATTTCAAATGGACATTAAGAGCGCATTTCTAAATGGGTTTTTAAATGAGGAAGTTTATGTGGCTCAACCGAAAGGTTTTGTAGACCATAAACAACCTAACCATGTTTTTCGTTTGAAAAAGGCTCTTTACGGTCTGAAACAAGCACCGCGAGCATGGTACGAAAGGTTGACAAAGCACCTTTTGGAGAAGGGCTATACTCGAGGGGGAGCTGACAGGACTCTCTTTGTGAAGCATTATCAAAATAATTTCATTGTAGCACAAATCTATGTCGATGACATTGTATTTGGCGCAACAAGAGATAATGATGCTTCTAAATTCGCGGAGACCATGGAAAGCGAATTTGAGATGTCCATGATGGGCGAATTGACTTATTTCCTTGGATTGCAAATCAAACAAAATGATGAAGGTATTCACTTGAGTCAATCCAAGTATGCAATGGAGTTGGTTAAAAAGTTTGATCTTGAAAATTCGAAGGATTTTCCGACTCCAATGAGAACTAGCCACAAGGGACTTGGAAGTGAATCACTAAGTGAGAATGTAGACGAGAAACTGTATCGAAGTATGATTGGAAGTCTACTTTACCTCACGGCTAGTCGCCCGGATATATCCTTTAGTGTTGGGATTTGCGCGAGATATCAATCTGCACCAAAGGAGGTTCACCTGAAAGCGGTGAAAAGGATCATCCGGTATATCAAAGGATCAATTAATTTCGGAATTTGGTATCCTATGGGAACAAGTTTGGATATTGTTGGATACTCAGATGCCGATTGGGCAGGATCAGTGGATGATCGGAAAAGCACGAGTGGTGCATGCTTCTATATTGGCCATTGCCTTGTTGCATGGCACAGTAAAAAGCAGAATTGCATAGCACTCTCGACTGCCGAAGCGGAATACATTTCAGCGGGTAGTTGTTCAACCCAACTCATTTGGATGAAAAGTGTGTTGAGCGACTTCCGGATTTCAGCATCTTCGGTAACAATTCTTTGTGACAACACAAGTGCAATTAACATTTCTAAAAACCCTGTGTTGCACTCTAGAACAAAACATATTGAACTTAGATATCATTTTCTTAGAGAGCTAGTTGAATCAAATACTCTTCAACTTTCATATATTCCAACCGAGGATCAATTAGCTGACATTCTAACAAAACCTTTGGATCAAAAACGTTTTATTCATTTGCGAAAAGCAATTGGAATGCTTTCCTTGAAATAAACTTCTTTTTGAAACCTTTGCTTAGGATAGGTTTTGTTTTTGTTTTGTTTTGTTCATTATCTATGTTTGTACATAGGACATTAATTGAGCATAGATCATAATTGACTTTAATTGCATCTTTTCGCACATTTAGAAATTTATTATGCTTTTGCCATCATAATATTTCACTGTTGCAATGATCATTTATGTTAATTAAATCATCTTCTGAGTGATCAAAGTCAATTTCTCTCTCAATGATCTCTTGGTATAGTCATTATCTTATTTGACTGCTTAGTCGAGTATGAAATCGAGATCAATTTTTGGTTGAATACTTTATATCTTAAATAATTGATAGCCAATTGAGGGGGAGTCAAAGAAAAGTAAAATGCTCAAAAGATGTGGAAAGAGTTACATCCCAATGAGGAGTGTGAAAACTACCACCACATGGAGGAAAGAGCTACCACCTCGGTCGTCCGAGTATTGTGTGCAGCTACCACATGTATACCAAGCATGGGTGTTCAAATTTTGATTAAGTAAAATGCATGTTGAAATACTTGACTCCGTCAAATTTCAAGGTTGGTATAAGGTGGGTTTTTAAAGAAAGATGCTCAAAGAGCCACTCTCTTCAACAGATTGTCTAGATACATTATCTACTATATTTGGGATTTCAAACATCTATTGATCTTTGTATTTCATTTTCTTTACTGAATTGATGATTTGATAAAGGCATTACTCATAAGATCAAGTTAGATGTAATTGAAGGTGTTCAACTTTAAGGGATTTAATTTTTGTAAATTTTCGTTTCATTTTTGGATATTATTGATAGATTTGGCATAATCTAATTCTTGTTGTATGAAACGATGATTTTTGTTTAAAGTTGATACACATTTGTGCTTACAATCTTTTTCTGGTTTTTCTTGAATTTCTCTGAAATTTTCTAAAGAAAAAGTTGGAGCCGATCCGGATCGGGCAAGATGATCCGGATCCCGAACGCAGGTATTCTTCTGCGGGCTGACGATCCGGATTGGACCTGCCGATCCGGATCCCGAACGCAGTTTCTCACTGCGGGTAGCCGATCCGGATCGCAAGCATGGTCTGATCCGGATCGCGGCTAGGGTTTTATAAAGAACAAAAGGGTTTTGATTTCTTTTACTCCAATCTTTTGTTCCAAAGTTTCCAGAGCTTCTCTCTCTAGATTTCACCCTTCTTGGAAGCTTTCAAACTCAAGTTCTTCAACTCCAAGTAAGTTTTATTGATCAAAATCTCGGTTTTTCACAGTTTTTCTCTATTCCTCCTCAAACGTGATGAATTTCTTGGATCAATTTTGTTTGTGGATGGTTTTTGATCAAATTTCTTTTGAAATAAGAACTCTGGGTAGATTAGTTTTGATTATATGCTAGGTATTCTCCTGATTAACGAATTTTTAGGCTTCGATCTCTAAAATTTCGGTTTTAGGGCATATAATAAGGATTTTCGAAAATCATGCAATTGATCTATTTTTAAAAGTCCTTTTGCAAAACTAATTTGATTCTTAGTCTCTCTACATGATTATGATTGTTTGGGTATAATTTTTCAAATCTTTGAAAATTAACAATTTTTTCGTGTTCTTGAGTTGTTGCTCACAGGATTTCAATCTTCTTAAGGCACTTGGATCATTGGGATTCTCATGGATCATTCTTTTATTGGTCACTATGGTGCACACTCGGGCCACAAACAAATTAAAGAGAGCTAAGAAAACACAACAAAAAGGTGAGTCTCTTCTGATCAGCGACACAGAAGTGGAAGCAGACTGTCAAGAGGTAGATTGGACTGAATTGACAGATGATGATGACTCATTGCCTGAACAAAAAGCTTCTGATGGATCAAAAGGAAAACGACCCATGGACACAGGAAAAGCGCCTATGGCTACACCAACCATCTCTATAAAAAGAGAACAAGATGACCCAAATCAAGGAGAGACAAGAAAAGTTCGTCAAAGTGATTCGGAATCAGATGAAGAAGACTGGGAAGAGATTTGTGAACAAGCACAACGAGCTATTGACAAAGAAGATAGGTTGTATTTGAAGAACAAGAAGCTGATGAAATCTGCCTCAACAACCAAGCAGTACACTAGGCGAAACACGTCGAGGGGAACTGGAATTCAAATTGATAGACCCCTCGCCAGAGCTCGCTCTCTCCCTAGAGAATCTCCATGGACAGAAGGTCAAGATGCACCGTCTGGTTCTATACTTCATCCTTCAACGTCCTGGAGACACACAGCAAAAGCGAATGTAGGGTCCTCATCTCGACAAGAACAACGAAGATTGTCTGCTGAACAAGACAGCGTGTCTAAAAATCTCAAACAGATTATCTCTGAGCAACATAAGATGAAAAGAAAGGTCTCCACAATGTCAAAAATGCTTCAAGCGATTTTGAAGAAGTTGGATTGTACCAATCCCACTAGTTCTGTTTCAGACTGACTTAACCTTCTTTCTAATCTTTTTGTGCAGGAGTTCAGTTTTTAGGACTTACTCTTAGTTCTAGTTCTTAAATTTCGGAACATTTTCTTTAAAATTTTTAACTCTCCTTCAATTTTTGGTAATTTTGGCTTTGTTTGTGACAAAAAAGGGGAGAGAGTTTAGAGAGAACAGAACAATGATTGAACAGAACAATGATTGAACAATGATGATGTGAATATCGAACTTGAACAATGATGATGTGAATGTGTGAACATTGAGGTAAGTATAACCTCAACTTGAAAGGTAAGTAGAACTTCAACTTTTGGTTTTCATTTGTTTGAATGCATGCCTCGACTAACTATTCGACTAACTATTTGGGCATGTAATATAACTAACAAGTTGATGTTGGACTAACACTAACATGACATTTGGTTTTTGATTGCATAGAAGATATGTTGGTTTTTGACTATGATTCTCTTACATATCTGAATTCTCAAATGTCATGATGATCAGATAAACTCTATCTCTGTACTAGGTTTTGAATGTTAAATATTCTTGAGGTATCTAACGATCTCTTTTTGTCAAGAATGATTTCTTTGTGCAGAGAGTACAGATGTCTAAGTCTAGAGTCTGTTTTAGGAGTTTATCTCATGTTTTTAAATTTTTGTATCTCCATTGTAAATTTTTGTTGTATGGTGATAGCAACAAAAATATCTTTTTGAATTTTCTTTAGTGGATCTGTGTTTTGTCACGAAACCGCCAAAGGGGGAGATTGTTACGGAATTTGAGTTGGCGTAGTTTCGTGAAAGTCTCAAGTCTTGAAGATTGAAGGTGAAGAAAGTTGGATCATTTAACTCAATCTCAAGAAAGAAGAATTCAAAAGGATCAGGTATGTTTAACTAAAGATTTTGTGTGATCCGAATACTTCTTGTAGTGTAGAAACACTTGGAAGAATCTTTCATTGCATAAAAATCAAAAACTGGACTTGGGACATGTTCAGGATCCGGATCAGGTTGTTCGATCCGGATCCCGAAGGTGGTTCGTTCATACACCAGTTCAATCCGGATCGTAGCCTCTCTTGATCCGGATCCCGAACACTGAGTTTACCTTCTTCCTTGAACGATCCGGATCAGGCTTCGCAATCCGGATCCCGAACGTTGATGTTTGGTGAACTGTATGAACGATCCGGATCAAGCACTTCGATCCGGATCCCGAACCTTCGTTTTTCTGGAATTGCCTGACTCGTTACGACGATCCGGATCACAGCTAATCCGATCCGGATCGCCGTCCGTAAAATTCCAGAAATGTTAGGTTTTTGATTCTTATCTCCTTCCTAGGGTTTCTAACCTATAAATAGACCCTATGACTCTTTTTCAAGGGGTAGCCGATAATCCAAATAGCCGTCATATTCATATCTTATTTTATACGGCTCTAGATCCACATATAGAGAAGAAAGGAAATCATTAGAGAATACTCTATGTTTCTTCATCTATATTGATTAGTTTGATTCTAGGTTTTCATACTCACATCTTGAGTTGAATCAAACTAATGAATACTTAGATGGTATTTCCGATCTATCTTTGATCTAAGTATTCGGCGGATCATCACCACCAAAAACAACGATTTACCCCAAAAATCGGCGCGTGGATTCGCGTGTCCTTGTGGATTCAAGGTTCAACCGCTCTCGTGGATTCGGAGCGAGGCACGTTCGTGGATTCGAAGGGTGCTATTGGGTGAAGACCGTGGACTCGGTCGGACGTCGTGGATTCGACGTTGGACGCCGTGGATTCGGCGTTGGGCGCAGATCGTGGATTCGAGAAGCGTCGCGGAGCGAGCGGAGAAGATCCTCTAGGAGCGTATGGTAAAGGTTGAGTCGTAAGTGTGTACGGTAAATCACCTTGTACGTGTTTTAATTCTAGTGGATTTCTGCCGTGTTATCGGTCCCGTGGTTTTTTACTCCGGTGATGGAGTTTTCCACGTAAAAATCTTGCGAGTTATTTTTATTTCCGCATTGGGTTTTTATCGCAACGATTTTTGAGTGTTTATACGTTTACACCTATTCACGTCCCTCTAGGTGTTTTTTCCCCTATTTAGATCCTTATTACATATAACCCAACATGACAGTAGCGGCCCGAATGTTCCGGGCGCCCGGATTTTGGGCCCAAAATTCCAATTTCGGATTTTTCTCGGGCTGGGCCTATTTATTCCATCTTCCAGCCCTTGTGTGAGGCTTTTCCTGAGCTCCCCTGCCTTTGGACCCTTCACCAAAGTTGGAGATCTTCCTGTCATCCATCTTCTGGCAGAGGTCTGGAATTTTTGGAAGCCGCGGCGTCGATGATTTTGGCATCGTAGCGCGGAGCGACGATCTTTCATCGGAGGCCCGTTATCGCCGCATTTCGGTCTGAGAGGTCCACAGAGCTACTCCGACAGTATTTTTGGACTATTTTTGAGGCGCTGGATTCCCGGGAGGTACGTCTTCGACTTTCATGTTGATTACCTTGCTGGATTCTGAGTTCGTGGCACGGTTTTTGAGACATTTCTAAGCCACTATTTTGCTGGTGGAGTTTATGGACAGCAGCCCCTTGCCGGAATTTTATTTCCGCACTCGAGCGTCGGATCGAGACAAGCCTTCACACTTTTTGCATCTACTCGTCACGAGGATTATCGTCGTATTTTTCCGGGATTTTTCTGAGGCTTTCTCGAAGGTATACTGTTTCCCCTTTTACTGTGCAGAGTTTTACAGTTGTGTGGTTGTGAGTTTTTGCGCGCCTGTACTGTGGAATTTGTAACTCGGCCTACGGGGCTCGGATTTGGACGTGCAGGTACCCGTTTCGAAGGTCTCGACGCGACGATCACCGTAGTATTTTTATTGGAATTTTTGGAGCATTTTTTGTAGGTGAAAAAGTGACATCTTTGTGGCTGAATTCAGATTGTAACTTATTTGGGTAAATTGTGGAATTAAGTGTAACTGTTAGCCTTGTGTTGTACCCAGGAGAGTTTGCGGGTATTGCTGGACCCGTTGGATTTGGACATATCGATTTCCTGGTATTTTCAGCTGTGGAACCTTGGACAGTTAGCGTTCTCAGGTGGGTGGCCCTGTCTCCAAGATTGATGAACTGTACATTAAGCCTGCTATTGTAGGACTATGCATGATAGTGAATTCTTGTACAGCATGCTAGAAATGTAGGAATTGCTATTCCTTGTTTTATCTGATGATCTTGTCATCTCCTTGCTTTCTATCATCTATAAATTTTATTGTTATCTTGGAACTTGACCTAGCACCCCCATCATATGCTGCATGTGTAGCCAGACCAGTAGAAAACTCCAACTTGGGCTAGGTTTATTCTGCTTTAGACATCCACACTTCTTATTCCTTCCTGGACATAGTGTTTTACTCACCCGGGTAGTGGGCCGAGTGGTCGGGTTTCTTTTAGTGTGGGATGCATGTCACACTCGTGCTTGGGAGCAGAGTGGAGTCTGGTAGATGTAGTTGGTCGTTCATCTGTGGCGGGAGCCGTTTGGGTAGACGACGGCCCCGGGATGTGTTGTTTTATTGTCGCCACTGTGTTAGTGGCAGCTGTATACCAGTGTCAGCAGGACCTTGAACCCAGAACCGTTTTTGGACACACATGATTTTAGTCAACCAATGTTTTCTTCCAAGCATCGTAGGGTTGCCTGAGTCTGTTCTTGTTTGATTGGACGAAGGCATTAGCTCTTCGAGGCTTGGATATAAAACTTGTTTTCAATTGTTTTCCTAAAAAGAACTAAAAATCATTAAATATGAATTTCTTCCAGATCAAATGGCTTTCAGTAAGAAACGTCACCTTTTTCTTATAAATTAACCACTCGAGATGATTCGAGTGGTCTGGGTTCTAAGGGCTGCCTTTTCTTTGGGTCGAGAACAACGAGGGGCTATGCCTAGAGCCTGTTCTTGTTTGATTTGGGTTGTAGGTTCTAGTCTTTCGGGGTTCCCGGACCCTTCATTGTGTCAGTGGTGGAGTTTATCCTGTCAG
The DNA here is from genome assembly GCA_029204045.2 of Tillandsia leiboldiana. Lineage (NCBI taxonomy): Eukaryota > Viridiplantae > Streptophyta > Magnoliopsida > Poales > Bromeliaceae > Tillandsia > Tillandsia leiboldiana. Next base: position 29,138,899 of record CM055065.1, read on the forward strand.
TGAGTCTGCATGTTGGGATATTATGGCCTGTTGAGGCAGTTGTTCGCAGTGGATGCGATATTCGGCCTGTTTGCCCTGTTGAGAAAGTTTCTCGCAGTGGATGCGATGTTTGGCCTGTTGAGGCAGTTGTTCGCAGTGGATGTGATGTTGGCCTGTTGAGGCAGTTGTTCGCAGTGGATGCGATGTTTGGCCTGTTGAGGCAGTTGTTCGCAGTGGGTGCGATGTTCGGCCTGTTTGGCCTGTTGAGATAGTTTCTCACAGTGGATGCGATGTTTGGCCTGATGAGGCAGTTGTTTGCTGTGGATGCGACTTTGTGCTATGAGATGGTGGAGTTGCTTGTGTCTTGAGATTCGAGAGAGCTGATCAGCTGAGTCGTCGAGAGTGCTCCGACCGTTGTGCGAGATGTTTGAGGATCCTGAGTTTGTTTCGTTCAGAGCGTGAGCATGGATTTTCACTATAGCTTGCAGTGCCAGCTCGACAGAGTGCGTGGATACCTTTGTCCTCGATGGGGTCGCGCCCCACGAGAGCCACGTCCGGGGTGGATCTGTTACTTTGGTATCGCGACTTGTCGACGCCGTCCCTCTGACTGGCCCAGTTTTGGCAGTTACGGACACAGTCCCTCTGGCTGGCCCAGTTTTGGCAGCTACGGACACCCTACGTCAGTCCGGTCCTCCGGGATGTAACGGCAGTAGGTAGGCGCAGGTTTGACTGGACCCGAGGAGGCAGTCAGGTAGATTGGGTGATCTGAGTTGAGGGATAGTAGATGCACCATGTTATCATCTGTTCCACTTTTTGAGCATCTAGATAGGGGCATAGTAGCTGTAGGGTTATTCATTACCAGCTCTTTCCTTCAGCATTTCATTTGTTACAGCATGCCTCTAGTAGACTTAGTGGGCAGACCGTTGGGCTTGTTGGCGGCACCCACTGAGAACTACTGTGGGATGTAGTTCTCACACCCGTCGTGGTGTCTTTTTCCCCAGGGACGTCTGCTCCTGTTCCTGCTGCTCCAGTTGCTGCTTCTTCAGATCGATGTGAGGGAGTCGCGAGCTAGATCCCTACCAGTCGTTGTCCAGAGAGTAGATATACCCTTATTATTTTGAGAGTTTCTTGTTGAGAGACTTTGTAGTGAGGGATAGAGTTGTACTTTCCTTTATTGCTGAGAGAGACTTTTGTATTTTTGGGTGAGGACTTGGATTGTATCAATTGGACTTGTATTATTTTATTTTATTTCTAGCAGTTTACTTTCAACTCTGATATCTGTTTAGTATAGTATCTTCCTTTTACAGGTTTGACGCTTCGTCTATACGGGGTTCATCGTATGGGCGGTGGATCTGCTGGCGAGCCCGGGTCACAGTTTTGACCGCGGGGCGTGACAGATTAGAGTGGTATCAGAGCATAGGTTGTAGGTCATTATGGACTTAGAAACTCTAGGCTTGTGGCTGGACATTAGGATGACTACGTGAGAGTCGTGACTTTTAGCGAGAGTCCTGATTGAGTTTTATACCTCTCCCAAGGGATGGGATGAGTGATTGGCATGTTTATTCTCCTAAGCGATTATGTTGGCTGCAGACAACATAATGCTATGGAAGGAATGACATGTCTTAGACTTTCGCTGGATTGGGTCGAATGGTTGTTGTGTCCTGATATTTGTTATTGTGCAGTGGACTACGATGCCCCTGAGACGTCGTGTAGTGAAGAGGGCACATCCCGCATCTGATGAGTAACCCGAACAGCGGGCAAGACCCAGGAGTTATGACCCAAATGGCACAGATGTCGGAGGTTGTCCGATGCCAGGAGGAGACCATGGAACATTTGATGCGCCTGTTGGACCAGAGAACGATGATTGATCCGGTAAGATTGATGTATGTGCCGCTCTCTTTTAGGATGACGAGTCTCAAGTCATCAGTGTGGGGACACTGGAGCGAACATGCAGGTGGTTGTTAGAGAATAAGGGCACTGAGCGTGACCAATTACGAATAGTTACATGGATGTCTACTCATTCGTCAGTAACTGATTCGATGTTGCAGTGGTACAACTGATCCTTAGACCTACGACACCACGGCCATTCAATATGAGGCTACTGTAGTTTGACTATGCAATAAACTCTGATCCTAGTCACGGGTCTTAGTAGTATATGTTGGCCGCAGTCGGTTCATATTAGGAATGGGTGTTTGTTTACAGGGGATCTATCGCTCTCGGTAGAGAGATAATTAGTCCTATTCTATTTGTAAGGCAAAGCTCAGAAATCCTCGGCCGGGGTAATATGGTTCATGGAAAGGTGTTTCCAAGAGTAACCATATGAGCTTCTGTCCTATCAAATTTGTCATATAACGGGTGATGGGGTTTGACGAGTATTCCATGCGCTCCACTCAGTTGGGACTATGCAATAGAAGGATTGTATTGTATGGTAACTGCACCTAGAGGCTCAGTCCAATATTCACTTCTGACTGGATTGCCACTATATGCTGCTAGGAGTCACTGGTGGATTGTGGGAACCAATAAGAATAATTATAGGCGAATAATTATTATACGATGGAAGAATCAAAAGTGTTTGATCCATCAAAAAGAGTTTCGATGATGATGCCGATGGGGATCGCATCATATCTCACTACCAGACAGAATTGAACCTATTAGGTCACACACATAAGGAATCGCGCATGATCGATATTATGGAGATGATAAAGAAGTTTATAGAATGGATTAATTATAATCACAATACTAAAGTTTACTAATTTATGAGTAAAAGGACTAATTTGCAATTATTGTAAATTAGAGGTATTTAAGTGCAAAAGTTGCATGGTGTATTTGCTAATCGTTAGTAAATATTTGGAGGACTTATGTGTAAATGTTACACACGAATCGAATTAGGATTCGGATTCGATTCATATTTAAACTAACTTAAGGATAATGGATAATCCAATCGGATTAGGATTCGATTAGGATTAGAATTAGGATTAGGGTTTTCTCATTATAAATATATGTCATATGTGACATATTTTAAAAAGGATAGAAAAAAGGAATAAGAAAACCCTAGCCGCCTTTCCTCTCCCTCTTCCTCAAGTCCTCCATAATTAATTCATCGTTCTCGATCTTCGGAAGATTGCTAGCACAATTAGAAGATTGATTCATCCTCCTTACATCGACGCAAGAGTTAATTCATGATCGGATCGCGAATCAAGGCGATCGACTATTTCGATAAAGGGCGTGGTTCCGTGTGGACGCGAGTAGAGGCCGGGCGCGTGCGCGTCTAGCAAGGACGAACAATTTTTACCAACGATCGTCGGCTTCGCGGTGATCTCGACCCGCGCAAGGTAAAAATTAAATCCTAATTGATAAGATCAATTAGATTAGCCTTTTAACGATCTAAAACAAAACATGAGGTGATCTTTGGTTTAAGAAAATTTTTAATTTCGTTTCTTTCTTCCGCTGCGCATATCCGTTTATTTTCTTACATGGATATGAGAGATGTATCTGTGGAACTTGAGTATTTTAGTTGCTAAGGAGCAACGGAGGAGTTATGCCAATTGGAGGCTTGGAGTTTTGGATTTGGAGACCATGATCTATGAAGCCACTATCCGTAGGGATTTGTAGATTCGAGTTTACGCGGGGAGTTTGGTCCGCGAGTATTTATCTGGCTGGACGAAGTATATTTGATCACCTGCATGTTTTGGATTTCACTTCCCTGGAAATTGGTCGAGGATTTGAGTTATCAGGAACAGCCGATGCAAATTCTTGCTCGTGAAGCTAAGGAATTGTGCAGTCGGGCTATACCTTTGGTGAAGGTCCCGGGGAGCTTTGTTGAAAGAAAGGCCATTTGAGAGCCTAAAAAGTGAGTTGAGTTTTCCTGTTCCTATCGGATTGAGACATTCTCCCGAGATTTAGACTTATTCTGGTTTCGAGGACGAAACCTTTTTAAGGAGGGGAGAGTGTAGAATACCGGGACTTTGTAGAGTGCACCGACCTCGCAAGATGGCGTGGTGCGGAGAAATCGCCTTGGGCGTATTCCTTTTGCATTTACAGATGAGTTTGAATTGATTCGGATTGACGCAGAATCCTTTGGGAAGAAAAGTGAGTTAGCGGCGTAGAACTTGGAAGCCCAGTTTGAATCCGTGACTTCCGGGCATTGTGTACCTGTAGAGTGTTGGATTGGTTAGAGTACCGACTCCGCCGTGGTGCACGGGGAAAAATTGGAAAGTGTGGGAACATGTGCATTTTCATATTACAGCGGAGTTCGGGTTGATTCGGACTGATGCGGAGGCCCCGAAGGCAAAAAGTGAGTTGGAGTTGACAATTAAGGGATTTAAGTAATTAATTGTAACCCGCTTTGGAGTTGAGAAAAGGAACGAGAAAAGAAATGAGAAGAGAATGCAAGTGAGGATTTCTCTTGTGAGAATATCGGATTTTGGATTGAGCACACCGACTCCACTGTTGAGCTTTTCGAGTGGAAAAAGCTTGGAACATGTGTACTTTATGTTTACAGCGGGGTTCTAGAGATTTTAGAGCGCGGCGGAAGCTTCCGGGGCAGAAGGTGAGTTGTCGGCTAGAGTTAAGAAGCTTCAGACTCGGATTTCGGCTTTGGGGAGCTCCAGTTCCGGAACTGAAGCTTGAGTTCCGGAACTGAGCATTGTGTTCCGGAACTCAAGCTCCAGTTCTGGAACTAAATGGTTTAGTACCGGTACCCAGCTTGGGGTACCGGTACTCAGCACATCTGGGAGCCTAATTAAGCAGGTTTGGATTTTTTTAGAGTGGGCACTTCGGTCATTTCACCTCCTAAGTGTTTTGCCCCACTCCTTCTTCTATAAAGAAGCCCCCAGCCCCTGCCTTCTTCTCCACGACAGAAAGAAAGGAAAGAGAGAAAAGAAAGAAAGAAAAGAGAGAAAGCAAAGAAAAGAAAGAGATGAAGAAGAAGAGGATTAAGGAGTGTGCTGTTTTTCCTGCTGCTTGGTCTAGAGCGGAGTCGCGCGCGCGTCGAGCCGCATGAGAGGTAAGTGACAGATTTCTCCAAGTTTGGTTTTTGGATTTCCTTATATGGATTTGAGAGAGGTTTTTGAATGGAAATGGGTTCTTCTTTCCATGTTTGCACCTTGGGAGCGACTTTGGTGTTGTTTGGCTGAGCTCGGGTTTTTACTGCGCGGAGCCGAGGCATGCTTGCGCGTGTGCTGTGAGTGGACAGCGAGGGCCGGAGTGCGCGTAGATTTTACTAGAGGACTCAAGAGGGTTGTTCGAGCTTCCGGGATTATTTCCGAGGATCGCGACAGCGTGCGCGCGTGCGGCACGGTTTTGGGTGTGTCCGGCAGATTTTTGACAGTGAGCGGCGCGGCGCTTCACCGACTTCAGCGATTGCCTGCGGAAAGCGTTCCAGGTGGGTTGGAATTTCTTCAAGATGTATGGAATGCCCTCTAAAGCTATTGTATGCATGTTGATCATGTTTAGCTTATTATTTGCATAGCTGGTAAATCTGATAGTTGCCTAGAAAATTGTAGGAAGACATTTATGAGCCCTAGATATTTTTAGCATGATCTAGAAGTGATGTGACACTAGACTGCATATTTAGTTGGCATTAGATTGGAATCTGAACCATTTTAAAAATCGTCGGACCGGTTTTAATGAAAACTGAGATTTGAAAATAGTTTGAAAATATTGAGAGCTTCCAGAGGGATTGAGTAGGTTCGAGATGCATGTATACTCGTGTCGGGGGGCCGAGTGGATTTTTAGAGCATTGTGTGTCGAGTTTCTAGTGTCTTATGAGTTGAGCTCCCTTGTGGGGATAGATGAGATTATTCCAGATCATGGCTTGTGTATTCCTGATTTAGTTGAGGAGGTGGTTCTCCGACTTAGCTTTGAGAGTTTTGGGCTCTGGCAGATCAAGTCGTGGAGGTTTCCCGACTTAGCCATGGGTTGTGCATTATCAGATTGAGTCGTGGAGGGTTCTCCGACATAGCTATGAGAGTGTTTGGGCATTTCCTGATTGAGTCGTGGAGGGTTTCCCGACTGAGTTGTGTTATTTGGGTATTGAGTTTCCGATCTGTTTGATCGTGGATCATAGCCTGCAGGTGCTGCTTGTTGAGACAGTTGAGACATACTTGAGCTCGGTGGGGTCGCTCCCCTCGAGTTACGCTCCGGATACGTGATGATGATGTTTGAGATAGCCAGACTAGGACGCCCCACGTGGAGTGGGCAGGTGCGTTCCTAGTAGTCAGTTAGGACGCCCCACGTGGTAGTGGGCAGGTGCGTTCCTAGACGACAGGCACAGGCTTGACTGTGCCAGTTTTGGCAGTCATTGAGATTTGAGTTTTGTGAGCACCTCATGTGCGAGTGGTGCATAGCATGTTCTTAGATGAGTTTTCCTTTGAGCATGGTACTTCAGGCATTTAGCAGTAGTGAGAGTATGCATAGTAGAGTTTCTTGAGTATGATGATTGAGACATAGTAGCTGTAGTTTTCTTTCAGCTTTCCTATATCTATCTGCATACCTATATGTTGTGCCTCCAGTAGACTTAGTGGGTATACCGTGGATATTGGTGACGGTACCCACTGGGAACTACCTTCTGCAATAGTTCTCATACCCGCTGCGGTGACAGGTTTCCTGAGGTTGCTGTTCCGACTTAGCTCGCGCGGAGATAGCTGATCGAGGTGAGGACGTGGCCGAGTAGTTCCTTACCATCATTGAGAGTCAGAGGTAGATGTACCCTGTATATTTTAATGATTACACTTTTGTACTGGACAGTCTGAGAGATCAATGAGAGTTGTATTTATTTTCATAGCTGAGAGACTATGTATTGAGGTTTTATGTATATCAGATGTTCAGTGTTGTTTCTGTAGCTATTAGTTCTATTTCAGCTCTGATACATGTTTAGCTATAGATCTCTTGCAGGGTAGACGCTTCGTCTGTGCGGCAGTTTTCCGTACAAATGGCGGATCTGTTGGCGAGCCCGGGTCGCAGTTTCGACCCCGGGGCGTGACAATGCCCCTGTCTGAGTTACCAGGGGTCGCCCCTGGCTGAGTTACATGGGGTCGCTTTGCGTGATATTGAGATAGTCAGTTTAGGACGCCCCACGTAAATCTCGTCCTCTTGTGGATGCGTGGTAGTGGGCAGGTGCGTTCCTAGATGACTCACCCCTAGCTGAGTTACTAGGGGTCCTGTGAGGCGCAGGCTTGACTGGACCCTATGTGGCAGTCATTGAGCTTGGGTGATATGAGCGGGTGATTGCATAGCATGTTCTTAGATGAGTTTTCCTTTGAGCATGGTACCTGAGGCTTATTAGCAGTGGAGAGTGTATGCATAGCATGTTCATAATAGAGTTTCCTTTTGAGCATGATGATTGAGACATTTTAGCTGTAGTTCCATTCAGCCTTTCTATTTATCTATCTGCATACCTATCTGTTTGCCTCCAATAGACTTAGTGGGCATACCGTGGATATTGGTGACGGTACCCACTCGGAACTACCTTCTGCAGTAGTTCTCACACCCGCTGCGGTGACAGGTTTCCTGAGGTTGTTGTTCCGGCTTGGTTCGCGCGGAGACAGCTGATCGAGGTGAGGACGTGGCCGAGTAGCTCCTTACCCCTTTTATTTGAGAGTCAGAGGTAGATGTACCCTGTATCTTTTATGATTCCACTTTTGTACTGGACAGTCTAAGAGATCTGTGAGGATTGTTTTTATTTTTCATAGCTGAGAGACTATGTATTGAGGTTTTATATATTTCAGATGTTCAGTTGATTTCTGTAGCTACTAGTTTTATTTTCGCTCTGATACATGTTTAGCTATAGATCTGACTTGCAGGGTAGACGCTTCGTCTGTGTGGGGGTTTCTGCACAGATGGCGGATCTGTTGGCGAGCCCGGGTCGCAGTTTCGACCCCGGGGCGTGACAGATTAGGGTGGTATCAGAGCCTAAGAATATAGGTCGTTGAGGACTTAGTGACCCTAGGCTATTGGTTGGACAGCAGTATGACTGTCGTGAGAGACGTGACTTTAGCGAGAGTCCTGATTGAGTTTGTACCTCCCCCAGAGGATTGGGGCGAGTGATCTTACATGTTTATTCTTTAAAGTGGTTATGTTGGCTGCAGATAACATAATGCTTTAGAATGGTTAACATGTTTTAGACTTTCGCTTGATTGGGTCGAGAGTGTTTGAGGTCTTGATGTTTGGTTTGTGGCTATTGTCTTTGATGCCTCCGAGACGCCGTGCAGCGGCGAGGGCGCGTTTGACCTTGGATGAGGAGCCCGAACACCGGGAGGTTGAATGGATAGAGCAGAGTGAGGTCTGTGAGTTGCGGGCCCAGGTAGCTCAGTTGTTTGAGGCGATGCGGCGCCAGGAAGAGAACATGGAGCGCGTGATGCGCATGCTTGAGCAGAGAGCATCTCCCGGAGTATCGCCAGTAGTACCTCAGGCCGCGACATCGTCGACTTCGACCCAGATCGCACTGTGAGTAGTACAGGAGCAGCGAGAGTTTGCTGATCGGTTGCTGTACTTCATCCAGTTCCATCCCCCGTAGTTTTCAGGGCAGAGTTTGGAGCCTTGGGAGGCCGAGAACTGGATTGCTGCAATGGAGAAGTTGTTTGAGGATTTGTTCATCCAGAAGAAGCATCAGGTGCACATGGTTACGCACTTTTGGATAGTGACGCCGAGAGTTAGTGGCGTCGAGTTCGTCCTGTTGGACTACCGGGAGCGCAGTTGATGACCCGGAGCGAGTTTCGTGCTTTGCTGTTCGGAGCTTTTTTTCCCGACAGTGTAAAGCAGGAACTGGAAGGGGATTTGAGACGCCTTCAGCAGGGGAGTCGACCTCTTCAGGAGGATGTTCGCGAGTTTCTGCGATTGTTGAGCAGTGTGCCCCATGTTACCCAGAATGAGGCCCAGAAGGTTGATCTGTTTAAGAGGGGACTGCATTTGGATATCTATCACCTTGTGCATTCTCGGCGAGCGCCGACTTTGGATGCAGCAATTAAGCATGCTCGATGGATTGACCGAGGATTAGTGATCATGTCCGAGAGGGACGGAGAGCGAGGGACCAGCTCCAGAGAGAGACGTCCAGTATCGCCTGATTTTGGGACAGTCGAGTGGATTGAGGTTGCCATGATTCCAGTCTCAGAGTCATGGGTCTCAGAGGAGACAGAGACCAGGAGGTTCTCGACAGTCGAGGCACCAGCAGTAGTGTCAGGATGAGTATGTCTTTTGCGGTGGGCCGCATTCATCGCCATAGTGTGACCTCAGGCAGGGGCGATGCTTTTCATGTGGATAGTCAGGACATTTTCAGGCAGAGTGTCCCAGAGTAGTGCTCATGGTTTTGCCGCTTGTGACGGCACCCCCACTACCCCTTCAGGATGAAGAGGTTCATCCGACTTACCGGTAGGCTGATAGAGCCGTGATGCCGAGACAGATAGAGCGATGGCCACCAGCATCTAGTGGGTGAGATTGTGCAGCCGGTTAGAGGGCGCCAGGATAGTGGATCGCGTCTTACCAGGTGTGGTTTTCTTTTCGGTCGTCGGAGTTAGAGCATGTTTGATGCCGACACCGCTTGTGCGTGTTTTAGTAGAGCAGGGATAGCTTCGCGTGGACCAGAGAGTGGACTGTTGTCTTGTGCACGTGAGGATCAGGTTCCAGTTCACGTATAGCACATGGATGAGTGTTGCCAGTCCTGCCCAGTGCAGTTAGGACCTTGGATTTGATCCATTGAGTTGTTAGTCCTACATCAATTCCGAGATGTTGATATGAGGTTGGATAGGGATTGATTATCCCAATGTTATGCTATCATGGATTGTCGAGAGAGGACAATGGCCCTCCGTGGATCTGGTCAGGAGGAATATGCTTATAGAGGAAGCTAGAGCACGACAGAGGTTGAGTCGTGGTCGTATCGCTTTGCTAGCGACTGTGGAGGAGGTGCCTGTTGGTTTTATAAGGATCCACAAGGATCTAAATAGGTACTATCAAACAACTAGAGGGGGGGTGAATAGGTGTAATAATCAAAATACCAATCTCAGTGCAAAATAAAAACCAATGCGGAAAATAAAAATAGCACACCGAGATTTACGTGGAAACTCCAATCCAGGAGAAAAACCACGAGACCAACACGCAATAACAATCCACTAAGAAAAGAAGAATAACAAGGTGATTACCGACTCCACGGAATCAAACCCCTCCTTCATGTTCTTCGGATCTTGCGGTCACCGACTGCACGTCTACTGCACACGTTCGAATCCACGAACGCCACTCGAATCCACGAGCACCACTCGAATCCACGAGCACACGTTTCGAATCCACGAAACGCCTTCAACACATCGAATCCACGATGCCACGCCAACTCCTTGACGCAAACTTGATATAAGTTTCGATGGTGATCCTTTGCTTAGAATATCATTGAAGAACCATGGATGGAATCTCTAAGCAAAGATTAGATCAATTCGACAAAAAGGATTGCTTTAAAGAACCATCGAATTGACCTAAAAGAGGCTAAAAGATGAACGATAAAAACCTAGCCTCTAGGGTTGCTCTCAAGTGTTTCTGGATTGGTCGGTACCTCTTGAGAAACCCTAAGTATCTATTTATAACCTTTGGAAACTAGTTAGAGTCGGTTTAGTATTCTAATCACGACATGACATTGTGTACCGGTACTCAATAGTGGGTTCCGGTACTCAATGACGCAAAACATAGATTTTCCTATTGTGTTCCGGTACTCCAATATGGGTTCCGGTACTCAATGAAGATTACAGAAAATCCTGTGTCGGGTTTGAGGAACTTAAAGTGGAGTTCCGGTACTCAATATAAAAACTGATTTTTCCAAGATAAACTTTATCAAAAACAAACCATGTACCGGAATCCAAACTTAAAATAAGTTGTGAGTTAAAAACCAAGTTCCCAAAACCACGTGTAAACCGGGTTTCAATAAATTTCTGATTCCAAAGATTGTAAATGTACTTAAATCACCATGATTAAATTAATCATACCTGAGTGTCAACTTGAGCTCTTATTGAATCTTCTCCGAGTCTTAGATTGTTGATTGACAATTTGATCACTTCAAGACTCCGATTCAACTCACGAAATATGCCAACACAAAAAGCCGTAACAATCTCCCCCTTTGGCAATTTCGTGACAAAACCAAAAAATTACATAAAACGCTCAAGTCACTCATCTTAAACCAAAAAATTGAAATTCAATGTCATCACCAAAACATTGACTTTCTTTGCGTGAAAGATCCAATAAACAAAATACATTCGAACCAAACAATCCTAGAACAAACTCTATGACTTAGGACTTGGAGTCTTAAAGTGATGTAAATCATGCAAAACAGAACTCCAAACAAAATCAAACGTTAGTCATTAGAAATTAAATGTAAATCCTACATTTGATTCGTCCTTTTGGTTCCTTTTGTTTTTCGGCTCTTTTCCTCATCTTTTCCTCATCTTTTCCTCATCTCCCCCTATCTTGATCATCTCCTCTCATCATTTCTGTTCTCCCCCTTTTTGTCACAAATTGTCAAACAATGAGATTACGAGACAAAAAGAAAGCACTAAAAACACTAGTTCATAGTTACATAACCATTAGAATCCTTGTTCAACAACAAGTGAAAAGAAAATGAAAAACAAGAACAAGAAAAGTAAAAAGTCACTCATCGTCATGCGAGTCATCATCGTTGTCATTATGTGAAGTAGGTCCATGAGAAGTACTTGGTGCGGTTGCTCCAGGAACAATATCATCATGCTTGCAGCCGAGGATATCAAAAATCTTCTTTAATCTGTCCTCAAGCTTCTTAAAGCCATGTTCCATTCTTTTCTTTAGAGAGCGAACATCCCGATGCAATGTTTGTAGCGTCACTACCTCATCTGATCCAGGAGATTCTTGGTGTTCCACTTGACGAGGCGGTGCACTCGGAGTCGCTTCACTTGCATAACATTTCGCATGCCCAAATGTCTTCAGAGTGCTAATCGACTTGGCCAAGGTAATTCCATCAATTGCGCCCAAGCCATAGTCATATTTAACACAAGAAATATCAACTCCATGATCTTCCAAAATGCGAGTTATCAAGATTGGGTATGGAAGAAGTTCACGGCGACTTGATCCTTCAATAACATGCACCAGTTGTTTCCAAATAAGAAATGGAATGTTGACATTAATTCCATGTTCACTCTCTGGGTGACCAAGGAAATAGAGAATAAGAAGACTGTAGTGTACCAGATCTTGGTATAGGAGCAAATATAAATAAAAATGGTAGGAAATACCATTTTTATTGAGCTTAGTAAAGTAAAGAATGATTTGGAAATGAATTGGGCCCAAATCGGGATAAAAATAAGGAACCTAGAATTTTATATGAGAAAGTGGGCCTAGATTTTTAGGAGAAAAATTAACAGTGTCAGAAAATTCTGAGAATGGGAGCTAGGTAAATATGTTTTAAGACCACAGTAGAAGTTTCGCGTTGATCGGATACCCGGATAGTGAGAACGGGGTCCGCCAGCGATTCTGAATACAGCGAGGCTTTTGGCGACCCAAAATGGTCCAAATCAAAGATTAAAAGTACCTTGGGGTAAATCAAGTTAAACCGTGGCTGCCTGTCAAATTTGAGCGAAAACGGGCGAGAAACAGGCGAAAACGGACGAAAACGGGCGAAACGGGTGAAATCCGGAATTTGGTCGTACATTCGGGCGCCCGAAAGTTACTGTAGCGCACCCGAAAAATACTATAGCGGGCCGGGATTTGGGTACTGTAGCAAACCCGGTTCGGCTTTGGCGGGCTGGTTACTATAGCAGCCCGGACCGGATTGAGGCAGCTCTCGGAAAGTACTATAGCGCGCCCGAATCTCGAGGTGGCACGGATCCCGAGGCAAATGGCACGGATCTCGAGGCAGTTGGCACTGATCCCGATGCAGTGGCACGGATCCCGAGGCAGTGTGCGCGGATCTCGATGCAGCAGGCACAAATCCCGAGGCAAACGCACGAATCCCGAGGAGTGGCACGCGGCGCGAGGCGCGCGGTGCGAGGAGCGGGGTGGCTGGAGGACGCCACGTGGCGTCTCCCCATTGGCCACAGCTGCCGAGGGCGCAACCCGCGCGAGGAAGGCGCGCGGGCCCTGGCGCGGGGTCAGCGGGGGCAGGCCACGTGTCGGCCTCCCGTTGGCGGGTCAGCGCGATTCGACGCGTCGCTGCGGCCGTGCGTCAGCGCGGGCGTGGGTGCGGTCCACGTGGCGGCCGCCGATTGGCCGCCGCTATTCCGTGGTCGCGGTGCACGGGTCCAGGGACACGTGTCGCTTCACGATTGGCCGAGCGACTGTCACGCCCCGGGGTCGAAACTGCGACCCGGGCTCGGCAACAGATCCGTCGCCCATACGGGAAGCCCCGTATAGACGTAGCGACTAACCTGCAAAAAGTCATCTACACTAGCAGATATCAGAGCTGAAAAGTAAATGCTAAAATAAAAAGATATATACTACTCCAATATAATACAACAAAGTCCTCACCAAATACATAAGTCTCTCTCTGCAGTAAAGTAAAGGTACAACTCGATACCTCACTACAAGGGTCGCTCAACATATCACTCACAAAAAAACTGGTAAGGGGTACATCTACTCTCTCTCAGAGGATGACTGGAAGGGATCTATCTCGCGACTCCCTTACCTCGGTCTGAAGGAGTAGGATCATCAACTGGAGCGGCAGGAACCGGAGTAGAAGTCCCTGGGGAAAAGACACCACGACGGGTGTGAGAACTACATCCCACAGTAGTTCTCAGTGGGTGCCGCCAACAAGCCCGACGGTCTGCCCACTAAGTCTACTAGAGGCATAAACTAACCCATGCAGTGCTGGAAGGAAAAGCTGGAAAAGTAAACTCTACAGCTACTATGCCTCTATCTAGATGCTCAAAGAGTGGAACAGAAAGAAACATGATGCCACAACTAGCCCACAACTCAGATCACCCAATCTAAACTGACTGCGTCCTTGGGTCCAGTCAAACCTGCGCCTACCTACTGCCGTTACATCCCGGAGGACCGGACTTACGTAGGGCGTCCGTGACTACCAAAACTGGCCTAGCCAGAGGGACTGCATCGACAAGTCGCGATAGAAGTATCAGGCCCAACTCCGGAGTGGCACTCGAGGGGCGCGACCCCAACGAGTAAAGTATTCGCGCATCTCTGTCGAGCTCAAATGTGGCTCATGCAGGCTATAATCCAAATCCTCTATCAACAAGATCGGCTGAAACCAACAAAACACTGTCTCACTCACAGGCTGGAAAACTACACAGCCGAGACTCACTGTCACTCAGACAGCTCCCAAAGAACCCTGATCTACAGACTACTATCAGACTCCACTCGGTCCCCAGACACGAGTGTAAATGCATCCCACAACAACCCGACCTCTCGGTCCACTACCCGGGCGAGGAAAACTCTAAGTCCAGAGTGAAATATAGAATAGTGGTGTGGGAATGTCTAGAGCAATAAAAACCTAGCCCAAGTTGGAGTTTTCTACAGACTGGCTGAACATGCTGCATATGACGGGGGTGCTAGGTCAAGTTCCAAGATATCAATAATTAACAAGTTGTAGGAAATAAAGCGTCACAAGATTATCAGAATTTAACAGGAATAACAACTTTCACAGACTAACATGCTAACAATCCACTATTCCTATCATGCTTGTTCCTACACATATATAATTAATGTGCAATCCGAGGATCTTGGAAACGGGCCACCCACCTGAAGGCGCTAACTGTCCGGAGTCGTACAGCTGAGAATGCCCAGAAACATATATCTCTACTCACTCACTAATCCAACGGTACAGGAACACTGAACAATACTTCCTGGGTACAAAAATACAACCCAAAGTTACACTTAATTCCATAAAATCCAAGTATCACAAATCTGCTAGGAATAGTCCCCTTAATGCGAAATTTTCACCTATAAAACGAACTCCAAAAATTCTAATAAAAATATCACAGCGATCATCGCGTCGAGAGCTTCGAAACGGGTACCTACACGTCCAATTCCGAGGCCCGTAGGCCTAGTTACAAATTCCACAGTACTGGTGCACAAACACTCACAACCACACAACTGTAAACTCATACACAGATAAACGGGGAGCATTATACCCCCGGGAAGGTCTCGGAAATATCCAACAAAAATACGGTGATACTCTTCGCGACAAGTAGATGAAAAAAGTGTATAGGCTCATCTCGATCCGACGCTCGAGCGCGAAGAATAAAATCCGGCAAGGTGCTGCTGGCAAGAGAGAAATCCTGTAGCAATGGGGGTTAAAAATATACCAGGAACCCCAAGAAAAGCTCGGATGCGAGGAAAGCGGTCAATACAAAAAAACATAGGCCTACCTCTCTAGGATCCAACGCCGCAAAAATCTTCCAAAAATACAGTCGGGGTAGCTCTGTAGACCTCTCAGACTGAAGTGCGACGAAAACGGGCCTCCAACATAATATCGTCGCTCTGCGCTACGATGCCAAAGTCGTAGATGCCGCGGCCTCCAAAAATTCCGAAACTTCTTCAGCAGATGCACAAGAAGATAAGATAAAACTTTGCTAAAGGATGCAAAGGCAAAAGAACTCGGGAAAAGCCCCAAAAAGAAGAAGAAAGGGCCTATTTATAGGTCCTCCCACGAAAAGCCCACAAAAAATAAAGTCATTGGGCTTTTGGGCCCAATTTCCGGGCGCCCGAATCATTCGGGCGGCTACAGTGTTGGGCCCGGCCCAACACTGTGCGCGCCCGGATTGCCCTGGAGCCGCCACGTGGCCGCGCGGCTCCTCCCCGCGCCCGGCGCACGCGCGCCCGCGAATCGCGGAGCGCCGCGTGTCCCGACAGCGGGGCGTGGGGCGGCTGCGCCCGGCCAACCGCGAGGCGCCACGTGGCGCCCCCACGTCGCGGGCTACCTGCCCACCTGCCCTGACCTGCTCCCCTGGCGCGTGGACCACGCGCGCGTGATGCGGCCACTCGCAGGCCGCCACGTGGCGCGCCCTGGTCCATGCGCCATGCCGCAGGCCCCCGTGGACCGCGCACACAGAGCCTGCCAATCACGAGCCGCCACGTGTCCCTCGCGCTGGCCCATGCACCAGCGCCAAGTTTCCGTGGACCGCGCCGTGTGCGCCGGCCAATACGGTGCTGCCACGTGGCACCAGGCCGGTCCACGGCCTCCCCCATGCACCAAAATGCGCAAAAGACTTCCGGGGGTCCCTTTTTGGGCATCCGGACTACGAAAAAGGCAAGTAAATAGCCGATTTTCAACGTTTTTTCGTGCTGAATCCAAATATGACCTTGGATTAGCCTAAAGGCCTTTCTAAATTCTGACAAAAATAGTCGGAAGGCAGGCTCAATCCCGAAGCCTCACAGAGTCCGTCCAACGCATCCATTATACGCGTTGCGGGTCCCACACACCAACAATAGGTGTTCTACATCACGGGTCATGGGAGAAGCTACACGAGGATCGGGGTCACTACATCCTCCCCCACTAACAGAAAGTTTCGTCCCCGTAACTAAGAAAAGAAGACAGACGTACCTCAGCCGGAAGCCTCGAACAGAAAGGGATAGGTATCTCTCATCACTGTCTCTAGCTCCCAAGTAGCCTCTCACTCCACGTGATTGCTCCACAAGATCTTCATATACGGAATGGCCCGATTGCGCAATTCCCTCACCTCACGAGCAAGAATTTGCAACGGGCGCTCCTCATATACCAAATCCTCGCCGATCTCCAAGGAGTGAAGTCAATCACGTGCGACGGGTCAAACACATATCTCCTCAGAGCTGAGACATGGAAAACATCGTGAACTCCGGCCAGGCGTGGAGGAAGAGCAACTCTATAGGCCACAGGGCCTACCCTCTCAAGTACCTCAAAGGGTCCAACAAAGCGGGACTGAGCTTCCCACGCACTCCAAATCTCCAGACCCCTTTCGAAGGCGAAACCTTCATGTCACGCCCCGGGGGTCGAAACTGCGACCTGGGCTCGCCAACAGATCCGCCACCTATGCCAACCCGCATAGGCGAAGCGTCCTACCTGCAAGAAAAGTACTACAGCTAAACAGATATCAGAGCTATAAATAAAAAACCTGCTGTATAACTAAAATCAATCACTGTACAACTGGAAATAATACAACAATGTCCATCTCCCAAAATGATAATCATACAATATCCTCATATACAAAAGGTCGAGACTCAACAGGGAGATATCTCCAATAAATACATCAGTGTACAGGCTCTCAATACATATCATATCCTCACTACATCAGTCTATCAAAAGAGGAAATAAAACAACTAATCTACTGAAGCTCTCCTCTGAAGGGGTACCGCTACTCTCCAATCATGGGTAGGGATCTAGCTCGCGACTCCCTCGCCTCGATCAACGACCGCAGAATCAGCAACGCCCGCTAAGACTCTGCAAAACAAAGGAGAGGAAAGAAAGGGAGGGGGAAAACCCCCAATGGGTGTGAGAACTACACCAAAAAGGGAGTTCTCAGTGGGTACCACCGTCAGGCCCGACGGTCTGCCCACCAAGTCCTCAAGAGACAAAAACTAACCAAAGCCGTAAAGACTGAAATAAGGAAGCTGGAGACTCTCAACAGCTAACATGCCTCTATGCCTGCTATGCCTGCTATGCCTACTATGCCTGCCATGCCTGCTATGCCTGCCATGCCTGCTATGCCTGCCATGCCTGCTATGCCTGCCAAGCCTGCTATGCCTGCCTGCTATGCCTGCCATGCCTGCTATGCCTGCCTGCTACGCCTGCCATGCCTCTCGTACAACGGTCAATAACTCACAATGACCTTGGGACAACCGTCGATCCCCAAACGGTTCCCAACAACACTAGCACTGGTCTAAACACGGCTACTAGACTCCACTCGGTCCCCCTGACACGAGTGTAACAGTAAAGTAAACATCTGTAATAAACTCAATCTAGTGACGCCAGAAATACTGGTACTGCCTGCTGTGCCTGACGAATCCGGTATGCTGGCCAATGCATAACACCGATAAGCGATAGGAGTCTCATGGACTCTTAGGTAACAGATCGGCAACTATTACCGTCCGATCGCAACCAAAAGTAAGTAACAGATCGGCAACTCTAACCGTCCGATCGCACACTCTGGAGTGGCACTCGAGGGGAGCGACCCACACGAGTAAAATATCAGGGATAGGAGTCTCAAGGACTCTTAGGTAACAGATCGGCAACTATTACCGTCCGATCGCAACCTGTAGAGTACCGGGTCTTCGGATGGCGCGCCGACCGCACATGGTGTCGTAGAGCAGAGAGTTTGCCTCGGGCATGTTGCGTTGGGTTTACTGTTGATGTCGGGTTGATTTGGATCAACGCAGAAGTCCCAGCTCGATTCGGGACTTTTCCGGCATAGTGCGCCGATTGAGGATTTGATTTGGGAATTTACCGATCTCACAGTGGGTACAGAAAATTCGGGAATACTTGGAACAGGTATATTGTCAGATTACAGCGAAGTTCGGGAGGTTCCGGACTGACGCGGAGGATCCGGAGGCAAAAAGTGAGTCGGAACTGACCGTTTCGGAGTCGGTTTTTGATTTGAGCACCCCGACTCAACGGATGAGCTTTTTGAAGAGAAAAAGCTGTGAGCGCGTGTACTTTCGATTTACAGCGGAGTTCGGGAGGTTCCGGACAGCGGCGGAGGGTCCGAGGGCAAAAAGTGAGTTGGAGAGGGCCATTTTGGAATATTTTATTATTATAATTAAGGGGTTTTGCTTAATGAAGTGGTCTTCTCTACAAGGTGGCATTGAGTTGGATGTTGGGTTTTGGATTGTAAGGTTAGTGGATTTGTTTACTTTTAAATTAATCCCCCTTGCTTGCTATTTAAGCTTTACTTAATTAGGGAGTTAATTAGTGGTCTGAAGCTTTTAGGGAGGTAACCTCACCTTGGGTGGCCTCACCTCCCTCTCCAACACCATCACCCCTCTGTGGCTTCTTTGAAGCAGAAAAAGAAAGGAAAAGAGAAGGAAAGGAAAAGAGAAAAGAAAGAAGAAGAAGGAAGGGGGATTAGCAAGAAGGGATTTTTGGATGCTATTCTGGGTTTCGGTCTCCCCGTTGGTGGCCGTGGGGAGCGAGGGCGTGCTTCTTGCTCCTTCAAGGTAAGTGGATTTATATGTTTTAATGGTGGAATTGATTTTTGAATTTTATTTTTGGGCTTTGATAATTTATTCGGAGTTAATTGGAGTTTTATGGGTTTTTATTTGATGCTAGAATTTTATTTGGAGCCATTGGAGATTTGTGTTGGTTTTAAAAGCTAAAAAAATGGATTTTTGGGAAATTTTGGTGCTTTGAAGATTTTTGGAGAAATCTTGGAGTAAAAAGGGTTTTTAAATTGATTTATGGAGCTAAATTAAGTTGTAGAATTTATTTTAAATTTTATTGCGCCGTGGGAGTCGCGCGCGCGCGCAATGGCACACGCGCCGCCGGCGGGGATGCTGCGCGGGCGCGCAATGGCGCCTCGCGCAGCAGCTGCCAGGGTGCTGCAGGGTTGCAGCACCCTGCTGCTGGGGCAGCGCAGCAGGGCCGCGCGCAAGCGCGCGCGGCAGTGCGCGGGCAGCAGGAGGCTGCGCGCGGCACTGCTTGGCCGCGCGCAGCGCTGCCCCGCGCGCGGGCTGCGCGCACCGCAGGGTGCGCGCAGCGGCCGCGCGTGTAGCGCTGCGGGCCGCGCGCAGCAATGTGCGCACCGCAGCGGGCGCGCGCGGGCGCGCGCAGCGCCGCTGGGCGCCGCGCGGCAGCCCCTGCGCTGCGCGGCCGGGCTTCGCGCCGCGCGGCCGGCCTCCTAGGCCGCGCGGCTGCGTTTTTCCTCGTTCGGCGTGCCCCGGGTCAGCGGCGACGCTCCGTTTTCGCTTGCCGGCGCCGTTTTTCACCGGCGGATGCCGTTTTCGCCGCCGCGCGCTGTTTTCGCCGTCGGCCGCTGTTTTTCGCCGACGGAGGTTGTTTTGCGACGCATGCTGTTTTCGCGAGTAGATTTTTAGTGCAGTTTCGCTAGCGGTTTCGCGTGCTGTTTTCGCAGCTTTCGCTGTTTTCGCGAGCGTTTAGCGTGCAGTTTCGCAGGCCGTTTTGCGCTATTTTCGCGAGCAGTTTCGCGAGCGGTTTTCGAGCAGTTTTTCGCGAGCAGTTTCGCTAGCGGTTTTCGCAGTTTTTCGCGAGCAGTTTTTCGCGAGCGGTTTTCGAGCAGTTTTTCGCGAGCAGTTTCGCTAGCGGTTTTCGCAGTTTTTCACGAGCAGTTTTTCGCGAGCGGTTTTCGAGCTGTTTTTCGCGGACGGAGCTGTTTTTCATCGTCGGGCACAGTTTTTCGCCGACGGAGGCTGTTTTTCGCCGCCGGATGCTCGGTTTTCGACCGTTTGACTGATTTTGCGATTTTTTCTTTCCTGGCGCTTGAAGTGCTGTTTTTAGCTTCCGTCGAGGCTGGGTGTGAGTTTCTCCGACGCGTTGAGCCGCGGGCTGGCTTCGGGGCATCCGCGGAGCGCGCGGTCTTGTGGTAGGTAGCAGCGTGCTCCTATCTGCGTGCGGATTCCGGCACCGTGCTTCGTTTTGCGCGCGGAGCCCGTTGAGGCAAGGTAATCCCGCTGAGCCCAATTGCAAGTGTCGAAAAGCAATTGGTGGCGAGCAGAGGTGGGTTCGTTTTCTCTCCAAGTCTACGGACTTCCTTCTAATTCTATTATGATAGGATTTGCATGCTAGTAAGTGTTTCCTTGGAACTTGGCTAGCACCCCCGTCATATGTGCATGTGTTTAACCAGACCAATAGAGAACCTTAATCTGGGCTAGGTTCTTTTATGCTTTAGACATCCCACACATTGCATATCCTTTTGGACATAGGGTTCCTCGCCCGAGTAGTGGGCCGAGTGGTCAGGGTGTTGTGGGACGGGTGTTGCACTCGGGCCTGAGGGCCGAGTGGGGTCTGGTGGCCGGGTTAGGCCAGTGTTGGTGTTTTGGGAGCCGTTTCAGATAAACGGCGGTCCCAGGAGTGTAGTTTCGCTGTTCTTCTCGTCACCACCGTGTCGTGATCGGGGTGCACGTGTGTTAGCATGACCTTGAACGCAGAACCTTTTTGGACGAACACTTGATTTTAGTCAGCCAATGTTTTCTTCCAAGCCTCGCAGGGGCGCATGAGTCTGTTCTTGTTTGATAGGACGAGGGCATTGGCTCTTCGAGGTTTGGACATAAAACTGGTTTTCAAATGGTTTCCTATAAAGACTAAAAATCATTAAAAAGATGGATTTCTCTCAGACCAAATGGTTTCTTAATAAATGTCACTGTTTCTTATAAACTTATCCACCCGAGATGATTCGAGTGGTCTGGGTTCTAAGGGGTGACTTCCTTCTTGGGCCGAAAACGACGGGAGGCTATGCCTATGGTGTCACGCCCCGGGGGTTCGAATCGCGCGGAAGAGGAGCCACCGATGCCCCTGAATCAGCCATATATTTTTTTTGTAAAACAATACTCCCCGGCGCGTGTCCAGACCCGCCGCATACACAAATTCACTCTGCAAACGGGCAGAGTCTCCTTTGTATATGCACGGCGTCTCAACTACAAAGTGTCTCACAAGGCGTAGCACACACAATCTCTAACCACATCAGTTGGGGTCTCATACACATACAACCAAACAATTCACATGATATTCTAGCATTCACTTAGAGCATAGAGGCCGGTGTTTTGAAGGGATAAATAATCACAAGGTTTTGAAAGCGGCATCCACACGACGCCATCGTTTATGAAAACAGTTCGCAAACACATAAATCCCATAAGGTTTGTAAAGCTCGGTGCCCACACGACACCCACGTTTTAAAAGTAGTTTTCGCAAATGGTTTTCTTTGCTTTTCATCGTTCAAAACGGCCAAGTAAGAGAGAACGTAGAATTCATTCAATTATTCAAAAAGGAAAGAGGCAACATCCACTTCGACCCCACGGGGGTATCGCAAACCACAACTAACTAACATGAGTAATAAAAGATAAAGGGAAAGAAAGGTCACTGTGACTGAAGCTCGATCAAAGTCAGAGCAGCACTCTTGCGGCCTCTCCGGTGC
The DNA here is from genome assembly GCA_029204045.2 of Tillandsia leiboldiana. Classification (NCBI taxonomy): domain Eukaryota; kingdom Viridiplantae; phylum Streptophyta; class Magnoliopsida; order Poales; family Bromeliaceae; genus Tillandsia; species Tillandsia leiboldiana. The sequence goes on from CM055065.1 coordinate 29,160,888, forward strand.
CCTAGCGCTCGACCCCGGACGGTCTGGGTGAACCTGTCGCGGAGTGGGGAGTCAGTGACAAGAAATAACATAAAAAGCAAAAAGGGCTAAAGTCAGGCAAACCACAATAGAAACCAGAGCAACCAACAATGAAGCACCATGTGCAAACCATACAATGCTGAACCCCGTGCAAACAATATAATGCAGAACCTCGTGCAAACCAAAACCGGGCACCTCCCCCGGCAACCACACCGAGCACCTGCCTCGGAGACCCCTACCGAGCACCTGCCTCGGCCGCCGAGCACCCACCTCGGCATCATCCACCATAACCACACCCTGTATCAAAACGACATCGGGCACCTTCCCCGATGCCCACCGCCGAGCACCTGCCTCGACATCACCGCTCACACCCCCCACCCATGGGGGCCCCCATTCCTAACGCCACCACCGCGTGGGGTACACGGGTCAACGTACCACTTTTCCGGAAAAGCACACCCTTTGCGGTGGCCAAACCGCGGGTGTGCGTGTAGCAATCTCGAGCCTCATCCGAGCACCATCCTCGGCAAACCAGACCGAGCACCTGCCTCGGCAACCAAATATCCACACAATAGCTTTAACAGGGTTAGCAAATGTAAACATGCAATTACTAAGATCTTTGTGCGTGTAGCAAAATCTCGAGCCTCATCCGAGCACCATCCTCGGCAACCCAGACCGAGCACCTGCCTCGGCAACCAAATATCCCCACAATGGCTTTAACAGGGTTAGCAAATGTAAACATGCAATTACTAAGTTCTTACCCCTTTTTCCCATAACTCCGGAAAACAAGACAATGGAAGAGTCCCCACAGCGACCCATAGTCGCCATACTATAAAGATAATAAAACACCAACCTTTGCCGGAGTTAACAATATTCCACAAGTTCAACTTTAATGTTCTGAAAGGTCACGTCGATCACTGCCCCCAACGCTAGTATGCCCCGAACAACCCTACCTTTGTTCGGATAGGGCGAACTGCCCGCCCGGTCTTCTACCGCGACAGCCGTAAATCCGGAGGTCCACATCACCCACCAAACCCCTCAACAAAATAAACATAGCAACAACGAAACTGTGCATAAAGAGGTTCTAAGGGGTACCCACCTTGTGTGCGTCGTCCTGCGTTCGTCCAGTCCGCGTCTGTGCCCCAGTCGCCAACAGCGTCCCGCACTCCTGAAGGAACAAGGGCAAGTCAAAGCTTAGAAGTCCGAAGCTTACAACGACTCCCAACAGCGTGCAGCGGAGTTCTTCGCACAGCACCGGCCCGTGCGACGGACAACCTGCCTGGGCGCAGCCCCGCGCGGCACCAGCCCGCGCGGGCGCCCCTCCTGCGGTGCGGGGCGACCCCGCGCGGCACCAGCCCGCGCGGGCGCCCCTCCTGCGGGCGGCCCCGCGCGGCCGGGCGCCGCGCGGGCGCGCTGCTCGCGGAGCGGGGCGACCCCGCGCGGCACCAGCCCGCGCGGGTGCCCCCCTCTTGCGGGCGGCCCCGTGCGGCCGAGCGCCGCGCGGGCGCGTTGCCCGCGGTGCGGGGCGGCCGCGCGCGGCACCAGCCCGCGCGGGTGCCCCGCTCTTGCGGGCGGCCCCGCGCGGCCGAGCGCCGCGCGGGCGCGCTGCCCGCGGTGCGGGGCGGCCCCGCGCGGCACCAGCCCGCGCGGGCGCCCCCTCTTGCGGGCGGCCCCGCGCGGCCGAGCGCCGCGCGGGCGCGCTGCCCGCGGTGCGGGGCGGCCCCGCGCGGCACTAGCCCGCGCGGGCGCCCCCTCTTGTGGGCGGCCCCGCGCGCGGCCGAGTGTCGCGCGGCGCGCTGCCCGTGGCGTGGGGCGACCCCGCGCGACACCTGCCCGCACGGCGCCCCACCCGCGGCCGGCCCCGCGCGCAGCGATGCGCGACGGCGCCGCCCCCTCCTCCCTCCTCGTGACCAACAAAAGAAAAAAGAAAGGGAGATTCCCCCAAACGGAAACGTTTCCGACTCACCTCGATGTGCGAAAGATGAGAAGAAGGAGGGATCGTCCGCTTGCCTCCACCGGTCCACCCTTGCCCGTGCGCTTGGTTATTCTTTGCCGGCGGCTACGAGGGAGGAAGAAGAGGAAGAAGAAAAGAGGCGGCCACCAAAAGAAAATAAGAGGAACCCTAATCCTCTTACCCACACGGCTATATATATATACTAAAAGAATTAGGGTTTACCTTAAAAGGTGTGCGGGCTGCCAACACGGATCCCGAGGCGTCTAAAGGGGTCCGAACTTCAAAAATTTATTCTGGGAGAACCGGGAGTCGGAATCCGAAACCGATCGCGTCCCCATTCTCCGTTTCGCGAGCCCTTCCGCCTAAAAATGTCCGCGAGTCCCGACGGACTTTCCGGAAAAACACTAAAAATTGTCCCACAGTCGGACAGTCGTAAGAAAGGGATAACGGAAAGGGTAACGGAAAAGCCAGGTCTTACATCACTCACCAATAAAAACAAGTTTCGTCCCCGAAACTTAACTCCCGCCTGCGGCGAAGAGGTCCGGGTAGCACTCCCCCATCTTTGACTCTGGTTCCTAAGTTACCTCACATTCTTCCTGGTTGCTTCACAGCACCTTCCCATAGGGGGATCGTCCGGTTGCGCAACCTTTTTGTCCTCTCGTGCTAAGATCCGCATCGAGGTTTGGCAGTAAAGCCAACCGGTATGTCACCGGGCCTACGCGCTCCAACCTCCCGAAAATCGGGTCATTGACGCCAACCAACAATGCCAAGAGCTCGAACCATTAGCAATACGCAACTCATTTACTTAAGGCGTTCTGTCACACCGCCAGCGATCTTGTCCTGACTCAACCCACCTGGACGTCTATGGCGTACTGTTACAACGCCTCGGGTCTTGGCCCGTCTCACCTCACCTGGACGTCTAAGGCGTACTGTTACAACGCCTCGGGTCTATTGTCACAAGGCCGGAAGTTGGACCTATTTAACCCTTAACTAAATAGCCAACATAAAAGACAACTAAGTCTTCACCTCCTTATTGGGCAGGAGGGTACGAAGCATTACTTCTAAGGGTTCCTCTGGGGTCGTGGCCAAAATTTCTCTTGTACGAGGTCTTCCTTGCTACTACCTCCCTCGTAGCCGAAACGTCTACTTTCCCCCGCCGGTCGCTGATGTTCGCTTTCACCTGTTGGCACACCAGAAATTGCGCCACAATTTGTGCCACATCGCTCTTTCGATTTGGGCCACCAGAAGGTCTGCCATAGATCCCTGCACCTCTTTGTACCTCCGGAATGCGCGGTATAGGAGGTATTATATACTTTGGCTAGATTTTCTTCCCTCGTTTCTAGCTTATCGGGCACACGAATTCGTCCCCGGAACCTTATTACATCCCTGAGTCACTCGTAAAAATTCCGCCTTGCTCCGAGGACATTCTGTCTTGCACCAGTTGTAGTTACGTCTCCGTCGATGGGTCTCCCAAGATCCTCTTGGAGATTCGTCAGACTAGATCTTATAGTCCTTTCCGGGCTTCGGCTGTATGAGCACTGGCGCCTGTGTGCGTCTGTCTTTAAGTTCTTTGAAACTCCTTTGGCACTGGGCTGTCCAGACGAACCTCTACCCACTTTGGGTTAGTCGATTTAGGGAAGTGGCCTCCCACGAAGCGTCTGTAATGGCCTGCCCGTCCTAAGAAGCTTCGGATCTTCGTCACCGTTGTTGGCCGAGCCCAATTGGCCACCGACTCGATCCTCCTCGGATCCACTGCAATTCCAGATGTCGAAACGGTACGCCCGAAAAAGTCCACCTCACGGAGCCAAAACTCACACTTTATGAGTTTGGCATATGGTTGCTGATCCTGGAGGGTCTAGGGGATTACTCGCGAGTGTTCCCCATATCCCTTGTCCGTTGTGAGAGTAGATCGGAACGTCCACTATAAGACCACATTACCGGCTGGTCTAAGGAGGGCTTGAGTATCCTATTCCTCATGCCTATGAATACCGCTGGTGCGTTAACGAGTCTGAACGGTATGACCGTGAACTCATGACAACCACTCCGAGTTCATAAGGCTGTTTTTCGGTAAGTCCGGTTCCCGGAGACGCACTTGGAACTTCAAGCAGTCAACTACCACTAAAAGATTGCCGCGACTGTCGGCCCCAAGCGTGATGCCGTTAACTTTTAACGGAAACCTCATTAGTCCTTAGAGACTAAGAACCCGTCTCGCCCTCGCTGGGCAGGAAGGAGTACAGCCGCCTGCCTCGAGGGGTAGCCGGAGGATCCGACCGAACTTATTTCTACGATGGGATTTCTTCTAATATCTATGGTAGGGAGAAACATGAAGCGAGGTGGAGGAGTGGGATGCTGTTACGGGTGATGTCCCTGTTTCCGAGGGGCAGTTGAAACAATGGCGCCCCGGTTTGCCGCATCGAAAACGGTGGTCTTGCTTCTGGGGACATTCGGTCACTTGGTGTATTCCACCGCAATTGATGCAAGACTTGTCCACCGACCATTGTCCTCCCGTCGGCGCATTCGTGGTTCCTTGTTGCCATCTCAGGTATTTAGGAGGCCGGCTCCTCTTGGTATGCTCCTCTCCAAAACAAGGTCGAGCTCGTTTCTTATCCCCGCCGTGATGTGAGCTCTCCCGTCGGGCTCGTGAAATCGCAAATCCGTGCTCCACTGTGGTGGCTCTATCGACCACCTCCTAGAAGGTGTGCAAACCCGCCGTTTGCACCACCTTGTAGACGTCGCTTCGTAAACCATTCACAAAAAGACGGGCTTTGTGAGATTCATCTCTTATAATAGGGGGAACACATTTGGTCAACCTCACAATTTGCCCGTTGATAACCCGTAACTGTCTGACTTCCTTTCTTGATGTGCTTCAGGTCATCTTCCATCTGCTGTTTGATGCTGTCGGAGAGAAATGCCTCAAACCGTTTTTCTCGGAACGTGGTCCAAGATGGAAGGGCGGTGCCCCCGGCGTAAGTCCCGAAGTTGCTGGTGTTAGTGCTACTGAAGGCGTCGTCGGATGAACCGACGGTATCTCGGTCACCGAGGTCGGAGAAGGGGCAACCGTAGTCTCGCTGACCGCCACCCACGGTCTCGTCACTGGTGCGGTTGGTCCGGGCAAAGAAGCCTGGGCGACCTCCATTGGTATTGTCGACTGTTGCGCCCACTGCCGCATTTGTTCCATAAGGGTTGCCAACTGCCCGGCCACCTCTTGTAGTTGTTGTCGGAGCAGCTGATAATCCGCCGCTATTGGCACCGTACTTTCTGCCCCTGCGTTCTCCGCTGATAACCCATTTCGGGCCATTAATCGCTACATACAAAGAAACCAAGTCAACCCTAGACCTATCGGGTCTAGCACCGCGACCTACAGACGTACTAAAATTAAATCCCCCAGTTCACTTTATTAATCAGTAGTTAGTGTATTGCGCCCCGTGGATGTTGGGCCCCGACTGTTGTGGTTAAAGTTTACCTCTCTGATACCATCTTAATCTGTCACGCCCCGGGGGTTCGAATCGCGCGGAAGAGGAGCCACCGATGCCCCTGAATCAGCCATATATTTTTTTTGTAAAACAATACTCCCCGGCGCGTGTCCAGACCCGCCGCATACACAAATTCACTCTGCAAACGGGCAGAGTCTCCTTTGTATATGCACGGCGTCTCAACTACAAAGTATCTCACAAGGCGTAGCACACACAATCTCTAACCACATCAGTTGGGGTCTCGTACACATACAACCAAACAATTCACATGATATTCTAGCATTCACTTAGAGCATAGAGGCCGGTGTTTTGAAGGGATAAATAATCACAAGGTTTTGAAAGCGGCATCCACACGACGCCATCGTTTATGAAAACAGTTCGCAAACACATAAATCCCATAAGGTTTGTAAAGCTCGGTGCCCACACGACACCCACGTTTTAAAAGTAGTTTTCGCAAACGGTTTTCTTTGCTTTTCATCGTTCAAAACGGCCAAGTAAGAGAGAACGTAGAATTCATTCAATTATTCAAAAAGGAAAGAGGCAACATCCACTTCGACCCCACGGGGGTATCGCAAACCACAACTAACTAACATGAGTAATAAAAGATAAAGGGAAAGAAAGGTCACTGTGACTGAAGCTCGATCAAAGTCAGAGCAGCACTCTTGCGGCCTCTCCGGTGCCCTAGCGCTCGACCCCGGACGGTCTGGGTGAACCTGTCGCGGAGTGGGGAGTCAGTGACAAGAAATAACATAAAAAGCAAAAAGGGCTAAAGTCAGGCAAACCACAATAGAAACCAGAGCAACCAACAATGAAGCACCATGTGCAAACCATACAATGCTGAACCCCGTGCAAACAATATAATGCAGAACCTCGTGCAAACGAAAACCGGGCACCTCCCCCGGCAACCACACCGAGCACCTGCCTCGGAGACCCCTACCGAGCACCTGCCTCGGCCGCCGAGCACCCACCTCGGCATCATCCACCATAACCACACCCTGTATCAAAACGACATCGGGCACCTTCCCCGATGCCCACCGCCGAGCACCTGCCTCGACATCACCGCTCACACCCCCCACCCATGGGGGCCCCCATTCCTAACGCCACCACCGCGTGGGGTACACGGGTCAATGTACCACTTTTCCGGAAAAGCACACCCTTTGCGGTGGCCAAACCGCGGGTGTGCGTGTAGCAATCTCGAGCCTCATCCGAGCACCATCCTCGGCAAACCAGACCGAGCACCTGCCTCGGCAACCAAATATCCACACAATAGCTTTAACAGGGTTAGCAAATGTAAACATGCAATTACTAAGATCTTTGTGCGTGTAGCAAAATCTCGAGCCTCATCCGAGCACCATCCTCGGCAACCCAGACCGAGCACCTGCCTCGGCAACCAAATATCCCCACAATGGCTTTAACAGGGTTAGCAAATGTAAACATGCAATTACTAAGTTCTTACCCCTTTTTCCCATAACTCAGGAAACCAAGACAATGGAAGAGTCCCCACAGCGACCCATAGTCGCCATACTATAAAGATAATAAAACACCAACCTTTGCCGGAGTTAACAATATTCCACAAGTTCAACTTTAATGTTCTGAAAGGTCACGTCGATCACTGCCCCCAACGCTAGTATGCCCCGAACAACCCTACCTTTGTTCGGATAGGGCGAACTGCCCGCCCGGTCTTCTACCGCGACAGCCGTAAATCCGGAGGTCCACATCACCCACCAAACCCCTCAACAAAATAAACATAGCAACAACGAAACTGTGCATAAAGAGGTTCTAAGGGGTACCCACCTTGTGTGCGTCGTCCTGCGTTCGTCCAGTCCGCGTCTGTGCCCCAGTCGCCAACAGCGTCCCGCACTCCTGAAGGAACAAGGGCAAGTCAAAGCTTAGAAGTCCGAAGCTTACAACGACTCCCAACAGCGTGCAGCGGAGTTCTTCGCACAGCACCGGCCCGTGCGACGCACACTCTGCCTGGGCGCAGCCCCGCGCGGCACCAGCCCGCGCGGGCGCCCCTCCTGCGGTGCGGGGCGACCCCGCGCGGCACCAGCCCGCGCGGGCGCCCCTCCTGCGGGCGGCCCCGCGCGGCCGGGCGCCGCGCGGGCGCGCTGCTCGCGGAGCGGGGCGACCCCGCGCGGCACCAGCCCGCGCGGGTGCCCCCCTCTTGCGGGCGGCCCCGTGCGGCAGAGCGCCGCGCGGGCGCGTTGCCCGCGGTGCGGGGCGGCCCCGCGCGGGTGCCCCGCTCTTGCGGGCGGCCCCGCGCGGCCGAGCGCCGCGCGGGCGCGCTGCCCGCGGTGCGGGGCGGCCCCGCGCGGCACCAGCCCGCGCGGGCGCCCCCTCTTGCGGGCGGCCCCGCGCGGCCGAGCGCCGCGCGGGCGCGCTGCCCGCGGTGCGGGGCGGCCCCGCGCGGCACCAGCCCGCGCGGGCGCCCCCTCTTGTGGGCGGCCCCGCGCGCGGCCGAGTGTCGCGCGGCGCGCTGCCCGCGGCGTGGGGCGACCCCGCGCGGCACCTGCCCGCACGGCGCCCCACCCGCGGCCGGCCCAGCGCGCAGCGATGCGCGACGGCGCCGCCCCCTCCTCCCTCCTCGTGACCAACAAAAGAAAAAAGAAAGGGAGATTCCCCCAAACGGAAACGTTTCCGACTCACCTCGATGTGCGAAAGAGGAGAAGAAGGAGGGATCGTCCGCTTGCCTCCACCGGTCCACCCTTGCCCGTGCGCTTGGTTATTCTTTGCCGGCGGCTACGAGGGAGGAAGAAGAGGAAGAAGAAAAGAGGCGGCCACCAAAAGAAAATAAGAGGAACCCTAATCCTCTTACCCACACGGCTATATATATATACTAAAAGAATTAGGGTTTACCTTAAAAGGTGTGCGGGCTGCCAACACGGATCCCGAGGCGTCTAAAGGGGTCCGAACTTCAAAAATTTATTCTGGGAGAACCGGGAGTCGGAATCCGAAACCGGTCGCGTCCCCGTTCTCCGTTTCGCGAGCCCTTCCGCCTAAAAATGTCCGCGAGTCCCGACGGACTTTCCGGAAAAACACTAAAAATTGTCCCACAGTCGGACAGTCGTAAGAAAGGGATAACGGAAAGGGTAACGGAAAAGCCAGGTCTTACATATGGCCTATTCTTGCTTAATCGGGGCCGTAGGTATTAGTCTCCCGAGGCTTTCGGACCCTTCGCGGATCTGGCTGTGGAGCATCTCCAGCCGTGAGTTGTGTGTTGAGACAGTTTCCCACTTTAACCGAGAGGGGCCGAATCCCTGAACGGTAAAGGATCGAAAGCTTCGATAGGCTGAGCCTAGAGTCTGTTCTTGTTTGATTGGGGTTCTAGGCACCGGCCTATCGGGATTTTCGGATCTTTGCCGCGTCAGTCGGTTCTTCTCGCCTATGAGTGGGGTGTTGTTGTGGGAGCCGTTTGGAGTGACGGCGGTCCCAGCTGTGGGGTTAGTGTTGTGAGCTTGAGTCGTAGAGGGTTCTCAGACATAGCTGTGAGAGTGGTTGAGCTATTCATACTCGGGTCGAGGTTCTTTTCCGGCTGAGTTATGTTTTTGAGCTCGTGTTACCGATCTGTTTGATCGTGGATTATAGCCTGCTGAGCCTGGCATTTCATGCCAGTTATGAGATACTAGTGATACTTGAGTTCGGTGGGGTCGCTCCCCTCGAGCTACGCCCCGGGTGCAATGATGATACCGAGCCTGACGAGGCTGCGATGATGCGACTAGTTGATACACTAGAGTTCGCTTGAGATTGAGATAGTCCGTGTAGGACACCCTACGTAAGACCAAGTCCTGTTTGGGCGTAGTGGCAGTAGTGGAGCGCAGGCTGGACTGGACCTTATGAGGCAGTCATGGAGATTGAGTGTTATGTGAGAGAGTATGCTTACTGTGCCTTAGTGAGTTGTCCTTTGAGCATAGTACTTATGACATATGGTCAGTAGTGAGTGGATGCATACCATCATCTGTGTTCTTTTCCCAATTGAGCATAGTAGATAGAGGCATGATAGCTGTAGATACTTTCCAGCTTACTTTTCATTATTGCAGTCTTTTCTGTTATCTTATGCCTCTAGTAGACTTAGTGGGCAGACCGTGGTTCTTGGAGACAGTACCCACTAAGAACTACTATAGGATGTAGTTCTCACACCCTCTGTCGGTGACAGGTTGCTGAGGCTTTTCTTCCGTTCCTGCCGAGCTGACTGGACGGACCGAGGACAGGGAGTCGCGTGATAGTTCCCTACCAGCATTTGTTACTTTAGAGTGAGGTAGATGTACCATCCCGGATTGTGGGAGTTGTTTATGTGTTGTTGTATTACTAGTTCAGTTGTCTCCCTTTTGGATTTGTAGATGTTGTAAAGGTGGACTTCTACTTGTATCTTCATGTTTGGGGAGATAGACTATGTTTTTTATTCTCAGCTTTTAGTAGTGAGATTTTATATTACAGCTTTCTTACCCGCTCTGATATCTGTGTAGCTGTAGTTCTGTCTCTTGCAGGTTAGACGCTTCGTCTGTACGGCAGTTTCCGTACAGATGGCGGGTCTGTTAGCGAGCCCGGGTCACAGTTTCGACCCCGGGGCGTGACAGATTAGAGTGGTATCAGAGCCTAGGATGTAGGTCATTGAGGACTTAGAAACCCTAGGCTTGTGGTTGGACTTTAGGATGACTACGTGAGAGTCGTGACTTTTAGCGAGAGTCCTGATTGAGTTTTACCTCTCCCAAGGGATGGGACGAGTGATTTTACTTGTTATTCCCTCAAAGGTGATTATATTGGCTGTAGACAACATAATACTTTAGGAAGGATAACAAGTCTTAGACTTTCGCCGGATTGGGTTGTATGGTTGTTGTGTCCTGATGTTCGCTTTTGTTTCAGTTACCTGCGATGCCGCCGAGACGTCGTGCAGCGACGAGAGGGCGGCCGACCTCAGCTGAGGAGCCCGAGCGGCGGGAGGCCGAGCAGACCAGGCAGAGTGAGGTCCAGGAGCTGCGGGCTCAGGTGGCCCAGATGTCAGAGGCGTTCCGGCGCCAGGAGGAATATATGGAGCGCATGATGCGCATGCTTGAGCAGGGGGCACCTCCTGTGGCGCCACCAGCAGTACCTCCGGATACGACATCGTCGACCTCGTCACAGTTTCCTCCGTTGACAGAGGCAGAGCAGAGGGAGCTCATGGATCGACTATCCTTTATCAGCCAGTTTCATCCCCCGCGGTTCTCAGGTCAGAGTTCGGAGCCGTGGGAGGTGGAGAACTGGATCGCAGCCATGGAGAAATTGTTTGAGAACCTCTTCATCAAGGAGGAGCATCTGGTACATTTGGAGGCACACTTTTTGGAGGAGGACGCCGAGACTTGGTGGCGTCGAGTTCGTCCAGTGGGACCACCGGGAGTACAGTTACTGACGTGGGCGGAGTTTCGAGCTTTGCTGCGCGGGGCCTATTTGTCACGCCCCGGGGTCGAAACAGCGACCTGGGCTCGCCAACAGATCCGCCACCTATGCTAAAACCCGCATAGGCGAAGCGTCTAACCTGCAAAAGATAGTACTATAGCTACACAAATATCAGAGCTGAAATTAAATGCTGTAAAATAGAATCCAATCACTGAATCAACACGAAATAAAGTACAATATCCATTTCCTCAGATACAGATGATCACCATACAATGTCCTCAGTACAGCACCTCTCAACTATAAAAGGAGATAAACTAAAACTATAGTACATCAGTCTCACCACATACAAAATATCTCTCTCCAAATAAAGCAGTAAAACCAGCCAACAGCTACCAGGAATCTCCATCCAGGGGATACAGCTACACTCCTCGGGTGGTAAAGATCTAGCTCGTGACTCCCTCGCCTCGGACAACGATCGAAGATCAGCAACTCCCGAAGAAAACACTGCAAAACAGGGGGGAAGAAGAAGCAAGGGAAACAACAATGGGGGTGAGAACCACTAGTAAACCAGTAGCCTCCCCCTGTGGGTAAAGCCTCAAGCTCCGGCGTACCCACTAAGTCTACTAGAGGCAAGAAAAGGGGCAAGTGGTAAAGCTGTAAACAGAACTACTGAATAAAAGGGGGAAACCACAACAAGTATGCCTCTAAATGCAATACTGAAGGAAATGACGGTATGAATGCATCCGAAAACAGTATCTGATCAAATAGACCCAATCTAGTGCCACCAGTAAAACTGGTACTGCCTGCTCTGCTGTCGAACTCAAGAGCTCAGTAGGGAACCAGCACATAAGGCTCGAAATCCCCATCAGTCCTCACAACCCATCGTGGTGCCCGGCGCTCGGCACCGTGAAAAGCCTACTCCGGAGTGGCACTCGAGGGGAGCGACCCACACGAGTAAAGTATCTCTGTAACCAATGTCTCACAATAGCAGGACTGGATCATGACTATGATCAAAGTGGGACACTCCGTCCACTAACAAAACCCCGATCAGATGCAATAATACTCAAAAGTGGGAAACACCATCCACTAGAGAAAACTGATACCCAATCTGATGCAATGGTAAACATCCGGTCAACCGCCCAAAGTCCGCGGTCACCGCAATAACTCACAACCCGCAAATGGGCAAAATAATCCAGATCCGGTCAACCGCCTACTATCCGCGGTTGCCGCAATAACCCACAATCCAACATCAAGTACTCCCTATCTCTGACCCTCAGGTCCCGGCTACACTATCCCAAACCTCTGATCGAACCCGAGCTACATGACTCAAAAGTCTAAATAAGAAGGAGAAAGAAAGCAATCATGGTTTCTCCTAAGTCAAATCCCAATATGATAGTGTAGCAATAAAATAGTGGCCTATCTAGATGTCCAAATAAGCATGCAAAAGTCCTCATACAATGTGGGAGAGAAAGAAAGTCAAGTAACAGTTTTACATGTGCATCGATTAATAATATCCACACAGATAAAACAGTCATGCCAAAATCATCAGTCAACTACACATGTATATGATCCCTGATCCATAATAAATCCCCAGAGTGAAACCCGCACAATGATAAATCATTATGTCCCACCAATTAATCTATTTAATCCATTTTCATAAAATCTGGGTGCTAAAGTAGCATGTCAATTATCAATAATAAATTACTCCAATGATCATGTTCCTACAACAGTATTACCCCAGTCATATCCCCAACATGCTATATCCACCAAAGAAATCTCAGATGATAGGCTCACATCTATATCAGTCAACATGCAGGATACTCAATCAATATGCTCAACATTGGGGGTTTTCTAATAAACTTAGTGAGTAAGTCAGATGTAGAGGCAAGCAACAACCACCCACCTGAAGCGCTAACTGTCCGGGTCCGTACAGCTGAAAATACCCAAAACTCCAATCCCTTGCTCCAACAAGGTCAGCACACCCGCAACACTCCTGGCACAACACCAAGTCCACTAAAAACACTTAGGCTCCCAAATAATGCGCTTACAAATACATACAACAACAGTCCCAGAACTGTTAAATTATCACCTGCAGAAAGTGCCCAGAAAATTCCCAGAAAAATATCACGGCGATCCTCGCGTCGATAGCTTCGCAACGGTACCTTGCACGCCCAAATCAGAGTTAGGTAAGCCAAGTTATAAATTCGTCAAGGTGGTAATCCAATCAACAAACTGTGAAGAAAAACTGTACACAGTACACTGAGCAAACAGTGATTATCACCTCGAAATAAATCTCTGAAAAATCCAAGAAAAATACAAGCGCGTTCCTTGCTATCCGTAGATGAAAAAGTTGTATAAGCTCGTCTCCGTCTGACGCTCGTGCGCGAAGATATGGCCGAAATACTCTGCTGCTGTCAAGGAAATCCACACAGCAAATAGGTGTCACTGTTTGCCTCGGGATCCGTGCCAAAACCTCGAAACGGAAAAGCGTGATCAAAATGAATGTTGAAGCCCTACCTGTAAGGAGTCAGCCGGCGCAAGAATCACTGAAAAAGGACCTCGGGGTAGCCCAGGGGAGCTAAAACATCACTGCTGCGCTGAAGAAGGAAACAGGAAATGCAACGTCGCGCCGCGCCGTAAAATGGAGAACCTCGGGATGCGTGCTCCAAAAATCCTAGGACTAGGCAGGAAGATCAAGGATCAAGAGGTGAACAAATCTCCTTAGGGTGGCTCGGGCAGAAGAGGCTCGAAAAAGGGAGAAAAACTCGAAAAGAAGGGGCTCGGGTTGGTATTTACAGGCTCAAAAAAACAAATCAGAAATACCCATTGTGTCCCGAATTCGGGCGCCCGAATCTTTCGGGCCCCGAATTCGGGCCCACACAGTGCCGCGGCCCACGGAGGCCCAGTCCCGCACGGGATCCTGGTCGGACCGCACGGCCGTCCAACCCGCTCCTCCGCGCGACACGTGTCCTCCAACACGAAACAGCGGATCCGGCCACTCCCTACGCGCCGCGTGGCGCACCCCTGGTCAACGGGCATTTGGCGCTGGCCAGTAGGCGGCCGCCACGTGGCGCACGCGTGCGCCACGTCGTACCGTGGCCGCCACGCCCGCCGGCCCGCTGCCACGCCGCCTGCCGCCTGCACGCCTGCCCCGCCGCCTGCCGCCCGTACGCGCACAGTGACGAGCCCAATCCTCGCACGCCACGTGTCCAAGCTACACACTCGCTGCTCCCGGTGCACAACAACCCCAAACACCGAACCAATGCTCTGCTGCCAGGTGTCTTCCACCGGTCCACCGTGCACCACGAGGATTTCCATGAACCGCGCCTAGTAAGCCCTCCAATAAGAACACGCTACATGGCATCCTGCTTCGGTGCACGACGGCCGCGTGGACCGCGCACCTGCGCGCCCTGCCCGCGCCCACGCGCCCTGCCCGCCGCCGCTCTCTGCCTGCCCGAGGCCGCGCCGCCGCTCTCCGCCGCTGCCCGCCGCCGCCGCTGCCGCCGGCGATCGCCGGAATCACTGTTCCGGCGGTGAACAGTAACCCGAGCTCAAAAATGACAAGTGGGTAGTCCATTTTGACCGATTTCGCGCGCTGAATCTGAATTTGACGTCCATTTTGCCAAATTCCAACTCTAAAATTTGCCGGAGGCTCCCGGAAGTGTATTCTTAGCCCGAATTTCGCGCGGAGCCCCATTTTAATATCTGATTCGCGCGAAACCACCTCTAAACCCTCCATGGGGTCCCCCGATCACCCACGTGATCCAAATAAGCCCGAAGTCCAACACTTGAGCCAAATTATGCCCCAAACAACTCCAACACACCATGTAAGCCTCCAATAGCCACCCCAACGCACTGCAACAGCTCTGCGGAGATCCGGGTCATCACATCCTCCCCCACTAAAAGAAAGTTTCGTCCTCGAAACTAAAGTCGTTCCTCAACACGGAAACTCAACCAAATAAAGGGGGGTATATATCCAATCATCCACCACTCATGCTCCCAAGGCTGACAAATACCTCCTCCAGAGACGCGACGCGGTCCTCGGGTCTCTAACTAGAACAAAATAAAGGCGGGCACTCCAGAAAACTGTACCAACTCAACCGAGTACAGCAGGGCTAACCGCTCGAGCTACCAAGTAATCTGCATCGGTACCAGCCTCTGCTCCTCCCAGGGCCTCAGATAATCCATCTACAAGTCCATCGGCACACTAGCTCGATCCAAGTACCTCTGTACTCCCGAGGTACGCAATATAAGTCATCCAACTGATCACGTAAACTCTGATCTCTAATCCAAAACCATCAGGGTGTAGCAACACCTCCCCAACTCTCGGGCATCAGCACACAACTATAAGCAGTTGAAAGAACCAGATCGTAAATCAATCTTCGAGAAGATCCAGTACCCTTGCAGCTGGTAAATCCAATCCTCCAGGCTCGAAAAAGGGTATTTGTTCCAGGCGATCACTTCATCAAATTCCGGGAGTTGTGTCCTCAACTCCCAAACCAGTGACATGCTAGGCAACTCCGAAAGAAAAGGAGCCCTAACCAGGAGGGAGGGGTCCTTGCCCGGTCGCTCCCAAATCTTGACCATCCAAGCGAACCATTCAGCCGCGGTCTATCATCCAAAGAGTCCTCAACGACACCATCATACGCCACGTCGACCTCGACAGTCCACACAGCACCAGCTGCGGAGTCAACAAACTCAACCCCAAATAGCTCTCCTGCTCCGGGTATCCGCCACCACAGTGGCCCTAACGGGGTGATACAGAATGCTTGCCACACATCCAACTATAACTTCATAGCTACTATGGGGGGCATCACTGTATCACACAAATTCATCTCCCCACACTGGCGATGCTGAAACCAGGGCTGGTATCAATCTCATCATCCGATTGCCAAGCTCTCCTGACACTGCCCAGTCCAAGAAGCTCCTTACCTCAACAAATAACTGCCGGTCTCAGCCATTCTCGCATAGCGTCCATTAAGGTCAGATTACCACCGCTGCCCCTTACGGCTAGAACAAGTAATCCAGGAAGATATGCTCCCAAAGTTAAAACTTGTATCACGACAGCTTGGCATACAGCTTCTTCCTCACAGACCTTGTTACACCATCTACAAGTATTCCACCAGCTCTAAACCATACAGAGATGGGGTAAAAAAATCAAAATATCCAGAAGAATACCTCCAATAATTCTTCCAAGTGCAGCAAGAATACACAATTCCTCATATCTTAAAGACGACCGGGCATTAGTCATCCATTCATCCTCACTGTACTCACAATGCCCCTACTATGTCCTGAACACCATCTTGGCGAAACACCCAGCTGTATACTCCCAAAAGATACAAGCATCAATAACAACAACTGCTGGAGTATAATTCCAACAAAAGGTCCTAAATAAAATCCGAACTTGCCTGCGGACACATCATGCAAGGACCCTCACTGTCGTGTGCCAACGACGTGGCACTAGATCGAACAGACCCTCGATCCATCAGATCCTGCGACTGCGCCATCAGCTCTCTCAGCTCTACAGGTGATATCCAATGAGGTGCTATCAGGGTTGACGTGGTTCCTTGAACCACGTCAATCGCAATCTCAATCTCCCTAACCGGCGGCATCATTATCAGCTCCGGTGGAATCACACCCGGGATCTCACGATAACAGGGATATCCTCGTGTCCCGGTGGCACCGTAGGCACCTCGAGCATAGTCGCTGCAACCTGTGTGCTCTGACTGTCTCAATGAACAAGTCTCAAATGTCGGCTTGCAGAAGATCATAACCTTCTCTCTCCGCAGTCATACATCATGTGGCACTATGCCACCCAATCCCACGCACTGGGTCAAATACTGACCAGGTACAACTACCAACACGTCTGCCGATACCACTAGAGGTCTCAACTGCACAGGACATGATCCACAAGCCTCCCCCACATGCACCACCCCAACAGGAACCTGTACCTCAAGTGCACGTGATAACAAATCTACCTCTAGTCCATGCAGGAATGCAACCTGCCCTAACTTCGACTGCTGTGATGAAATCACACCTGCGACGACCCAATCCACTGCCTTGGCGCCCTCCACCCAGGCAGCACAGTCTCAACCGCTCAATGTAGGTGGTCGTCACTTAATCTGCCTGAAATTCAAGGATATCCACCAAAGAAGCACAATTCTCCGCCTTTGCTCACACTGAGGCGATGAATACGGTCTTCCGCAGACAATAAACCCACGCTACCGCTGCGCCACTTTGATAACGATGCGGATGCTGTCACCGGGGTCCACCTGACCCCTGACATCTCAGAAAATCCATTATTGCAATCGTCATATGACAAAACACAATTGATTCCTGCAATTCCTCATTCAATCATCCTTACTCAGCTCACCCCTCAAACACATCCATTGTACCCCAAACACAAACGTTATCAATCACCAAGGGTAACCTTCCTTTGGGTAAGCTTTACATAATCCATCCACAAAGATGTCCACCATCTAGGGAAGGAAAACAAAAGTGCCTCTACCAGCCGACCTGTCCTCCAACACTTAGCGCCAGGCGCCTCTATCCAGAACTCGCCTCTGGCGGCAGATCCCTATCCAAAGGAACTGCAACAGTACGCTCCATACACAATGCCTACTCCATCGAGGCATGCAAAATCCAAAATCCAAAACAGAGGGATCAGATAAACTAAAAGGGTATCCTGGCGCAATCCACTCCCAGTCGCGCACATCCTATGCGCTTCGTCCCTCGAAACCTGGGGCGCACAGTTCAACAACTGCATAAACTCTCTAGCACAGGGAGACTCTTAATTGATAACTCCATCACCACCAACCACGATTCTGCCTCCAAAGGCTCCAACTCAAATTCATAAATCGGGGTGGTTCATCTGCCAAAACTGGCCCCATCCATCAAGGATGTCCCACAACCTATCCATTATCAGCAATCCACCCCGCCTCGGTGCTGCAACACAAAACATTAGCACGGAGGGGGCCACTTGCGCCAACGGCGCCTCAGAAATCACTGCCGCTGAGGATACTGTAACCAGGTGGTCTCAGGAGAAAAACACTGTCGGACTGCCCACTGCTCCGACAACTGTGTCACTGAGACCAGCGGCTCACTCTGCCGCTGATATACCTCAAATAATCCTACCATCGGGGCCTGAAGCTCTCTAACCTCAATCTGGGTATCCAGCCCCCAAAACAATCCGCTCGAGCTCCACCGCTGCGACGAGTGCACACCAATCCGCACAACGCGTCGGGGAGACACCGCTCACCCCGACCAACAGCACCACAGCACAAAACAAAACTCGACCCAATCCGGCGAGAGTCTAGAGCATGTCAACCGTCCCGCCGCATTATGTTGTCTGCAGCCAACATAATTGCTTAGGAGAATAAACATGCCAATCACCCATCCCATCACTCGGGAGAGGTATAAAACTCAATCAGGACTCTCGCAAAACTCACGACTCTCTCGAAGTCATTCTAGGGTCCAGCCATAAGCCTAGGGTTTCTACAGTCCCAACTGACCTATCCCTAATCTCTGATACCAACCTAATCTGTCACGCCCCGGGGTCGAAACAGCGACCTGGGCTCGCCAACAGATCCGCCACCTATGCTAAAACCCGCATAGGCGAAGCGTCTAACCTGCAAAAGATAGTACTATAGCTACACAAATATCAGAGCTGAAATTAAATGCTGTAAAATAGAATCCAATCACTGAATCAACACGAAATAAAGTACAATATCCATTTCCTCAGATACAGATGATCACCATACAATGTCCTCAGTACAGCACCTCTCAACTATAAAAGGAGATAAACTAAAACTATAGTACATCAGTCTCACCACATACAAAAGATCTCTCTCCAAATAAAGCAGTAAAACCAGCCAACAGCTACCAGGAATCTCCATCCAGGGGATACAGCTACACTCCTCGGGTGGTAAAGATCTAGCTCGTGACTCCCTCGCCTCGGACAACGATCGAAGATCAGCAACTCCCGAAGAAAACACTGCAAAACAGGGGGGAAGAAGAAGCAAGGGAAACAACAATGGGGGTGAGAACCACTAGTAAACCAGTAGCCTCCCCCTGTGGGTAAAGCCTCAAGCTCCGGCGTACCCACTAAGTCTACTAGAGGCAAGAAAAGGGGCAAGTGGTAAAGCTGTAAACAGAACTACTGAATAAAAGGGGGAAACCACAACAAGTATGCCTCTAAATGCAATACCGAAGGAAATGATGGTATGAATGCATCAGAAAACAGTATCTGATCAAATAGACCCAATCTAGTGCCACCAGTAAAACTGGTACTGCCTGCTCTGCTGTCGAACTCAAGAGCTCAGTAGGGAACCAGCACATAAGGCTCGAAATCCCCATCAGTCCTCACAACCCATCGTGGTGCCCGGCGCTCGGCACCGTGAAAAGCCTACTCCGGAGTGGCACTCGAGGGGAGCGACCCACACGAGTAAAGTATCTCTGTAACCAATGTCTCACAATAGCAGGACTGGATCATGACTATGATCAAAGTGGGACACTCCTTCCACTAACAAAACCCCGATCAGATGCAATAATACTCAAAAGTGGGAAACACCATCCACTAGAGAAAACTGATACCCAATCTGATGCAATGGTAAACATCCGGTCAACCGCCCAAAGTCCGCGGTCACCGCAATAACTCACAACCCGCAAATGGGCAAAATAATCCAGATCCGGTCAACCGCCTACTATCCGCGGTTGCCGCAATAACCCACAATCCAACATCAAGTACTCCCTATCTCTGACCCTCAGGTCCCGGCTACACTATCCCAAACCTCTGATCGAACCCGAGCTACATGACTCAAAAGTCTAAATAAGAAGGAGAAAGAAAGCAATCATCGTTTCTCCTAAGTCAAATCCCAATATGATAGTGTAGCAATAAAATAGTGGCCTATCTAGATGTCCAAATAAGCATGCAAAAGTCCTCATACAATGTGGGAGAGAAAGAAAGTCAAGTAACAGTTTTACATGTGCATCGATTAATAATATCCACACAGATAAAACAGTCATGCCAAAATCATCAGTCAACTACACATGTATATGATCCCTGATCCATAATAAATCCCCAGAGTGAAACCCGCACAATGATAAATCATTATGTCCCACCAATTAATCTATTTAATCCATTTTCATAAAATCTGGGTGCTAAAGTAGCATGTCAATTATCAATAATAAATTACTCCAATGATCATGTTCCTACAACAGTATTACCCCAGTCATATCCCCAACATGCTATATCCACCAAAGAAATCTCAGATGATAGGCTCACATCTATATCAGTCAACATGCAGGATACTCAATCAATATGCTCAACATTGGGGGTTTTCTAATAAACTTAGTGAGTAAGTCAGATGTAGAGGCAAGCAACAACCACCCACCTGAAGCGCTAACTGTCCGGGTCCGTACAGCTGAAAATACCCAAAACTCCAATCCCTTGCTCCAACAAGGTCAGCACACCCGCAACACTCCTGGCACAACACCAAGTCCACTAAAAACACTTAGGCTCCCAAATAATGCGCTTACAAATACATACAACAACAGTCCCAGAACTGTTAAATTATCACCTGCAGAAAGTGCCCAGAAAATTCCCAGAAAAATATCACGGCGATCCTCGCGTCGATAGCTTCGCAACGGTACCTTGCACGGCCAAATCAGAGTTCGGTAAGCCAAGTTATAAATTCGTCAAGGTGGTAATCCAATCAACAAACTGTGAAGAAAAGCTGTACACAGTACTCTGAGCAAACAGTGATTATCACCTCGAAATAAATCTCTGAAAAATCCAAGAAAAATACGAGCGCGTTCCTTGCGATCCGTAGATGAAAAAGTTGTATAAGCTCGTCTCCGTCTGACGCTCGTGCGCGAAGATATGGCCGAAATACTCTGCTGCTGTCAAGGAAATCCACACAGCAAAAAGGTGTCACTGTTTGCCTCGGGATCCGTGCCAAAACCTCGAAACGGAAAAGCGCGATCAAAATGAAAGTTGACGCCCTACCTGTAAGGAGTCAGCCGGCGCAAGAATCACTGAAAAAGGACCTCGGGGTAGCCTAGGGGAGCTAAAACATCACTGCTGCGCTATAGAAGGAAACAGGAAATGCAACGTCGCGCCGCGCCATAAAATCGAGAACCTCGGGATGCGTGCTCCAAAAATCCTAGGACTAGGCAGGAAGATCAAGGATCAAGAGGTGAACAAATCTCCTTAAGGTGGCTCGGGCAGAAGAGGCTCGAAAAAGGGAGAAAAACTCGAAAAGAAGGGGCTCGGGTTGGTATTTATAGGCTCAAAAAAACAAATCAGAAATACCCATTGTGTCCCGAATTCGGGCGCCCGAATCTTTCGGGCCCCGAATTCGGGCCCACACAGTGCCGCGGCCCACGGAGGCCCAGTCCCGCACGGGATCCTGGTCGGACCGCACGGCCGTCCAACCCGCTCCTCCGCACGACACGTGTCCTCCAACACGAAACAGCGAATCCGGCCACTCCCTACGCGCCGCGTGGCGCACCCCTGGTCAACGGGCATTTGGCGCTGGCCAATAGGCGGCCGCCACGTGGCGCACGCGTGTGCCACGTCGTGCCATGGCCGCCACACCCGCCGGCCCGCTGCCACGCCGCCTGCCGCCTGCACGCCTGCCCCGCCGCCTGCCGCCCGTACGCGCACAGTGACGAGCCCAATCCTCGCACGCCACGTGTCCAAGCTACACACTCGCTGCACCCGGTGCACAACAACCCCAAACACCGAACCAATGCTCTGCTGCCAGGTGTCTTCCACCGGTCCACCGTGCACCACGAGGATTTCCATGAACCGCGCCTAGTAAGCCCTCCAATAAGAACACGCCACGTGGCATCCCGCTTCGGTGCACGACGGCCGCGTGGACCGCGCACCCGCGCGCCCTGCCCGCGCCCACGCGCCCTGCCCGCCGCCGCTCTCCGCCTGCCCGAGGCCGCGCCGCCGCTCTCCGCCGCTGCCCGCCGCCGCCGCTGCTGCCGGCGATCACCGGAATCACTGTTCCGGCGGTGAACAGTAACCCGAGCTCAAAAATGACTAGTGGGTAGTCCATTTTGACCGTTTTCGCGCGCTGAATCTGAATTTGACGTCCATTTTGCCAAATTCCAACTCTAAAATTTGCCAGAGGCTCCCGGAAGTGTATTCTTAGCCCGAATTTCGTGCTGTCATGCCCCGGGGGTTCGAATCGCGCGGAAGAGGAGCCACCGGTGCCCCTGAATCAGCCATATATTTTTTTTTGTAAAACAATACTCCCCGGCGCGTGTCCAGACCCGCCGCATACACAAATTCACTCTGCAAACAGGCAGAGTCTCCTTTGTATATGCACGGCGTCTCAACTACAAAGTGTCTCACAAGGCGTAGCACACACAATCTCTAACCACATCAGTTGGGGTCTCGTACACATACAACCAAACAATTCACATGATATTCTAGCATTCACTTAGAGCATAGAGGCCGGTGTTTTGAAAGGATAAATAATCACAAGGTTTTGAAAGCGGCATCCACACGACGCCATCGTTTATGAAAACAGTTCGCAAACACATAAATCCCATAAGGTTTGTAAAGCTCGGTGCCCACACGACACCCACGTTTTAAAAGTAGTTTTCGCAAACGGTTTTCTTTGCTTTTCATCGTTCAAAACGGCCAAGTAAGAGAGAACGTAGAATTCATTCAATTATTCAAAAAGGAAAGAGGCAACATCCACTTCGACCCCACGGGGGTATCGCAAACCACAACTAACTAACATGAGTAATAAAAGATAAAGGGAAAGAAAGGTCACTGTGTCTGAAGCTCGATCAAAGTCAGAGCAGCACTCTTGCGGCCTCTCCGGTGCCCTAGCGCTCGACCCCGGACGGTCTGGGTGAACCTGTCGCGGAGTGGGGAGTCAGTGACAAGAAATAACATAATAAGCAAGTAGGGCTAAAGTCAGGCAAACCACGATAGAAACCAGAGCAACCAACAATGAAGAACCATGTGCAAACCATACAATGCTGAACCCCGTGCTAACAATATAATGCAGAACCTCGTGCAAACCAAAACCGGGCACCTCCCCCGGCAACCACACCGAGCACCTGCCTCGGAGACCCCTACCGAGCACCTGCCCCGGCCGCCGAGCACCCACCTCGGCATCATCCACCATAACCACACCCTGTATCAAAACAACATCGGGCACCTTCCCCGATGCCCACCGCCGAGCACCTGCCTCGACATCACCGCTCACACCCCCCACCCATGGGGGCCCCCATTCCTAACGCCACCACCGCGTGGGGTACACGGGTCAACGTACCACTTTTCCGGAAAAGCACACCCTTTGCGGTGGCCAAACCGCGGGTGTGCGTGTAGCAATCTCGAGCCTCATCCGAGCACCATCCTCGGCAAACCAGACCGAGCACCTGCCTCGGCAACCAAATATCCACACAATAGCTTTAACAGGGTTAGCAAATGTAAACATGCAATTACTAAGATCTTTGTGCGTGTAGCAAAATCTCGAGCCTCATCCGAGCACCATCCTCGGCAACCCAGACCGAGCACCTGCCTCGGCAACCAAATATCCACACAATAGCTTTAACAGGGTTAGCAAATGTAAACATGCAATTACTAAGATCTTTGTGCGTGTAGCAAAATCTCGAGCCTCATCCGAGCACCATCCTCGGCAACCCAGACCGAGCACCTGCCTCGGCAACCAAATATCCACACAATAGCTTTAACAGGGTTAGCAAATGTAAACATGCAATTACTAAGATCTTTGTGCGTGTAGCAAAATCTCGAGCCTCATCCGAGCACCATCCTCGGCAACCCAGACCGAGCACCTGCCTCGGCAACCAAATATCCACACAATAGCTTTAACAGGGTTAGCAAATGTAAACATGCAATTACTAAGATCTTTGTGCGTGTAGCAAAATCTCGAGCCTCATCCGAGCACCATCCTCGGCAACCCAGACCGAGCACCTGCCTCGGCAACCAAATATCCACACAATAGCTTTAACAGGGTTAGCAAATGTAAACATGCAATTACTAAGATCTTTGTGCGTGTAGCAAAATCTCGAGCCTCATCCGAGCACCATCCTCGGCAACCCAGACCGAGCACCTGCCTCGGCAACCAAATATCCACACAATAGCTTTAACAGGGTTAGCAAATGTAAACATGCAATTACTAAGTTCTTACCCCTTTCCCCATAACTCCGGAAACCAAGATAATGGAAGAGTCCCCACAGCGACCCATAGTCGCCATACTATAAAGATAATAAAACACAAACCTTTACCGGAGTTAACAATATTCCACAAGTTCAACTTTAATGTTCTGAAAGGTCACGTCGATCACTGCCCCCAACGCTAGTATGCCCCGGACAACCCTACCTTTGTTCGGATAGGGCGAACTGCCCGCCCGGTCTTCTACCGCGACAGCCGTAAATCCGGAGGTCCACATCATCCACCAAACCCCTCAACAAAATAAACATAGCAACAACGAAACTATGCATAAAGAGGTTCTAAGCGGTACCCACCTGGAACGCGAAGAAAAGGGTGTGCGGGAAAATTCCAGTCAGAAGTTCCCCCCACCTTGCGTGCGTCGTCCTACGTTCGTCCAGTCCGCGTCTGTGCACCAGTCGCCAACAGCGTCCCGCACTCCTGAAGGAACAAGGGCAAGTCAAGACTTAGAAGTCCGAAGCTTACAACGACTCCCAACAGCGTGCGGCGGAGTTCTTCGCACAGCACCGGCCCGTGCGACGAACACTCTGCCTGGGCGCAGCCCCGCGCGGCACCAGCCCGCGCGGGCGCCCCTCCTGCGGTGCGGGGCGACCCCGCGCGGCACCAGCCCGCGCGGGCGCCCCTCCTGCGGGCGGCCCCGCGCGGCCGGGCGCCGCGAGGGCGCGCTGCTCGCGGTGCGGGGCGACCCCGCGCGGCACTAGCCCGCGCGGGCACCCCTCCTGCGGGCGGCCCCGCGCGGCCGAGCGCCGCGCGGGCGTGCTGCCCGCGGTGCGGGGCGACCACGCGCGGCACCGGCCCGCGCGGGCGCCCCCTCTTGCGGGCGGCCCCGCGCGGCCGAGCGCCGCGCGGGCGCGCTGCCCGCGGTGCGGGGCGGCCACGCGCGGCACCGGCCCGCGCGGGCGCCCCCTCTTGCGGGCGGCCCCCGCGCGGCCGAGCGCCGCGCGGGCGCGCTGCCCGCGGTGCGGGGCGGCCACGCGCGGCACCGGCCCGCGCGGGCGCCCCCTCTTGCGGGCGGCCCCGCGCGGCCGAGCGCCGCGCGGGCGCGCTGCCCGCGGTGCGGGGCGGCCCCGCGCGGCACCGGCCCGCGCGGGCGCCCCCTCTTGCGGGCGGCCCCGCGCGGCCGAGCGCCGCGCGGGCGCGCTGCCCGCGGTGCGGGGCGGCCCCGCGCGGCACCGGCCCGCGCGGGCGCCCCCTCTTGCGGGCGGCCCCGCGCGGCCGAGCGCCGCGCGGGCGCGCTGCCCGCGGTGCGGGGCGGCCCCGCGCGGCACCAGCCCGCGCGGGCGCCCCCTCTTGCGGGCGGCCCCGCGCGGCCGAGCGCCGCGCGGCGCGCTGCCCGCGGTGCGGGGCGGCCCCGCGCGGCACCAGCCCGCGCGGGCGCCCCCTCTTGCGGGCGGCCCCGCGCGGCCGAGCGCCGCGCGGGCGCGCTGCCCGCGGTGCGGGGCGGCCCCGCGCGGCACCAGCCCGCGCGGGCGCCCCCCTCCTGTGGGCGGCCCCGCGCGGCCGAGTGTCGCGCGGCGCGCTGCCCGCGGCGTGGGGCGACCCCGCGCGGCACCTGCCCGCACGGCGCCCCACCCGCGGCCGGCCCCGCGCGCAGCGATGCGCGACGGCGCCGCCCCTTCTCCCTCCTCGTGACCAACAAAAGAAAAAGGGGAGATTCCCCCAAACGGAAACGTATCCGGCTCACCTCGATGTGCGATAGAGGAGGAGAAGGAGGGATCGTCCGCTTGCCTCCACCGGTCCACCCTTGCCCGTGCGCTTGGTTATTCTTTGCCGGCGGCTACGAGGGAGGAAGAAGAGGAAGAAGAAAAGAGGCGGCCACCAAAAGAAATAAGAGGAACCCTAATCCTCTTTCCCACACGGTTATATATATATACTAAAAGAATTAGGGTTTACCTTAAAAGGTGTGCGGGCTGCCAACACGGATCCCGAGGCGTCTAAGGGGTCCGAACTTCAAAAATTTATTCTGGGAGAACCGGGAGTCGGAATGCGGAACCGATCGCGTCCCCGTTCTCCGTTTCGCGAGCCCTTCCGCCTAAAAATGTCCGCGAGTCCCGACGGACTTTCTGGAAAAACACTAAAGAATTGTCCCACAGTCGGACAGTCGTAAGAAAGGGATAACGGAAAGGGTAATGGAAAAGCCAGGTCTTACATCACTCACCAATAAAAACAAGTTTCGTCCCCGAAACTTAACTCCCGCCTGCGGCGAAGAGGTCCGGGTAGCACTCCCCCATCTTTGACTCTGGTTCCTAAGTTACCTCACATTCTTCCTGGTTGCTTCACAGCGCCTTCCCATAGCGGGATCGTCCGGTTGCGCAATCCTTTTTGTCCTCTCGTGCTAAGATCCGCATCGAGGTTTGGCAGTAAAGCCAACCGGTATGTCACCGGGCCTACGCGCTCCAACATCCCAAATATCGGGTCATTGACGCCAACCAACAATCCCAAAAGCTCGAACCATTAGCAATACGCAACTCATTTACTTAAGGCGTCCTGTCACACCGCCAGCGATCTTGTCCTGACTCAACCCACCTGGACGTCTATGGCGTACTGTTACAACGCCTCGGGTCTTGGCCCGTCTCACCTCACCTGGACGTCTAAGGCGTACTGTCACAACGCCTCGGGTCTATTGTCACAAGGCCGGAAGTTGGACCTATTTAACCCTTAACTAAATAGCCAACATAAAAGACAACTAAGTCTTCACCTCCTTATTGGGTAGGAGGGTACGAAGTATTACTTCTAAAGGTTCCTCTAGGGTCGTGGCCAAAATTTCTCTTGTACGAGGTCTTCCTTGCTACTACCTCCCTCGTAGCCGAAACGTCTGCTTTCCCCCCGCCGGTCGCTGATGTTTCGCTTTCACCTGTTGGCACACCCAAAATTGCGCCACAATTTGTGCCACATCGCTCTTTCGATTTGGGCCACCAGAAGGTCTGCCATAGATCCCTGCACCTCCTTGTACCTCCGGAATGGGCGGTATAGGAGGTATTATATACTTTGGCTAGATTTTCTTCCCTCGTTTCTAGCTTATCGGGCACACAAATTCGTCCCCGGAACCTTATTACATCCCTGAGTCACTCGTAAAAATTCCGCCTTGCTCCGAGGACATTCTGCCTTGCACCAGTTGTAGTTACGTGTCCGTCGTTTGGTCTCCCAAGATCCTCTTGGAGATTCGTCAGACTAGATCTTATAGTCCTTTCCGGGCTTCGGCTGTATGAGCGCTGGCGCCTGTGTGCGTCTGTCTTTAAGTTCTTTGAAACTCCTTTGGCACTGGGCTGTCCAGACGAGCCTCTACCCACTTTGGGTTAGTCGATTTAGGGAAGTGGCCTCCCACGAAGCGTCTGTAGTGGCCTGCCCGTCCTAAGAAGCTTAGGATCTCCGTCACCGTTGTTGGCCGAGCCCAGTTGGCCACCGACTCGATCGTCCTCGGATCCACTGCAATTCCAGATGTCGAAACGGTATGCCCCAAAAAGTCCACCTCACGGAGCCAAAACTCACACTTTATGAGTTTGGCATATGGTTGCTGATCCTGGAGGGTCTAGGGGATTACTCGCGAGTGTTCCCCATACCCCTTGTCCGTTGTGAGAGTAGATCGGAACGTCCACTATAAGACCATTACCGGCTGGTCTAAGGAGGGCTTGAGTATCCTATTCATCATGCCTGTGAATACCGCTGGTGCGTTAACGAGTCTGAACGGTATGACCGTGAACTCATGTCGACCACTCCGAGTTCGTAAGGCTGTTTTTCGGTAAGTCTGGTTCCCGAAGACGCACTTGGAACTTCAAGCAGTCAACTACCACTTAAAGATTGCCGCGACTGTCGGCCCCAAGCGTGATGCCATTAACTTTTAACGGAAACCTCATTAGTCCTTAGAGACTAAGAACCCGTCTCGCCCTCGCTGGGCAGGAAGGAGTACAGCCGCCTGCCTCGAGGGGTAGCCGGAGGATCCGACCGAACTTATCTCTACGATGGGATTTCTTCTAATATCTATGGTAGGGAGAAACATGAAGCGAGGGGGAGGGGTGGGATGCTGCTACGGGTGATGTCCCTGTTTCCGAGGGGCAGTTGAAACAATGGCGCCCCGGTTTGCCGCATCGAAAACGGTGGTCTTGCTTCTGGGGACATTCGGTCACTTGGTGTATTCCACCGCAATTGATGCAAGACTTGTCCACCGACCATTGTCCTCCCGTCGGCGCATTCGTGGTTCCTTATTGCCATCTCAGGTATTTAGGAGGCCGGCTCCTCTTGGTATGCTCCTTTCCAAAACAAGGTCGAGCTCGTTTCTTATCCCTGCCGCAATCTGAGCTCTCCCGTCGGGCTCGTGAACTCGCAAATTCGTGCTCCACTGTGGTGGCTCTATCGACCACCTCCTAGAAGGTGTGCAAATCCGCCGTTTGCACCACCTTGTAGATGTCGCTTCGTAAACCATTCACAAAAAGACGGGCTTTGTGAGATTCATCTCTTATAACAGGGGGAACACATTTGGTCAACCTCACAATTTGCCCGTTGATAACCCGTAACTGTCTGACTTCCTTTCTTGATGTGCTTCCGGTCATCTTCCATCTGCTGTCTGATGCTGTCGGAGAGAAATTCCTCAAACAGTTTTTCTCGGAACGTGGTCCATGATGGAAGGGCGGTGCCCTCGCAGTAACGGCGGTCATTCTGGGGATAGGTGTCACCACGGTCTCTCCCAAGGGAGCTCCAACAGTGGCCCCCGGCATAAGTCCCGAAGTTGCTGGTGTTAGTGCTGCTGAAGGCGTCGTCGGATGAACCGACGGTATCTCGGTCACCGAGGTCGGAGAAGGGGCAACCGTAGTCTCGCTGACCGCCACCGACGGTCTCGTCACTGGTGCGGTTGGTCCGGGCAAAGAAGCCTGGGCGACCTCCATTGGTAATGTCGACTGTTGCGCCCACTGCCGCATTTGTTCCATAAGGGTTGCCAACTGCCCGGCCACCTCTTATAGTTGTTGTCGGAGTAGCTGATACTCCGCCGCTATTGGCACCGTACTTTCTGCCCCTGCGTTCTCCGCTGATAACCCCTTTCGGGCCATTAATCGCTACATACAAAGAAACCAAGTCAACCCTAGACCTATCGGGTCTAGCACCACGACCTACAGACGTACTAAAATTAAATCCCCCAGTTCACTTTATTAATCAGTAGTTAGTGTATTGCGCCCCGTGGATGTTGGGCCCCGACTGTTGTGGTTAAAGTTTACCTCTCTGATACCATCTTAATCTGTCACGCCCCGGGGGTTCGAATCGCGCGGAAGAGGAGCCACCGGTGCCCCTGAATCAGCCATATATTTTTTTTTGTAAAACAATACTCCCCGGCGCGTGTCCAGACCCGCCGCATACACAAATTCACTCTGCAAACGGGCAGAGTCTCCTTTGTATATGCACGGCGTCTCAACTACAAAGTGTCTCACAAGGCGTAGCACACACAATCTCTAACCACATCAGTTGGGGTCTCGTACACATACAACCAAACAATTCACATGATATTCTAGCATTCACTTAGAGCATAGAGGCCGGTGTTTTGAAAGGATAAATAATCACAAGGTTTTGAAAGCGGCATCCACACGACGCCATCGTTTATGAAAACAGTTCGCAAACACATAAATCCCATAAGGTTTGTAAAGCTCGGTGCCCACACGACACCCACGTTTTAAAAGTAGTTTTCGCAAACGGTTTTCTTTGCTTTTCATCGTTCAAAACGGCCAAGTAAGAGAGAACGTAGAATTCATTCAATTATTCAAAAAGGAAAGAGGCAACATCCACTTCGACCCCATGGGGGTATCGCAAACCACAACTAACTAACATGAGTAATAAAAGATAAAGGGAAAGAAAGGTCACTGTGTCTGAAGCTCGATCAAAGTCAGAGCAGCACTCTTGCGGCCTCTCCGGTGCCCTAGCGCTCGACCCCGGACGGTCTGGGTGAACCTGTCGCGGAGTGGGGAGTCAGTGACAAGAAATAACATAATAAGCAAGTAGGGCTAAAGTCAAGCAAACCACGATAGAAACCAGAGCAACCAACAATGAAGAACCATGTGCAAACCATACAATACTGAACCCCGTGCTAACAATATAATGCAGAACCTCGTGCAAACCAAAACCGGGCACCTCCCCCGGCAACCACACCGAGCACCTGCCTCGGAGACCCCTACCGAGCACCTGCCCCGGCCGCCGAGCACCCACCTCGGCATCATCCACCATAACCACACCCTGTATCAAAACAACATCGGGCACCTTCCCCGATGCCCACCGCCGAGCACCTGCCTCGACATCACCGCTCACACCCCCCACCCATGGGGGCCCCCATTCCTAACGCCACCACCGCGTGGGGTACACGGGTCAACGTACCACTTTTCCGGAAAAGCACACCCTTTGCGGTGGCCAAACCGCGGGTGTGCGTGTAGCAATCTCGAGCCTCATCCGAGCACCATCCTCGGCAAACCAGACCGAGCACCTGCCTCGGCAACCAAATATCCACACAATAGCTTTAACAGGGTTAGCAAATGTAAACATGCAATTACTAAGATCTTTGTGCGTGTAGCAAAATCTCGAGCCTCATCCGAGCACCATCCTCGGCAACCCAGACCGAGCACCTGCCTCGGCAACCAAATATCCACACAATAGCTTTAACAGGGTTAGCAAATGTAAACATGCAATTACTAAGATCTTTGTGCGTGTAGCAAAATCTCGAGCCTCATCCGAGCACCATCCTCGGCAACCCAGACCGAGCACCTGCCTCGGCAACCAAATATCCACACAATAGCTTTAACAGGGTTAGCAAATGTAAACATGCAATTACTAAGATCTTTGTGCGTGTAGCAAAATCTCGAGCCTCATCCGAGCACCATCCTCGGCAACCCAGACCGAGCACCTGCCTCGGCAACCAAATATCCACACAATAGCTTTAACAGGGTTAGCAAATGTAAACATGCAATTACTAAGATCTTTGTGCGTGTAGCAAAATCTCGAGCCTCATCCGAGCACCATCCTCGGCAACCCAGACCGAGCACCTGCCTCGGCAACCAAATATCCACACAATAGCTTTAACAGGGTTAGCAAATGTAAACATGCAATTACTAAGATCTTTGTGCGTGTAGCAAAATCTCGAGCCTCATCCGAGCACCATCCTCGGCAACCCAGACCGAGCACCTGCCTCGGCAACCAAATATCCACACAATAGCTTTAACAGGGTTAGCAAATGTAAACATGCAATTACTAAGTTCTTACCCCTTTCCCCATAACTCCGGAAACCAAGATAATGGAAGAGTCCCCACAGCGACCCATAGTCGCCATACTATAAAGATAATAAAACACAAACCTTTACCGGAGTTAACAATATTCCACAAGTTCAACTTTAATGTTCTGAAAGGTCACGTCGATCACTGCCCCCAACGCTAGTATGCCCCGGACAACCCTACCTTTGTTCGGATAGGGCGAACTGCCCGCCCGGTCTTCTACCGCGACAGCCGTAAATCCGGAGGTCCACATCATCCACCAAACCCCTCAACAAAATAAACATAGCAACAACGAAACTGTGCATAAAGAGGTTCTAAGCGGTACCCACCTGGAACGCGAAGAAAAGGGTGTGCGGGAAAATTCCAGTCAGAAGTTCCCCCCACCTTGCGTGCGTCGTCCTACGTTCGTCCAGTCCGCGTCTGTGCACCAGTCGCCAACAGCGTCCCGCACTCCTGAAGGAACAAGGGCAAGTCAAGACTTAGAAGTCCGAAGCTTACAACGACTCCCAACAGCGTGCGGCGGAGTTCTTCGCACAGCACCGGCCCGTGCGACGAACACTCTGCCTGGGCGCAGCCCCGCGCGGCACCAGCCCGCGCGGGCGCCCCTCCTGCGGTGCGGGGCGACCCCGCGCGGCACCAGCCCGCGCGGGCGCCCCTCCTGCGGGCGGCCCCGCGCGGCCGGGCGCCGCGCGGGCGCGCTGCTCGCGGTGCGGGGCGACCCCGCGCGGCACCAGCCCGCGCGGGCGCCCCTCCTGCGCGCTGCCCCGCGCGGCCGAGCGCCGCGCGGGCGTGCTGCCCGCGGTGCGGGGCGACCACGCGCGGCACCGGCCCGCGCGGGCGCCCCCTCTTGCGGGCGGCCCCGCGCGGCCGAGCGCCGCGCGGGCGCGCTGCCCGCGGTGCGGGGCGGCCACGCGCGGCACCGGCCCGCGCGGGCGCCCCCTCTTGCGGGCGGCCCCGCGCGGCCGAGCGCCGCGCGGGCGCGCTGCCCGCGGTGCGGGGCGGCCACGCGCGGCACCGGCCCGCGCGGGCGCCCCCTCTTGCGGGCGGCCCCGCGCGGCCGAGCGCCGCGCGGGCGCGCTGCCCGCGGTGCGGGGCGGCCCCGCGCGGCACCAGCCCGCGCGGGCGCCCCCTCTTGCGGGCGGCCCCGCGCGGCCGAGCGCCGCGCGGCGCGCTGCCCGCGGTGCGGGGCGGCCCCGCGCGGCACCAGCCCGCGCGGGCGCCCCCTCTTGCGGGCGGCCCCGCGCGGCCGAGCGCCGCGCGGGCGCGCTGCCCGCGGTGCGGGGCGGCCCCGCGCGGCACCAGCCCGCGCGGGCGCCCCCCTCCTGTGGGCGGCCCCGCGCGGCCGAGTGTCGCGCGGCGCGCTGCCCGCGGCGTGGGGCGACCCCGCGCGGCACCTGCCCGCACGGCGCCCCACCCGCGGCCGGCCCCGCGCGCAGCGATGCGCGACGGCGCCGCCCCTTCTCCCTCCTCGTGACCAACAAAAGAAAAAGGGGAGATTCCCCCAAACGGAAACGTATCCGGCTCACCTCGATGTGCGATAGAGGAGGAGAAGGATGGATCGTCCGCTTGCCTCCACCGGTCCACCCTTGCCCGTGCGCTTGGTTATTCTTTGCCGGCGGCTACGAGGGAGGAAGAAGAGGAAGAAGAAAAGAGGCGGCCACCAAAAGAAATAAGAGGAACCCTAATCCTCTTTCCCACACGGTTATATATATATACTAAAAGAATTAGGGTTTACCTTAAAAGGTGTGCGGGCTGCCAACACGGATCCCGAGGCGTCTAAGGGGTCCGAACTTCAAAAATTTATTCTGGGAGAACCGGGAGTCGGAATGCGGAACCGATCGCGTCCCCGTTCTCCGTTTCGCGAGCCCTTCCGCCTAAAAATGTCCGCGAGTCCCGACGGACTTTCCGGAAAAACACTAAAGAATTGTCCCACAGTCGGACAGTCGTAAGAAAGGGATAACGGAAAGGGTAATGGAAAAGCCAGGTCTTACACGTGCGGAGCCCCATTTTAATATCTGATTCGCGCGAAACCACCTCTAAACCCTCCATGGGGTCCCCCGATCACCCACGTGATCCAAATAAGCCCGAAGTCCAACACTTGAGCCAAATTATGCCCCAAACAACTCCAACACACCATGTAAGCCTCCAATAGCCACCCCAACGCACTGCAACAGCTCTGCGGAGATCCGGGTCATCACACTATTTTTCTGATAGTGCAAAGCAGAAGCTAGAAGGGGATCTTCGACGATTGCAGCAGGGTGATCGACCACTTCAGGAGTACATTCAGGAGTTCCAGAAGTTGTTGAACAGTGTGCCACATGTCGCCCCAGATGAGGCTCAGAGGGTGGATTTGTTTGAGAGAGGACTGCACCAGAATATTTATCATCTTGTTCACTTGCACCGATCACCGACTTTGGATGCAGCCATAGAGCGTGCTCGGTGGGTTTCCCGGGGCACGGCGGTTATGTCAGAGAGGGACGGAGCGCCAGGGGCCTGCTCCGGGGTTAGGCATCCAGAGCCGCCTGTTTATGGACAGTCGAGTAGATCGAGACCCCCGGGGCCGCCGCAATCCCAGCCTGAGGGTAGTGGATTTCAGAGGAGACGGAGATCAGGAGGTCCCCCACAGCCGAGGCACCAGCGGCAGTATCAGGATGAGTGTGTCATTTGCGGTGGGCCGCATGCCGTGCAGCAGTGTGACCATAGGCAGGGGCGATGCTTTTCGTGTGGACAGACTGGACATTTTCAGGCAGCATGCCCTCATGTAGTGCTTACGGTAATGCCGCTTGCGACGGCACCCCCGCTACCTCTTCCGGAAGAAGGAGCTCCTCCGACTTACCGCCAGCCAGATGAGGCCACGACGTCGAGGCAGTCAGGACGACGACCACCCACATCGAGAGGATGAGTTTGGGTTGCCCGATTGGTGGGCGCCAGGTTAGCGGATCGCATGGTACTTGGTATGACTTCCTTTCCTAGTGGTTGAGATCAGAGTTTTGCCCCCTGCATAGTTCGAGTTGGTGGATTGTAGTTTTGGGTTGCAGCCACAGCAGGGACAGCTTCAACACCTCTCTCCTTATTTTCTCGTCTTGATGCCGAAACTGGCGAACGGGGCGAAAATTTCAAAGGGCTACTCCAGAAATGGAGACGATGCTGGGACCTGTTCTTGTTTGATTGGGGTGAAGGCATCGGTCTTTTGGAATTTTCAGACTTTTCGCAATTTCGGCTGCTTTCCAAATAGAGAGTTGGGGTTGATGACGTTCCTGATGTAGGGCTTCTTTGTGGTAGGGGGTGTGTTATGGTTTCGGGGACGAAACCTTCTGAAGGAGGGGAGAGTGTAGAGTACCGGGTCTTCCGATGGCGCGCCGACCGCACATGGTGTCGTAGAGCAGAGAGTTTGCCTCGGGCATGTTGCGTTGGGTTTACTGTTGATGTCGGGTTGATTTGGATCAACGCAGAAGTCCCAGCTCGATTCGGGACTTTTCCGGCATAGTGCGCCGATTGAGGATTTGATTTGGGAATTTACCGATCTCACAGTGGAGTACAGAAAATTCGGGAATACTTGGAACAGGTATATTGTCAGATTACAGCAAAGTTCGGGAGGTTCCGGACTGACGCGGAGGATCCGGAGGCAAAAAGTGAGTCGGAACTGACCGTTTCGGAGTCGGTTTTTGATTTGAGCACCCCGACTCAACGGATGAGCTTTTTGAAGAGAAAAAGCTATGAGCGCGTGTACTTTCGATTTACAGCGGAGTTCGGGAGGTTCCGGACAGCGGCGGAGGGTCCGAGGGCAAAAAGTGAGTTGGAGAGGGCCATTTTGGAATATTTTATTATTATAATTAAGGGGTTTTGCTTAATGAAGTGGTCTTCTCTACAAGGTGGCATTGAGTTGGATGTTGGGTTTTGGATTGTAAGGTAAGTGGATTTGTTTACTTTTAAATTAATCCCCCTTGCTTGCTATTTAAGCTTTACTTAATTAGGGAGTTAATTAGTGGTCTGAAGCTTTTAGGGAGGTAACCTCACCTTGGGTGGCCTCACCTCCCTCTCCAACACCATCACCCCTATGTGGCTTCTTCGAAGCAGAAAAAGAAAGGAAAAGAGAAGGAAAGGAAAAGAGAAAAGAAAGAAGAAGAAGGATGGGGGATTAGCAAGAAGGGATTTTTGGATGCTATTCTGGGTTTCGGTCTCCCCGTTGGTGGCCGTGGGGAGCGAGGGCGTGCTTCGTGCTCCTTCAAGGTAAGTGGATTTATATGTTTTAATAGTGGAATTCATTTTTGAATTTTATTTTTGGGCTTTGATAATTTATTTGGAGTTAAATGGAGTTTTATGGGTTTTTATTTGATGCTAGAATTTTATTTGGAGCCATTGGAGATTTGTGTTGGTTTTAAAAGCTAAAAAAATGGATTTTTCGGAAATTTTGGTGCTTTGATGATTTTTGGAGAAATCTTGGAGTAAAAAGGGTTTTTAAATTGATTTATGGAGCTAAATTAAGTTGTAGAATTTATTTTAAATTTTATTGCGCCGTGGGAGTCGCACGCGCGCGCAATGTGTCACGCCCCGGGGTTTGTTTTAGCGGAAACGATTCATAAAAGTCGAATGTTTGACGTGTAAAATTTTTTTTGTTTAAAAGAGAACCCCCCTTCCCCGGCACGTGCCCAGACCCGCCACACATACAGGATCACTCTGCAAACGGACGGAGTCTCCCCTGTATGTGCACGGCGTAGCGTTCAGTACATGTTCCAACATACACAGCCAATCAATCACAACAATTAACCAGCATTCTAAACTAATAACAGAAGAACCTATGGCCGGTCAATTTGGAAAGGATAAATCCACAGTTTTGAAAGAGCGCCTACCCGGCGCTTACGTTTTGAAAGCTAGTTTCGAAATTAGCATAAATCCACAAGGTTCGAAAGTGGTGCCCACCCGACACCAAGTTTTGAAATCCCTTTCGCAATCCATAAATCCACAGGGTTTTGAAACCAGTGCCCACACGACACTTAGATTTTAAAAACGGTTTTCGCAATCTTTTCTCTGGCTTCTGCCTTTTTGATTTTTAAATGGCCGATAGAAATAAAAGGGAAAAATATTCCACCAGGGGCACTAAATGTAGCCCGTACCGACATCCATGCCGACCCCACGAGGGTATCGCGAACCACTCACATAACTACAAAGTAATGAAAAGCGAGGATAAAAGAATAAACACAGTCCAGGGTCCCCAGCGACCCAGCTGCTCCTGTCCCGTCCTCACCACCGCCTACCTCTCTCCCCGTCTGGACCCTGAATGTAGGCCGATCCCGAACTCCCGCTAGACTGCCGGGAGGCTGGTGCTGAACAACTGGGCCCTCAGGTGCGCCGGATGGTGGCCGGAACAGTCGCCGGAGCAACCTCACAAATGGCTTAAAGGCTCGGTTTGGGTTCTTCTTGGAGCAACTTGGGTTCTGCTCTGCACCAGAGGTAAGCACAGGTTAGAGGAGGTCCCCAGGAGTGTCTTGGTCCAATCTGGGTCGAGCCCCGGCGGCCGGAGGCGGCGGCGGCCGGAGATGAGCCCGAAAAGGGTGGCTCGGGAGCAATCAAAGACCTGTTCTGTAGGGATTATTTCGGCCAAAATAAAATCGTGGAGCTCTTACTAGAGGTATCTGGATCTTACCTGTGCAGTTGGCCGGAGGCCGGAGCGCCGGGGATGGCCGGAGCTCGAGCTTGAACCGAGCTCGGGTGCGACCTAAGGAATCATCATCCCGACGTTAGGGGGGCCATGCAACATGATGGGGAGACTCTTACACACCACAGGGGCTTACCTGATGGGTCCCCGGTGGCTGAGGATCGCCGGCGAGGCGGCGCCGGAGAAGCTCGGGAAAGCTTCAACAGCCGTTAATGGCGGAATCCGGCGGCGGAGCCCCGGGCTGGTGCAACTTGGATGGGAAGGTTCCACTCGGCGCCAGGAAGCTTCTGGTGGCAGTGGCCGCCGGTGGGATGCAGCGGCGGCGCCGGACGGCGACGGTCGGCCCAGATGCCAAAAATCGGGTTTCTAGGGCAGCTCTGATCGGTGCGGATCTTGATCCGATCGAGGCGAGGTCTTGTGGGGAGGTTGCAGTCGATGAGAGGGAGTTATCCAACGGTGCTGATCTTCGGTTGAACGGCCGGATCACGGCGGCGCTGAAGATCGACCGAGAAAGTGATAATTTGATGGGATGGCTCCCGCCGGCGATCGGGTCGGCGGCGCCGGCTCAGCCTGCATCCGATCGATGCTCTCGGTGTCAGGAGCACCATGGTTAAGCCTAGAACCCCAGACTAAACGAAAAGTTCCAAGATGTTACCTCGTCGGAAAACCGTGGAAGAAGGGGTTGGCCGCGGCGGCGCGCGGCGGCGGTTCGGGCCGGGACCACTCGGGCTCGGATGCGGCTTCACGAGGGACTCCATAGACTAGGTCTAGATCATTCCCAGACCTTTCCGAGCACCCTCCCTCCGAGTTACCCGAGACCAAAGGTGTTCTTGGTCTTCCTTCTCCGGCGACGGGGGACCACGGCGGCCGGTGCGGGGTTGTCCGAGGAGAGCGGCTGAGGAGAGGAGGTGGTTGCAGGGTGCGGCTGGGGCTGAGGGCTTTAGGGTTTCTTTTCGAAAACCCTAGCCCGTACGCAATATATCTATATATAGGGTTTGATACAATTGCAATGTAGTCCTTCTATACTTGGTATTCACAGCTGAGTCCTTCCCAGTAGTTTAGTCTCACACTCAGGTCCCTCCTCATGCAGTGGCACGCTTTACGAGGCAAACCGGTCGCCGAAACGGAAAATGGGCTGCGCCATGACGTCCGGCTCGACGAGACCTATCAGGTAGCGATCTCTGATTTTCGCGAAACCGCCCGGATAAAATCTCGGTCCATAATAACTGTGTCAAAATACAGTTTTCGCGCTTTTTGAGATTCTAGAGTCGTCAAACAGAATTTTCGACTACGCCATTGCGTTCAGAACGTCGAAACCGTTCGAAATGACTACCTGGATCACTATATTCGGATTCCGAACAGTGAATTGGTCAGCGTTGCAACCGCCGTAGTCCCGAAATTGAGGTTTACTGTTCATCTACAGTGGCCACTTAAGTGACACTGTGCACGGGCATTGTTACAATGATTGCGTTTATTCACTTGCTTCTTCATCGGTTTCTGGAAGATCCGACCGTCAGATCGAAAAGTGCTGAATATGAATCTCGCTCGGTTCGACGAGACGATCGCAACGGTCAACTCGGATTTCCAAGATCATGTCCGGATTGGAAAGTAGCCTTTTTGTCTCGTAAAACGTGCAACTCGCACACTGGCAATTGACTCAATAAAACAACATAGGTCTCTGAAATCAAAACCAGGTCAGAATTTTCACCTTCTTGACTATTTATTAAAAATAAAATATTTCGAGTTCTTACACAATGGCGCACGCGCGGCCGGCGCGGATGCTGCGCGGGCGCGCAATGGCGCCGCGCGCAACAGCCGCCAGGGTGCTGCAGGGTTGCAGCACCCTGCTGCTGGGGCGGCGCAGCAGGGCCGCGCGCAAGCGCGCGCGGCAGTGCGCGCGCAGCAGGAGGCTGCGCGCGGCACTGCTTGGCCGCGCGCACAGCGCTGCCCCGCGCGCGGGCTGCGTGCACCGCTGCCCCGCGCGCGGGCTGTGCGCACCGCTGCCCCGCGCGCGGGCTGTGCGCACCGCAGGGTGCGCGCAGCGGCCGCGCGCGCAGCGCTGCGGGCCGCGCGCAGCAGTGCGCGCACCGCAGTGGGCGCGCGCGGGCGCGCGCAGCGCCGCTGGGCGCCGCGCGGCAGCCCCTGCGCTGCGCGGCCGGTCTTCGCGCCGCGCGGCCGGCCTCCTAGGCCGCGCGGCTGCGTTTTTCGCCATTCGGCGTGCCCCGGGTCAGCGGCGACGCTCCGTTTTCGCTTGCCGGCGCCGTTTTTCGCCGGCGGAGGCTGCGTTTCGCCGCCGCGCGCTGTTTTCGCCGTCGGCCGCTGTTTTTCGCCGACGGAGGTTGTTTTGCGACGCATGCTGTTTTCGCGAGCAGATTTTTAGTGCAGTTTCGCTAGCGGTTTCGCGCGCTGTTTTCGCAGCTTTCGCTGTTTTCGCGAGCGTTTAGCGTGCAGTTTCGCAGGCCGTTTTCCGCTGTTTTCGCGAGCAGTTTCGCGAGCGATTTTCGAGCAGTTTCGCTAGCGGTTTTCGCAGTTTTTCGCGAGCAGTTTTTCGCGAGCAGTTTTTCGCGAGCGGTTTTCGAGCAGTTTTTCGTGAGCAGTTTCGCTAGCGGTTTTCGCAGTTTTTTGCGAGCAGTTTTTCGCGAGCGATTTTCGAGCAGTTTTTCGCCGACGGAGCTATTTTTCGCCGTCGGGCGCAGTTTTTCGCCGACGGAGGCTGTTTTTCGCCGCCGGATGCTCGATTTTCGACCGTTTGACTGATTTTGCGATTTCTTCTTTCCTGGCGGTTGCAGTGCTGTTTTTAGCTTCCGTCGAGGCTGGGTGTGAGTTTCTCCGCCGCGTTGAGCCGCGGGCTGGCTTCGGGGCATCCGCGGAGCGCGCGGTCTTGTGGTAGGTCGCAGCGTGCTCCGATCTGCGTGCGGATTCCGGCACCGTGCTTCGTTTTGCGTGCGGATCCCGTTGAGGCAAGGTAATCCCGCTGAGCCCAATCGCAAGTGTCGACAAGCAATTGGTGGCGAGCAGAGGTGGGTTCGTTTTCTCTCCAAGTCTACGGACTTCCTTCTAATTCTATTATGATAGGATTTGCATGCTAGTAAGTGTTTCCTTGGAACTTGGCTAGCACCCCCGTCATATGTGCATGTGTTTAACCAGACCAATAGAGAACCTTAATCTGGGCTAGGTTCTTTTATGGTTTAGACATCCCACACATTGCATATTCTTTTGGACATAGGGTTCCTCGCCCGAGTAGAGGGCCGAGTGGTCAGGGTGTTGTGGGACGGGTGTTGCACTCGGGCCTGAGTGTCACGCCCCGCGGGTTTATTTTAGCGGAAACGATTCACAAAAGTCAAGCATTTGATGTATAAATTTTTTTTTTGATAAAGGAGAACCCCTCTTCCCCGGCGCGTGCCCAGACCCGCCACACATACAGGATCACTCTGTAAACGGACAGAGCCTCCCCTGTATATGCCCGGCGTGGAGCTCAGTACATATTCCAAACATACACATCCATTCAATCACAACAATTATTCATATACCACCAGCATTCTAATTCACTTAAAAATGCATGGCCGATCAATTTGGAAAGGATAAATCCACAGTTTTAAAGGAGCGCCTACCCGGCGCTTTCGTTTTGAAAGCGAGTTTCGAAATCAGCATAAAACCACAAGGTTTTGAAAACGGTGCCTACCCGACACCCAAGTTTTGAAATCCATTTCGCAATCCATAAATCCACAGAGTTTTGAAACCAGTGCCCACACGACACTTAGATTTTAAAAACGGTTTTCGCAATCCTTTCTTTGGCTTTTGCCCTTTTTCATTTCAAATGGCCAACAGAAATAGAAGGAAGAGTAACGCATAAGAGGATAATTAAATGCAACCCGTACCAACATCCACGCCGACCCCACGAGGGTATCGAGAACCTCTCACATAACTATAATGTAAATGAAATGCAAGAATGAAAGAAGAAATACAGTCCAGGGTCCCCCGCGACCCAGCTGCTCCTGTCCCGTCCTCACCACCGCCTACATCTCCCCCCGTCTGAACCCTGTCACGAAGTGGGAAGTCAGTGACGCAAAAATAGTAGAGCAGGAGAATATAATAAAACAAACCGTGAAGACAACCGGAGCAACCACCCCGTCAAGGAGGAAAGGCAACCTGTACACCTGTATCCTGTAATACCCGGACACGTCGGACAACTAAACCGACGGCCCATACCGTACCTGCAGAAACCTGACCACGTCGGACAACTAAACCGACGGGTCGCACCACTCGCACCTCGGCGCCTCAAACCCCACAACTAATAAGGGGCCCCACTACGTCACCTCATGGGTATACACGGGTCATAGACCACTTTTCCAGAAAAGCGCACCCTTTGTGGTGGCCAAACCGCGGGTGCGCGTGTTGCAGCCTCGAGCCAAGTAACCATAGCCACCATCATGTCAGCATCATAATACATATAACAAGAGTAACGCGGCAAAGTGTATAATCAAAAGAAAAACCGTAGCATATGCGATCAAAAGTAACCCGCTATCATGTATAATCAAAATCAAGGTAATAATACGTGCACTCGGAGGTAGCCCGCCAACATATAGTTATCAAAAGGAGAACGATCGTCGGAGACCGACGCTAAACACTATGAAGAACCCACTAACCTGCATAGGCTATCACTCATCACTATTTAACCCCAGTACACTTAGAATAGACTCCGTCCAACATGATAGAGTTAGATGCTAGGACAAAGGAAATGAAACCCACCCCAATGCGAAGGAGGAGACGTGCGGAACTCCAACTAAAACGCCCTCGCTGTGTGACCATTGGGTGTGAAAACCCTGTTGATGACAGCTATCATGTCCCATTTAAAATTTGATCCCTAACAATTTTTTAAAATTTGATCCCTAACAATTTCTTAAATTGCATAAAACCTAACAATATTGCTCATTTTGACTTGTTCTTGAAATCCGGGGGTCCAAAAGCTGCGCCGTAAATTTCAGCGCGTCCATTACGACAAGACCCAGGCCGTGCTCACAAGAATTGGGCCGAGACCAGGGCCATTTACAAGTTGGCCCATAAACATTAGGGTTCCAAATAGCAACAATGCTAACAGTTAACATCTACTTGATCAAATCCAGAGCTTAAAGGAGCATGGTGTACTGGAGACTTAGTAGAGTTGAGGGCTCACCTCAGGCTTGCCGGAGCTTCGCCGGAACAGTAGCCGGAGCAGCACCAACTTAATGTCCAAGCTCGGGTTGGGGTACTCTTGGATCAACCTTGCTCAGACCTGTACCAGAGGGGAGCGTCAGGTAAATAGAGGTCTCTGAAGTTGTTTGGTGCAAGTGGGGTCGAGCCCCGGCGGCCGGAGGCGGCGGCGGCCGGAGACAAGCCCGAAATGATGGTTTCGGGTGCAAGTTTGGAAACCGACTACAGAAGTCACCCTGGACTAAAGTAAAATCCTGGAGCTTCTCTAATTAACCTTTACCGCTTACCTGTGGGGTTGGCCGGAGTCCGGAGCGCCGGAGATGGCCGGAGGAGAAGATCGTGGCCAAGCTCGGGTGCAACTGTGCAGATCCAAACCCCAACGTTAAGAGAGCCATGCAAGATGATGGAGGAGCTCACCAGGATAAAGGGAGCGCACCTGGACGATTTTACGGTGCCGGGGATCGCCGGCCAGGCGCGGCGGCGAAGCTCGGTTGTAGCTCCAAAACCCGTTAATGGCGGATCCCGGCCAACTCGCTCCGGGCCGTAGTAACTTGGACCGAAAGGTTCTTCTGGGTGCCCCCGGTGCTTTCTGGGTGGTTGGCCGGCGTCGGGGTCGAGCGGCGGCGCCGGTTGAGGGGAATCCGGCGAAGTGCACACACAGCCGGTTCTAGGGCATGTTGGATCTCCGCCGATCCTCGTCCGATCCACACCAATCTTTGGGAGCAGCTCGCAGTCACCCAGAGGGGCAAGATCCACGGTCTTGATCTGGATTTAATTGATCGGATGAGGCTCGTGGTGATTCTCAGCCGAAACAAGGAATTCCAACAAAGCTTGCTCCCGCCGGCGGCCGGAACGACGGCCGTGGCTCGGGCTGCAACAGGACGACCTCCTCCGTGTCAGGCGCACAATGGGCGTGCCCTAATGCCGAAACTAGATCAGAAGTTCCAAGAACTCACCTTCACCGGAGTTTGGAAGGGAGATGGTGCCTCCCGCGGCGGCGCAGGGCGGCGGTCGACGTCGGATCACCCCGAGCTCGGCTGCGGCTTCACCGAGGAGTCCTCAGGTACAGACTTGATCCAGTTGAGCCC
The DNA here is from genome assembly GCA_029204045.2 of Tillandsia leiboldiana. Taxonomy (NCBI): domain Eukaryota; kingdom Viridiplantae; phylum Streptophyta; class Magnoliopsida; order Poales; family Bromeliaceae; genus Tillandsia; species Tillandsia leiboldiana. The sequence goes on from CM055065.1 coordinate 29,204,091, forward strand.
CTCCCAACACCCTCCTCACCAAGACACCCGCGAGCAAGGTGATCTTTGAGGTTTTCTTCTCCGGCGACGTGGTGGCGGCCGGTGCGGGGAAACTCCGGGGAGCGCGGCAGAGGAGAGGAGGTTTGTTGAGGGTTGCGGCTAGGGTTACAGGGTTTAGGTTTCGTGTGCAGGGAACCCTAGCTCGGTTATACACCTATATATGTAGGGTTTGGCAATCTTGCAATTAAGCCCTTCTAGCTTTGCTATTTGCTATTGGGTCCTCCACAGTAGCTTTCCCTTGCACTTAAGTCCTTCTCCAAGAACAGGCACGCAATTCGAGGTGACTTCACTAGGGTTTCATGTGCAATTGTCACCTTTTTCGCATTGTTTCATGCTTTTCGAGGCGATCCGGTCGTCGAAACGGAAAATGGACTGCGCCACGGCGTCCGGCTCGACGAGACCTATCAGGTAGCGATTTCTGATTTTCGAGAAATTGTCCGGATAAAATCTTGGTCCATAAAGTACTATTCCGGAATACGGTTTTCGCTCTTTCGAGACTCTAGGGTCGTCAAACGAGATTCCGTCAGCGCCATTGCGTCCCAAACGCCGAAACCGTTCGAAACGCCTACCTGAAGTGCTATGATCGGTTTCCAGCCAGCGAATTAGTCAACGTTGTGTCCGTCGGGGTTCCAAAACCTAGGGTTACTGTTCACCTACAGTAACAACTTAATTTACACTGTGCACAGAGCACTGTTACACTGGTCGCGGTTATTTGCTCGCTTCTTCATCGATTTCTGGAAGATCCGACCGTCGGATCGAAAAGTGCTGAATATGAATCTCGTTCAGTTCGATGAGACGATCACAACGGTCAATTCGGATTTTCCAGGATCACGTCCGGATTGGAAATTAGCCTTTTTGCCTCGTAAATCGTGCAACTTGCACACTGGCGATTGACCATATAGGCCAACAGGGGTCTTTTGAATTCAAAACCAGATCAAATTCACTTTTAGACCATTTATTAAGAATAAATATTTCGAGTTTCTACATCGCTTACACTTAAAAGAAGTTTCGTCCCCGAAACTTACAACTTAAAAGAAGTTTCGTCCCCGAAACTTACAACTAAAAAAAAAAGTTTTATTCCCGGAGCTTACAGCCTGAAGTCATACTTTATGAAATGCTCAAAAAGTTTATTCGAGGGCTACAAGTCAGTCGCAAGGTATCGACAACTCTAAGGCTACTAATTTAGACCCAATCTGATACTCCCCATTACAGGGCAGAGTATTTCCTCGGTTCTTTCGACAGTCCGTTGCCTGCAGCCAACGTGCTTACCAAAAGAACAGCGAAATACCATAGATCTGTCGCCAACAACTAGTTGGGGACGCAACTCCTATCAGAAGGTATATCACATACCTCCCAACACAATCTCAGTGCTAAAAACAGAACCTTTATCAAGGATTACTACCACCTCGTGGTCACAAACACCGCCATGACTAACACATAGGCGAGTCCACGTCGATCCACAAAATCTGTGCAAAAGGTGGGGTCAATTTGCATCCGTCCCAAAATAGGGTTACCATCGGGCCCATAGGCCATTGAATTATGACACGGGGACACTGAAGGATCAACAACTTGTTCAACCTCTAAGCAAACTGTGAGGCTAGAGCAATAATAGCAGTCATCTACTGCTGTGCCATCAGCTGGACGAAAGGTAGAGCTAAAGGCAGGAGGGTTCGCAAGGGTCTGGTAGGGGCGGGTTGCTCCGGCCCAAAGGGTGCTCCTATCTAGACAAGAGAAGGAAGGAAAGAAAAAAAAAACAAAACAATAAAATAAGTACCTGTCATTCCCTATTTTGGGACGACGCGTCGTCTGCCGGGGCGGCCGGGGAAGTCCGCCCACAACCCTTGGGCCAGCTTCGCACCGCGTGTTGGGGTAGGGGTTTGCTGTCTAAGGAGTCCGCGGATTGCTGGTCGTCGGGCGAGCCCTTTGCCTGCACGGGGGCCGCAGCGCTCTCTGTTCCTCTCTGCGGTGGTGGCGTGGCGGCGGAGGCAGGGGTTGGCCCTGAGGGCAGGAGAGATAAGTGTGATCTGGCAAGCCGCACCGGTTACAGTAGTGGTACCTCCAAGTGCATTCCGTCCTGGGTGCGCGCCCTCGCAGATGACGCAGGACCCTGGTTGCACGTGCGCGCTTCCCTTGAGCCCTCGCTCGTTCTCCGGCGCTTGCTTCGGGCGTGGATTTGGCCGGCTCTCTGGATCGGTGCCCCCCTTGAGGGGCGGGGGCAGCAGTTCCCTTAGGCTCAACATGTCGCGGCGCCAGGGGTCTATTGACAGCCGGCTTCAGGGGGCACTCCTGACGCGTGTGGCCCGGCCTGCCACACCGGAAGCAATGTCCGTCCTGCCACGGGCAACTCGTCATGAGGTGTGCGTTGCCGCATATGACGCACGGCTTCGGGGCCTAAGTCTCTCCTCCGTCATCTGCCCGAGGTTCTGCCCGGCTCTCGGGCGTTTGCTCGCCCGGCCCCTCCGATGGAGGTCCCCGGGCCGACTCGGGGTAAGAGTATTCCTGCCGGGCGCGCCCTACGTTGGTGTACACGGCCAAGTTAGCAGCCTCCTGGAAGATGGGAGGGCCCGTCGGTGGCATCCCCGGGAGGAGCAACGCCTCCGCTGCCGCCCCGGAATCGATCGACGCCCTCGAGTTCCTGTATCAGCAAGCTCAGGCGCTCCGCGAGAGTCAGCAGTTGCCCAGCCCATCGCGCAGCTGGTTGCGGAGCAGGCGATTGGCTTCGTCGGCAAGGTCCATTCCCGTCGCCGGTTGCTTGCTAAGTCGGCCCTCTAACTGTATACACACAAGGAAAGTCAAGCTTAGCCTTTGCTAATAAGCGACGGGACCACGAACACTTTAGCGAAGAAAGAACTCGAACTCTCCCCCCCACTCGATCGCTCGCGTTCTACAGTCCTTGCCCTACCCATTTCATTCATGTGTAGCTAAGTGAGGTGTTCCCACGGATGTCGGCACTAACTGTTGTGATTGAAAGAACTCTCTGATACCATTTAATCTATCACGCCCGGGGGTTTATTTTAGCGGAAATGATTCACAAAAGTCAAGCATTTGACGTATAAATTTTTTTTTGATAAAGGAGAACCCCTCTTCCCCGGCGCGTGCCCAGACCCGCCACACATACAGGATCACTCTGTAAACGGATAGAGCCTCCCCTGTATATGCCGGCGTGGAGCTCAGTACATATTCCAAACATACACATCCATTCAATCACAACAATTATTCATATACCACCAGCATTCTAATTCACTTAAAAACGCATGGCCGATCAATTTGGAAAGGATAAATCCACAGTTTTAAAGGAGCGCCTACCCGGCGCTTTCGTTTTGAAAGCGAGTTTCGAAATCAGCATAAAACCACAAGGTTTTGAAAACGGTGCCTACCCGACACCCAAGTTTGAAATCCATTTCGCAATCCATAAATCCACAGAGTTTTGAAACCAGTGCCCACACGACACTTAGATTTTAAAAACGGTTTTCGCAATCTTTCTTTGGCTTTTGCCCTTTTTCATTTCAAATGGCCAACAGAAATAGAAGGAAGAGTAACGCATAAGAGGATAATTAAATGCAACCCGTACCGACATCCACGCCGACCCCACGAGGGTATCGAGAACCTCTCACATAACTACAATGTAAATGAAATGCAAGAATGAAAGAAGAAATACAGTCCAGGGTCCCCGCGACCCAGCTGCTCCTGTCCCGTCCTCACCACCGCCTACATCTCCCCCGTCTGAACCCTGTCACGAAGTGGGAAGTCAGTGACGCAAAAATAGTAGAGCAGGAGAATATAATAAAACAAACCGTGAAGACAACCGGAGCAACCACCCCCTCAAGGAGGAAAGGCAACCTGTACACCTGTATCCTGTAATACCCGGACACGTCGGACAACTAAACCGACGGCCCATACCGTACCTGCAGAAACCTGACCACGTCGGACAACTAAACCGACGGGTCGCACCGCTCGCACCTCGGCACCTCAAACCCCACAACTAATAAGGGGCCCCACTACGTCACCTCGTGGGTATACACGGGTCATAGACCACTTTTCCGGAAAAGCGCACCCTTTGCGGTGGCCAAACCGCGGGTGCGCGTGTTGCAGCCTCGAGCCAAGTAACCATAGCCACCATCATGTCAGCATCATAATACATATAACAAGAGTAACGCGGCAAAGTGTATAATCAAAAGCAAAACCATAGCATATGCGATCAAAAGTAACCCGCTATCATGTATAATCAAAATCAAGGTAATAATACGTGCACTCGGAGGTAGCCCGCCAACATATAGTTATCAAAAGGAGAACGATCGTCGGAGACCGACGCTAAACACTATGAAGAACCCACTAACCTGCATAGGCTATCACCCATCACTATTTAACCCCAGTACACTTAGAATAGACTCCGTCCAACATGATAGAGTTAGATGCTAGGACAAAGGAAATGAAACCCACCCCAATGCGAAGGAGGAGACGTGCGGAACTCCAACTAAAACGCCCTCGCTGTGTGACCAGTGGGTGTGAAAACCTGTTGATGACAGCTATCATGTCCCATTTAAAATTTGATCCCTAACAATTTCTTAAATTGCATAAAACCTAACATATTGCTCGTTTTGACTTGTTCTTGAAATCCGGGGGTCCAAAAGCTGCGCCATAAATTTCAGCGCGTCCATTACGACAAGACCCAGGCCGTGCTCACAAGAATTGGGCCGAGACCAGGCCCATTTACAAGTTGGCCTGTAAACATTAGGGTTCCAAATAGCAACAATGCTAACAGTTAACATCTACTTGATCAAATCCAGAGCTTAAAGGAGCATGGTGTACTGGAGACTTAGTAGAGTTGAGGGCTCACCTCAGGCTTGCCGGAGCTTGGCCGGAATAGTAGCCGGAGCAGCACCAACTTAATGTCCAAGCTCGGGTTGGGGTACTCTTGGATCAACCTTGCTCAGACCTGTACCAGAGGGGAGCGTCAGGTAAATAGAGGTCTCTGAAGTTGTTTGGTGCAAGTGGGGTCGAGCCCCGGCGGCCGGAGGCGGCGGCGGCCGGAGACAAGCCCGAAATGATGGTTTCGGGTGCAAGTTTGGAAACCGACTATAGGAGTCACCCTGGACTAAAGTAAAATCCTGGAGCTTCTCTAATTAACCTTTACCGCTTACCTGTGGGGTTGGCCGGAGTCCGGAGCGCCGGAGATGGCCGGAGGAGAAGATCGTGGCCAAGCTCGGGTGCAACTGTGCAGATCCAAACCCCAACGTTAAGAGAGCCATGCAAGATGATGGAGGAGCTCACCAGGATAAGGGGAGCGCACCTGGACGATTTTACGGTGCCGGGGATCGCGGCCAGGCGCGGCGGCGAAGCTCGGTTGTAGCTCCAAACCCGTTAATGGCGGATCCCGGCCAACTCGCTCCGGGCCGTAGTAACTTGGACCAAAAGGTTCTTCTGGGTGCCCCGGTGCTTTCTGGGTGGTTGGCCGGCGTCGGGGTCGAGCGGCGGCGCCGGTTGAGGGGAATCCGGCGAAGTGCACACAGCCGGTTCTAGGGCATGTTGGATCTCCGCCGATCCTCGTCCGATCCACACCAGTCTTCGGGAGCAGCTCGCAGTCACCCAGAGGGGCAAGATCCACGGTCTTGATCTAGATTTAATTGATCGGATGAGGCTCGTGGTGATTCTCGGCCGAAACAAGGAATTCCAACAAAGCTTGCTCCCGCGGCGGCCGGAACGACGGCCGTGGCTCGGGCTGCAACAGGACGACCTCCTCCGTGTCAGGCGCACAATGGGGCCTGCCCTAATGCCGAAACTAGATCAGAAGTTCCAAGAACTCACCTTCACAGGAGTTTGGAAGGGAGATGGTGCCTCCCGCGGCGGCGCAGGGCGGTGGTCGACGTCGGATCACCCCGGGCTCGGCTGCGGCTTCACCGAGGAGTCCTCAGGTACAGACTTGATCCAGTTGAGCCCCTCCCAACACCCTCCTCACCAAGACACCCGCGAGCAAGGTGATCTTTGAGGTTTTCTTCTCCGGCGACGTGGTGGCGGCCGGTGCGGGGAAACTCCGGGGAGCGCGGCAGAGGAGAGGAGGTTTGTTGAGGGTTGCGGCTAGGGCTACAGGGTTTAGGTTTCGTGTGCAGGGAACCCTAGCTCGGTTATACACCTATATATAGGGTTTGGCAATCTTGCAATTAAGCCCTTCTAGCTTTGCTATTTGCTGTTGGGTCCTCCACAGTAGCTTTCCCTTGCACTTAAGTCCTTCTCCAAGAACAGGCACGCAATTCGAGGCGACTTCACTAGGGTTTCATGTGCAATTGTCACCTTTTTCGCATTGTTTCATGCTTTCGAGGCGATCCGGTCGTCGAAACGGAAAATGGACTGCGCCACGGCGTCCGGCTCGACGAGACCTATCAGGTAGCGATTTCTGATTTTTGAGAAACTGTCCGGATAAAATCTCGGTCCATAAAGTACTATTCCGGAATACGGTTTTCGCTCTTTTCGAGACTCTAGGGTGTCAAACGGAGATTCCGTCAGCGCCATTGCGTCCCGAACGCCGAAACCGTTCGAAACGCCTACCTGAAGTGCTATGATCGGTTTCCAGCCAGCGAATTAGTCAACGTTGTGTACGTCGGGGTTCCGAAACCTAGGGTTACTGTTCACCTATAGTAACAACTTAATTTACACTGTGCACAGAGCACTGTTACACTGGTCGCGGTTATTTGCTCGCTTCTTCATCGATTTCTGGAAGATCCGACCGTCGGATCGAAAAGTGCTGAATATAAATCTCGTTCAGTTCGATGAGACGATCACAACGGTCAATTCGGATTTTCCAGGATCACGTCCGGATTGGAAATTAGCCTTTTTGCCTCGTAAACCGTGCAACTTGCACACTGGCGATTGACCATATAGGCCAACAGGGGTCTTTTGAATTCAAAACCAGATCAAAATTCACTTTTAGACCATTTATTAAGAATAAAATATTTTGAGTTTCTACACTGAGGGCCGAGTGGGGTCTGGTGGTGGCCGGTTAGGCCAGTGTGGTGTTTTGGGAGCCGTTTCAGATAAACGGCGGTAGGAGTGTAGTTTCGTTGTTCTTCTCGTCACCACCGTGTCGTGATCGGGGTGCACGTGTGTTAGCAGGACCTTGAACCCAGAACCTTTTTGGACGAACACATGATTTTAGTCAGCCAATGTTTTCTTCCAAGCCTCGCAGGGGCGCCTGAGTCTGTTCTTGTTTGATAGGACGAGGGCATTGGCTCTTCGAGGTTTGGACATAAAACTAGTTTTCAAATGGTTTCCTATAAAGACTAAAAATCATTAAAAAGATGGATTTCTCTCAGACCAAATGGTTTCTTAATAAACGTCACTGTTTCTTATAAACTTATCCACCCGAGTTGATTCGAGTGGTCTGGGTTCTAAGGGCTGACTTCCTTCTTGGGCCGAAAACGACGAAAGGCTATGCCTATGGCCTGTTCTTGCTTGATCGGGGCCGTAGGTATTAGTCTCCCGAGGCTTTCGGACCCTTCGCGGATCTGGCTGTGGAGCATCTCCAGCCGTGAGTTGTGTGTTGAGACAGTTTCCCACTTTAACCGAGAGGGGCCGAATCCCTGAACGGTAAAGGATCGAAAGCTTCGATAGGCTGAGCCTAGAGTCTGTTCTTGTTTGATTGGGGTTCTAGGCACCGGCCTATCGGGATTTTCGGATCTTTGCCGCGTCAGTCTGTTCTTGTTTGATTGTGGGAGCCGTTTGGAGTGACGGCGGTCCCAGCTGTGGGGTTAGTGTTGTGAGCTTGAGTCGTAGAGGGTTCTCCGACATAGCTGTGAGAATGGTTGAGCTATTCATACTCGGGTCGAGGTTCTTTTCCGACTGAGTTATGTTTTTGAGCTCGTGTTACCGATCTGTTTGATCGTGGATTATAGCCTGCTGAGCCTGGCATTTCATGCCAGTTATGAGATACTAGTGATACTTGAGTTCGGTGGGGTCGCCCTCGAGCTATGCCCCGGGTGCGATGATGATACCGAGCCTGACGAGGGCTGCGATGATGCGACTAGTTGATACACTAGAGTTCGCTTGAGATTGAGATAGTCCGTGTAGGACACCCTACGTAAGACCAAGTCCTGTTTGGGCGTAGTGGCAGTAGTGGAGCGCAGGCTGGACTGGACCTTATGAGGCAGTCATGGAGATTGAGTGTTATGTGAGAGAGTATGCTTACTGTGCCTTAGTGAGTTGTCCTTTGAGCATAGTACTTATGACATATGGTCAGTAGTGAGTGGATGCATACCATCATCTGTGTTCTTTTCCCATTGAGCATAGTAGATAGAGGCATGATAGCTGTAGATACTTTCCAGCTTACTTTTCATTATTACAATCTTTTCTGTTATCTTATGCCTCTAGTAGACTTAGTGGGCAGACCGTGGTTCTTGGAGACTGTCCCCACTGAGAACTACTGTAGGGATGTAGTTCTCACACCCTCTGTCGGTGACAGGTTGCTGAGGCTTTTCTTCCGTTCCTGCCGAGCTGACAGGACGGACCGAGGACAGGGAGTCGCGTGATAGTTCCCTACTAGCATTTGTTACTTTAGAGTGAGGTAGATGTACCATCCCGGATTGTGGGAGTTGTTTATGGTGTGTTGTATTACTAGTTCAGTTGTCTCCCTTTTGGATTTGTAGATGTTGTAAAGGTGGACTTTGTTGGGTTAATATATAGATCTAAATAGGGGAAAAAACACCTAGAGGGGGGTGAATAGGTGTAAACAATAAACACTCAAAAAATCATTGCGCAATAAAACCCAATGCGGAAATATAAATGAACACACAAGATTTTTACGTGGAAAACTCCAAACCGGAGTAAAAAACCACGGGACCGATAACACGGTGAAATCCACTAGAATTGAAACACGTACAAGGTGATTTAACGTACTCACAGACGACTCAACCTTTTACCATACGCTCCTAGTTGATCTTCTCCGCTCGTTCCGCAACGCGTCTCGAATCCACGATCTGCGTCCAACGCCGAATCCACGGCGTCCAACGTCGAGTCCACGACGTCTGACCGAATCCACGGTCTTCACCCAGTAGCACGCTTCGAATCCACGAACGTACCTCGCAACGAATCCACGAGAGCGGTTGAACCTTGAATCCACAAGGACACGCGAGTCCACGCGCCGATTTTTGGGGAAATCGTTATTTTTGGGTGGTGATGATCCGCCGAATACTTAGATTAGAAATAGATCGGAAATACCATCTAAGTATTCATTGATTTGATTCTACTCAAAATCTGAGTATGAAAACCTAGAATCAAATCAATCAATTAGATGAAGAAACATAGAATTAAATCTAGTATTTCCTTTCTTCTCTATATGTGGATTATTCTTTCACGGCCGTCTTTTTCAATATATGCCGCTCTTTGGATTAGCCCTAGAAAAAGAATCACAGGGACTATTTATAGGTTAGAAACATTTGGAAGGAGATAAGAATAAAAAAACCTACCATTTCTGGAAATTTTACGGACGGCGATCCTGATCGGATTTCGGCGATCCGGATTGCAGTAGCAAGAAAGACGGTTTCCAGAAAAACAATAGTTCGGGATCCGGATCGAAATGGCTGATCCGGATCGTTCATACAGTTTCACCAAACATCAACGTTCGGGATCCGGATTGCAAATCCTGATCCGGATCGTGCAAGTAAAAAGGTAAAACTAGTGTTAGGGATCCGGATCGTGAGATGCTGCGATCCGGATTGAACCAGTGTATGAACGAACACCCTTCGGGATCCGGATTGGAATGTCTGATCCGGATCCTGAACATGTCCCATGTCCAGTTTTTATTTTTATGCAATGAAAAATTCTTCCAGGTGTTTCTACACTACAAGAAGTATTCGGATCACCAAAAATCTTTAGTTAAACATACCCGATCCTTTTGAATTCTTCTTTCTTGAGATTGAGTTAAATGATCCAACCTTCTTCACCTTCAATCTTCAAGACTTGAACCTTTCACGAAATTATGCCAACTCAAATTCCGTAACAACAATCTCCCCTTTGGCGGTTTCGTGACAAAACACAAATCCACTAAAGAAAATTCAAAAGATATTTTTGTTGCTATCACCATACAACAAAAATTACAAAGGAGATCCAAAAATAAAAACATGAGATAAACTCCTAAAACAGACTCTAGACTTAGACATCTGTACTCTCTGCACACAGAAATCATTCTTGACAAAAAGAATCGTTAGATACCTCAAGAATTGAAACATACAAAACCAAGTACAGAGATAGAGTTTATCTGATCATCATGACATTTGAGAATTCTGATATGTAAGAGAATCATAGTCAAAAACCACATATCTTCTATGCATTCAAAAACCAAATGTCACAAAGTGTTAGTCCAACATCAACTTGTTAGTCATATTGCATGTCCAAGTAGTTAGTCGAATAGTTAGTAGGGACATGCAACAAAACACAAGATAAAACCAGAGTTGAAGTTGAAGTGATACTTACCTTGATGTTCACACATTCACACAGTTTTCACATCATCATTGTTCAAGTTCACACTAAACTCTCTCCCCTTTTTGTCACAAACGTTAGCCAAAAATACAAGACAAGGAGAGTTAAAAAGTTTAAATACAAATTAAGAAACTTGAGAGTTGAAGGACACAAACCAAGAACGTAAGGACCTGCAAAAAAGAAGATTAGAAGGAAACTTCATGGAGAATCGTCAGAGCTGATACACCCAAGCTTCTGAACATTTCTTGATTCGTTTATTCATGGAAGCTTGCTCTTTCTTCACTTCTTTTAGATCTTGCATCATCACAGCTTGTTCTTTCTTGACTTCTTTGAGATCTTACTTCATTTCAGTGAACTCAACCGACATGCGTTCTTGTTCGTTGGAGAGTCGCTGTTGTTCTTCAAAGATTGAGCTGACAGAAGCATCATCATCAGAAGTGGATGGAGGTGCCTGCTGTGCTGGTGGAACAGGAGCTGTAGAAGTAGTTGCTTGTCGAGCTCTTTGTCGAATTGGAGGAGATGGAGGATCATCTTGTTTTGTCGATAGAGACTTCACAATTGTTGTCTCATTAATGGTGCCCAAACTGTACATGTATGAGCTCGCGCTTGTATCGACTTTAAACTTTCTAAGATGCGCATGATTATCATTGGGTAGGGTAGTCTCTCTGTGGGGTGAGAGTGTTCCACATACCGCGCCATCCTTGACCAAATGAGATAAGGAATATTCAAGTTTGCTCCCATCAATGCGGCCGGGTTTCCAAGAAGATAAAGGAATAACATCCTGTCCCATCGAAGAACCTTCGTATTCATGTTGGGAAGAATGTTGTAGCAGACAATGAAGTTTACATACCGATACTCTGGTCGAAGCTCTTTAGAGAAAACAGAGTTTCCGGTTGACAAAGTATCCGAAACACAAATTCCATTGACTACAACTCGCCAGGAGTTGTCGTTGAAGCTTTGAGTTTTTAGGTAATGGAGTCCATCAGCTCTGGCTGTCATACCTAGCACATCTCCAATCAGTGGGGTGTGACTTTGATTTTGATATTTTAACCAAAGTATGAAATTCTCGACGTCCATCATCGTGATCAATTAGACTTGCAGCGTTCTGATAAAACATTCGAACTGAGTGTGGACAGTACCCAGTAGTCTCAGGGAAGTTGCAAATTTGAGCAAGACCAACTGGTCAAACAAAACCCAAAGACTGCAGATCGTTCCTTCATTGGTTTGACATTGACATGTCTCTCGCCAATGCATTCCCTCTTCTCAAAATCCTTGATTCTTGCGGAGCTGATGAAGTCTGTGGAGGAGGCTGTCTAGCAACTGGTTGCTCAATGGAAAATCCTTGAGCACTGCCTCTTTTTCTTGCACCGGTTTTCTTCTTGTCCCAAATGGATTTGGATCCATAGGGGCTTTCCTTTTCAGCTGCAGTAGGCTTGAAGCTTTTGATGTTTCGCAGGTGCTTTTCCTTCGAAGCAGTGGGTGCTGTTGCTTCAACTTGAAGCTCATCCCAATCGATCGATTTCGTTTCAGATTCTGTGTCAGAAATCATCCTTTCTTCGCTTTCTTGCCCTCTTGGGCTTGACAGTGTCTCTCGTATGTACCTAGCAGCTAGAAGAAAATGATCCACGTGACCACCATTTATTGGTTTCTTGAGAAAAGAAATCCTGTGAGCAATACTCAAGAACACATGAAAAATTGTTCATTTTCAAAATTAGAAGAATTGTACCCAAACAATCATATCATGTAGAGAGACTAAAATCAAATTAGTTTTGCAAAAAGAATTTTAAAATAGATCAATTGCATGTTTTTCAAAATTCCTATTATATGCCCTAAAACCAGAATTTTCAGAAATCGAAGCCCAAAAATTCGTTAATCAGGAGAATACCTAGCATATAATCAAAACTAATCTACGCAGGTTCTTAAAAGAGATTTGACCAAAAACCATTCACAAACGAAAAGGATAAAAAATCTCATCACGTTTTGAAGAAAATAAGAGAAAACCTGTGAAAAACGAGATTTTGATCAATAAAACTTACTTGGATTCGAAGAACTTGAGTTAGGAAGCTCCAAGTGCAAGAATTCTAGAGAGAGAAGCTCTAGAGACTTGAGAACAAAAGATTAGGGTAAAAGAAATCAAAACCCTTTCGTTCTATTAAAAACCCTAGCCGTGATCCGGATCGGATCGAGATTTGATCCGGATCGGCTAGCCGCAGGAAGAAGCTTGCGTTCGGGATCCGGATCAGCTTGCCCGATCCGGATCGGCTCCAACTTTTTCTTCAGAAAATTTAGAAAAATTTCATAAGATCAGAAAAAGTATGCAAGCACAATTGTGTATCAAACTTTAAACAAAAACATCGTTTCATACAACAAGAATTAGATTATGCCAAATCTATCAATAACTATCCAAAAATGAAACGAAAATTTACAAAATTAAATCCCTAAAGTTGAACAACTTCAATCACTCTAACATGATCTATGCGTAATGCCTTTATCAAATCATCAATTTGGTAAGAAAATGAAATACCAAGATCAATAGATGTTTGAAATCCCAAATAAGTTAGATAATGTATGTAGACAATCTGTGACGGAGTGGCTCTTTGAGGCATCTTTCTTTAAAATCCCACTTATACCAACTTGAAATTGACAGAGTCAAGTATCTCAATATGCATTTTATTAATCAAAAATTGAACAACCATGCTTGGTATACATGTGGTAGCTGCACACAGTACTCGGACGACCGAGGTGGTAGCTCTTTCCTCCATATGGTGGTAGTTTTCACATCCTCATTGGGATGTAACTCTTTCCACATCTTTTGAGCATTTTACTTTTCTTTGACTCCCCCTCAATTGGCTATCAATTATTTAATATATCAGGTATTCAACCAAAAATTGATCTCGCATTCATACTCGACTAAGCAGTCAAATAAGATAATGACTATACCAAGAGATCATTGAGAGAGAAAATTGACTTTGATCACTTAGAAGATGACTTAATTAACGTAAATGATCATTGCAACAGTGAAATATTATGATGTCAAAAGCATAATAAATTTCTAAATGTGTGAAAGGATGCAATTAAAGTCAATTATGATCTATGCTCAATTAATGTCCTATGTACAAACATAGATAATGAACAAAACAAAACAAAAACAAAACCTATCCTAAGCAAAGTTTTAAAATTATTTCAAGGAAAGCATTCCAATTGCTTTTCGCAAATGAATAAAACGTTTTGATCCAAAGGTTTTGTTAAAATGTCAGCTAATTGATCCTCAGTTGAAAATATGAAAGTTGAAGAGTATTTGATTCAACTAGCTCTCTAAGAAAATGATATCTAAGCTTCATATGTTTTGTTCTAGAGGGCAACACAGGGTTTTTAGAAATGTTAATTGCACTTGTGTTGTCACAAAGAATTGTTACCGAAGATGCTGAAATCCGGAAAGTCGCTCAACACACTTTCATCCAAATAGTGGAGTTGAACAACTACCCGCTGAAATGTATTCCGCTTCGGCAGTCGAGAGTGCTATGCAATTCTGCTTTTTACTGTGCCATGCAACAAGGCAATGGCCAGATTAGAAGCATGCACCACTCGTCTGCTTTCCGATCATCCACTGATCCATGCCCAATCGGCATCTGAGTATCCAACAATATCCAAACTAGTTCCCATAGGATACCAAATTCCGAAATTGATTGATCCTTTGATGTACCGGATGATCCTTTTCCCGCTTTCAGGTGAACCTCCTTTGGTGCTGATTGATATCTCGCGCAAATCCCAACACTAAAAGGATATATCCGGCGACTAGCCGTGAGGTAAAGTAGACTTACAATCATACTTCGATACAGTTTCTCGTCTACATTCTCACTATGTGATTCACTTCCAGTCCTTGTGGCTAGTTCCCATTGGAGTCGGAAATCCTTCGAATTTTCTAAGTCAAACTTTTTAACCAACTCCATTGCATACTTGGATTGACACAAGTGATACCTTCATCATTTTTTTAATTTGCAATCCAAGAAAATAAGTCAATTCGCCCATCATGGACATCTCAAATTCGCTTCCATGGTCTCCCGCGAATTTAGAAGCATCATTATCTCTTGTTGCGCCAAATACAATGTCATCGACATAGATTTGTGCTACAATGAAATTGTTTTGATAATGCTTCACAAAGAGAGTCCTGTCAGCTCCCCCTCGAGTATAGCCCTTCTCCAAAAGGTGCTTTGTCAACCTTTCGTACCATGCTCGCGGTGCTTGTTTTAGACCGAGTAAAGAGCCTTTTCAAACGAAAAACATGGTTAGGTTGTTTTGGTCTACAAACCTTTCGTTGAGCCACATAA
>CM055065.1:29219024-29324301 GCA_029204045.2 Tillandsia leiboldiana
TCATTCAATTGCGATGAGAAAAGCTCTCATCCGCACTTTCCAATAAGAATAATTATGGTTACCATCAAACCGAGGAGGTCTATAAATATTACACTTTTTCACCCACAGATAGATAAACCTAAACCGCTCTGATACCAATTATAGGTTTTTATAGGATCCACAAGGATCTAAATAGGTACTATCAAACAACTAGAGGGGGGGTTTGAATAGGTGTAATACTTATAAAACCAATCTCAGTGCAAAAATAAAACCAATGCGGAAAATAAAAATAGCACACCGAGATTACGTGGAAACTCCAATCCAGGAGAAAACCACGGGACCAACACGCAATAACAATCCACTAAGAATAGAAGAATAACAAGGTGATTACCGACTCCACGGACTCAACCCTCCTTTAGCTTCTTCGGACCTGCGCTGATCGGTTGGAGTCCACGCCAATAACATAATCAACTAAGAAAAGAAGAATAACAAAGTTATTACCGTCTCCACGGATTTAACCCCTTCTTCAATTTCTTCGACCTCGCGCTCCACCGATTGCACATCCACTGCACACGTTCGAATCCACGAACGCCACTCGAATCCACGAGCACACGTTTCGAATCCACGAAACGCCTTTAGCACACCGAATCCACGATGCCACGTCGAATCCACGAGGCAAACTCAGTCGATAAGAATGTGACTTCGATGGTGATCCTTTGCTTAGATTCTCATTGAGGAACGGTAGAAGAAATCTCTAAGCAAAGATTAGATCAATTCGACAAAAGATATGTTCTTGAAAGAACCATCGAATTGACCTAAAAGAGGCTATAAAGAAGATCGATAAAAACCTAGCCTCTAGGGTTGCTCTCAAGAGTTTTATAAATTGATCGGCCGTAGCTCCCACATTTTTGAGAAACCCTAAATGTCTATTTATAGTTAGAAACCTTTGGAAAGAGATAAGAATCAAAAACTTACCTTATCTGGAAATTTTACGGACGGCGATCCGGATCGGATTTACTGCGATCCGGATCGTCGTAGCGTGATAGACAATTCCCAGAAACCAAGGGTCGGGATCCGGATTGAACTTCCCGATTCGGATCGTTCATGAATTTCAGCAACATCCAATGTTCGGGATCCGGATCAGAATAGGCTTGGATCCGGATTGATTTGCACATGAAACTAATACCCTTCGGGATCCGGATTGGATCATCTGATCCGGATCCTGAACATGCCCATGTCCAGTTTTTGATTTTTATGCAATTAAAAATTCATCCAAGTGTTCTACACTATAAGAAAGTATTCGGATCACCACAATTATTTAGTTAACATACCTGATCCTCTTGAATACTTTCTTCTTGAGATTGATGTAACTGATCCACAATTCTTCAACTTCAATCTTCAAGACTCAACACACTGAGTGTCAACTTGAGCTCTTGTTGAATATTCTCTAAGTCTTTGATTGCTGATTGACAATTTGATCCCTTTAAGACTCCCACTCAACTCACTGACTTGACTCACGAAATATGCCAACACCAAAATGCCGTAACAATGCGATGCCGGTTGCGGAGATAACGCCGAAGAAGACCAGCGCTGTCCAAATCTTCACAGAAATGGGGTCACAGTAAGCTCGAACAAACGCCTCGAAAAGCGCGAATGAGGGAAAGCTGAAAATACCTAGATCGTAGATCTGTCCGTCGCGGGATCCAGAGGCAAAGGAATCACTCGAAAAGTGGTCGGAGTAGGCCGGGGAGCTCGCGCACCGAAACGCGACGAAGGGGAACCCAAATGGACGAGCGTCGCGCCGCGCCGTAAAAATGGAAACCTTGATAAGCGTGCCACCAAAAATCTCAAAACTTTGCAGAAGGATGCAGCCAAGCTCCGGGATCATCTTTGCTGAAGGCACCATGGCGAGAGGAGGCTCGGAAAAGCTGGAAAAAAGGGGAAAGAAGGAAGCTCGGATCGCTTTTAAAGGCTCCAAAAACAATTCACGAAATACCGAACAAGTCCCATTTTCTCGGCGCATGGGACTTTCGGGCGCGTATGTAGCAGCCCGAATCTCCAATGGGCGAGCACTGTAGCAGCCTGGAACTCAGCTGGGCCTCCACGTCGCCCGCCAAACAGGCGACAGCAACGCCCGCCGCTCACAACGCGACACGTGGCGCCCCCCAGACGCCAACACGTGGCCGCCCAGCGCGTGGGAACAGCCCGTCACGCGCCCACGTGCACTCTGCGCCCGCCCGCCGCCTGCGCCTCTGCACGCACGCTTCCCGAGGCGCCCGCAGCTGCACCGTGGACCGAGTGCACGTGGACCGGCCAACCGGTGTGCGCCACGTGTCCCCCACGGTCCACCGTACACCCGCCTTTCCGTGGACCGCGCCCGCTGCGCCGGCCCAACCGGGAGCCGCCACGTGGCCCGCGACCGGGCACGCCTCCGCGGTGGACCGCGCACTGCCCGAGCCTGCTCCGCCGCGCTCCGCCGCTGCCCACCGCCGCACGCCGCCGCCGCCAGTGCCGGAACAGTAACCTTGCCTCAAAAAATGTGCCGAATCATCCGGACTCCGGAAAAAGCAAGTGAATAGTCCATTTTCATCGTTTTCGCGCGCTGAATCCAAATCCGAAGTCCATTTGCCAAATTCCAACTCTAAAAATTACCGAAGGCGTCCGGGAAGATGTTCCTTGATCCAAACTTCGCGCTGAGCCTAATTTTAATATCCATAGCGCGCGAAACCACTTCTGGAGCTCCGACGGAGTCCACCGATCACCCACGTGATCCATTTAACACACTGAGCCTATCACTTGTGTCCAATTGGTGCACTAACCCGCCGACGCGCCATATAGGCCTCCAGAAGCTGCTGGTCAACCAGTAATCACATCGTGGGGATCCCGGTCCTCACACTACCAGTCCTAGGAAGCTTCGGATTTTTGTCACCGTTGTTGGTCGGGCCTAGTTGGTCACTGATTCTACCTTTCTCGGGTCCTCCGCTATTCCCGACGCTGAGACTATGTGTCCCAACAAGTCTTCCTCGCGGAGCCAGAACTCACACCTCTTGAGTTTGGCTTACAGTTTCTGGTCCCGGAGGGTCTGGAGGATTACTCGCCAGTGTTCCTCGTGCTCTTTGTCTGTGCGAGAGTAGATCGGGATGTCATTTATAGAGACTACTACAACTGGTCTAAGAAAGGTTCCAATATCCTATTCATCATGTCCGTGAACACTCACTGGTGCGTTAGCGAGTCCACACGGCATAACCGCAGACTCGTAATGACCATACCGAGTTCGAGAGGCTGTTTTCGGTATGTCATCACTCCGGACCCTAAGCTGGCGATAGCCGGTCCGCAGATCAATCTTCGAGGATACCGTTGCTCCTTGTAGTTGGTCGAATAGGTCATCAATCCGAGGCAAGGGGTACTTATTATTCACTATGACCTTATTTATTTCCCGATGTCGATGCACCATCGTAGACTCCCGTCATTCTTCCGTACGGGTCGTACGAGTGTGCCCAAGATGACATGCTCGGTTTGATGAACCCCTTATCCAAGAGGTTTTCTAATTATGCCTTAAGCTCCTTTAGCTTTGCAAACGCCATCCGATGCAGTGCCTTGGCAATAGGTTGTGTGTGTCCGGAATAGGCTCGATGGCAAACTCGGTTTCTCGCAATCGATTAGCACCTGATACTCAGTAAGCCAATTCATTCCGAGTACCACCTCGAATTCCCTTAGCGGTGAAACTGCTAAGTCCTCAACAACACTAAGCCCTCCTAACCTTATCGGGTAGGAAGGTACAAAGTATTCGCTTCTAAGGGTCCTCCTGGGGTCAAGACAACATTATACTTAGAAAGGGGGTCTTTCCTAAATAATATGGGTAGGAGTACCAAGCATGAAGTGGAGAGGTGGGATCTCCCAATACCTAACCAGGCCCTACTCGCAAAGGAAAACTAAGAGTAGGGTACCACCTGCTACTACTTCCCTCGGGCAGTGCGTCCTTTGTCGTGCCGTCACGCAAGACCTCTTGTTCAGGTCGTGCCGCAGATGGAATCGTTCTCGGGTTCAGGGGCAGTTATCACGGGATTGCCCCAGTTTTGTCACAACGGAAGCAATGGTCGTGCTCCCAGGAACAAAAGATCACCCGGTGTGCTCATTCGCAGATGAGGCATGGCCGGTCCCCTCCCCGGCTCTGGTCCTCTCGCCGGCATGCTTCTGGTTCCTTGCTGTTACGGAATTTGAATTGGCGTAATTTCGTGAAAGGTTCAAGTCTTGAAGATTGAAGGTGAAAAAAGGTTGGATCATTTAACTCAATCTCAAGAAAGAAGAATTCAAAAGGATCAGGTATGTTTAACTAAAGATTTTTGGTGATCCGAATACTTCTTGTAGTGTAGAACACCTGGAAGAATTTTTCATTGCATAAAAATAAAAAACTGGACATGGGACATGTTCAGGATCCGGATCAGACATTCCAATCCGAATCCCGAAGGGTGTTCGTTCATACACTGGTTCAATCCGGATCGCAGCATCTCATGATCCGGATCCCGAACACTAGTTTTACCTTTTTACTTGCACGATCCGGATCAGGATTTGCATTCCGGATCCCGAACGTTGATGTTTGGTGAAACTGTATGAACGATCCG
The DNA here is from genome assembly GCA_029204045.2 of Tillandsia leiboldiana. Lineage (NCBI taxonomy): Eukaryota > Viridiplantae > Streptophyta > Magnoliopsida > Poales > Bromeliaceae > Tillandsia > Tillandsia leiboldiana. The sequence continues at coordinate 29,223,626 of CM055065.1, forward strand.
GATCAGCCATTTCGATCCGGATCCCGAACTATTGATTTTCTGGAAACGTCTTTCTTGCTACTGCAATCCGGATCATCGAAATCCGATCCGGATCGCCGTCCGTAAAATTTCCAGAAATGCTAGGTTTTTGATTCTTATCTCCTTCCTAGGGTTTCTAACCTATAAATAGACCCTATGTTTCTTTTTCTAGGGTTAGAAAAATAGCCGTCATAATCAAATATCATTCTCTACGGCTCTAGATCCACATATAGAGAAGAAAGGAAATCATTAGATATTACTCTATGTTTCTTCATCTATATTGATTAGTTTGATTCTAGGTTTTCATACTCACATCTTGAGTTGAATCAAACTAATGAATACTTAGATGATATTTCCGATCTATTCTAATCTAAGTATTCGGCGGATCATCACCACCCCAAAAACAACGATTTCCCAAAAATCGGCGCGTGGACTCGCGTGTCCTTGTGGATTCAAGGTTCAACCGCTCTCGTGGATTCGGAGCGAGGTACGTTCGTGGATTCGAAGCGTGCTACTGGGTGAAGACCGTGGATTCGGTCAGACGTCGTGGACTCGACGTTGGACGCCGTGGATTCGGCGTTGGACGCAGATCGGGATTCGAGACGCGTTGCGGAACGAGCGGAGAAGATCAACTAGGAGCGTATGGTAAAAGGTTGAGTCGTCTGTGAGTACGGTTGTAGTAACCATGATTTTAAAATCCAGAATTCAGGTTTAAATAATTTCCAGAATTATTTAAATAGCAAAAATTAGTAGATAGTAGTGCAACAGTGGCCCTAAAATGTCGACTTTTGATCGGGGTCTAATCTGGAAAATCCGAGATCACCATTGCGATCGTCTCGTCGAAACATAGAAGTTTCATATTCATATGTTTTCGATCCGACGGTCGGATCTTCCAGAAATCAGAAATCAAAAAGCGGGCCCCGCGACTTAAAGTGAATAGTAACCCTCGGTTTTTAATCCCTCGCTTTCACTAATGGCCGAACCACTATCTAGAGTTTTAACCTAGAGGTATGAGTAATGGATCCTAGCTATTTTCGATGTTCTGAGCGCAATGGCACTGACGGATTTTGTGTTTGGCGACCCGGGTGCATCGAAGTGCGTGCCACGCGCTATATTGAGTCGAACTTTATGGAACGACTTTTAATCCGGGCGTCGAACAAACCAAACAAACACGCTACCTGACAGGTCTCGACGAGCCGGACGTCGTGGCGAAGTCCGCTTCGCAAAACGGCGACCGGATTGTCTCGAATTGCGTGAAAGGTGCCGAAAAAGTGGGTATTTTGAAGAACCTTAATATTTTATGTAGCTAAATTAGTGGGATTAATACTATGAGGTGTTGGGTGCAAAATGCATCTACAGGAGGGACCATGGAGTCTTGGTTAGCTTGTATAGGGATCTTTTGCAAAATGCAAATTCTATGCATTAAACCCTTATGACTTTTGGGCTTCCTCGTGGGGGGTTACACGAGGAAGGCTCTTGGGATTTCTAACTCCCAAGAGTAAATCCTCTTAAGGCCTTAGTGCTGGAGGCCGGGGAGTCACCCCCTCCATGGAGGTAAACCGAAGAGAGAGAGATTGAGAAAAATTTGGAGAAGGAAGAAACTTGGATCAAGTTACTTCAAGGTTGGACCTAAGGAAGTCTGAGGGCTTCTCTGTGAAGCCTCAACTGAGCCATGGGTTTCCCGTCGCCGAGCGCCGCCGCGCGCCGCCGCGGCCACCCTTTCTTCTTCCTCTTCTCCGGCAAGTCCGGCGCCGCCGCGCGTGCCCGCCTCCGGCCAACCACCTAGCTAGCACCAGGGGACCAAGAGGATCATGTTGATCCATCTTGCGCCGGCCCGGGCCTCGCCGGCCGGAAATCGCCATTAATGGTTGCCGGAAAACATGGAGCTTGGAGAATTTGATCTCCGGCGATCGCCGGAGCTCCGTCAAATGGGAAATGGCCCAGGTAAGTTCTATTGGTCTGTAGGAAGCCCCCCATCCATTTGCATGCGGATTCTAACGTATCGTTTAGCGTAACCGAAGTTGCACCACTTTGGTCCATGTTTTGGCCGAGCTCCCCTCCGGCCGCCGCTGCTGCCCGCGCTGCCGGCCACCACCACGGGAGGCATGGGGGAGTCTAGAGGACTCATTCTGTCCAAGTTGTTGGGTCTCAAAAGCCTCGGTTGAGTTCCACCATTAATGTCCACCGAGCTCGGGTGAGGTTGGCCGCGGGTTGTCGTCGTCGCCTCCCGTTGCCGTTCAAACTCCCAGGTAAATCCCTAAACCTTGTATGCTTCTTCTCCTTCAAGTTGGAGGTCCCCTAGTTGCCCTGTACAGAGATCGAGCTCGGGCAAGAGCTTAGTTATTAGTTAATACATTATGCCCACTAGGTGTTTGATAAAATGTTTCAAAGAATTTCTGATTAAAATTAGAGTTAGATTTGTATATGAAAGTTGTTGGTGAACATCCCCTGAGCTCCGTGCTCACTTCAGATCAAATTTATTCTGAGTGGATGTGGGTGTGGTGCTTTGTTTAAATGTTAGAGAGCAAGGAGCTCGGATCTGGTTGATCCGTCGATTTTGGACTGAAACTAGGGTGAGCCCTAGGGTGTTGGCACTGTCCAGAGACACTTTTATATACAAAGTTCGTCTGGTTGACGATCGGATTAAAAGATATAGAGAAATCAACTTTTTTTAGTAATGTTGGAACAAAACTAAGTTCCGGGCTGTTAGCGAAGCCGTTATAGTGTGCCCTAGGCTAATTTGGGGTCACTAGACGCGATGCTCGCGTTAAAAACTGATTTCGATGATCCGGAGAAACAAAAATTCATTTTGGCTAGGTTGGAAGAATATTTTATGGCCCGAAGTTTTCCTCGGGTCCCGTGCTGCCGCAAATTGGTGAGCACGGTGTTCAGCAAGATAAATGTCACCTGCTGGAAGTGACGGTTCGTTAAAATGAATCTCCAGTTTAAAGAACGAGCGAAAACAGTGCCCAAACTGGCACTAAAAGTGAAAATTTAAAAGCCCTAGGGGTCTAGATGCAAAAGTAACATCATATACTGGTTAGTAAGTTGATTCCTGAACCTTAATTCACATTCAGGGTCATTCGGTAGCATCTGGTGTGCTGAGCGTACAGTTGGTTCAGTTTGGCCGCCTGCGTTATATCAGGTGGGTTATCTTCGGTCCGGGCTTTATCAGTTCGGCCCTCGGTGTACGGTATTGGTTGGACTCCTATTTTTGGTAACCTAGTTTATCTTGAGCCTGTCTGCCTTTGGTTGCAATATATATTACTGTTAGTTGCTTTGACTGATTGGCCATTTCGTAGTTGCACTCCTATGCTTGATTATTATATTGATCTACCAATGCTTGAGCCTGCCTTCCTTTGATTCAGTTATTTGCTACGTCATACCTGCTTTATGCCTGATTATGATCTTCTTTAGTGATCTTTACCATATCTGCTAATTAGTTATTTCCAGTGGTTATATTATTGCTCTACATATTGCCATGCCTGTTTGGTCATCTGATAGTTGAGCTTGCTTCCTTGTTGTTCGCCTGTTATGCTGCTAAATACATGATCTTGTAAAATAAATATTTTTACCAAGCCTTGTAGGGCAACGCTCTACGAGGTTTGGGACCCATTGTTTTCAAAGGTTTTCTTAAAAACATGTGTTTAGTTGCATAAGGGGTTAGTCTGTCTGATTGGTTGTTAGATGTTGAGCTACGCCTGTTATCAGTTCTATTCTGCCTTACATGATTATTCTTAGTGCCTCTGGTATTTATATCTTATCTTGGAACATTTCCATGGTTGATGAGTAAGCCTGTTTGTCCTGTCGATCAATGATACACTGCTGAGCACATAGATTTGTTTAACTGATGTTTTTACCGAGCTTCGTAGGGTCGTCGGAGTCTGTTCTTGTTTGATAGGACAAAGGCAATTGCTCTACGAGGTTTGGAAACCCAAGCTTCGTAGTGTCGCCTGAGTCTGTTCTTGTTTGATAGGACGAGGGCAATGCTCTTCGGGGTGTGGACTTTTCAAAACAGTTTTCTTAAAAATATGTGTTAAGTTTTGTATTATTTGGTTGGTCTGCATGATTGAGTTGAGTTTTTCGGTTGAGCTTATGCTGAGTTGAGATTTGCCTTGGTCTTGCATATGAGTTGAGATTCAGTTGATTTGGTTATTGCATCCCAGTGGGGATTTCCCGGCTTGTTGCCGATTACCCGGTCAGTGGACCGCCAGTTTGAGCATTTGCACATGATTCGCCCGCACCGTTGTTCTTCACGTACACTAGCGGACTGATCCCCCGTAGCGGTGTACTTTACTGGTAAAGTGGTTAGCTGAGGCAACCCGTGACCCTAGTTTGGGGAATGTCAACCAGGTGGTGCCATGTGGGCAGCCTTGCCTGAGGTCTTGTGAAGGCCAATATGGTAGCTTGTGATTGGGTCTTTGTGTTTTCATCTATTTGATGCATGTGTTGTTAAGTTGCTTTAACATGATTCTTTGATTCTTGATCTGGCTTCTAGTTATCTACCTTATATGATTCTATGTGATGCCCTCTGATTATAGTTTCATTGTTATCTTGCTGATTGTCCTAACTCCTTGATGCGTTGATTATCCTGATACATGTTTGTCCTGTTTTAAATTCTGCTAAAATTATCTCTTATGCTCGTACCCAGATTATAAGTTTTGCTTTCTTTACAGCACCAGTTATATATCTGCTTTACCCTAACCTCTGATCTATTACTATCCTCTAGCATTGTATACCAGTAGGTACGATCTGCTATTTCTCGGCTCGTCGTGCCCACTGGGATACACTCCGGTGTATCTCACCCCTCGGGTGACTGTTTTTCAGGCCGAGCGGGTGCTGGATGTCGGGACGTGTTGGTGAGATTCCGTGTTAGATGTTGACCCTGGACAGCCGAAAGTTCATGTATTATTTGATGTTAAAGGAAAGAGTTGTAATTCAGATGTAAATAATTGTAAAGTTAATTGTAACTTTTGCTTGTAGTTGTACGTAGTTAGTACTCTGATTTGTTGCCAAGCTAGCCGTGCATATATAGAAAAGGCTCAATTCCAAAGGGGATTGGGACTCTTCTATATATGTGGCGGTCTGTCATTGCCCTGGCTATTTTTACAACTCTGATTTAAAAAAAAAAAAAAAAAAAAAATTTATACACTGGTTTTTGAACTCGGGGCGTGACAACGGTATATCACCTTGTACGTGTTTAATTCTAGTGGATTTCACCGTGTTATCGGTCCCGTGGTTTTTTACTCCGGTTTGGAGTTTTTCCACGTAAAAATCTTGCGTGTTCATTTATATTTCCGCTTTGGGTTTTATTGCGCAATGATTTTTTGAGTGTTTATTGTTTTGTTTACACCTATTCACCCCCCTCTAGGTGTTTTTTCCCCTATTTAGATCTATATTACATATAACCCAACAAGTGGTATCAGAGCGGGAATAGGGTTGTAAACAATGGTTGAAGGTGGGAAACATCAATCGACCCCCTTTCTTTGATGGAACAAATTATGCGTACTGGAGAGTACGGATGAAAGCCTTTTTGTCACGCCCCGGGTCGAAACTGCGACCCGGGCTCGCCAACAGATCCGCCGCCCATACGGGAAGCCCGTATAGACGTAGCGACTAACCTGCAAAGAGATCTACACTAAACAGATATCAGAGCTGATAAAGTAAAAGCTGGATAAATAAATACAACTCTAACAAAATATACAACCAGAGTCCTCACCAAATACAATATCTCTCAAATAAGAAGAGTACAACTCAATCCTACTACAAGGTCACTCGACAAAAACTCACAAAAGGTAGGGAGGTACATCTACTCTCAAGCGACAACTGGTAGGGATCTATCTCGCGACTCCCCTTACCTCGATCAGTCGGGTCAGCAACAGGTGCGGGCAGGAACTGGAGCAGAAGAAGAAGTCCCTGGGGAAAAACACCACGACGGGTGTGAGAACTACGTCCCAAGTAGTTCTCAGTGGGTGCCGCCAACAAGCCCGACGGTCTGCCCACTAAGTCCACTAGAGGCAAAAAGTAACAATGCAGTGCGGAAAGGGAAAAGCTGGTAAAGTAATCTCTACAGCTACTATGCCTCTATCTAGATGCTCAAAAGTGGGACAGAAAGAACAGGATGCTACAACTAGCTCTCTACTCAAATCACCCAATCTCAACTGACTGCCGCATAGGGTCCAGTCAAACCTGCGCCCACCTACTGCCGTCACGTCCCGGGGGACCGGACTTCGTAGGGCGTCCGTGACTGCCACTAACTGGCCCAGCCAGAGGGACTGTGTCCGTGACTGCCACTAACTGGCCCAGCCAGAGGGAACACTGCGTCGACAAGTCGCGATAGAAGAACAGGCCCAACTCCGGAGTGGCTCTCGAGGTGAGCGACCCCACCGAGGAAAGTATCCGCGCATCTCAGTCGAGCTCAAATGTGGCTCATGCAGGCTATAATCCATATCCTCGATCAACAAGATCGACTGAAACCAAAGGAACACTGTCTCACACACAGGCTGGAAAACTGCACAGCCGAGACTCACTGTCACTCAAATAGCTCTCAAGATCTCAAATCTACAACCCAAATCACTTTCCCAAGAAAACCTGGTCTACAGACTGCTAACAACTCCACTCGGTCCCCAGACACGAGTGTAAATGCATCCCACAATAATCCGACCTCTCGGCCCACTACTTGGGCGAGGAGAACTCTAAGTCCAGAGTGATATACAGAAAAGTGATGTGGGAAAGTCTAGAGCAATAAAACCTAGCCCAAGTTGAGGTTTTCTACAGTCTGGCTGAACATGCAACATGTGGCAGTGGTGCTAGGTCAAGTTCCAAGATAAATAATAAACAACAGCTTGTAGGGAGCAAGATAATAATAGTCAACAGCTTAGGGGAGAAAAATAATCACAGGATCATCTAACTATAACAGGAACATCAATTCACACCTTCTAGCATGCTGGACATCAAACATTAAAATATGCAAGTCCCTAAAGTTAGAATTAGTCCACAGTCCGCTGATCTTGAAAAGAGGTCACCCACCTGATGCGCTGATCAGTCCAAGTCCTACAGCTGATAATACCAGGAAACTGCAACTCCAAATCTAACAGGTCCAGCACAGTCCAACAACCCCTGGGTACAACACAAGGTTACTAAAACACTTAACACCCAAAATCTGCCAAGAGATACCATGCTGAAAATTCAGCCGCAGAGATGCCAATAATTCACCTGCAGAAAGTGCTCCATAAATTCCAGATAAAATACCCCGGTGTTCTACGCGTCGATAGCTTCGAAACAAGTACCTGCACGTCCAAAACGGAGTCCTCAACGCTGAGATAAAAATCCGGCAAGGGAAGCACCCCAAACCAAACTGTACCAAATTTCTGTAACAACAAACCGCAGAAAAAGGAGATTCTCACCCTCGTGCAAAATCCAGAAAAATCTGAGAAAAATTGAGGAGATTCCTTGCGAAGAGTAGATGAATTTTGCCTTTTGAATCGTCTTGATCCGATGCCCGTGCTCAAAGTTACAGCAAGAACACCGCAGTGCTGTCCAAATATCCGCGAAGAAAAAGGGTCAAAAAGGGAGCTCGGAAAACTCTAAGATCATCACGGAATCGAGGAAGCTCAAAACACAGGAGTTGAATTCCTACCTGTCTAGAGTCCGATGGCGCGAAAATCGTCGAAAAAGGAGCTCGGAGTGAGTCGGGAGAGCCCAAACACTGCAGAGGGACGAAGCGGGTCGAAGATGAACGAGCGTCGCGCCGCGCCGAAAAATAGTTAGCCTTGGGATGCGTGCCTCCGAAAATCCTCAAATTCCTCCAAAGGGTAGTGCTCGGTGTGGGGAAGAACTCCTCTGAAGGCTTCACAGGGAAAAGAAGAGTAAAAAGGCTAAAAAGAAGCCCAGGAAGCCTATTTATAGGCAAGGCCCAAAGCTGAAGTGGGCCGGGTTTCCGGGCGCAAGATCCGGGCGCCTTGCGCCCGGAAATCCGGTCGGACAGACCCCGTCCGACGCGCCCGAAAATCCCAGGGGACGCCACGTCACCCCACAACAGGGAACAGCGGGGCCGACGTCCCGCAGTGCGCCACGTGTCCGTCCCGCGGTCAGCGGGGTGGGTACGGACCACCAACCGCGCGCTGACGCGTGGCGCACTCGAGTACGGCCACCGCTCGCGTTGCGACGCTGGCGCACTCGAGTGCGGCCGACAGCCGCGTCAGCGCCCCCCTGTGCGCCCTCTGTCCCGAGGCGGGTCCCCACGCATCCCGTGCGCCGCGCGAACTGAGCCCGCCACTCAGCTGCCGCCACGTGTCCCTGCGCCGGGTCTATGCACCCGCGCGGGGAACTCTGTGGACCGAGCCCCCAGCGCCCGCCAATCGGAGACCGAAACGTGGTCCCGCCTAGAATTCCTGCACCGGCGCTCAAACCGTGCACCCGCCGGTCAAATTCAGTGAACCGCGCATCACAGGCCAGCCAATCCCCGCCTGCCACGTGTCCTGCGCCGGGCTCATGCACCCAGCCGCGCCGCTCCATGGACCGAACGTCGCGAACCGGCCAATTACAGGCCGCCACGTGGCAGCCGGCGGTCCACCGACACCCCCGTGCACCAAAAAGTTCCGAAAACTTCCGGAAGCCCGTTTTTGGTCATCCGGACTCCAAATTTAACAAGCAAATAGCCGTTTTCAAGCATTTTTCCGTGCTGAATCCAATTCCAACCTCTGTTTGGCCTAAATCCTTATAAAAATTTCGGCGAATGCAGCCGAAAGCCAACACAGTAAAAGATAACACACTGGGTCCATCTGTGGCATCCCCTTGATGCACCATGGACCAGATACACCAACACTAGGTGTTGTAAACAGTGGATTCACCAGGAAAGCTGCACGGGGTTTAGGGTCTCTACATCCTCCCCCACTAAAAGGAAGTTTCGTCCCCGGAACAAGGAAAGAACAACAGACGTACCTCACCGGAAGTCTCGAACAGGAAAGGGTATGAATCTCGCATCACCGTCTCCAGCTCCCAAGTAGCCTCTCGCTCCTCGTGATTGCTCCACAGGATCTTCACATACGGAATGGCCCGGTTGCGCAATTCCCTCTCCTCACGAGCAAGAATTCGCAACGGGCGCTCCTCATAACCAAGATCCTCGCCAAACTCCAAGGAAGTGAAGTCGATCACGTGCGAAGGGTCGAAAACATATCTCCTCAAAGCCGAGACGTGGAAGACGTCATGAACTCCGGCCAGGCGTGGTGGAAGGGCAACCCTATAAGCCACTGGGCCAATCCTCTCAAGTACCTCGAAGGGTCCAATGAAGCGGGGACTGAGCTTCCCCCGAACTCCGAATCTCCTGACCCCTTTCGAAGGCGAGACCTTCAAAAAGACATGATCCCCAATCTGAAACTCTAGGTCTCGCCGTCGAGTATCAGCGTAGCTCCTCTGACGACTCTGGGCTATCTCAAGGTGTCGGCGAACTGATCGGACCTTCTCTTCTGCCTCCAACAATAATTCTGGTCCCAAAGTCCTCCTCTCACCCACGTCACTCCAATGCAAGGGCGACCGGCACTTGCGTCCATACAACGCCTCAAATGGAGCCATCTGAATGCTCGCTTGATAGCTATTGTTGTACGCAAACTCAACCAGTGCTAAGTGCCGATACCACCCTCCTCCAAAATCCATCACGCACGCTCTCAACATGTCCTCGAGAGTCTGTATGGTGCGCTCCGACTGTCCATCGGTCTGTGGGTGGAAAGCAGTGCTAAATCTGAGCTAGGTCCCCAAGGCTGAATGTAGACTCCCCCAGAAACGTGATACAAACCTCGGGTCCCTGTCTGATACGATCGAGGCGGGTATACCGTGCAGCCTCACTATCTCATCCAAATATAACTGTGCCAGACGATCCAACGACCAAGTCATCTGTACAGGCAAAAAATGTGCAGACTTGGTGAGTCTATCAACGATAACCCATATAGCATCGGCCCCACTCTGTGCTCTCGGCAGTCCCGTGACGAAGTCCATGGTGATGTGGTCCCACTTCCACTCGGGAATTGGAAGACTCTGTAACTTGCCAGCAGGAACTCGGTGCTCCGCCTTCACTTGCTGACAAGTTAAACAATGAGCCACAAACCTTCCAATATCCCGCTTCATTCCAGGCCACCAAAAATGTGCCTTGAGGTCCTTATACATCTTAGTACCACCTGGATGAATGGTATAAGGTGTATAATGGGCCTCTCTCAAAATCTGATCTCTGAGCTCAGTGTCCAAAGGCACACATACCCGGTCCCTGTACCGCAGTACTCCCGAGCTATCCACTGCAAAATCCCCTATCTGATCGGCCAGAATCTGCGATCTAATCCTTGTCAAGTGGGGGTCCTCACTCTGTGTCTCTCTAATCCTGTCCAACAAAGTGGGCTGCAAGACCATGGACATGAGTCTAGCAGAGACCCCAGGGGATACTACCTCTATCTGCAGGCGTCTCAACTGCTCCACAAGCGGTGGCTGCTGCGTAATCAACATGCTCAAGCTCTGCGCTGACCTCCTACTCAAAGCATCTGCTACAACATTGGCCTTGCCGGGATGATAAAGGATGCTCACATCATAATCCTTTAATAACTCCAACCACCGGCGTTGCCTCAAATTCAGTTCCTTTTGAGTAAACAAGTACTTTAAACTCTTATGATCTGTGTAAATTTCGCAGTGCTCCCCGTAGAGGTAATGCCGCCACAACTTCAGCGCGAATACCACGGCTGCAAGCTCCAAATCATGAGTAGGGTAATTCTTCTCATAATCCTTTAACTGCCGTGAAGCATAAGCAATTACCCTACCATGCTGCATCAAAACACATCCCAAGCCGCTGTGAGAGGCGTCACTATAAATCACGAATCCATCGCCCATCACTGGTAGTGCTAGAACTGGTGCCGAGATCAATCTCCTCTTGAGCTCCTCAAAACTCTCTTGGCACCGCTCAGTCCACACAAACTTAATCCCCTTCCTGGTCAAACTGGTAAGGGGAGTAGAGAGCTTCGCAAAGCCCTCTACAAACCGACGGTAATAACCTGCTAATCCAAGAAAGCTACGGACCTCAGTAACTGTCGTCGGTCTAGGCCAATCCCGAACTGCATCAATCTTCGTCGGGTCCACTGCCACTCCTGCGGCTGATATAATGTGGCCTAGAAATGCAACCTCCCGAAGCCAAAATTCGCACTTTTTTAACTTGGCATACAGCTCCTTCTCTCGCAGAAGCTACAACACTATCCTCAAGTGCTCCTCATGCTCTATATCACTTCGGGAGTAAATCAGGATGTCGTCAATGAACACAACGACAAACCGGTCCAAGTACGGCTGAAATACCCGGTTCATTAAATCCATAAATGCAGCAGGGGCATTAGTTAGACCAAAAGGCATAACAGTAAACTCATAATGCCCATACCGGGATCTAAAAGCCGTCTTGGATATGTCCTCGGCCCTCACCCTCAACTGGTGGTAACCTGACTGGAGATCAATCTTGGAGAACACAGACGCTCCCTGTAACTGATCAAACAGATCATCAATCCGTGGAAGGGGGTACTTGTTCCGGATGGTCACTTTATTCAGCTCTCTGTAGTCGACACATAATCGAAGCGACCCATCCTTCTTCTTCACAAATAAAACAGGCGCTCCCCACGGAGATACACTGGGCCTCACAAAGCCCACATCCATCAAGTCCTGCAACTGGGCCTTCAGCTCTCTCAGCTCGGCAGGTGCCATCCTATAGGGTGCCTTCGAGATAGGTGCGGTTCCTGGAACCACATCAATCACAAACTCAATCTCCCTCTCCGGCGGCATGGTCGACAACTCTGAGGGAAACACATCTGGGAACTCGCGGACAATAGGAATATCCTCGAGTCCCAGTGCCGCCGTAGGCACCTCCACAATCGTCGCCAGGAAGGCGGTACAACCCCTACTCATCATCCGTCGGGCTCTCGCCGAAGAAATAGTCATGGCAAATAAGGTACTCTGGCAGCCTCTGAAAATGAACTCCTCCTGTCCAGGCTCGCGGAGGGTCACCGTCCTCTCTCTGCAGTCAATGGTGGCGAAATACCGAGCTAACCAATCCATGCCAAGTACCACGTCGAAATCCTGGAGCTGCCGCAAGATGAGCAAGTCTGCCGGCAGGACCCAGGGTCCCAACTGTACCGGGCAATCCCTACAACACTCCTCGACATGCAAGACATGGTCTGGAATCTGAACCTCTAATGCATGCGATATTGCAACTACCTCTATACCATGTAGGGATGCAAATGCTCTAGTAATAAATGAATGCGATGCACCGGTATCAAAAAGAGCATGAGTACGAACTGCAGAAATCAAAATAGTACCTGCGACGACATGATCGGCTGCTGAAGCATCCTCAACCTGGGCGGCATAGACTCGCCCGCTCTGCGCCGGGGGGCGTCGCTCTGACTGTCGCGAAGAGGAAGAAGCCTGATCAGGCCTACCATAGGCCACAGAAGGCCCTGCAGTCATGTGAGGAGCAGAAGGTGCTGAGGCCGCGGAAGGAGCTGGAGGACCTGCCCTCGGGCATGAACTCTGAATGTGACCGGCCTGTCCACAACGGTAACAACGGCCGTGTCTCTGCTGACAATGCATCGGTAAGTGCGGCCCTCCACAAAAGACACATCGCTCCTGACGGGGCTGCCGCGAAGTCTGCTGCTGCTGAGTTGACTGCTGTGGTCGAGGCGGTCGACGCTGCTGCGAAGACTGATGAGATGATCCAGATCTCTGGCGCCCCTGGCGTCCACGACCCTGAGGATGGAATCGTGGGGGTCTCGGGGGTCCCTGCCTACTCGACTGCCCCTCCTCCACCGGCGCCGGGCGCTTCGCCCCAGGAGTCCCTACGGGGGATGGAGCCACTTCATCCATAACTACCTCTCCAGACTCAACATATAACGCCTGCTCCATCGAGGCCTCTAATGTCTGCAATCTGCGGGAGCGAACAAGCTGATAAATGTCCCGGCGCAGCCCCCGCTCAAACATGTAAACCTGGTGAGCCTCATCCCTGGCCACGTGAGGCATACTAGCCAACAGCTGATTGAAGTTAGCTATGTACACATGCACGGGCCTATCTCCCTGGCGGAGATTCCTCAGCTGCTCCTCCAGTCTCTGACGTACACTCTCAGGAAAGAAGGCCCCCAGAAGAAGTTTGCGGAACTCCGCCCAAGGAAGAATCTGTGTCCCAGACGGACCAGCAGGCCGCACACGCCGCCACCAAGCCTCGGCGTTGCCCTCCAGATAATGCGCTGCCAAGAAGACCCGAAATCGATCCTCGACGAATAAACTCTCAAAGTGGCGCTCCATGGCCGTAACCCAAGTCTCGGCCTCCCATGGCTCAGCACCCAGACCAGAGAAACGGGATGGATCGAACCGACGGAACCTCATCAAGAGATCTACCGCTGCCTGCTGCTCAGAAGAAGTAAAAGGGCCCGACGACTCAGACGGTGGTCTGCAGGAAACCGGCTCGACAGGAACAGCTGGTGCTGACGGAACCACAGGGGGCGCTGCAGCTGGCGAAGAGGGCACAGGGGAACTCTCAGGGGGTGCTACCACAGGCTGCGACCTCTGCTCTAACATAAGCATCATCCGACCCAAGGCCTCCTCCTGGCGTCGGGAAGCCTCTTCCTGGCGTCGGGAAGTCTCCTCCTGGCGCTGAACAGCCTCAGACATCTGTGCCAACTGGGCACGAAGCCCCAAAACCTCTCTTTGATGTCCCTGCCCCGAGTCCTCCGGCTCGGGCTCAGAGGAAGAAGGCTGCGAACGCGTCGACATCGTGCGTCGCGGAGGCATCACTCGCCTGAGGGAAGAAGAGAAACAGTTAGAACCCCAAACAAAACAGGACCCAATCTAGCGAAAGTCAAAGGGCATGTCCCCCTTCCCATAGTACTATGTTGTCTGCAGCCAACATAGTCGCCACCGAAGGAAGACATGTCGATCACTCATCCCATCCACTGGGAGAATTAGGAACCCAATCAAGACTCTCGCTAACAGATTACGGCTCTCACATAAGTCATCCTAGGGTCCAACCACAAGCCTAGGGTTTCTAAGTCCGCAATGACCTACATCCTAGGCTCTGATACCACTCTAATCTGTCACGCCCCGGGTCGAAACTGCGACCCGGGCTCGCCAACAGATCCGCCGCCCATACGGGAAGCCCCGTATAGACGTAGCGACTAACCTGCAAAAGAGATCTACACTAAACAGATATCAGAGCTGATAAAGTAAAAGCTGGATAAAATAAATACAACTCTAACAAAATATACAACCAGAGTCCTCACCAAATACAATATCTCTCAAAATAAGAAGAGTACAACTCAATCCTCACTACAAGGTCACTCGACAAAAACTCACAAAAGGTAGGGAGGTACATCTACTCTCAAGCGACAACTGGTAGGGATCTATCTCGCGACTCCCTTACCTCGATCAGTCGGGTCAGCAACAGGTGCGGCAGGAACTGGAGCAGAAGAAGAAGTCCCTGGGGAAAAACACCACGACGGGTGTGAGAACTACGTCCCAAGTAGTTCTCAGTGGGTGCCGCCAACAAGCCCGACGGTCTGCCCACTAAGTCCACTAGAGGCAAAAAGTAACAATGCAGTGCGGAAAGGGAAAAGCTGGTAAAGTAATCTCTACAGCTACTATGCCTCTATCTAGATGCTCAAAAGTGGGACAGAAAGAACAGGATGCTACAACTAGCTCTCTACTCAAATCACCCAATCTCAACTGACTGCCGCATAGGGTCCAGTCAAACCTGCGCCCACCTACTGCCGTCACGTCCCGGGGGACCGGACTTACGTAGGGCGTCCGTGACTGCCACTAACTGGCCCAGCCAGAGGGACTGTGTCCGTGACTGCCACTAACTGGCCCAGCCAGAGGGAACACTGCGTCGACAAGTCGCGATAGAAGAACAGGCCCAACTCCGGAGTGGCTCTCGAGTGGAGCGACCCCATCGAGGAAAGTATCCGCGCATCTCAGTCGAGCTCAAATGTGGCTCATGCAGGCTATAATCCATATCCTCGATCAACAAGATCGACTGAAACCAAAGGAACACTGTCTCACACACAGGCTGGAAAACTGCACAGCCGAGACTCACTGTCACTCAAATAGCTCTCAAGATCTCAAATCTACAACCCAAATCACTTTCCCAAGAAAACCTGGTCTACAGACTGCTAACAACTCCACTCGGTCCCCAGACACGAGTGTAAATGCATCCCACAATAATCCGACCTCTCGGCCCACTACTTGGGCGAGGAGAACTCTAAGTCCAGAGTGATATACAGAAAAGTGATGTGGGAAAGTCTAGAGCAATAAAACCTAGCCCAAGTTGAGGTTTTCTACAGTCTGGCTGAACATGCAACATGTGGCAGTGGTGCTAGGTCAAGTTCCAAGATAAATAATAAACAACAGCATGTAGGGAGCAAGATAATAATAGTCAACAGCTTAGGGGAGAAAAATAATCACAGGATCATCTAACTATAACAGGAACATCAATTCACACCTTCTAGCATGCTGGACATCAAACATTAAAATATGCAAGTCCCTAAAGTTAGAATTAGTCCACAGTCCGCTGATCTTGAAAAGAGGTCACCCACCTGATGCGCTGATCAGTCCAAGTCCTACAGCTGATAATACCAGGAAAACTGCAACTCCAAATCTAACAAGTCCAGCACAGTCCAATAGCCCCTGGGTACAACACAAGGTTACTAAAACACTTAACACCCAAAATCTGCCAAGAGATACCATGCTGAAAATTCAGCCGCAGAGATGCCAATAATTCACCTACAGAAAGTGCTCGATAAATTCCAGATAAAATACCCCGGTGTTCTACGCGTCGATAGCTTCGAAACAAGTACCTGCACGTCCAAAACGGAGTCCTCAACGCTGAGATAAAAATCCGGCAAGGGAAGCACCCCAAACCAAACTGTACCAAATTTCTGTAACAACAAACCGCAGAAAAAGGAGATTCTCACCCTCGTGCAAAATCCATAAAAATCTGAGAAAAATTGAGGAGATTCCTTGCGAAGAGTAGATGAATTTTGCCTTTTGAATCGTCTTGATCCGATGCCTCTGCGGAAAGTTACAGCAAGAACACCGCAGTGCTGTCCAAATATCCGCGAAGAAAAAGGGGTCAAAAGGGAGCTCGGAAAACTCTAAGATCATCACGGAAATCGAGGAAGCTCAAAACATAGGAGTTGAAGACCTACCTGTCTAGAGTCCGATGGCGTGAAAATCGTCGAAAAAGGAGCTCGGAGTGAGTCGGGAGAGCCCAAACACTGCAGAGGGTCGAAGCGGGTCGAAGATGAACGAGCGTCGCGCCGCGCCGAAAAATAGTTAGCCTCGGGATGCGTGCCTCCGAAAATCCTCAAATTCCTCCAAAGGGTAGTGCTCGGTGTGGGGAAGAACTCCTCTGAAGGCTTCACAGGGAAAAGAAGAGTAAAAAGGCTAAAAAGAAGCCCAGGAAGCCTATTTATAGGCAAGGCCCAAAGCTGAAGTGGGCCGGGTTTCCGGGCGCAAGATCCGGGCGCCTTGTGCCCGGAAATCCGGTCGGACAGACCCCGTCCGACGTGCCCGAAAATCCCAGGGGACGCCACGTCACCCCACAACAGGAAACAGCGGGGCCGACGTCCCGCAGTGCGCCACGTGTCCGTCCCGCGGTCAGCGGGGTGGGTACGGACCACCAACCGCGCGCTGACGCGTGGCGCATTCGAGTACGGCCACCGCTCGCGTTGCGACGCGTGGCACACTCGAGTGCGGCCGACAGCCGCGTCAGCGCCCCCCTGTGCGCCCTCTGTCCCGAGGCGGGTCCCCACGCATCCCGTGCGCCGCGCGAACTGAGCCCGCCACTCAGCTGCCGCCACGTGTCCCTGCGCCGGGTCTATGCACCCGCGCGGGGAACTCCGTGGACCGAGCCCCCAGCGCCTGCCAATCGGAGACCGAAACGTGGTCCCGCCCAGAATTCCTGCACCGGCGCTCAAACCGTGCACCCGCCGGTCAAATTCAGTGAACCGCGCATCACAGGCCAGCCAATCCCCGCCTGCCACGTGTCCTGCGCCGGGCTCATGCACCTAGCCGCGCCGCTCCATGGACCGAACGTCGCGAACCGGCCAATTACAGGCCGCCACGTGGCAGCCGGCGGTCCACCGACACCCCCGTGCACCAAAAAGTTCCGAAAACTTCCGGAAGCCCGTTTTTGGTCATCCGGACTCCAAATTTAACAAGCAAATAGCCGTTTTCAAGCGTTTTTCCGTGCTGAATCCAATTCCAACCTCTGTTTGGCCTAAATCCTTATAAATGCAGCCGAAAGCCAACACAGTAAAAGATAACACACTGGGTCCATCTGTGGCATCCCCTTGATGCACCATGGACCAGATACACCAACACTAGGTGTTGTAAACAGTGGATTCACCAGGAAAGCTGCACGGGGTTTAGGGTCTCTACACTTTTTAATTTCCATCGACGAAAGGGTGTGGCAATCAATTGAATTAGGATGGTCTAATCCAACTGAGATTATTTCTGATGTTCGCACCTTAAAACCTAGGTCGAAATGGACCAAGGAAGAGTTAGATTCATCTTCTTACAATGGCAAGGGAATTAATGCTATTTTTAATGCCTTATCTCAAACTGAATTCTCTCGCGTCTCGGCATGTGAGACTGCGAAAGAAATCTGGGATGTTCTTCAGGTTACACATGAGGGAACTAACCTCGTGAAGATTCAAAAGCTGCAAATGCTTATGAGCAGATTTGACTCCATTTTCATGGCAGAAAATGAATCTTTCACGGACTATTACACACGATTGCAAGATATCGTAAACTCATGTGCTAACCTGGGAGAGAAGATTCCAGAATTTAAAGTTGTAAGAAAGATCTTAAGAACTCTTCCTGAACGATTTCGCCCAAAGGTTACAGCCATTGAAACTATTAAACACCCGGACGAAATGCGTGTAGAAGAATTAGTTGGTTCATTACAAACTTATGAAATGACATTTTCTACTAACAATTCTTCTGGAAAAGCATCCTCTTCTAAGTCTTCAGGTTATGCGTTGAAAACAACTAAGGAAGAAGACGCGGATACATCCTCCTCAGACGATGACGAGAACCTATCTATGGAGGACGTTGAGAAGCAACTCGCTCTCTTGACAAGGAAGTTTCGCCGCAACTTTCGAAGGGGTAATTCAAGTAAATCTCCATCCTTCGGAAAGTCGAAGAAAGGCAAGGGTACTTCAAGTTACAAGTCAAGAAAGCAAGAGAACTTCTCAAAGGATAATAAAAGTTCAGAGGGACAACTACAATGCTTCAAATGTCGAGGCTACGGCCACATTGCAACGGAGTGTCCCAACAAGTATCCGGCAAAGAAGAAGGCGATGCAAGTCGTCACTTGGGATGACAACTCAACGTCAAATGAGTCGTCTTCAAGTGATGAAGAAAAGAGCACCACGGCATTCCACTCTTCCACATCTTCACCATTTATGTGCTTAATGGCAAGTACATCCGAGTCATTGTCCAACTCCACTGTTGAAAAGAATGCAACGGACAATGAATCGGATGATTCGGAAGGTGAAGATTTTGCTTTAGCCTACCACAGACTTTTACGGGATTCAAAGAAAGTGGCTAAGCAAAACAAGAGTTTGAGAGGGAGATTGCATGATCTCGAAGAAGAAGCAAAAAGGGCAACTTCTCTCTCAAACGCTCTTGAAGTGGAAAGGGAAAATCTGATAAAAGTAAATGTTTCCCTTCAAGAGTCCAATGAGCTTTTTGAGAAGGAACATACAAAACTGGTGGATAAAGCGGATCACTTCTCAAAGCTCTACAACGAGGCTCGACAGGATAACCTGGAAATGACAAAGACTATTTTCCAACTCAAGGATGACTTGCAGCGATTCTCTTCAGGAAGGAGTAAGTTGGATACGCTTCTTGGTCTTGGTCAAACAAATCGGTTCGGCCTCGGGTACACTCAAACTGGAAACAGTCCAAGTTCGAGTGGGACAGTCTTTGTGCCTTAGTCGGTATCTCCTCCTCCGACACCGGAATTCACGACAACCAACGACAACAAGCCTACTTCACCCTCTTCGGAATCGTCAAGCACAAAGGTATGTTTTCGTTGTAATTTTGCAAGGCACATTGAAAGAAATTGCAAGATTGGAGCTCAAAGATCAAATCAACCACATCTTGCAACTGCTACCAATAAGTTCACTCCCCGGAATTCAAAGAAGGACTTTTCAAAAGAAAAGAACATTGGTAGTACTTCAAACAAGACGATGACAAAAGAAAAAGATCAATCATACAAGACGTCTTCATCAAGGAAAATTTCTCAACCATTGCCAACATACTCCAAAACTCAAAAGGTTTGGGTATGCAAAGGTGAAATCCTTCCTTGTCTTTAATCGTTCTACGATTAAATGTTGTGTAGTTTATGTAGACTATTTTTCTTTCTTTTGGCCAACTCGTCAACCATCTTTGGGAGGTAAATGGTATATTTTCTTATTGGTTGATGATTTCTCTAGATATTCTTGGGTAGCATTTTTAAAAGAGAAAGCTGATACTTTTGATTCTTTTCACGAGATTTGCCATCGTATTATGATTGAAAAGAATGAAAAGATCATTCGTGTTAGAAGTGATAGAGGTGGAGAATTCATAAATCTAAAATTCATTGATTTTTGCTCTTCCAATGGCATTAAACATGAATTCTCGGCACCCTATACACCTCAACAGAATGGTGTTGTCGAGCGCAAAAACCGTGTTGTTCAAGAGATGGCACGTGTTATGCTTCACAGCCGGAATTTACCGCTACATTTTTGGGCTGAAGCTGTGAACACTGCAATCTATGTAATTAATCGAGTTTATTTGCGCCCGGGAACGTTAAATACACCATATGAACTATGGTGTGGTAGAAAACCCAACATCAAATATTTTCGCATCTTCGGGAGTCGGTGTTACATTTTACGTGACCGTGAAAATCTTGGAAAGTTTGACTCTCGAAGTGACGAAGGGATTTTCTTGGGGTATTCTACAAATAGTAGAGCATATCGAGTATTTAACTTAGAATCTAAGACGATCGTAGAATCGATAAATGTTAAAGTAGATGAAGCTTTTCACTTTGCATCTGAAAAATCTACCCTCGATATCTCTCTGGATGATGATACACCTGCCATTGCATCTTCTCATGATAATACTTCCAATATTAATGATGCATCTAATGGTTCTTCAAGTTTATCTGATGTGCAGGAATCGTCTCATGTACCTCCGAGTACTCCGTTACCTCAAACTTTACGCATCTCCAAGGATCATCCTGAATCAAACATCATCAGAGACCCACAAGAAGGAGTTAGAACTCGGAGGCAGTTGGTTTGTGGATTCGCTTGCTACGTATCTTTAATCGAACCAAAGAATATAGATGAAGCTCTTCAGGATGACTACTGGATTAAAGCAATGCAGGAAGAGCTCCATCAATTTGAGCGAAACAAAGTCTGGGAATTAACGAAGCCTCCAAAGCAACACAATGTGATAGGTACCAAATGGATTTTCAAGAATAAGAAAAATGAGGATGGTACTATCATCAGGAACAAGGCACGATTAGTTGCTCAAGGCTACTCTCAAGTAGAAGGTATAGGCTTTGATGAAACTTTCGCCCCTGTAGCTAGACTCGAGTCCATTCGTATACTATTTGCTATTGCTTGTCATTTTAAAATCAAATTATTTCAAATGGACGTTAAGAGCGCGTTTCTAAATGGGTTTTTAAATGAGGAAGTTTATGTGGCTCAACCGAAAGGTTTTGTAGACCATAAACAACCTAACCATGTTTTTCGTTTGAAAAAGGCTCTTTACGGTCTGAAACAAGCACCGCGAGCATGGTACGAAAGGTTGACAAAGCACCTTTTGGAGAAGGGCTATACTCGAGGGGGAGCTGACAGGACTCTCTTTGTGAAGCATTATCAAAACAATTTCATTGTAGCACAAATCTATGTCGATGACATTGTATTTGGCGCAACAAGAGATAATGATGCTTCTAAATTCGCGGAGACCATGGAAAGTGAATTTGAGATGTCCATGATGGGCGAATTGACTTATTTTCTTGGATTGCAAATTAAACAAAATGATGAAGGTATTCATTTGTGTCAATCCAAGTATGCAATGGAGTTGGTTAAAAAGTTTGACTTAGAAAATTCGAAGGATTTTCCGACTCCAATGGGAACTAGCCACAAGGGACTTGGAAGTGAATCACATAGTGAGAATGTAGACGAGAAACTGTATCGAAGTATGATTGGAAGTCTACTTTACCTCACGGCTAGTCGCCCGGATATATCCTTTAGTGTTGGGATTTGCGCGAGATATCAATCAGCACCAAAGGAGGTTCACCTGAAAGCGGTGAAAAGGATCTTCCGGTACATCAAAGGATCAATTAATTTCGGAATTTGGTATCCTATGGGAACTAGTTTGGATATTGTTGGATACTCAGATGCCGATTGGGCAGGATCAGTGGATGATTGGAAAAGCACGAGTGGTGCATGCTTCTATCTTGGCCATTGCCTTGTTGCATGGCACAGTAAAAAACAGAATTGCATAGCACTCTCGACTGCCGAAGCGGAATACATTTCAGCGGGTAGTTGTTCAACCCAACTCATTTGGATGAAAAGTGTGTTGAGCGACTTCCGGATTTCAGCAACTTCGGTAACAATTCTTTGTGACAACACAAGTGCAATTAATATTTCTAAAAACCCTGTGTTGCACTCTAGAACAAAACACATTGAACTTAGATATCATTTTCTTAGAGAGCTAGTTGAATCAAATACTCTTCAACTTTCATATATTTCAACTGAAGATCAATTAGCTGACATTTTAACAAAACCTTTGGATCAAAAACGTTTTATTCATTTGCGTAAAGCAATTGGAATGCTTTCCTTGAAATAAACTTCTTTTTGAAACTTTTGCTTAGGTTAGGTTTTGTTTTTGTGTTTTTGTTCTTTATCTATGTTTATACATAGTACATTAATTGAGCATGTGTATTATTGACTTTACTTGCATCCTTTCATATAATTAGAAATTTATTATGCTTTGGATATCATAATAATTCAGTTGATGCATTGATCATTTATTTAAATTAAACTATTTTTAATTGATCAAAGTCAATTTCTCTCTCAATGATCTCTTGGTATTGTGTTTATCTTATTTGACTATTTAGTTGAGTATGAATTCGAGATCAATCCTTGGTTGAATACTTTATATATTAAATAATAGATAGCCAATTGAGGGGGAGTCAAAGAAAAGTAAAATGCTCAAAAGATGTGGAAAAAGTCACACCCCAACTGATTGGAGATGTGCTAGGTATGACAGCCAGAGCTGATGGACTCCATTACCTAAAAACTCAAAGCTTCAACGACAACTCCTGGAGAGTTGTAGTCAATGGAATTTGTGTTCCGGATACTTTGTCAACCGGAAATTCTGTTTTCTCTAAAGAGCTTCGACCAGAGTATCGGTATATAAACTTCATTATCTGCTACAACATTCTTCCCAACATGAATACGAAGGTTCTTCGATGGGACAGGATGTTATTCCTTTACCTTCTTGGAAACCCGGCCGCATTGATGGGAGCAAACTTGAATATTCCTTATCTCATTTGGTCAAGGATGGCGTGGTATGTGGAACACTCTCACCCCACAGAGAGACTACCCTACCCAATGATAATCATGCACATCCTTAGAAAGTTTAAAGTCGATACAAGCGCGAGCTCATACATGTACAGTTTGGGCACCATTAATGAGACAACAATTGTGAAGTCTCTATCGACAAAACAAGATGATCCTCCATCTCCTCCAATTCGACAAAGAGCTCGACCACAAGCAACTACTTCTACAGCTCCTGTTCCACCAGCACAGCAGGCACCTCCATCCACTTCTGATGATGATGCTTCTGTCAGCTCAATCTTTAAAGAACAACAGCGACTCTCCAATGAACAAGAACGCATGTCGGTTGAGTTCACTGAAATGAAGGAAGATCTCAAAGAAGTCAAGAAAGAACAAGCTGTGATGATGCAAGATCTAAAAGAAGTGAAGAAAGAGCAAGCTTCCATGAATAAACGGATCAAGAAAATGTTTCAGAAGCTTGGGTGTATCAGCTCTGACGATTCTCCATGAAGTTTCCTTCTAATCTTCTCTTTTGCAGGTTCTTACGTTCTTGGTTTGTGTCCTTCAACTCTCAAGTTTCTTAATTTGTATTTAAACTTTTTAACTCTCCTTGTCTTGTATTTTTGGCTAACGTTTGTGACAAAAAGGGGGAGAGAGTTTAGAGAGAACTTGAACAATGATGATGTGAAAACTGTGTGAATGTGTGAACATCAAGGTAAGTATCACTTCAACTTCAACTTTGGTTTTTATCTTGTGATTTGTTGCCTGTCTCTACTAACTATTCGACTAACTATTTGGGCATGTAATATGACTAACAAGTTGATGTTGGACTAACACTTTGTGACATTTGGTTTTTGAATGCATAGAAGATATGTTGGTTTTTGACTATGATTCTCTTACATATCTGAATTCTCAAATGTCATGATGATCAGATAAACTCTATCTCTGTACTAGGTTTTGAATGCTAAATATTCTTGAGGTATCTAACGATCTCTTTTTGTCAAGAATGATTTCTTTTTGCAGAGAGTACAGATGTCTAAGTCTAGTGTCTGTTTTAGGAGTTTATCTCTTGTATTGGATCTCCATTGTAAATTTTTGTTGTATGGTGATAGCAACAAAAATATCTTTTTGAATTTTCTTTAGTGGATCTGTGTTTTGTCACGAAACCGCCAAAGGGGGAGATTGTTACGGAATTTGAATTGGCGTAATTTCGTGAAAGGTTCAAGTCTTGAAGATTGAAGGTGAAGAAGGTTGGATCATTTAACTCAATCTCAAGAAAGAAGAATTCAAAAGGATCAGGTATGTTTAACTAAAGATTTTTGGTGATACGAATACTTCTTGTAGTCTAGAAACACCTGGAAGAATTTTTCATTGCATAAAAATAAAAAACTGGACATGGGACATGTTCAGGATCCGGATCAGACATTCCAATCCGGATCCCGAAGGGTGTTCGTTCATACACTGGTTCAATCCGGATCGCAGCATCTCATGATCCGGATCCCAAACACTAGTTTTACCTTTTTACTTGCACGATCCGGATCAGGATTTGCAATCCGGATCCCGAATGTTGATGTTTGGTGAAACTGTATGAACGATCCGGATCAGCCATTTCGATCCGGATCCCGAACTATTGATTTTCTGGAAACCGTCTTTCTTGCTACTGCAATCCGGATCGCCGAAATCCGATCCGGATCGCCGTCCGTAAAATTTCCAGATATGGTAGGTTTTTGATTCTTATCTCCTTCCTAGGGTTTCTAACCTATAAATAGACCCTATGTTTCTTTTTCTAGGGTTAAGGAAAATAGCCGTCATAATCAAATATCATTCTCTACGGCTCTAGATCCACATATAGAGAAGAAAGGAAATCATTAGATATTACTCTATGTTTCTTCATCTATATTGATTAGTTTGATTCTAGGTTTTCATACTCACATCTTGAGTTGAATCAAACTAATGAATACTTAGATGGTATTTCCGATCTATTTCTAATCTAAGTATTCGGCGGATCATCACCACCCAAAAACAACGATTTCCCTAAAAATCGGCGCGTGGACTCGCGTGTCCTTGTGGATTCAAGGTTCAACCGCTCTCGTGGATTCGGAGCGAGGTACGTTCGTGGATTCGAAGCGTGCTACTGGGTGAAGACCGTGGATTCGGTCGGACGTCGTGGACTCGACGTTGGACGCCGTGGATTCGGCGTTGGACGCAGATCGTGGATTCGAGACGCGTTGCGGAACGAGCGGAGAAGATCAACTAGGAGCGTATGGTAAAAGGTTGAGTCGTATGTGAGTACGTTAAATCACCTTGTACGTGTTTCAATTCTAGTGGATTTCACCGTGTTATCGGTCCCGTGGTTTTTTTACTCCGGTTTGGAGTTTTTCCACGTAAAAATCTTGTGTGTTCATTTATTTTTCCGCATTGGGTTTTATTGCGCAATGATTTTTTGAGTGTTTATTGTTTACACCTATTCACCCCCCTCTAGGTATTTTTTCCCCTATTTAGATCTATATTACATATAACCCAACACTTGCGGCGTCTCCGGATACTTGGGTGGTCGGCTCCCATTGGGAAAGTCATTCTCGGGATAAGGCTGGGGTCGTTTCTGGCCCCCGGCTGGGCTCATGATCCTTCTGCCGAGTGCGTGCAACGGCCAATTCCCGCCCCACCACGGTGGTCTTGTCGATCACTTCTCGGAAAGCGGGTAAACCCACCGTCGGTATTACCTGAAAAGTGTCGCTCCGTAAGCCATCCTCGTGATGGCGGGCCGTGTGGGGTTCGTCTTTCCTAACAAAAGGGGAATGCGCTCGGCCATGTCGTGGAACTGTTGTTGAAGTAGCCGATTCTCCACAGTTGCCGGAGCCATCAAATCCACTTCTGCGCCATCGATTGAAGACCGGGTTCGAGCCATTACCCGTGCATACAAAGAAACCAAGTTAGTCCTAGACTTAATTGGTCTAGCACCTTGACCTACTGTAAGACCCGGCTTTTCCTTAACCCTTCTGGTCACCCTCTTCATGTAATGCCTGACCGGGGGCCTCATTTTTGGCATTTTTCCGGACAGACCGTCGGGGCCCGCAAATAATTTTAGGCGGTAGAGCTCGCGGAACGGAGCGCGTGGGCGCGATCGGTTTATTTTTCCGACTCCCGGTCTGACCAGAATTAATTCTCGAAGTTGGGGTCCCCCTTAGACGCCTCGGGATCCGTGTTGGCAGCCGCACACCTTTTAAGGTAAACCCTAATTCTCTTAGTATATATATGTAGCCGTGAGGGAAAGAGGATTAGGGTTCCTCTTATTTTTCTTTTGGTGGCCGCCTCTTTTCTTTTTCTTCCTCCCTCGTAGCCGCCGGCAAAGAGAAACCAAGCACACCGCAAGGGTGGACCGGTGGAGGCAAGCGGACGATCCCTCTCTTCCTCCTCTTTCGCACATCAAGGTGAGTCGGACGCGTTTCGTTCGGGGGAATCTCCCTCTTTCTTTCTTTTGTTGGTCACGAGGAGGGAGGAGGCCCGGCGCCGTCGCGCACCGCGGGCCGCGCGCCCGCGCGGCGCTCGGCCG
The DNA here is from genome assembly GCA_029204045.2 of Tillandsia leiboldiana. Taxonomy (NCBI): domain Eukaryota; kingdom Viridiplantae; phylum Streptophyta; class Magnoliopsida; order Poales; family Bromeliaceae; genus Tillandsia; species Tillandsia leiboldiana. The sequence continues at coordinate 29,249,819 of CM055065.1, forward strand.
CGCGGGGCCGCCCGCAGGAGGGGCGCCCGCGCGGGCTGGTGCCGCGCGGGGCCGCCCCGCACCGCGGGCCACGCGCCCGCGCGGCGCACGGCCGCGCGGGCCGCCCCGCACCGCGGGCCGCGCGCCCGCGCGGCGCTCGGCCGCGCGGGGGCCGCCCGCAGGAGGGGGCGCCCGCGCGGGCTGGTGCCGCGCGGGGCCGCCCCGCACCGCGGACCGCGCACCCGCGCGGCGCTCGGCCGCGCGGGGGCCGCCCGCAGGAGGGGGCGCCCGCGCGGGCTGGTGCCGCGCGGGGCCGCCCCGCACCGCGGGCCGCGCGCCCGCACGGCGCTCGGCCGCGCGGGGCCGCCGCAGGAGGGGGGCGCCCGCGCGGGCTGGTGCCGCGCGGGGCCGCCCCGCACCGCGGGCCGCGCGCCCGCGCGGCGCTCGGGCCGCGCGGGGCCGCCCGCAGGAGGGGCGCCCGCGCGGGCTGGTGCCGCGCGGGGCCGCCCCGCACCGCGGGCAGCGCGCCCGCGCGGCACTCGGCCGCGCGGGGCCGCCCGCAGGAGGGGCGCCCGCGCGGGCTGGTGCCGCGCGGGGTCGCCCCGCACCGCGGGCAGCGCGCCCACGCGGCGCTCGGCCGCGCGGGGCCGCCCGCAGGAGGGGCGCCGCGCGGGCTGGTGCCGCGCGGGGTCGCCCCGCACCGCGGGCAGCGCGCCCGCGCGGCGCTCGGCCGCGCGGGGCCGCCCGCAGGAGGGGCGCCCGCGCGGGCTGGTGCCGCGCGGGGTCGCCCCGCACCGCGGGCCGCGCGCCCGCGCGGCGCTCGGCCGCGCGGGGCCGCCCGCAGGAGGGGCGCCGCGCGGGCTGGTGCCGCGCGGGGCTGCGCCCTGGCAGGGTGTTCGTCGCACGGGCCGGTGCCGTGCGAAGAACTCCGCCGCACGCTGTAGGGAGTCGTTGTAAGTTTCGGACTTCTAAGTCTCGATTTGCCTATGTTCCTTCAGGAGTGCGGGACGCTGTGGGCGACTGGAGCACAGACGCGGACTGGACGAACGCAGGACGACGCACACAAGGTGGGTACGTTCCCGGGGGTTTCGGGAATGGGGTTTAACTGTTAGAAATAGCATGTTGGGGCAAGGTGGAATTGTCAGTCTCCTTCTGTTTATGCACTAACCCTGTTATGTTATGTTATGATACTCAATGTCAATCTGAGGCTCAAATTTGCTACACGCACACCCGCGGTTTGGCCACCGCAAGGGTGTGCTTTTCCGAAAAAGTGGTACGTTGACCCGTGTACCCCACGCGGAGGTGGCGTTAGGAATGGGGGCCCCCATGGGTGGGGGGTGTGAGCGGTGACGTCGAGGCAGGTGCTCGGCGGCCGAGGCAGGTGCTCGGCGGTGGGCATCGGGGAAGGTGCCCGATGTTGCTTTGTGAGGCAGGTGCTCGGCGGTGGGCATCGGGGAAGGTGCCCGATGTCGTAATGATACAGGGTGTGGTTAAGGTGGAAGGTGCATGGGAGGGATAGTTGCTCCGGTGTTTGTGGTTTTCCTTATCTTTGTTTACTACGCTTATCATGCTATTTCTAGTCACTGACTTCCCACTTCGTGACAGGTTCGTCCAGGGGCGAGTGCTAGGGCGCCGGTGAGGACGTCAGGGTGCTGATCTGATTTATGGGTGACTTCAGATACAGTGACTCTTCTTTCCCTTTTCTTTTATTATTCATGGTAGCTAGTTGTGGATTGCGACACCCCCGTGGGGTCGAAGTGGATGTTGCCCTTTTCTTTCCTTTCTTTTTGAATAATTGAATGAATACTACGTTCTCTCTTACTTGGCCGTTTTGAACGATGAAAAACAAAGAAAACCGTTTGCGAAAACTATTTTTAAAACGTGGGTGTCGTGTGGGCACCAAGCTTTATAAACCTTGTGGGATTTATGTGTTTACGAACTGTTTTCACAAACGAGGGCATCGTGTGGATGCCGCTTTCAAAACCTTGTGATTATTTATCCTTTCAAAACACCGGCCTCTATGCTCTAAGTGAATGCTAGAATGTCACGGGAATTGTTTGGTTGTATGTGTACGAGACCCCAACTGATGTGGTTAGAGATTGTATGTACTACGCCTTGTGAGACACTTTGTAGTTGAGACGCCGTGCATATACAAAGGGGCCTCTGCTCATTTGCAGAGCGAATTTGTGTATGCGGCGGGTCTGTGCACGCGCCGGGGAGTAATGTTTTACAAAAAAAAAATATATGGCTGAATCAGGGGCATCGGTGGCTCCTCTTCCGCGCGATTCGAACCCCCGGGGCGTGACAGATTAAGATGGTATCAGAGCGGTAAACTTTAACCACAACAGTCGGGGCCTAACATCCACGGGCGCAATACTCTGGCTACTGAGTAATAAAGTGAACACGGGATAAATAAAACGCGAGTGCTCGTTGGGGGAAAAAGGGGGGAGGGAATTAGTGTTCTTTTCTTTTCTCCCTCTAGTGCCAGCACTAGTGGCGTGCCGTCTTATTTAAACTAGGAGTAACTGGTTCGTGCAAATGTTCAGATCATGACCAGGACTAGATCCACAGCCGAGGACACGGGGGCGGACGCAGCGGAAGCGATGACTGCGGAGAATCAGCTCCTAAGGCAGCAGCTACAAGAGATGGCGGAACAGTTGGCAGCCCTGAACGACCGCGTGCGCCAACTGACGCAGCAACAGCAGGCCGCTGCGACGGCAGAGGTTGCCCCGGGCCCTCTCCCGGGGCCAGCTGCACCGGTGATGGAGACCGAAGGAGGGGCTGCCCCCACCCGGGCCTCGGCCCCAGAGGTGGCCCCTTCGACGGCAACGGCAGGGCCGGCGGCGACACCAATCGTCAGAATTGCTCCGAGTGTGACGGTAGTGTTACCCACTCCCGCCGCGACCGCCAACGTCGCGAAGGAGGGGGCGAACCTACCAAACGAGCGAGACCGTGTGCGCGCCAACCTGGCCGACTTCAAGAAATACGATCCGCCAACGTTCGAGGGGGGACACGACGGACCCCTGGGTTGTGGAGAAATGGGTGGATACGATGGAGAAATTATTCGAGGACCTATTGATGGAAGACCATGAGCGGGTCCCCCTGGCCGCCCACTTGCTCGAGGGGAACGCCCGCATTTGGTGGAAGACCGTACGCCCCGACTCTGCGTCGGGCGCTACCCTTCCGTCATGGACTACCTTTAAACAGCAGCTATTCGGGGCGTTCTTTACCAACAGCGTGAAGAAACAACTGGAGGACGACCTAAACCACATCAGGCAGGGAACCAAAACAGTAATGGAGTACCAGAGGGAGTTCGTGAGACTGGCGAACTGTGTCCCGTTCGTCATTCGGGACGAATCCCATAAGGCACAACTGTTTGTGGATGGATTGAGGACTGACATTTTCCAAGTGGTGGACGCGGCGGATCTGCATACCTTTCAGGAGGTGGTCGACCGAGCCACCATCGTGGAGCGAGGCTTTGCCGTCACGCGCGCCCGAAGGGAAGGCTCCCACCAGCAAGACGACAGGAAGCGGACCCAGACGGCTTCAGGGGGAGGGGGCTCCTCCAGCGGGAATCGGCCCCCTAAGCGGTGGAGGCCCCAGCAAAGGACCAGGGGAGCGCCGGGAGAGGGACAACGCCCGGAGGACCGCTCATGCGTGATCTGCGGCGGGGCGCACCGAGTGATGGATTGCTCCAAGAGACAGGACCATTGTTTCCGATGTGGCAAGCAGGGACACTTCCGTTTCAACTGTCCCCTGAACCAAGGCACCACATCTTCAGCAGCCTCCGTGCCTTCACCCCAGCACGCAGGGCGGGGGAAAGCGCCAATGACGTCAGCCCCCAGACCGCCAGCACCCCGATCTGTAGGGGAAAAGCCACCGCCTTCGGGAGGCCGCGTCTATTCGATGGGTCAGCAGGAGACGCACCCGTCTGAGCACGTCGTCGCAGGTATCACTCTTGCTTCTGTTTATCGCGCTAGAACCCTTTTTGACACCGGAGCGACCCTCTCGTTTATGTCCCGAGACTTCGCACTGACCCATGATTTTGAGTTGAGACCCTTACCCAGTTTGATGACCGTACACACTGCGGGGGGATCCTTGGAGGCACGCAACATGGTGCCTTCCTGCCCTATATGGATGGGAAGGCTTCCGTGCCCCTGGGATCTGGTAGTCATTCCATTGAAAGAGTATGATGTAGTGCTCGGAATGGATTGGCTCACGTGGTACCTTGTGGTCATAGACTGCGAGAAGCGCGAGGTACGACTGATGTACCCCGATTTTCCGGAGAACGTGTACTTGGCTTACAAGAGCGCCTGTGCTTGCCTTACCAACCCCTGGAGAAGACTACGAAGTCTACTGCGATGCATCGCGAATAGGACTGGGAGGAGTACTAATGCAGCAAGGAAGAGTCATTGCCTATGCTTCAAGACAACTCAAGGATTACGAACAGAACTACCCGATCCATGACTTGGAGCTTGCCGCAGTGGTCTTCGTTCTGAAACTGTGGAGGCACTACCTCTACGGTGTGCATTGCAACGTGTTCTCGGACCACCAAAGCCTTAAGTACCTTTTCACCCAGAAGGAGCTTAACCTACGGCAGAGGAGGTGGTTGGAGCTACTGAAGGACTACGACTTAACCATCCAGTACCACCCGGGGAAAGCAAATGTGGTAGCCGACGCTCTAAGCCGAAAGGGACAAGCAGAAGGAACTTCGGCGGGCGCGATCACGCAGCAGAACGACTTGATCGCGGAATTTTCACGATTGAGGTTGGAAGTGGTACCAGCAGGGACGGTTGAGCGACTGTTGACCCTAACAGTCGCGCCGACCCTATTGGAGAGGATTCGGGAAGGCCAAGGTGCGGATCCGCAGCTACAGCTGGAACGAGATAGGATTTCACCGGAGCAAGAAGGAGACTTTGCAGTGGGAACGGACGGCACCCTTCGGTTCCGAGGGCGGATCTGCGTGCCCGATCTGCCGGATCTAAAGAAAGAAATCCTGACTGAAGCACATTGCGCCCCCTACGTGGCGCACCCTGGAGGCACCAAGATGTACCGGGATATCCGACAGACCTTCTGGTGGCCAAGATTGAAGGGAGATGTGACGCTGTTCGTGGCTCACTGTTTGATTTGCCAACAGGTGAAAGCCGAGCATCAGCGGCCGGCGGGGAAATTGCAACCTCTACCCGTGCCCGAATGGAAGTGGGAGCAAGTCACAATGGACTTCGTCACCGGATTCCCCCGTTCGCAACAGGGACACGACGCTATCTGGGTTGTCGTGGATCGGCTAACGAAGTCAGCTCACTTCCTACCCATCCACACGACCTGGACACGTGACCGGCTGGCACAGGTCTACCTCAGCGAGATTGTAAGGCTGCACGGGGTGCCAAAGACGATCACCTCGGACAGGGACACGAGGTTCGTTTCGAACTTTTGGAAGAGTCTACAACGAGCCTTGGGGACCAAGTTACACTTCAGCTCAGCCTTTCACCCCCAGACGGACGGGCAATCCGAGCGGGTGATCCAGATACTCGAGGACATGCTTCGGGCGTGCGTGCTGGATTTGGGAGACGGATGGTCGCGCTACCTACCCCTTGCAGAGTTCGCTTATAACAACAGCTACCAAGCGAGCATTAAGATGGCGCCGTACGAAGCGTGGTACGGCAGACGCTGTAGATCCCCGATCTGCTGGGACGATCTGGGGGAGAGAAAGTTTTTGGGGCCGGACCTAGTGGCCGAGACAGAGGAAAGGGTGCGCCTCATCAGGCGACGTTTGGCGACCGCCCAGAGCCGGCAAAAGAGTTACGCGGACCAGAGACGTCGCGACTTGGAATTCCAGGTGGGAGAGCACGTGTTACTGCGGGTGTCGCCGTCGAAGGGGGTGAAGCGGTTTGGGTTGAGGGGCAAGCTGAGCCCGCGGTACATAGGGCCGTTTGAGATTTTGGAGCGCATCGGCCCGGTAGCCTACCGCCTCGCCCTACCGCCGAACCTTGACCGCGTTCATGATGTGTTCCACGTATCCATGCTTCGGAAATACCTCCCCGACCCATCGCGAGTGCTTGACGCCTCCGCGATTGAACTCAAGGAGGATCTAAGTTTCGCGGAAGTACCAGTGCGGATCCTAGCCCGGGAGGACAAAAAGCTGCGTAGTCGGACGATTCCCTACGTAAAGGTGCTTTGGAGCAATCAAGAAGAGCGTGAGGCAACTTGGGAACCTGAGTCAAAGATGAGGGAGTGCTACCTGGACCTGTTCGCCGCTGGGGAAGATTAAGTTTCGGGGACGAAACTTGTTTTTAGCGGTAAGTGGTGTAAGACCCGGCTTTTCCTTAACCCTTCTGGTCACCCTCTTCTTGTAATGCCTGACCGGGGGCCTCATTTTTGGCATTTTTTCGGACAGACCATCGGGGCCCGCAAATAATTTTAGGCGGTAGAGCTCGCGGAACGGAGCGCGTGGGCGCGATCGGTTTATTTTTCCGACTCCCGGTCTGACCAGAATTAATTCTCGAAGTTGGGGTCCCCCTTAGACGCCTCGGGATCCGTGTTGGCAGCCGCACACCTTTTAAGGTAAACCCTAATTCTCTTAGTATATATATGTAGCCGTGAGGGAAAGAGGATTAGGGTTCCTCTTATTTTTCTTTTGGTGGCCGCCTCTTTTCTTTTTCTTCCTCCCTCGTAGCCGCCGGCAAAGAGAAACCAAGCACACCGCAAGGGTGGACCGGTGGAGGCAAGCGGACGATCCCTCTCTTCCTCCTCTTTCGCACATCAAGGTGAGTCGGACGCGTTTCGTTCGGGGGAATCTCCCTCTTTCTTTCTTTTGTTGGTCACGAGGAGGGAGGAGGCCCGGCGCCGTCGCGCACCGCGGGCCGCGCGCCCGCGCGGCGCTCGGCCGCGCGGGGCCGCCCGCAGGAGGGGCGCCCGCGCGGGCTGGTGCCGCGCGGGGCCGCCCCGCACCGCGGGCCACGCGCCCGCGCGGCGCACGGCCGCGCGGGGCCGCCCCGCACCGCGGGCCGCGCGCCCGCGCGGCGCTCGGCCGCGCGGGGGCCGCCCGCAGGAGGGGGCGCCCGCGCGGGCTGGTGCCGCGCGGGGCCGCCCCGCACCGCGGACCGCGCACCCGCGCGGCGCTCGGCCGCGCGGGGGCCGCCCGCAGGAGGGGGCGCCCGCGCGGGCTGGTGCCGCGCGGGGCCGCCCCGCACCGCGGGCCGCGCGCCCGCGCGGCGCTCGGCCGCGCGGAGCCGCCGCAGGAGGGGGGCGCCCGCGCGGGCTGGTGCCGCGCGGGGCCGCCCCGCACCGCGGGCCGCGCGCCCGCGCGGCGCTCGGCCGCGCGGGGCCGCCCGCAGGAGGGGCGCCCGCGCGGGCTGGTGCCGCGCGGGCCCGCCCCGCACCGCGGGCAGCGCGCCCGCGCGGCACTCGGCCGCGCGGGGCCGCCCGCAGGAGGGGCGCCCGCGCGGGCTGGTGCCGTGCGGGGTCGCCCCGCACCGCGGGCAGCGCGCCCACGCGGCGCTCGGCCGCGCGGGGCCGCCCGCAGGAGGGGCGCCGCGCGGGCTGGTGCCGCGCGGGGTCGCCCCGCACCGCGGGCAGCGCGCCCGCGCGGCGCTCGGCCGCGCGGGGCCGCCCGCAGGAGGGGCGCCCGCGCGGGCTGGTGCCGCGCGGGGTCGCCCCGCACCGCGGGCCGCGCGCCCGCGCGGCGCTCGGCCGCGCGGGGCCGCCCGCAGGAGGGGCGCCGCGCGGGCTGGTGCCGCGCGGGGCTGCGCCCTGGCAGGGTGTTCGTCGCACGGGCCGGTGCCGTGCGAAGAACTCCGCCGCACGCTGTAGGGAGTCGTTGTAAGTTTCGGACTTCTAAGTCTCGATTTGCCTATGTTCCTTCAGGAGTGCGGGACGCTGTGGGCGACTGGAGCACAGACGCGGACTGGACGAACGCAGGACGACGCACACAAGGTGGGTACGTTCCCGGGGGTTTCGGGAATGGGGTTTAACTGTTAGAAATAGCATGTTGGGGCAAGGTGGAATTGTCAGTCTCCTTCTGTTTATGCACTAACCCTGTTATGTTATGTTATGATACTCAATGTCAATCTGAGGCTCAAATTTGCTACACGCACACCCGCGGTTTGGCCACCGCAAGGGTGTGCTTTTCCGGAAAAGTGGTACGTTGACCCGTGTACCCCACGCGGAGGTGGCGTTAGGAATGGGGGCCCCCATGGGTGGGGGGTGTGAGCGGTGACGTCGAGGCAGGTGCTCGGCGGCCGAGGCAGGTGCTCGGCGGTGGGCATCGGGGAAGGTGCCCGATGTTGCTTTGTGAGGCAGGTGCTCGGCGGTGGGCATCGGGGAAGGTGCCCGATGTCGTAATGATACAGGGTGTGGTTAAGGTGGAAGGTGCATGGGAGGGATAGTTGCTCCGGTGTTTGTGGTTTGCCTTATCTTTGTTTACTACGCTTATCATGCTATTTCTAGTCACTGACTTCCCACTTCGTGACAGGTTCGTCCAGGGGCGAGTGCTAGGGCGCCGGTGAGGACGTTAGGGTGCTGATCTGATTTATGGGTGACTTCAGATACAGTGACTCTTCTTTCCCTTTTCTTTTATTATTCATGGTAGCTAGTTGTGGATTGCGACACCCCCGTGGGGTCGAAGTGGATGTTGCCCTTTTCTTTCCTTTCTTTTTGAATAATTGAATGAATACTACGTTCTCTCTTACTTGGCCGTTTTGAACGATGAAAAACAAAGAAAACCGTTTGCGAAAACTATTTTTAAAACGTGGGTGTCGTGTGGGCACCAAGCTTTATAAACCTTGTGGGATTTATGTGTTTACGAACTGTTTTCACAAACGAGGGCATCGTGTGGATGCCGCTTTCAAAACCTTGTGATTATTTATCCTTTCAAAACACCGGCCTCTATGCTCTAAGTGAATGCTAGAATGTCACGGGAATTGTTTGGTTGTATGTGTACGAGACCCCAACTGATGTGGTTAGAGATTGTATGTACTACGCCTTGTGAGACACTTTGTAGTTGAGACGCCGTGCATATACAAAGGGGCCTCTGCTCATTTGCAGAGCGAATTTGTGTATGCGGCGGGTCTGTGCACGCACCGGGGAGTAATGTTTTACAAAAAAAAAATATATGGCTGAATCAGGGGCATCGGTGGCTCCTCTTCCGCGCGATTCGAACCCCCGGGGCGTGACACCTACGAACACTGGGACTCTATCCCTTTTTCCCCGCACTTACGTTCGTACTTTACACACCTACACCCTGGGTTATCAATTTGGTTAGTTACTTGTGGTATTACACTCTGTGGATGTTGGTCACTGACCGCCGTGGTTAAAGTCGTTTTTCTCTGATACCATATAATCTGTCACACCCCGGAGGTTCTAAAAGGGCGGAAAACGTATATATATATATATATATATATATATATATATATATATATATATATATATATATATATATATATATATATATATATATATATATATATATATATATATATATATTTTCTTTAAATGAACCTTGCCTCCGGTGCGCGCCAGACCCGCCACATATACAAATTCACTCCCCAGACGGGCGGAATCTCCTTTGTATATGTACGGCGTCCCAAGCACGACTAGTACTTTAACCAAGCAATCATTGAGCAATAATAAGGAGAGATCACACCTAACCATACAATCATGATTACCATACTTTTCTAAGGGATAAATCCATAGGTGTCCACCTGACACCCAATTTTACAAAACGTTTTCGCAATCTCTTTTAAGCAGCAACATTGTTTGAAAGGATAAATCCACGGGTTTAGAAATCAGTGCCCACACGACACTTGGTTTGAAAACGCTTTTGAAACCATGTTTGTATTTGAAAACGAGCCGCATTCATACATCTCAACATTCACAGATATAAGCAGATATTCCTACACTAAGATCTCAATCCAACATCCACAATAAACCATCCACAAGTAATCACAAATATACTAACCAAACACTAAAAGAGATAACCATAAAACTGTAAAGTTTAATAGCCTCCATGGCTAGGGTCCTCTAACTGATGCCTCACCGTCGTCCCGGTTCCCATCCCTGCTCGGACCTGTCACAGCGTGGTGTTGGGTTATGTATAATTGGATCTAAATAGAGGAAAAAACACCTAGAGGGGGGTGAATAGGTGTAAACAAAAAACACTCAAAAATCTTTGCGATATAAAATCCAATGCGGAAAAATAAATAACACGTAGAGATTTTTACGTGGAAAACTCCAAACCGGAGTAAAAAACCACGGGACCGATAACACGGTGAAATCCACTAGAATTATAACACGTAAAAAGGTGATATACCGTACTCACAGACGACTCATCCTTTTTCCATACGCTCCTAGTTGATCTTCTCCGCTCGCTCTGCAACGCGTCTCGAATCCACGATCTGCGTCCAACGCCGAATCCACGACGTCCAACGTCGACTCCACGACGTCTGACCGAATCCACGGTCTTTACTCAGTAGCACGCTTCGAATCCACGAACGTACCTCGCTCCGAATCCACGAGAGCGGTTGCACCTTGAATCCACAAGGCCACGCGAGTCCACGCGCCGATTTGGGATAAATCGTTGATTTTTGGGTGGTGATGATCCGCCGAATACCTAGATTAGAAATAGATCGGAAATACCATCTAAGTATTCATTGATTTGATTCTACTCAAAATATGAGTATGAAAACCTAGAATCAAATCAATCAATATAGATGAAGAAACATAGGATAATATCTATTGATTTCCTTTCTTCTCTGTAAGACCTGGCCTTTCCTTGACCCTTCCCGTTATCCCTTTCCTTATGACTGTCCGACTGTGGGACAATTTTTGGTGTTTTTTCGGAGAGTCCGTCGGGGCTCGCGGACATTTTTAGGTGGAAGGGCTCGCGAAACGGAGAATGGGGACGCGATCGGTTTCGGATTCCGACTCCCGGTTCTCCCAGAATAAAATTTTGAAGTTCGGACCCCTTTTAGGCGCCCCGGGATCCGTGCGAACGATCGGCACGTTTCTCGGGGTAACTCTAGCCGCCGGATCTATTTCGAATATTTCTTTAAAATCCCTTTGAGAACCTAGGGTTTTAGGTTTTCCCTCTTAGGTTCCTTCGTTCGGCGGCTAGGGTTTTTGAGAGACACTACGAGAGGGAAAAAGAGAAAACGGGACCCAACCCTTTTTTTTCGCTCTTGTTACGACCGACGGCGGGGCTTTCGGGAGAGGGACGAAGGTTTCTTGCTCGCGGGATCAACCGGGCAACGATAGGACGATCCTCTTCTTCTCTTTTGCCGGCGGATCGAAGGTGAGTTTTTCCTTGAGGTTTTTGTTTGGCGTTTCGGGGTGGAGTTTTCGCGGAGAGGGTCGTCGCCGCCGCCGGCGCCGCCGCCGCCGCCGGGCCGGCCGCAGGCGGCGCGCCGCGCGGCAGGAGCGTCGCGCGGGCACCACCCGCAGGAGGGCACCGCGCGGGCACATGCCGCGCGGGCCGCCTGCAGATGGGGCACCGCGCGGCAGGCGCGCCGCGCGGGCACCGCCCGCAGGCGGGCACCGCGCGGGAAGATGCCGCGCGGGCCGCCTGCCGGCGGGGCGCCGCGCGGCAGGAGCGTCGCGCGGGCACCACCCGCAGGCGGGCACCACCCGCAGGCGGGCACCGCGCGGGCACATGCCGCGCGGGCCGCCTGCAGATGGGGCACCGCGCGGCAGGCGCGCCACCCGCAGGCGAGCACCGCGCGAGAAGATGCCCCGCGGGCCGCCTGCAGGCGGGGCACCGCGCGGCAGGGGCGCCGCCCGGGGCACCGCCCGCAGGCGGGCACCGCGCGGACAAGTGCCGCGCGGGCCACCTGCAGGCGGGGCACCGCGCAGCCTGGGCGCCGCGCGGGCACCGTCCGCAGGCGTGCACCGCGCGGACAGGTGCCGCGCTGGCCGCCTACAGGCGGGGCACCGCGCGGCAGGGGTGCTGCGCGGGCACCGCCCGCAGGCAGGCACCGCGCGGACAGTAGCCGCGCGGGCCGCCTGCAGACGGGGCACCGCGCGGCCGGGGCGCCGCGCGGGCACCGCCCGCAGGCGGGCACCGCGCGGACAAGTGCCGCGCGGGCCGCCTGCAGGCGGGGCACCGCGCGGCAGGGGCGCCGCACGGGCACCGCCCGCAGGCGGGCACCGCGCGGACAGATACCGCGCGGGCACCGCGCGGACAGATGCCCCGCGGGCCGCCTGCAGGCGGGGCACCGCGCGGCAGGGGCACCGCGCGGGCACCGCGCGGACTGGCGCCGCGCGGGCCGCCTGCAGGCGGGGCTCCGCGCGGCATGCACGCCGTACGGGCGCTGCCTGCACGAGGCCGCCGCGCGGGCTGGGGCCGCGCGGGCCACCTGCATGCTGCACGCCGCACGGCAAGCGCGCCGCAGGGATCCGTGTCGGGTCGGGGCCGCGCGGGGAGGAGGCCGTCTGTAGGCCAAGCGCGCGCCGCACGGGTCGATGCTGTGCGGGGAACTCCGCCGCGCGGAGCCCGAAATTCGCGGCGGTCGTCTTGTCAGCCTAGAGTCAGCGTCTGGGGTTTCAAGTCCCTTAGTTTTGACATGCCTTTGTTCCTCAGGAGTGCGAGACGCTACAGGGAACATGCGCACGATCGCGGACGTGCCGAGCACCGGACGACACACACAAGGTGGGTACTTTCGCCAAGGTTAATTGGGTGAGGGCGTACATATGTAAGGTGTTAGCATGAGCAAAGGTGTTTTCTCGTTAAGTTATTTCTCATGAGCAAAGGTGTTTTCTCTTTAAGTTATTTCTCATGAGTAAAGGTGTTTTCTCTTTAAGTTATTTCTCATGAGCAAAGGTGTTTTCTCTTTAAGTTATTTCTCATGAGCAAAGGTGTTTTCTCGTTAAGTTATTTCTCATGAGCAAAGGTGTTTCCTCTTAAAGTTATTTCTCATGAGCAAAGGTGTTTTCTCTTTAAGTTATTTCTCATGAGCAAAGGTATTTTCTCGTTAAGTTATTTCTCATGAGCAAAGGTGTTTCCTCTTAAAGTTATTTCTCACGAGCAAAGGTGTTTTCTCTTTAAGTTATTCTTCATGAGCAAAGGTGTTTTTCCCTTCTAAGTTATCCTTTATGAGCAATGCTGACCCCGCTTTTACTTCATTCGATTTATCATCTACACATATCTGGTTATAAGGCTCTGGTGTTACTACACGCACACCGGCGGTTTGGCCACCGCAAGGGTGTGCTTTTCCGGAAAAGTGGTACGTTGACCCGTGTACCCCACGCAACGGTGGCGTTAGGAATGGGGGCCCTCATGGGTGGAGGGTGTGAGCGGTGACGCCGAGGCTGGTGCTCGGCGGCCGAGACAGGTGCTCGGCAGAGAGGGGCACCGGGGCAGGGGCCCGGTGCGGTGTTCGGGAAGGGTGCCCGGTTTTTGTTTGGTGCAGGATATGATCGTTGTTGACGGTGTATGAGGGGTGACAGTTGCTCTGGTTACAGTGGTTTGCTTTACTTTAGCTTTCTTTTGCTCATTATGATATTTCTAGTCATTGACTCCCCACTCCGTGACAGGTTCGTCCAGGGGCGAGTGCTAGGGCACCGGTGAGGCCGCGAGGGAACTGTTCTGACTTTTAGTGACTTCAGATACAGTGACTCTTCTTTCCCTTTTCTTTTATTACTCATGCTAGCTAGTTGTGGATTGCGACACCCGCGTGGGGTCGAAGTGGATGTTGCCTCTTCCCTTTTTTTGAATAAACGAATGATTGTTACATTCTTTCTTACTTGGCCGTTTTAAACAATGAAAAGCAAAGAAAACCGTTTGCGAAAACTACTTTTAAAACGCGGGTGTCGTGTGGGCACCGAATTTTACCAACCTTGTGGAATTTATGTGTTTGCGAACTGTTTTCACAAAGTTCGGCATCGAGTGGGTGCCGTTTTCAAACCCTGTGGATTTATGCGGCTTTCAAACGGTCTTTCCTAAAACGATGGCATCGTGTGGATGCCGCTTTCAAAACCTTGTGATTATTTATCCTTTCAAAACATCGGCCACTATGTTCTAAGTGAATACTAGAATGTCATGTGAGTTGTTTGGTTGTATGTGTACGAGACCCCAACTGATGTGGTTAGAGATTGTATGTGCTACACCTTGTGAGACACTTTGTAATCGAGACGCCGTGCATATACAAAGGAGACTCTGCCCGTTTGTAGAGTGAATTTGTGTATGCGGCGGGTCTGGACACGCACCGGGGAGCTTTGGTTTACAAAAAAAAAATATATGGCTGAATTAAGGGCATCGGTGGCTCCTCTTCCGCGCGATTCGAACCCCCGGGGCGTGACAGACTAAGATGGTATCAGAGCCGTAAACTTTAGCCACAACAGTCGGGGCCTAACATCCACGGGGCGCAATACTCTGGCTACTGATTAATAAAGTGAACACGGGATAAATAAATAGAACACGAGTGTGCGTGGGGGAGGGTAGAGATTTAAGTAGAACCCAATTGGGAGCCAGGTTACCTTGTCGGATTAAGTTTCTTTGTTTTGTGACGATCGGTATGCTTTCCTTACGTGCGCAGATAGCAGTCCGGCTCAGCGAGCAACGATCGACGGAAATGGACGCCGCAGCCGGAGCGAACCGCTTGCTGCGCAACCAGCTGCGCGACGTGCCAGGGCAGCTGCTGACTCTCACAGAGCGTCTGTGCATGCTGACGCGGGAGCTTGAGAGTGTCGACCACTTCCAGCACGGCACATGGGACGATACCCCTCGCGGGATGCCACCAGCGGGCTTTCCCACCTATCATGATGCGGTCAACTTGGCCATGCGTGCGGAGCAAGAGTACGCTCGGCAGGGATGCCCCTACCCTGACCCGGCGGAGGACCCCTATCTGACGAGCCGGGCGACCAAACGCCCGAAAATAGGACCGAAGTCTGGACAAACGAAGAAGGAGGGGCCCGACCCATTGAAGCCGTGCATCATTTGTGGTGGTGCACATCGAATGATGGGCTGCCCCTGGCGGAATGATCACTATTTCCGGTGTGGTAAACCGGGTCACACGCGTTACACGTGCCCCCAAAAGCCAGCTGTCACTAGCCCCCCGGCGCCGCGACTTGACGAAGCAGAGAAAGCTGCCACCCCCGCCCTGCAAGGGAGCCCCAATCCAAAGAACCGGGCGAACCAACGCCTGGAGAAAGCAAGGAAGGGCGGGCAGGTGCCAACGGGAACCCCGGAATCGCTGCAAGGGCCCTGCGTCATCTGCGGAAAGGCGCATCGAGTGACGAACTGCCTTTGGAGGTACTCCCACTGTAATGGTTGCGGCAAACCAGATCACACCCGCGCTTCGTGTCCTCAAGAACAGGCCGCTACAGCCGCGATGCCACAACCGGAAGGACGGGAGGATACCGCGGCTCCCGACCCACAGAGGGACCAACCCGACGGCTCGCGGTTGGCGGACTCGTACGATACCAGAACCCTGCCCTACCACGCAGTGCGGCGCTGGCCCAGGGGTTGTGGGCGGACTACCCCAGCCGCCCCAGCAGATGACGCAACGTCCCGGATTGAGTGACGACAGGTAATACTTAAACCACTTTATTCTAGTTGGGGGCACCCGTCGAACCAGAGTAACCCATCCCTGTCTGACCCCGTCTACCCCCCCCCCCCCCCCAGGTCTTTTGGGATATACCATCCTTCTTTTTGGTTGTGTGCTTTGGTTATGTCTCGTCGTTAGTAATAGCTTCGTTGTTTTCCTTTTTCTTTTCCCCGGGTCATTTGAGGAGGGGCGAGCGCCTTTGAAAGGGTTGCGGAGATTCACCGATGGCGTAGTCCTCAGATTTCTAAGTTCCTTTCTTTTTCTTTCGTCCGAAACCAACCGAATTAGGCCTCGACCTATTTAGGCGCGCGTTCTTTTGTTTCTTTCTTACTTAGGGACCATGCACTTAGTAGCGAAAAGCAAAGGGGCTGAAGGCACCGTCTGGGTGCACGGCCGACCTACTGGTACGGGAACAGGATGGGGGCTTGCGGCTGTGCGTTGACTGGCCGGAACTAGACGAAGCCCTGTAAGGATCGTGTACCCCCTTGAACCGCTCGACCCGGAAAGGGGTCAAGCTCTTTTGGACGGCCCAATGCCGGGAAAGTTTTGAAGAGCTTGAGAAGCGGTTAACGAGAGCACCCGCGCTTGCCTTACCAACACCCGGGAAGACTTCGAGGTATGCTGCGATGCATCGCGAATAGGACTGGAAGGAGTACTAAGGCAGCAAGGAAGAGTCGTAGCCTATGCGTCAAGGCAACTCAAGGACTACAAATAGAACTACCCGACACACGACCTGGAGCTTACCGCAGTCGTCTTCATCCTGAGACTGAGGAGGCGCTATCTCTTCGGTGCCCACTGTAACGTATTCTCGGACCACCAAAGCCTTAAGCGTCTTTCCACCCAGAAGGAGCTGAACCTACGGCGAAGACGGTGGTTAGAATTGCTGAAGGATTACGACCTGGACACGCGACCGACTGACCCAAGTATACATCGGTGAGTGGTGAGGCTACACGGGATGACGACACCTACTACTTCGGGCCGAGACACAAGGTTCGTTCGGACTTTTGGCAGAGTCTACGACGAGCTCTGGGGGCCAAGTCACACTTCAGCTTGGCCTTTCACCCCAGATGGATGGGCAATCCGAACGGGCGATCCAGATCCTCGTGGACATGCTCCGAGTGTGCATACTGGATTTGGGAGGCGGATGGTCACGCTACCTACTCCTCGTCGAGTTCGCCTACAACGTCAGCTACCAGGCGAGCGCCCGGGTGGCGCCGTACGAAGCATCGTACGGCAGGCACTGCAAATCCCCGATTTGTTGGGACGATCAGGGGTGAAGCGGTTCGGGTCGAGAGGCAAGTTGAGCCCACGGTACGTAGGACCTTTCGAGATTCTGGAGTGCGTCGGCCCCGTGGCCCATCGCCTCGCCCTACCACCGAATCTCGACCGAGTTCTTGTCGTGTCCGCGCACCCATATTTCGGAAGTATCCCCCCAATCCGTCGCGGGTGCTTGACGTCTCTGCAATCGAGCTCAAAGAGAACCTGAACTGCGAGGAAGTGCCGGTGCGGACCCTAGCGCGAGAGGACCGAAAAGCTACAAAGTCGGACAACTCCCTACGTGAAGGTGCCTTGGAGCAATCAAGACGAGCATGAGGCAACTTGGGAACCAGAGTCAAAGATGGGGGAGTGCTACCCGGACCTCTTCGCCGCAGGCGGGAGTTAAGTTTCGGGGACGAAACATGTTTTTATTGGTGAGTGGTGTAAGACCTGGCCTTTCCTTGACCCTTCCCGTTATCCCTTTCCTTATGACTGTCCGACTGTGGGACAATTTTTGGTGTTTTTCCGGAGAGTCCGTCGGGGCTCGCGGACATTTTTAGGTGGAAGGGCTCGCGAAACGGAGAACGGGGACGCGATCGGTTTCGGATTCCGACTCCCGGTTCTCCCAGAATAAAATTTTGAAGTTCGGACCCCTTTTAGGCGCCCCGGGATCCGTGCGAACGATCGGCACGTTTCTCGGGGTAACTCTAGCCGCCGGATATGTTCCGAATATTTTTTTAAAATCCCTTTGAGAACCTAGGGTTTTAGGTTTTCCCTCTTAGGTTCCTTCGTTCGGCGGCTAGGGTTTTTGAGAGACACTACGAGAGGGAAAAAGAGAAAACGGGACCCAACCCTTTTTTTTCGCTCTTGTTACGACCGACGGCGGGGCTTTCGGGAGAGGGACGGAGGTTTCTTGCTCGCGGGATCAACCGGGCAACGATAGGACGATCCTCTTCTTCTCTTTTGGCGGCGGATCGAAGGTGAGTTTTTCCTTGAGGTTTTTGTTGTAGGACCCCCGAACCCCATGCAGCATTTTTCCGATGGATCCACTGTTAGAACACCTATTGTTGGTGTATCTGGCCCATGGTGCATCAATGGGATGCCACAGATGGACCCTGTAAGGTTTTATTAGCTGTGTTGGCTTTCGGCTGGGTTTGCCGAAAGTTTGAAAAAGAATTAGGCCAAACAGACGGCGGAAATGGATTCAGCACGGAAAAACGCTGGAAAATGGCTTTTTGTTTGCCAAATTCTGAGTCCGGATGCCCAAAAACGGACTCCCGGAAAATTTACTGGATTTCTGGTGCATGGGGGAGCGGTGGACCGGCGGGGGGGTGCCACGTGGCAGGCCCGGATTAGCCGGCGCACGCGGCCGGGTCCACGGAGCGCAAGGGTAAGGACCGGGGTGCACCGGGAGGCGCGTGGACCGGCAGGTGTCCACGTGGCAGCGCCTGATTGGGCGGCTCTGGTGCGCTCGGTCTGCGGGAGTGCGCGGGGAGGCGTGGACCAGGGGCGCGCCACGTGGCAGCACCCGGTTGGCGGGCGCATGCGCGCGCGGTCCACGCAGCGCGCGGGGCAGGTGCCGCGGACAGGTGGCCGTACGCGGGGCAGGCGCGGGCGACGTGGGCGTGCCACGTGGCGCCCGCTGATTCGCGGGCGCCACCTACCGCGTTGACATGGGCAGGGACACGTGGCGCTCCCCGCGGCGGCTTGCACGGCTGCGGCGTGTTCGGGGGACACGTGGCGGGCGCCGGTGCGGGTCGGACCAAGCAGGCGTCCGGCTGGATCCCGTGTGTGGGCTGGGCCGGGCTGGGCCGCACTGTGCGCGCCCGAAACCGGCCGGGCCGGGCCGCACTGTGCGCGCCCGAATCCGGGCCGGGCCGCA
This sequence comes from Tillandsia leiboldiana, assembly GCA_029204045.2. Classification (NCBI taxonomy): domain Eukaryota; kingdom Viridiplantae; phylum Streptophyta; class Magnoliopsida; order Poales; family Bromeliaceae; genus Tillandsia; species Tillandsia leiboldiana. The sequence continues at coordinate 29,268,473 of CM055065.1, forward strand.
CTGTAGCCGCCCGAATCCGGGCTGGGCCGCACTGTAGCCGCCCGAATCTTGGGACAATTTCAATATTATCCGAATTGTTCCTTTGGGCCTATAAATAGGCAGCCCGAGCCCTCTTTGCTGCCCTTTTTCTCTCTGTATGTGCAAGATCTCCCCGAGCTTCCTCTTGATGAATTGTTCCTCTCATAATCCTTGATCTTCCTGCGGAGTTTTAGAATTTTTGGAGGCTCGAATCCCAAGGTTTTAGATTTTTCTTGGCGCGGCGCGACGCTCTTTCTTCGGTGTTTCTTCCGTCGCTCTTCGGTGTACGAGCTCCCCCGACCTACTCCGACCATCGTTTCGAGCGATTTCTTCGCTGCTGGATTCGTAACAGGTGAGGCTACGATTTTGGGTTTCTCGCACATTTCAGATTTCACGTTTTTCGAGGTGTTTTCTCGTGCTCATTGGGACCCTTTTTGCTGTGAGATGTTGGTGAGGGCAGCACCTTCTTTTGAGGAGATCTTCGCGCACGAGTCTCGGATCAAGACGTGCTTATAGACTTTTTTCATCTACTCGACGCGAGGATCATCGTGGATTTTTCTTGGAATTTTTGGAGACCTTCCCGAAGGTATACACTTTTCCTTTTACCTGTACAAGAGTTTACAGTTGAATGGTTTTGGGATTGTGCGCACCGATACTGTGGAATTTGTAACTTGGCCTACGGTACTCGGAATTGGACGTGCAGGTACCCGTTTCGAAGCTATCGACGCGAGGATCGCTGTAGTATTTTTATCAGAATTTTTGGAGTTCGTTTTACAGGTGAAAATTTCGCAGTAAGTGGACTGTTCCCAGCAGATTTGTAAAACCTGGATTTTAATGGATTTAAAGTGTAACTGTAGCCTTATGTTGTACCCAGGAGGGATTGTGGACTGTGCTGGACCTGTTGGACCTAGAGTGGTTATTTTCCTGGTTTTCTCAGCTGTACGACTCCGGACAGTTAGCGTCTTCAGGTGGGTGGCTTGCTTTCAGGATCTATGGACTGTACTCTAATTCTATTGATATAGAATCATGCATGATAGTGATTGGACTTGGGTAGCATGCTAGAGTGTAGGAATTGTTGATCCTTGTTTTATCTGTCGATCTTGTGATCTCTTGCTTCCTACTATCATGTTAAATATTTGTTATGTTGGAACCTGACCTAGCACCCCCGTCATATGTTGCATGTGTAACCAGACCAGTAGAAAACCCTCACTTGGGCTAGGGTTATTTATGTTTAGACATCAACACTTTATGTCGCATTCCTGGACTTAGTGTTATCCTCGCCCGGGTAGTGGGCCGAGCGGTCGGGACTTCTCTATAGTGTGGGATGCATTGCACTCGTGCTTGGGAGCAGAGTGGAGTCTGGTAGATGTAGTGGTTCGCTTGTCTGTATCGGGAACCGTTTGGGGTAAACGGTGGACCCGAGAGATCTTGTTTTCCCCTGTTTGGGTCGTCGCCACTGTGTTAGTGGCAGTAGTTTACTAGTGTTAGCCGGACCTAGAACCCAGAACCCTTTTCGACATATACATGATTTTAGTCTACCAATATTTTCTTCCAAACATCGAAGGGCCGCTGGAGTCTGTTCTTGTTTGATTGGACAAAGGCATCAGCCCTTCGGGGTTTGGGTAAAACACTTGTTTTCTAACTGTTTTTCTAAAAAGAACTAAAATCATTAAATTTGGATTTCTTCCAGATCAAATTAGTTTTCAATAACAAATGTCACCTTTTTCCCGTAAATCTCCCCACTCGAAAGGATTCGAGTGGTCTGGGTTCTAGGGGTCGTTCCTCTGTCGGGACGAAAGCCACGGGGGCCGAGCTTGGAACCTGTTCTTGTTTGATAGGGTTGTAGGTGTAGGTCTCCCGGGACTTTCGGGCCCTGTTGGTGTCTTCTGCGAGTTGTACTGTGATTATTGCTTTCCCGAACTATAAGGGATCGGGAACTTCGATAGTCGGAGCCTAGAGTCTGTTCTTGTTTGATAGGGTTCTTAGCACCGGTCTATCGGGTTTCCGAACCCTTATGGTGTCGGTCTTTCTGGAGAGTTTAGTGTTCTGTTGTGGGAGCCGTCTGGTGGACGGTGGCCCCAGCTGTGTGACTTCCAGCTTGTGGTTGAGAGTTGGTGTTGTTGGTCGATCTTGTTGATCGTGGTTTGGACTATAGCCTGCATGAGCCATATTTGAGCTCGACAGAGATACGCGGATACTTTCCTCGGTGGGGTCGCTCCCCTCGAGAGCCACTCCGGAGTTGGGCCTGTTACTTGCTATCGCGACTTGTCGACGCCGTCCCTCTGGCTGGCCCAGTTAGCGGCAGTCACGGACACCCTACGGTAGACCCGTCCTGTTGAGGATGTGCGGCAGTAGGTGGGCGCAGGTTTGACTGGACCCTTTGAGGCAGTCAGTTTAGATTTGGTGAGTTACTGTGTGTGTTAGTAGATGCATCATGTTTCATCTGTTCCTTTTCTTGAGCATCTAGATAGAGGCATAGTAGCTGTAGAGTTACTTTTCCAGCCCTTTCATTTCAGTTTTATATTGTTACTTTATGCCTCTGGTAGACTTAGTGGGCAGTCCGTCGGGCTTGTTGGCGGCACCCACTGAGAACTACTTGGGACGTAGTTCTCACACCCGTCGTGGTGTATTTTCCAACAGGGACTTCTACTCCGGTTCCTGCTGCTCCTGTTGCTGCTTCTTCTGATCGAGGTAAGGGAGTCGCGAGATAGTTCCCCACCAGTCGTCGTCCAAAGAGTAGATGTACCCTTATCACTTTTGAGAGTTCCTGTTGAGAGAACTTTGTAGTGAGGTATAGAGTTGTATTTATTTTCTACTGCTCGAGAGACTTTTGTACTTTTGGTGAGGACTTGTGTTGTATATAGTTTTTATTTCTAGCAGTTTTACTTTCAGCTCTGATATCTGTATAGTTTAGATGCTCTTTTGCAGGTTAGTCGCTTCGTCTATACGGGCTTCCCGTATGGGCGGCGGATCTGTTGGCGAGCCCGGGTCGCAGTTTCGACGCCGGGGCGTGACAGATTAGGTGGTATCGGAGCCTGGGTTGTAGGTCATTGTGGACTTAGAAACCCTAGGCTTGTGGTTGGACATTAGGATGACTACGTGAGAGTCGTGACTGTTAGCGAGAGTCCTGATTGAGTTTGATACCTCTCCCAAGGGGTGGGATGAGTGACTGGCATGTTTATTCTCCTAAGCGATTATGTTGGCTGCAGACAACATAATGCTAGGGAATGGATGACATGTCCTAGACTTTCGCTGGATTGGGTCGTGTATTGTTTGGTATGGTCCTGATGTTTCCATGTGTTTTGTAGGTGGGCACGATGCCTCCCCGACGCAGGGTACAGACGCGTTCTCAGCCTTTTCCCTCCGATGAGCCTGGGCAGGAGGAGCCAGCACAGGGTCAGCAGAGTGAGGTGCAGGAGCTTCGGGCTCAGTTGGCCCAATTGTCTGAGGCGGTGCAGCGCCAGGAGGAGGCTTCTCAGCGCCAGGAGGAGGCTTCTCTCGGCGCCAGGAGGAGGCCTTTGGTCGGATGACGCTTCTTTTTGAGCAGAGGACGCAGCCTGTGGTAGCACCCCCTGTGTGTTCGCCTATGCCTTCTTCGCCAGCTGTGGCGCCCCCTGTGGTCCCGTCAGCGCCGGCTATTCCTGTCGAGCCGGTTTCTAGCATACCACCGCCTGGATCGATGGGACCTTTGACTTTGGCTGAGCAGAGTGCGGTGGTGGATCTGTTGATGAGGTTCCGCCGGTTTGATCCACCCCGTTTTTCTGGTATGAGTGCTGAGCCGTGGGAGGCAGAGTCTTGGATCACGGCCATGGAGCGTCATTTTGAGAGTTTGTTCGTTGAGGATCGATTTCGAGTCTTTTTGGCTACACACTACTTGGAGGGCAACGCCGAGGCTTGGTGGCGGCGTGTGCGGCCTGCTGGTCCGCCTGGGACGCAGATTCTTTCCTGGGCGGAGTTCCGCAGACTTCTGTTAGGGGTCTTCTTTCCTGAGAGTGTTCGCCAGAGATTGGAGGAGCAGCTGAGAAATCTCCGCCAGGGAGATCGGCCCGTGAATGCATACATAGCCGAATTCAATCAGCTGTTGGCTAGTATGCCTCACGTGGCCAGGGACGAGTCTCACCGGATCTACATGTTCGAGCGGGGGCTGCGCCGGGATATTTATCAGCTTGTTCGCTCCTGCAGATTACAGACTTTAGAGGCATCGATGGAGCAGGCGTTATATGTTGAGTCTGGAGAGGCAGTGATGTCAGAGGTGGCTCTAGCCCCCGTAGTGATTCCTGGGGCGAAGCGCCCAGCACCGGGTGATGAGGGTCAGACGAGCGGGCAGGGACCTCCGAGACCTCCACGATCTCATCCTGAGGGTCGTGGGTTTCGTAGGCGCCGGAGATCTGGTGAGCCCCAGCAGCAGCAGCATCAGCGGTATCGGCAGCAGCGGCAGGAGCGGTGTGTCATCTGTGGCGGGCCTCATCCACCGTCACAGTGTGATCAGAGACAGGGGTGGTGTTTCCTCTGTGGAGAGTCGGGACATTTCCGCGCAGCTTGCCCCCAGGCCATTTTGTCAGTGCGGCCGATTGCGACAGCACCCCCCTTGCCCATCCATGCAGCGGGAACCCCCTCCGGCACACCAGCGGACAGAGTGGGCCACGACGTCGGGACAGACGGGACGGCGACCTGCAGCACCCAGTGGACGGGTTTATGCAGCCCTGTTGGAGGACACCCCGGCAGCGGATCGTGCCGCGGCAGGTATGATTTTATTTCAGTTAGCTGAGTTGAGCATTTTGTTACCGCTGCATTCTTCTGCTTTATTAGTTGAGTATCTACATCGGCATCCTTGCATGGGTATGGGTTAGGAATTTCTGCTACATGTTTTAGCGATTGGATTCTTCCCAGTATCCTATGAGTAGAGGAGGATCGCGGTGTATGATCAGTGCAGTTGAGACTTGGGACTTCACTTGCTGATGTGACGATTCAAGGACAGCTCTAGGACTTGGATTGAGCACCCAGGTTGGACTGATTGGTGCGGTGCTGTGCTACGACTGATGAAGGAATGAAAGCAGTTATCCTTCTGCGAGTTGGACTGGAGGAGTTCGTTTTCTCGGATTGTCGGCGTATCCTTCCAACAGCATGGGCTTCAGCGACTGTGGACAGACGCCACCTCGGGAGCAGACGTGATGTTGGGACTAGTGGTTATGTCCTTAGGAGTCTCGGTTAGGGATAGCTTTCTTTTGTGGCCACAGCAGGAACGGCACCAACACTTCTCTCAATTTTTTTCGCCTTTGTACTGAAATTTACGAACAGGACGAAAACATCGAAAGATTGCTCCAGAAATGGAGACAGTGCCCGAACCTGTTCTTGTTTGATTGGGGCGAAGGCACTGATTTTTCAAAATTTTTAGACTTTTCGCTAATTTCAGCTGTTTTCTAAATCGAGGGTTGAAGTTGATGACTTTCCTGCTGGTGGAGCCGTATCTTTCTTGTTAGTTTAGTGTTGCGTTCTTGGTTGTTTTGATTGTTTTGGTTTTATTGTTGTGGCGTGTTTTTGTTTCGGGGACGAAACTTCCTTTTAGTGGGGGAGGATGTAGGACCCCCGAATCCCATGCAGCATTTTTCCGATGGATCCACTGTTAGGCCAAACAGACGGCGGAAATGGATTCAGCACGGAAAAACGCTTGAAAATGGCTTTTTGTTTGCCAAATTCTGAGTCCGGATGCCCAAAAACGGACTCACGAAAAATTTACTGGATTTCTGGTGCATGGGGGAGCCGTGGACCGGCGGGGGGTGCCACGTGGCAGGCCCGGATTGGCCGGCGCACGCGACCGGGTCCACGGAGCGCAAGGGTAAGGACCGGGGTGCACCGGGAGGCGCGTGGACCGGCAGGTGTCCACGTGGCAGCGCCTGATTGGGCGGCTCTGGTGCGCTCGGTCTGCGGGAGTGCGCGGGGAGGCGTGGACCGGGGGCGCGCCACGTGGCAGCACCCGGTTGGCGGGCGCATGCGCGCGCGGTCCACGCAGCGCGCGGGGCAGGTGCCGCGGGCAGGTGGCTGTATGCGGGGCAGGCGCGGGCGACGTGGGCGTGCCACGTGGCGCCCGCTGATTCGCGGGCGCCACCTACCGCGTTGACGCGGGCAGGGACACGTGGCGCTCCCCGCGGCGGCTTGCACGGCTGCGGCGTGTTCGGGGGACACGTGGCGGGCGCCGGTGCGGGTCGGACCAAGCAGGCGTCCGGCTGGATCCCGTGTGCGGGCTGGGCCGGGCTGGGCCGCACTGTGCGCGCCCGAAACCGGCCGGGCCGGGCCGCACTGTGCGCGCCCGAATCCGGGCTGGGCCGCACTGTAGCCGCCCGAATCCGGGCTGGGCCACACTGTAGCCGCCCGAATCTTGGGACAATTTCGGTATTATCCGAATTGTTCCTTTGGGCCTATAAATAGGCAGCCCGAGCCCTCTTTGCTGCCCTTTTTCTCTCTGTCTGTGCAAGATCTCCCCGAGCTTCCTGTTGATGAATTGTTTCTCTCATAATCCTTGATCTTCCTGCGGAGTTTTAGAATTTTTGGAGGCTCGAATCCCGAGGTTTCAGATTTTTCTTGGCGCGGTGCGACGCTCTTTCTTCGGTGTTTCTTCCGTCGCTCTTCGGTGTACGAGCTCCCCCGACCTACTCCGACCATCGTTTCGAGCGATTTCTTCGCTGCTGGATTCGTAACAGGTGAGGCTACGATTTTGGGTTTCTCGGACATTTTCAGATTTCATGTTTTTTGAGGTGTTTTCTCGTGCTCATTGGGACCCTTTTTGCTGTGAGATGTTGGTGAGGGCAGCACCTTCTTTTGAGGAGATCTTCGCGCACGAGTCTCAGATCAAGACGTGCTTATAGACTTTTTTTCATCTACTCGACGCGAGGATCATCGTGGATTTTTCTTGGAATTTTTGGAGACCTTCCCGAAGGTATACACTTTTCCTTTTACCTGTACAAGAGTTTACAGTTGAATGGTTTTGGGATTGTGCGCACCGATACTGTGGAATTTGTAACCTGGCCTACGGTGCTCGGAATTGGACGTGCAGGTACCCGTTTCGAAGCTATCGACGCGAGGATCGCTGTGGTATTTTTATCAGAATTTTTGGAGTTCGTTTTACAGGTGAAAATTTCGCAGTAAGTGGACTGTTCCCAGCAGATTTGTAAAACCTGGATTTTAATGGATTTAAAGTGTAACTGTAGCCTTATGTTGTACCCAGGAGGGATTGTGGACTGTGCTGGACCTGTTGGACCTAGAGTGGTTATTTTCCTGGTTTTCTCAGCTGTACGACTTCGGACAGTTAGCGTCTTCAGGTGGGTGGCTTGCTTTCAGGATCTATGGACTGTACTCTAATTCTATTGATATAGAATCATGCATGATAGTGATTGGACTTGGGTAGCATGCTAGAGTGTAGGAATTGTTGATCCTTGTTTTATCTGTCGATCTTGTGATCTCTTGCTTCCTACTATCATGTTAATAATTTGTTATGTTGGAACCTGACCTAGCACCCCCGTCATATGTTGCATGTGTAACCAGACCAGTAGAAAACCCTCACTTGGGCTAGGGTTATTTATGTTTAGACATCCACACTTTATGTCGCATTCCTGGACTTAGTGTTATCCTCGCCCGGGTAGTGGGCCGAGCGGTCGGGACTTCTCTATAGTGTGGGATGCATTGCACTCATGCTTGGGAGCAGAGTGGAGTCTGGTAGATGTAGTGGTTCGCTTGTCTGTATCGGGAACCGTTTGGGGTAAACGGTGGACCCGAGAGATCTTATTTGCCCCTGTTTGGGCCGTCGCCACTGTGTTAGTGGCAGTAGTTTACTAGTGTTAGCCGGACCTAGAACCCAGAACCCTTTTCGACATATACATGATTTTAGTCTACCAATGTTTTCTTCCAAACATCGAAGGGCCGCTGGAGTCTGTTCTTGTTTGATTGGACAAAGGCATCAGCCCTTCGGGGTTTGGGTAAAACACTTGTTTTCTAACTGTTTTTCTAAAAAGAACTAAAATCATTAAATGTGGATTTCTTCCAGATCAAATTAGTTTTCAATAACAAATGTCACCTTTTTCCCGTAAATCTCCCCACTCGAAAGGATTCGAGTGGTCTGGGTTCTAGGGGTCGTTCCTCTGTCGGGACGAAAGCCACGGGGGCCGAGCCTGGAACCTGTTCTTGTTTGATAGGGTTGTAGGTGTAGGTCTCCCGGGACTTTCGGGCCCTGTTGGTGTCTTCTGCGAGTTGTACTGTGATTATTGCTTTCCCGAACTATAAGGGATCGGGAACTTCGATAGTCGGAGCCTAGAGTCTGTTCTTGTTTGATAGGGTTCTTAGCAAAGGTCTATCGGGTTTCCGAACCCTTATGGTGTCGGTCTTTCTGGAGAGTTTAGTGTTCTGTTGTGGGAGCCGTCTGGTGGACGGTGGCCCCAGATGTGTGACTTCCAGCTTGTGGTTGAGAGTTGGTGTTGTTGGTCGATCTTGTTCATCGTGGTTTGGACTATAGCCTGCATGAGCCATATTTGAGCTCGACAGAGATACGCGGATACTTTCCTCGGTGGGGTCGCTCCCCTTGAGAGCCACTCCGGAGTTGGGCCTGTTATTTGCTATCGCGACTTGTCGACGCCGTCCCTCTGACTGGCCCAGTTAGCGGCAGTCACGGACACCCTACGGTAGACCCGTCCTGTTGAGGATGTGCGGCAGTAGGTGGGCGCAGGTTTGAGTGGACCCTTTGAGGCAGTCAGTTTAGATTTGGTGAGTTACTGTGTGTGTTAGTAGATGCATCATGTTTCATCTGTTCCTTTTCTTGAGCATCTAGATAGAGGCATAGTAGCTGTAGAGTTACTTTTCCAGCCCTTTCATTTCAGTTTTATATTGTTACTTTATGCCTCTGGTAGACTTAGTGGGCAGTCCGTCGGGCTTGTTGGCGGCACCCACTGAGAACTACTTGGGATGTAGTTCTCACACCCGTCGTGGTGTATTTTCCCACAGGGACTTCTACTCCGGTTCCTGCTGCTCCTGTTGCTGCTTCTTCTGATCGAGGTAAGGGAGTCGCGAGATAGTTCCCCACCAGTCGTCGTCCAGAGAGTAGATGTACCCTTATTACTTTTGAGAGTTCCTGTTGAGAGAACTTTGTAGTGAGGTATAGAGTTGTATTTATTTTCTACTGCTCGAGAGACTTTTGTACTTTTGGTGAGGACTTGTGTCGTATATAGTTTTTATTTCTAGCAGTTTTACTTTCAGCTCTGATATCTGCATAGTTTAGATGCTCTTTTGCAGGTTAGTCGCTTCGTCTATACGGGCTTCCCGTATGGGCGGCGGATCTGTTGGCGAGCCCGGGTCGCAGTTTCGACGCCGGGGCGTGACATTTGTTTGGCGTTTCGGGGTGGAGTTTTCGCGGAGAGGGTCGTCGTCGCCGCCGCCGCCGCCGCCGGGCCGGCCGCAGGCGGGGCGCCGCGTGGCAGGAGCGTCGCGCGGGCACCACCCGCAGGCGGGCACCGCGCGGGCACATACCGCGCGGGCTGCCTGCAGATGGGGCACCGCGCGGCAGGCGCGCTGCGCGGGCACTGCCCGCAGGCGAGCACCGCGCGGGAAGATGCCGCGCGGGCCGCCTGTAGGCGGGGCGCCGTGCGGCAGGACCGTCGCGCGGGCACCACCCGCAGGCGGGCACCGCGCGGGCACATGCCGCGCGGGCCACCTGCAGATGGGGCACCGCGCGGCAGGCGCGCCGCGCGGGCACCGCCCGCAGGCGAGCACCGCGCGGGAAGATGCCGCGCGGGCCGCCTGCAGGCGGGGCACCGCGCGGCAGGGGCGCCGCCCGGGGCACCGCCCGCTGGCGGGCACCGCGCAGACAAGTGCCGCGCGGGCCACCTGCAGGCGGGGCACCGCGCGGCCTGGGCGCCGCGCGGGCACCGCCCGCAGGCGTGCATCGCGCGGACAGGTGCCGCGCGGGCCGCCTGCAGGCGGGGCACCGCGCGGCAGAGGTGCTGCGCGGGCACCGCCCGCAGGCAGGCACCGCGCGGACAGGCCGCCTGCAGACGGGGCACCGCGCGGCCGGGGCGTCGCGCGGGCACCGCCCGCAGGCGGGCACCGCGCGGACAAGTGCCGCGCGGGCCGCCTGCAGGCGGGGCACCGCGCGGCAGGGGCGCCGCGCGGGCACCGCCCGCAGGCGGGCACCGCGCGGACAGATGCCGCGCGGGCGGCCTGCAGGCGGGGCACCGCTCGGCAGGGGCGCCGCGCGGGCACCGCCCGCAGACGGGCACCGCGCGGACTGGCGCCGCGCGGGCTGCCTGCAGGCGGGGCTCCGCGCGGCATGTGCGCCGTACGGGCGCTTCCTGCACGAGGCCGCCGCGCGGGCTGGGGCCGCGCGGGCCGCCTGCAGGCTGCACGCCGCACGGCAAGCGGGCCGCAGGGATCCGTGTCGGGTCGGGGCCGCGCGGGGAGGAGGCCGTCCGTAGGCCAAGCGCGCGCCGCACGGGTCGGTGCTGTGCGGGGAACTCCGCCGCGCGGAGCCCGAAATTCGCGACGGTCGTCTTGTCGGCCTAGAGTCAGCGTCTGGGGTTTCGAGTCCCTTAGTTTTGACGTGCCTTTGTTCCTCAGGAGTGCGAGACGCTACAGGGAACAGGCGCACGATCGCGGACGTGCCGAGCACCGGACGACACACACAAGGTGGGTACTTTCGCCAAGGTTAATTGGGTGAGGGCGTACATATGTAAGGTGTTAGCATGAGCAAAGGTGTTTTCTCGTTAAGTTATTTCTCATGAGCAAAGGTGTTTTCTCTTTAAGTTATTTCTCATGAGTAAAGGTGTTTTCTCTTTAAGTTATTTCTCATGAGCAAAGGTGTTTTCTCTTTAAGTTATTTCTCATGAGCAAAGGTGTTTTCTCGTTAAGTTATTTCTCATGAGCAAAGGTGTTTCCTCTTAAAGTTATTTCTCATGAGCAAAGGTGTTTTCTCTTTAAGTTATTTCTCATGAGCAAAGGTGTTTTCTCGTTAAGTTATTTCTCATGAGCAAAGGTGTTTCCTCTTAAAGTTATTTCTCACGAGCAAATGTGTTTTCTCTTTAAGTTATTCTTCATGAGCAAAGGTGTTTTTCCCTTCTAAGTTATCCTTTATGAGCAATGCTGACCCCGCTTTTACTTCATTCGATTTATCATCTACACATATCTGGTTATAAGGCTCTGGTGTTACTACACGCACACCGGCGGTTTGGCCACCGCAAGGGTGTGCTTTTCCGAAAAAGTGGTACGTTGACCCGTGTACCCCACGCGACGGTGGCGTTAGGAATGGGGGCCCTCATGGGTGGAGGGTGTGAGCGGTGACGCCGAGGCTGGTGCTCGGCGGCCGAGACAGGTGCTCGGCAGAGAGGGGCACCGGGGCAGGGGCCCGGTGCGGTGTTCGGGAAGGGTGCCCGGTTTTTGTTTGGTGCAGGATATGATCGTTGTTGACGGTGTATGAGGGGTGATAGTTGCTCTGGTTACAGTGGTTTGCTTTACTTTAGCTTTCTTTTGCTCATTATGATATTTCTAGTCACTGACTCCCCACTCCGTGACAGGTTCGTCCAGGGGCGAGTGCTAGGGCACCGGTGAGGCCGCGAGGGAACTGTTCTGACTTTTAGTGACTTCAGATACAGTGACTCTTCTTTCCCTTTTCTTTTATTACTCATGCTAGCTAGTTGTGGATTGCGACACCCCCGTGGGGTCGAAGTGGATGTTGCCTCTTCCTTTTTTTTGAATAAACGAATGATTGTTACATTCTTTCTTACTTGGCCGTTTTAAACAATGAAAAGCAAAGAAAACCGTTTGCGAAAACTACTTTTAAAACGCGGGTGTCGTGTGGGCACCGAATTTTACCAACCTTGTGGAATTTATGTGTTTGCGAACTGTTTTCACAAAGTTCGGCATCGAGTGGGTGCCGTTTTCAAACCCTGTGGATTTATACGGCTTTCAAACGGTCTTTCCTAAAACGATGGCATCGTGTGGATGCCGCTTTCAAAACCTTGTGATTATTTATCCTTTCAAAACATCGGCCACTATGTTCTAAGTGAATACTAGAATGTCATGTGAGTTGTTTGGTTGTATGTGTACGAGAACCCAACTGATGTGGTTAGAGATTGTATGTGCTACACCTTGTGAGACACTTTGTAATTGAGACGCCGTGCATATACAAAGGAGACTCTGCCCGTTTGTAGAGTGAATTTGTGTATGCGGCGGGTCTGGACACGCACCGGGGAGCTTTGGTTTACAAAAAAAAAATATATGGCTGAATTAAGGGCATCGGTGGCTCCTCTTCCGCGCGATTCGAACCCCCGGGGCGTGACATTCTCTATAGGTGGATTCATATGGCCGTCTTTGAATTATTTAGCTTTTACGGCTTCCACGGCTTACCCTAGAAAAAGAATCATAGGGTCTATTTATAGGATAGAAACTATTGGAAGGAGATAAGAATAAAAAACTATCCTTTTCTGGAATTTTTCAGGACGACGATCCGGATCGGATTTGGGTGATCCGGATTGTAGTAACGAGACAGACAGTTTCCTGAAAAGCAAAGGTTCGGGATCCGGATCGAAGTGCCTGATCCGGATTGTTCATACAATTCACCAAACACCACTGTTCGGGATCCGGATTGAAATGCCTGATCCGGATCGTTCATATATTACGATAAGAACCAGTGTTCGGGATCCGGATCAAAGAAGACTACGATCCGGATTGCAGTTGCGTATGAACTAACACCCTTCCGGATCCGGATTGGAATGTCTGATCCGGATCCTGAACATGTCCCACACGACCTTCATGGTTCACAACTGGACAATCGATCATCGTTTCAGTGTTCAATGTTCTAATATTCTCTCCCCCTTTTTGTCACAAAGGTAGCCAAGATTACAAGAATAATAGGGAGAGTTAAAAAGTTCGAGAACCAAAAGTTTGAGAACAAAAAGAAAAAATTAATACCTGCACAAAGGAAGGAATTAGAAGGATAAGGATTACTCAGATTCATCCGAACTGATGCAGCCGAGTATATGGAAGATTTTCTTTAATTTGTTTGTTCATGGATGACTGCTTCTTGTTGACCTGTTTTATTTCTTCCTTTACCTCAATAAGTTCATTCGATATGCGTTCTTGCTCGTTGGAGAGCCGTTGCTGTTCTTTATAAATAGAGGTAACCGATGCATCATCATCGGATGTTGATGGAGGTGCTTGTTGTGCTGCATGTGCTGGTTGGACTGGAGGTGGTGCTGCTAGTGCAGAGATTGTTGCCTGTTGTTGTGCTCTTCGTCGGTGAGGAGGTGATGGGGGCTCATCTTGTATTGTTGAGAGAGACTTTACAATAGTTGTTTCATTGATCATTCCTAGACTGTGCATGTAGGAACTCGCACTTGTGTCAGCTTTAAATTTTCGAAGAATGCGCATAATGATCATTGGATAGGGAAGTCTCTCTGAAGGGTGAGCATGTTCCACATAGCGTGCCATCCTTTGTCCAGATGACGTAAGGAATGTTTAAGTTTGCTCCCATTGCCGCTGTGGGGTTTCCAAGAAGATAAAGGAATAACATCCTATCCCACCGAAGAACCTTTGTATTCATATTTGGAAGGACGTTATAACAAACAATGAAGTTCAAGTACCGAAACTCTGGTCGAAGCTCTTTTGAAAAGACGGAGTTTCCTGCCGACCGAGTATCTGGAAGACAGATTCCATCAACTACCACTCTCCAGGAGTTGGTGGTGAAGGTTTGACTCTTCAAATAATGAGCGCCATCAGCTCGGGCCTTCATCCCTAACGCCTCTCCAATCAGTTGAGGGGTTACTTTAATCTTAACATTCTTAACCAATGTTTGAAATTCTCGACGTCCGCTCTCCTGATCAACTAGATAGCAGGCATTTTGATAGAACATCCTTACTGAGTGAAGACAATACCCAGTGGTCTCGGGGAAATCGCAAATGGGAGCAAGACCTGTCTGGTCATACAGAGTCCCAAATAGCGGAGATCGTTCCTTCAAGGCTTTGACATTAACATGTCTTTCGCCAATGCATTCCCTGTTCTCAAAATCCTTTATCCTAGCAGAGCTGATAAAGTCTTGTGGAGGAGGCTGACTAGCAACTGGTTGCTCAATGGAAATTCCTCGAGCACTCCCTCTCTTGCGAGCAACACTTTTTCTTTTTGTTTTCACAGAAGTTTCTTCCATTGGAGCTTTTCCTTTTTCAGCAGCAGTGGGTGGAACCTTTGCCTTTGATGTCTCTGCAGGGGCTTTCCCTTTCGAAGCAATGGGATTAGTTGCTTCAATTTGAAGCTCATCCCAATCGATCGATTCTGTTTCAGATTCCGTATTGGAATCATCCTTTGTTTTCTTCGCCTTCTTAGCCTTCTTGGGCTTGACAGTATCTCTTGTATGAACCATAGCAGCCAGAAGAAAAATGATCCAGGTGATCACCATTGCTACTAGTTCTTTGTGAGAAATAAGGTCCTGTGGGAAACAACTCAAGAACACGAAAAAAATTGTTAATTTTCAAAAATTTGAAAAATTGTACCCAAACAATCATAATCGTGTAGAGAGACTAAGAATTAAATTAGTTTTGCAAAAAGAATTTTAAAAGTAGATCAATCGCATGATTTTCGAAAATTCCCATTATATGCCCTAAAACCGAAATTTTTGAAATCAAAGCCCAAAAATCCGTTTATCATGAGAATACCTAGCATATAATCAACACTAATCTACCCAGAGTTCTTATTTCAAAAGAAATTTGATCAAAAACCAACCATAAACGAAAAAGATACATGAATTTCATCACGTTTTGAGGAAGAATATGAAAAACTGTGAAAAATCGAGATTTTGATCAATAAAACTTACTTAGAATCGAAGAACTTGAGTTTGTAAGCTTCCAAGACGAATGAATTCTAGAGAGAGAAGCTCTGGAAACTTTGGAACAAAAGATTGAAGTAAAAAAGAAATCAAAACCCTTTTATTCTATATAAAACCCTAGCCGCGATCCGGATCAGTTCGTTATTCCGATCCGGATTGGCTACCCGCAGAAAAAAAATCTGCGTTCGGGATCCGGATCGGCATGTCCAATCCGGATCGTCTGCCCGCAGAAAAATATATGCATTCGGGATCCGGATCGGCATGTCCAATCTGGATCGGCTCCAAGTTTTTCTTTAGAATAATTTATAGAAATTCTAGAAAAACCAGAAAAAGATTGTAAGCACTTTTATGTATCAACTTTAAACGAAAATCATCGTTTCATACAACAAGAAATAGATTATACCAAATCTATCAAAAATATTCAACAAATGAAACGAAAATTTATAAAAATTAAATCCCTTAAAGTTGAACAACTTCAATTACATCTAACTTGATCTTATGAGTAATGCCTTTATCAAATCATCAATTTGGTAAAGAAAATGAAATACCAAGATCAATAGATGTTTGAAATCCCAAATATGGTAGATAATATATCTAGACAATCTATTGAAGAGAGTGGCTCTTTGAGCATCTTTCATTAAAAATCCACCTTATACTGTGACGCCCCACTTCCCAGGGGGTCACCCATCCTAGAACTACTCTAGCTCTAGCACGCTTAACTCTCATGTTCCTCTTGGATCTTGCTACCATCCAAAATGCTATAGCCGGGTTAGAGATTTTAGTCCTATTATATCATTTATATAGAGGACTAATCCAAATTCAGGGGGTGTCACATTCTTCCCCCCTTTAAGCCCTGACGTCCACGTCAGGCTCAAGCACATTCACAAGCACCAGGCGATGTGAGACTCGTCTCGCTAGCCTTAGCCGACCTTGTGAGGAGCTGCACTCCACTCACAACGGTCATTAGCCGGGGAGCCTCGCTCTACCCGCTATATAACCCTGGCTCAGCCGAGACTCATCTCACATTTCCGGCTGCTCTGCATTTACCAGATATCCCAAGGACTCATTACCTCTGCATTTGCAAGTAAAACGGGCATTCCGTGACATTCACGGAGGAAAACCAACCCACTTGCGAAGAATCCGCAATCCGTGCGCCAAACAGAGGTCCAGGTGTGGTCCAACAGCTCCACGTAGTACTACGCGCACCACAGTCCACGTAGTCGAGCTAATCCCTCAGTCGCACTACAAACTCGGTGAAAAAAAAAATAGGGGATCAGAAAAATAACCTGTGATAAACGACCTGCTCTCAAATGGCAGAAAAACCCAATCGGCAACGAAGAACACCGGGCGTTGCGCGGAAAACCCATCGCGCGACCGCCACGGCGCATCGTCGAGCCGCAATCCCCGCGGCACAGCACAACCCACGGCCGCGCAGCCCAAAGACACGCCATGCGTGGTGACGGCTAGCCGCGCGGCCGGTAGCGCCGCGCGGACCAAGAGCTGCCCGCGCAACGCCCTGCAGCGCCGCGCGCCAAGCGCGCGGCCTGCAGGGCCGCGGGGCCCAAGGCGCCGCCGCGCGGCCCTCCTGCAGTGCCGCGCGCCTGGCGCGCGGCCTGCAGGGCCGCGGGGCCCAAGGGGCCGCCGCGCGGCCCTCCTGCAGTGCCGCGCGCCTGGCGCGCGGCCTGCAGGGCCGCGGGGCCCAAGGGCACCCGCGCGGTGCACTGCAGCGTCGCGCGCCTTGCGCGCGGCCTGCAGGGCCGCGGGGCCCCAAGGGCACCCGCGCGGTGCCCTGCAGCGCCGCGCGCCTTGCGCGCGGCCTGCAGGGCCGCGGGGCCCAAGGGCACCCGCGCGGTGCCCTGCAGCGCCGCGCGCCTTGCGCGCGGCCTGCAGGGCCGCGGGGCCCCAAGGGCACCCGCGCGGTGCCCTGCAGCGCCGCGCGCCTTCCGCGCGGCCTGCAGGGCCGCGGGGCCCAAGGGACCGCCGCGCGGCCCCTGGCAGCGCCGCGCGCCTGGCGCGCGGCCTGCAGGGCCGCCCGCGCGGCACCTTGCAGGGCCGCGCGCCTTGCGCGCGGCCTGCAGTGCCGCGCGGCACTGGGGGCCGCCCGCGCGGCACCCAAGCAGTGCCGCGCGGCCCCACTGCAGTGCCGCGCGCCAAGCGCGCGGCCTGCAGTGCCGCGCGGCACAGGGGCCGCCCGCGCGGCACCTCTGCAGTGCCGCGCGCCCAGCGCGCGGCCTGCAGGGCCGCGCGGCTCCAGCGCCGCAGCCCGGCAGTCCGGCGCCATGCTGCTCAGTGTGGCAGCAGGGCGCGCACTGCGCGCGACTAGCATGCGCGCACGCGCAGCGTCAGCCCTCACAGAACGCGCCACCGCAAATGCGCGAGCGGCTCGTGCAGCGCCACATCTCGGCAACCAGACCACAAGACGCAGCAGCAAAAGAAAAGAGAGCAAAAAGAAGGAGAGGAGAGGGGAGAAGCCAAAACCCAACTTGCAACATTAACGAAAACACCAACCTCGTTATTGTCAGCCGCAAGCTCCGCTCGACTCCACACCGTCGCTGCGAGGAATAAATAAATAAACCCAAGAACCCTCCTCCAACTCCTCTTCTTCTTCTTCTTCTAACTTGCTTTCTTCCTTCTCTTTCTCAGCTTCAGAGCAACACCACAGGGCTCCTTAGAGAGGAAAAGGGTGAAGTAGCAAAACGAGAGAGAGAGAGAGAGAGCTTAAATAAAGAGGAATGAATTAATTAATCCAACAATTTTAATTAATCCACCTACTCACATTTAATAGCTCACCCACTCTCCCACTTAACTAAAAGCATCAACCCTCTGCTATGCCCCCCTCCACCAACAGCACTAAAAGCCACATTAACAAAAAAGTTAATTTAAAGCAAAAATAATAATAAAATAAGCTAAAAGTGGTCACGGCAACTCACTTTTCCACCCCGGCACCTCCGCCGCCGCCCGGAACCACCCGAACACCGCTGTAAATTAAAAATACACGCGCTCACGCCTTTTTCCATTCAAAAGGCTCGTCGGTGGAGTCAGAAAGCTCAACCCAAAAACCGGTACACTACATTCTCCCCCCCTTCAAAATGGTTTCGTCCTCGAAACCCAAAAAGCTCAAAGGTCAGGAGGGGGCCTCAAAAAAGTGTGGGTAGGTATTCCTCATCTCATCCTCGGGCTCCCAAGTAGCCTCTCTCTCATCGTGGTGGCTCCACAATACCTTCACATAAGGTATGACCCGACTTCGCAATTCTCTCGACTCTCGAGCAAGAATTCGAATCGGGCGCTCCCGGAAGTGTAGATCCCCGTCCAGCTCCAAAGAAGTGAAGTCCACAACGTGAGAGGGATCATAGACATACCTCCTCAACACAGATACATGGAAAACATCATGAGTACCGGCTAGCCGTGGCGGTAGAGCAATCCGATAGGCGACAGGGCCGACACGCTCAAGAATCTCAAATGGGCCAATAAAACGCGGGCTCAACTTCCCGCGCACCCCAAAGCGCCGAATCCCTCGAGAGGGCGAGACTTTCAAAAACACATGGTCTCCTACCAGAAACTCCAAGTCTCGCCGCCTCCTGTCGGCGTAGCTCTTTTGTCGGCTCTGTGCAGTGACCAAGTGGCGCCGAACAACCTTGACCTTCTCTTCAGCTTCCAAAAGCAAGTCAGGCCCCAAAGTTTTCCTTTCACCCACGTCACTCCAACAAAGAGGCGATCGACATTTCCTACCATACAATGCTTCAAAGGGCGCCATCTGGATACTCGCCTGGAAGCTATTGTTGTAGGCAAACTCTGCTAGTCTCAAATGTCGATCCCAACCGCCACTAAAGCTCAGGACACAAGCCCTCAACATGTCCTCCAAAGTCTGAATAGTCCGCTCAGACTGTCCGTCGGTCTGTGGGTGAAAGGCAGTGCTGAACTGAAGCTGGGTCCCCATAGCCGTCTGCAAGCTCCTCCAAAACTGAGAGGTAAACCTAGGATCCCTATCTGATACAATAGAAGCTGGCACTCCATGAAGCCTCACGATCTCGTCAAGGTATAAGTGTGCTAAACTCTCCAAGGCCCAACCTGACTGAATCGACAGAAAGTGAGCTGATTTAGTAAACCGATCAACGATCACCCAAATGGCATCAGCTCCTCTCTGAGTCCTCGGCAGACCCACAATAAAGTCCATGGTGACACAATCCCATTTCCATTCAGGGATTGGTAGGCTGTAACTTGCCAGCGGGAACCTGATGTTCCGCCTTAACCTGTTGTCAAGTTAGACAGTGGGCCACAAACCTACCAACATCCCTCTTCAAGCCCTGCCACCAAAACTGAGTCTTCAAATCCCTATACATCTTAGTTCCCCCAGGATGGAGGGTGTAAGGTGTATAGTGAGCCTCTCTCAGGATCAGCTCTCTAATATCCACATCCGCCGGCACACAAATGCGGTCCCTCTACCTGAGTACTCCCGCAACATCCACAGAAAAGTCCCCGCTCTGTCCAAGCTGCATCTGGTCTCGAATCCTGAGAAGATAGGGGTCCCCACTCTGCTTCTCTCTAATCCTGTCCAGTAGCGTGGGCTGCAAGACCATAGACATAAGTCTTGCCGAAACCCCCGGGGACACAACCTCTATATCCAAACTCCTCAGCTGCTCTCTCAGTGGTCTCTGCTGGGTAATAAGCATACTCAAGGTCTGCCCTGCTCGCCTACTCAAAGCATCCGCGACCACGTTAGCCTTGCCGGGATGATACAGAATGCTCAAGTCATAATCCTTTAACAGCTCAAGCCACCTGCGCTGCCTCAGGTTGAGTTCTTTCTGGGTGAACAGGTATTTCAAACTCTGATGATCAGTGAAGATCTCACAGTGCTCGCCATACAAATAGTGCCGCCAGAGCTTCAAGGCAAAAATAACCGCAACCAACTCCAAGTCGTGTGTAGGGTAATTCCTCTCATAATCCTTTAACTGGCGGGAGGCATAGGCAATCACCCTACCGTGCTGCATCAACACGCATCCAAGACCGCTGTGGGAGGCATCACTGTAAATCACAAACCTCTCCCCCATGACTGGTAGCGCAAGCACTGGCGCTGTGATCAATCGCTGCTTCAACTCCTCGAAGCTTTGTTGGCACTGCTCTGACCAAACAAATTTTACCCCCTTCTTGGTCAGTCTAGTGAGGGGGGTAGAGAGCTTCGCAAAGCCCTCTACAAAACGACGGTAGTAGCCTGCAAGGCCCAAAAAACTCCGAATCTCTGTCACCGTCGTGGGTCTAGGCCAATCCCGAACTGAAACAATCTTCGTCGGGTCCACTGCCACTCCTGCGGCTGAAACTATGTGGCCTAGAAAAGAAACCTCCCGAAGCCAAAAGGCGCATTTCTTCAACTTCGCAAATAGCTTCTTCTCCCTCAGAAGCTGGAGTACAACTCCCAGGTGCTCCTCGTGCTCAAGGTCACTACGGGAATAGACCAAGATGTCGTCGATGAAAACCACCACAAAACGGTCCAAGTACGGCTGAAAGACTCGGTTCATCAGATCCATAAACGCAGCCGGGGCATTCGTCAAACCAAAAGGTAACACTGTAAACTCGTAATGCCCATACCGAGTCCTAAACGCCGTCTTGGACACATCCTCGGCCCTCACCCTGAGCTGGTGGTAACCGGACTGAAGATCTATCTTCGAGAAAACCGTGGCTCCCTGAAGCTGATCAAACAGATCGTCAATCCGAGGAAGTGGATACTTGTTCTTGACGGTCACCTTATTCAACTCTCTGTAGTCCACACAAAGCCTAAGCGACCCGTCCTTTTTCTTCACAAA
The DNA here is from genome assembly GCA_029204045.2 of Tillandsia leiboldiana. Taxonomy (NCBI): domain Eukaryota; kingdom Viridiplantae; phylum Streptophyta; class Magnoliopsida; order Poales; family Bromeliaceae; genus Tillandsia; species Tillandsia leiboldiana. The sequence continues at coordinate 29,289,140 of CM055065.1, forward strand.
AAGAATCGGGGCTCCCCAAGGAGAAACACTGGGACGAACAAACCCGCGATCCATGAGATCCTGGAGCTGAGCCTTTAACTCTCTCAATTCTGCTGGTGCCATTCTGTAGGGTGCCTTAGAGATTGGCGTGGTTCCAGGAACCACGTCAATCACAAACTCAATCTCTCGATCCGGCGGCATAGACGATAGCTCGGGAGGGAACACATCTGGATACTCTCGGACGATAGGAATGTCCTCGAGTCCAGGCATCGCCGTAGGCACCTCTACAACAGTAGCTAAGAAGGCAACACAACCACGACTCATCAGCTGTCGGGCTCTAGCAGAAGAGATCGTCGCTGCAAACAGCGTACTCTGACAACCTCTGAAAACATACTCCTCCTGATCCGGCTCCCTGAGGGTCACAGTCCTCTCTCGACAATCAATAGCAGCGTAATACCGAGTCAACCAATCCATCCCCAAAACTACGTCGAAATCCTGAAGCTGGCGAAGGACCAAAAGATCTACAGGTAAAATCCAAGGCCCTAACTGCACAGGGCAGGACCAACAACACTCATCAACGTGTAGAACATGATCGGGTACCTGAACCTCACGAGCACAAGACAACGGTCCTATCTCTAGCCCATGCATGAATGCAAAAGTCCTACTGATGATTGAATGAGATACTCCGGTATCAAATAAAGCTCTAGTGCGAGTAGAGGAGATAATGATAATACCTGCCACCACGTGGCCCGCTGCCTCCTCATCATCGACCTGTGCGGAGAACACCCTGCCGCTCGGGGGTGGTCGTCTGTCCGACTGCCGCGACGAAGCGGCCCTATCCCCCTGGCCAAAACCTGTCGAGGATCCGCCCGTCAGAAAGGGCGGTGGAGGAGGAACCGAAGCTGCCGACGCTGCTGATGACCCCGCTCTAGGACAAGACCACGATCTGTGCCCTGCCTGCCCACACCGATAACATCGGCCCTGCCGCTGATCACACTGCTGGGGGGCGTGGGGTTCGCCGCAAATCACACAACTGTCAGTGCGGCTCTGCTGCTGCTGCTGCTGCCTAGGGGGCCGGGAGCCCCCCGATCTCTGTCTCCTCTGGGTCCCGCGGCCTCGAGGCGGAATCTGAGGCGGCCTCGGGGGCCGCGGTCTGCTTGTCTGTCCAGAATCCTGCGGTGCGGGGCGCTTCTCCCCGGAACTAGTCCCTAACGCCCCGCCCCTCTCTGCCATGATCACCCGCCCTCGAGAGACCCACCGTGCACGCTCCATGGCTGCGTCCAGGGTCAACGATCGGTGTGAATGAACCAGGTGATAAATATCCGGGTGCAACCCTCGCTCGAACAGGTCCACTCTCTGGGCCTCATCAGGGGCAACATGCGGCACGCTGCTCAATAGGCGCTGGAACTCTCGAATGTAGTCCGGAAGGGGTCGGCTACCCTGCTGCAGTCGACGGAGGTCCCCCTCAAGCTTCTGCTTTGCGCTGTCGGGGAAATAGGCCCCGAGTAGCAAAGCGCGAAACTCCTGCCAAGACACCACCTGAGCTCCTGGTGGTCCCGGGGGGCGGACACGACGCCACCAAGTCTCTGCGTCACCCTCCAGGAAGTGTGTAGCCAAATACACTTGATGCTTTTCCTTAATAAATAGGTTCTCAAATAACTTCTCTATTGCTGAAATCCAGTTTTCTACTTCCCGTGGCTCAGAACTCTGCCCGGTGAAACGCGGAGGACGGAACTGGCTGACATAAGCTAAACGATCCGTGAGCTCCCTCTGCTCCGACTCTGTCAACGGGGCGATCTGAGATGAGGTCGACGAGGTCGCCGCTGGCGGTGCCGCAGATGTCCTCTGCTCAAGTAACCTCATCATCCGCTCCAAATTTTCCTCCTGGCGTTTGGCAGCCTCCTCCTGGCGCCGCAACGCCTCAGACATCTGGGCCACTTGGGCCCGCAGCTCATGAACCTCACCCTGTGTAGCCTCCTCCTGCTCGGGCCTGTCCTCCGACGTGGAGTGCGCCCTCGTCGTCGCACGACGTCTAGGAGGCATCTCAGGCAACTGTAACAGGGAAAACTGGGTGTCAGAGAACCAAACCTCACAACCCAAAGCCAGCGAAAGTCTAAAACATGTTTCCAACTCTAAAGTGTTGTGTTGTCTGCAGCCAACAGAACTACTTTAGAGAGCTAACATGTAAGGTCACTCGCCCGAAATCCCGGGGGAGTCACAACACAACCAAAACTCTCGCTACCACACATCACTCTCGACAGTCTCTCAACTGTCCAACCAAAAGCCTAGGGTCCCTAAGTCCCCAAAGACCTAAACACCTAGGCTCCGATACCACCTAAATCTGTCACGCCCCGGGGTCGAACTGCGACCCGGGCTCGCCAACAGATCCGCCGCCTGTGCGAAAACTGCCGCACAGGCGAAGCGTCCAACCTGAAAAGGAGATCTAGCTATACAAGAATCAGAGCAGAAAGGAAGCTAAGCTGAAGGAGTAAACTGTAAACACGAGTCACTAAGTAAAAAGTCCAGGCACAACAACCACAGTCTCCCAAAATCGGGTACAACATCACTATCTAGTACAAAAGTGGAAAACAAAAATACCCGGGGAAACTCTACCTCGAACTCTACAACCCCGAAGGTACTAATCAGCCAAGCCCTTGCCCCGGTCAGAAGACTCCGCACGGACCGACCCAGGAGCGGCCGCCTCAGAAGTACCTGCCACACACGGCGGGTGTGAGATCAACTGAAAAGTCAGATCTCAGTGGGTACCGATGTCCAATCCACGGTAGCCCACTAAGTCCCCTGGAAGTAAAACAGATAGATAGATAGATAGATAGATAGATAGATAGATAGATAGATAGATAGATAGATAGATAGATAGATAGATACAGAAATAAAAGCTGTAAATAAATCTATCACTATATGCAGGAATGCAATGCAATATGAAATGGCATCTGGAATCCTAAAATATGACCACCCGCTCATGCCATTCCCCCGTAGCCACCTGGTAACTCAGCCAAGGCGAACTCACGCCTGGTAACTCGGCCAGGGAAATACCCTCCCGGTAACTCGGCCGGGGAAAAACATCCTCCTGGTAGCTCGGCCAGGGGAACACCCTCCCGGTAACGCGGCCGGGGAAACACCCTCCCGGTAACGCGGCCCGGGGAAAACACCCTCCTGGTAGCTCGGCCAGGGGCATCGGATGCCACCGTGTATTCAGAGCGAACTCCTAGGAGCATAATGCGTGTCTCAGTCGGTAACCACAACCCATGACTCACACGGCTGCTCTGCATTTACCTGATATCCCAAGGACTCATTACCTCTGCATTTGCAAGTAAAACGGGCATTCCGTGACATTCACGGAGGAAAACCAACTCACCTGCGAAGAATCCGCAATCCGTGCGCCAAACAGAGGTCCAGGTGTGGTCCAACAGCTCCACGTAGTACTACGCGCACCACAGTCCACGTAGTCGAGCTAATCCCTCAGTCGCATTGCAAACTCGGTGAAAAAAAAAATAGGGGATCAGAAAAATAACCCGTGACAAAGGACCTGCTCTCAAACGACGGAAAAACCCAACCGGCAACGAAGAACGTCGGGCGTTGCGCGGAAAACCCATCGCGCGACCGCCACGGCGCATCGTCGAGCCGCAATCCCCGCGGCACAGCACAACCCACGGCCGCGCAGCCCAAAGACACGCCCTGCGTGGTGACGGCTAGCCGCGCGGCCGGTAGCGCCGCGCGGCCCAAGAGCTGCCCGCGCAACGCCCAGCAGCGCCGCGCGCCAAGCGCGCGGCCTGCAGGGCCGGGGGGCCAAAGGGGCCGCCGCGCGGCCCTCCTGCAGTGCCGCGCGCCAGGCGCGCGGCCTGCAGGGCCGCGGGGCCCAAGGGCACCCGCGCGGTGCCCTGCAGCGCCGCGCGCCTTGCGCGCGGCCTGCAGGGCCGCGGGGCCCCAAGGGCACCCGCGCGGTGCCCTGCAGCGCCGCGCGCCTTCCGCGCGGCCTGCAGGGCCGCGGGGCCCCAAGGGCACCCGCGCGGTGCCCTGCAGCGCCGCGCGCCTTGCGCGCGGCATGCAGGGCCGCGGGGCCGAAGGGACCGCCGCGCGCCTGGCGCGCGGCCTGCAGTGCCGCGCGGCACTGGGGGCCGCCCGTGCGGCACCCAAGCAGTGCCGCGCGGCCCCACTGCAGTGCCGCGCGCCAAGCGCGCGGCCTGCAGTGCCGCGCGGCACAGGGGCCGCCCGCGCGGCACCTCTGCAGTGCCGCGTGCCCAGCGCGCGGCCTGCAGGGCCGCGCGGCCCCAGCGCCGCAGCCCGGCAGTCCGGCGCCCTGCTGCTCAATGTGGCAGCAGGGCGCGCGCTGCGCGCGACGAGCATGCGCGCACGCGCAGCGTCAGCCCTCACAGAACGCGCCGCCGCAAATGCGCGAGCGGCTCGTGCAGCGCCACATCTCGGCAACTAGACCACAAGACGCAGCAGCAAAAGAAAAGAGAGCAAAAAGAAGGAGAGGAGAGGGGAGAAGCCAAAACCCAACTTGCAACATTAACGAAAACACCAACCTCGTTATTGTCAGCCGCAAGCTCCGCTCGACTCCACACCGTTGCAGCGAGGAATAAATAAATAAACCCAAGAACCCTCCTCCAACTCCTCTTCTTCTTCTTCTTCTAACTTGCTTTCTTCCTTCTCTTTCTCAGCTTCAGAGCAACACCACAGGGCTCCTTAGAGAGGAAAAGGGTGAAGTAGCAAAACGAGAGAGAGAGCTTAAATAAAGAGGAATGAATTAATTAATCCAACAATTTTAATTAATCCACCTACTCACATTTAATAGCTCACCCACTCTCCCACTTAACTAAAAGCATCAACCCTCTGCTATGCCCCCCTCCACCAACAACACTAAAAGCCACATTAACAAAAAAGTTAATTTAAAGCAAAAATAATAATAAAATAAGCTAAAAGTGGTCACGGCAACTCACTTTTTGACCCCGGCACCTCCGCCGCCGCCCGGAACCACCCGAACACCGCTGTAAATTAAAAATACACGCGCTCACGCCTTTTTCCAGTCAAAAGGCTCGTCGGTGGAGTCAGAAAGCTCAACCCAAAAACCGGTACACTACATATACCAACCTTGAAATTTTGACAGAGTCAAGTATTTCAACATGCATTTTATTTAATCAAACTTGAAAAACCTTGCTTGGTATACATGTGGTAGCTGCACACAGTACTCGGACGACCGAGGTGGTAGCTCTTTCCTCCATGTGGTGGTAGTTTTCACACTCCTCATTGGGATGTAACTCTTTCCACATCTTTTGAGCATAACACTTTCTTTGACTCCCCCTCAATTGGCTATCAATTATTTAAGATATAAAGTATTCAACCAAATATTGATCTCGATTTCATACTCGACTAAATAGTCAAATAAGATAATAACTATACCAAGAGATCATTGAGAGAGAAATTGACTTTGATCAAAACAAAGATGAGTTAATTGACATAAATGATCATTGCATCAAATGAAATATTATGATATCTAAAGCATAATAGATTTCTAAATATATAAAAGGATGCAGTTAAAGTCAATAAAACTAATGCTCAATTAATGCTCTATGTCTAAGCATAGATAATGAACAAAAACACAAAAACAAAACCTAACCTAAACAAGAGTTTCAAAAAGAGGTTATTTCAAGGAAAGCATTCCAATTGCTTTACGCAAATGAATAAAACGTTTTTGATCCAAAGGTTTTGTTAAAAAGTCAGCTAATTACTCTTTAGTTGAAATGTAGGAAATTTGAAGAATATTTGATTCAACTAGCTCTCTAAGAAAATGATATCTAAGTTCAATGTGTTTTGTTCTAGAGTGCAACACAGGGTTTTTTGAAATGTTTATAGCACTAGTGTTGTCACATAAAACAGTTACCGAAGTTGCTGAATTCCGGAAGTCGCTCAACACGCTTTTCATCCAAATGAGTTGAGTTGAACAACTACCCGCTGAGATATATTCCGCTTCGGCAGTCGAGAGTGCAATGCAGTTTTGCTTTTTACTATGCCATGCAACAAGACAATGGCCAAGATAAAAACATGCACCACTCGTACTTTTCCGATCATCCACTGATCCTGCCCAATCGGCAACTGAATATCCTATAATGTCTAGACTTGTTCCCATAGGATACCAAATTCCGAAGTTTACAGTTCCTTTGACGTACCGGATGATCCGTTTCACCGCTTTCAGGTGATCCTCCTTTGGTGCTGACTGATATCTCGCGCAGATCCCAACACTAAAGGATATGTCCGGGCGACTAGCTGTGAGGTAGAGTAGACTTCCAATCATACTTCGATAGAGTTTCTCGTCTACACTATCACTAAGAGATTCACTCCCTAATCCCTTATTGCTAGTTCCCATAGGAGTAGGAAAATCTTTAGAATCTTCTAATCCGAATTTCTTTACCAACTCCTTTGCATACTTGGATTGACACAGATGGATGCCTTCACCATTTTGTTTCACTTGCAATCCAAGAAAGTATGTCAGTTCGCCCATCATAGACATCTCAAATTCGCTTTCCATGGTTTCTGAGAACTTAGAAGCATCATTATCCTTTGTTGCTCCAAATACAATGTCATCAACATAGATTTGTGCAACAATGAAGTTATCCTGATAATGCTTCACAAAGAGAGTCCGATCTGCTCCCCCTCGAGTATAGCCCTTCTCCAAAAGGTGCTTTGTCAACCTTTCGTACCATGCTCGCGGTGCTTGTTTTAAACCGTAAAGAGCCTTTTTCAAATGAAAAACATGGTTAGGTAGTTTACAGTCTACAAAACCTTTCGGTTGAGCCACATAAACTTCCTCATTTAAAAACCCATTTAAAAACGCGCTCTTAACGTCCATTTGAAAGAGTTTTATTTTAAAGTGACAAGCAATAGCGAATAAGATACGAATGGACTCGAGTCTTGCTACAGGGGCGAACGTTTCATCAAAGTCTATACCTTCTATTTGAGAGTAGCCTTGAGCAACTAAACGTGCTTTGTTCCTGATGATGGTACCATCCTCATTTTTCTTGTTCTTGAAAATCCATTTAGTACCGATCACATTGTGTTGCTTCGGAGGCATCGTTAATTCCCAGACTTTGTTTCGTTCAAACTGATGGAGCTCTTCCTGCATTGCTTCAATCCAGTAGTCATCCTGAAGAGCTTCATCAACGTTCTTTGGTTCGATTAAGGAAACGTAGCAAGCGAATCCACAAACCAACTGTTTCCGAGTTCTGACTCCTTCTTGTGGGTCTCCAATAATGTTTGATTCAGGATGATCCTTGGAGATGCGTAACGTTTGAGGTAATGGAGTACTCGGAGGTACATGAGATGATTCCTGCACATCAGATAAACTTGAAGAACCATTAGATGCATCATTAATATTGGAAGTATTATCATGAGAAGATGCATTTACAGGAGTATCATCATCAAGAGAGATATCAGGGGTAGATTTATCAGATACAAAGTGGAAAGCTTCATCTACTTTAACATTTATGGATTCTACAATCGTTTTAGATTCCAAGTTAAATACCCGATATGCTCTACTATTTGTAGAATAACCCAAGAAAATCCCTTCGTCACTTCGAGAGTCAAACTTTCCAAGATTTTCGCGGTCACGTAAAATGTAACACCGACTCCCAAAGATACGAAAATATTTGATGTTTGGTTTTCTACAGAACCATAGTTCATATGGTGTATTTAAAGTCCCCGGGCGCAAATAAACTCGATTAATAACATAGATTGCAGTGTTCACAGCTTCAACCCAAAAATATAACGGTAAATTCCGGCTATGAAGCATAACACGTGCCATCTCTTGTACAACCCTGTTTTTGCGCTCGACTACACCATTCTGTTGAGGTGTATAGGGTGCTGAGAATTCATGTTTAATGCCATTGGAAGTGCAAAAATCAATGAATTTAGAATTTATGAATTCTCCACCTCTATGACTTCTAACACGAATGATCTTTTCATTCTTTTCAATCATAATACGAAGGCAAATCTCGTGAAAAGAATCAAAAGTATCAGCTTTCTCTTTCAAAAATGCTACCCATGAGTATCTAGAGAAATCATCAACCAATAAGAAAATATACCATTTACCTCCCAAGGATGGTTGACGTGTCGGCCCCATTAAATCCATATGCAATAATTCCAAGGGCCGATTAGTACCAACGTGGTTCAAGTTCTTGTGTGCAGTCCTGGATTGTTTTCCCTTTTGACAACCACCACACACAATGTTTTGTTTAAGTGAAAGTTTTGGAACCCCCTTGACCACGTCTTTGTTTGAAATTCTAGCAAGTTCCTTAAAATTTATGTGACCTAGCCTTTCATGACAAAGTGTTTCATTATTCAAAGAGGCTAAGTTACAATTATCGGAAATTTTATTGGGAACAACATAACAATTGTTTTCAGATCTAACCCCTTTTAAAAAGAAAACATGATCCTTACCAGTTACAATGCATTCAACAGATGAAAAATTAACAGAAAAACTATTGTCACAAAGTTGACTGATACTTATGAGGTTAGTCTTAAGCCCATCAACAAATAACACATTATTCAGAATCGGGCCATCTGGAATAGCTACTGTTCCTTTTCCAACAATTTTGGAAGACTGACCGTCTCCGAAAACTACAAGTCCTCCGGAGATTTTCTCAAAATTTTGAAAGCAGTTTTTGTCACCGGTCATGAGACGGGAACAACCGCTATCCAGATACCAAGACGAATTAACATATGCATGCAAGGAAATATTTGTAACAAGACAAGGAAAGATTTCACCTTTGCGTACCCAAACCTTTCGAGTTTTGGTGTACGTCGGAAATGATTGTGAAGTTGATACCTTTGGTGAAAGCGTCTTGTTTGATCCATCGCTTTTCCTTGACGTCGTCGTCTTGTTTGATGAACTACCGAGGCTTTTTCCTTTTGAATAATTTGCATTTGATTTCCGAGGAATCACCCTTTTGGTAGTCGTTGCAAGAAGTGCTTGAGTTGAGCGTTTGGCTCCCATCTTGCAATTTCTCCTTATGTGCCCTGCAATACCACAACGAAAACATACCTTAATGCTTGACGATTCCGAAGAGGGGGAAGTAGGTTTGTTGTCGTTGTTTGTCGTTAATTCCGGTGTCGGAGGAGGAGATACCGACTGAGGCACAAAGACTGTCCCAACCGAACTAAAATTGTCTTCAGTTCGATTGTATCCGAGGCCAAACTTGTTTGATTGACCAAGACCAAGAAGCTTATCCAACTTACTCCTTCCAGATGAAAATCGCTGTAAGTCATCCTTTAGTTGGAGAATGGTCTCTGTCATTTCCAATTTTTCCTGTCGAGCCTCGCCGTTGAGCTTCAAGAAGTAATTCGCTTTGTTCACCATATCTACATAATTCTTCTCGAATTGCTCATTGGACTCTTGAAGTGAAGCATTTGCTTTTATCAGATTATCCCTTTCCACTTCAAGATCGGTCGAGAGAGAAGTTACCCTTTTTACTTCTTCTTCGAGATCCTGCAATCTCCCTCTCAACCCCTTGTTTTGCTTAGCCAGTTTCTTTGAATCCCTCAAAAGTCTGTGGTAGGCTAAAGCAAAATCTTCACCTTCAGAATTATCCGATTCATCGTCCGTTGCATTCTTTTTGTCACGCCCCGGGGGTTTCAATCAGCGGAAACAATCAACGAAAAAGGATTTGTTTTGCGTATGAATTTTTTTTGAAATTCCTTCTTCCCCGTTGCGTGCCCAGACCCGCCGCATACACAGAATCACCCTACAAACGGACAGAGTTACCTCTGTATATGCACGGCGTCGCGGCTAATACAACATGCAACCATAGTAGTTTATTCAATCACAACAGTTCTCAACATTTATACAACTGAACTACTCTGTAGGTCGGCCAATTTGAAAGGATAAATCCACAGTTTTAAAAGCGGTGCCCACCCGGCACCCAGATTGCTAAAACAGTTCGAAAACCATAAATCCACAAAGTTTTTAAAACAGTGCCCACACGACACTCAGGTTTTGAAATCCGTTTTCTAAAATCAATAAATCCACAGGGTTTTGAAAACGGTGCCCACAAGGTATCCAAGTTTTGAAAGTGGTTTTCGCGATTCTTTTTCTTTTCTTTTTCTTTCTTTCTTTTTGAAAAACGGCCGAACAGAGATAAGAACTCAAACATCCACATATCCAAAGAGTAAAATTCCGACATCCACACCGACCCCACGAGGGTATCGAGAACCACACAATAGTCTACAAGTAGAAAATGAAATGCGACAAGGAGGAAAAATACAGTCTGGGACCTCAGAGGACCCGTAGGCTCCTGACTCGGCCTCACCGTCGCCTAGCCCTCACCCCTGAAAGAACCTGTCACGGAGTGGGAAGTCAGCGACACGATAACACAATAATAAAGCAGGAAAGAATACCAAACCCAACTGTAAGACTATCCGGAGCAACCACTCTGCTCAAGGGAAATGTAACACGCGAACACCTGTAACACCTGTAATACCCGTGACACCTGTAACACCTATACACCTGACCTCGTCGGGCACCTACCCCGACGGATCGCACCGCTCACACCTTGGAGCACCTGACCTCGTCGGGCACCTACCCCAACGGATCGCACCGCTCACACCTTGGAGCACCTGACCTCGTCGGGCACCTACCCCGACGGATCGCACCGCTCCCACCTTGATGCCTCAAACCCCACACCTACGGGGGCCCCCACTACCTCACCTCGTGGGTTCACACGGGTCGGAGACCGCTTTCCCGGAAAAGAGCACCCTTTGCGGTGGCCAAACCGCGAGTGCGCGTGTCGCAACTACGAGCATAGTAACCAAGATACAGGGTAATATCACAAATCATAGAGACAGTTCAGCATTAGTACCGATAACATGCAATTAGTAACTTTCCAACAATACCGATTCTATGCTAAGTCTAAAAGAAAACCCACCTGAATGTAGGCTGATCCCGAGCTCTCGCTCGACTACTAGGCGGCTGGTGCTGAACGGCTGGGCCCTGAATAGAAACTGTAGTCAGAACTAGACTCACTCATGCTCATCCCGATAACACTACAATAACATGTCTCTAATACGGGCACTTAGCCGACACTAGGCTTAAACCGAAGTTCCCGAAAAATCCACTGACCCGCCATGTCACGCCCCGGGGTCGAAACTGCGACCCGGGCTCGCCAACAGATCCGCCACCTATGCCAAAGCCGCATAGGCGAAGCGTCCTACCTGCAAGAAAAGTACTACAGCTAAACAGATATCAGAGCTATAAATAAAAAATCTGCTGTAAACTAAAATCAATCACTGTACAACTGGAAATAATACCACAATGTCCATCTCCCAAAATGATAATGATACAATAACCTCAAATACAAGCTCTGAGCCCAACCGGGAGATATCTCTAATGAATACAACAGTGTACAGTCTCTCAATACATATCATCCTCACTACAACAGTCTCTCAAAAGAGGAAAATAAAATAACTAATCTAATGAAGATCTCCTCTGAAGGGGGGTACCGCTACTCTCCCACGACGGGTAGGGATCTAGCACGCGACTCCCTTGCCTCGATCAACAACCGCAGAATCAGCAACACCCGCTAAGACTCTGCAAAACAAAGGAGAGGAAGGAAAAAGAAGGGGAAAAACCCCCAGAGGGTGTGAGAACTACACCAAAGGAGGGAGTTCTCAGTGGGTACCACCGCCAGGACCGACGGTCTGCCCACCAAGTCCTCAAAAGACAAAAACTAACCAAAACCGTAAAGACTGATAAAAAGAAGCTGGACCCTCTCAACAGCTTTCAAGCCACTAAGCTTGCTATGACTGCCATGCCTGCTATGCCTGCCATGCCTGCCTATGCCTGCCATGCCTGCTATGCCTGCTATGCCTGCCTATGCCTGCCATGCCTGCTCTGCCTGCCTATGCCTGCCATGCCTGCTCTGCCTGCCTATGCCTGCCATGCCTACTATGTCTGCCCTGCCTGGCTATGCCTACTATGCCTGCCATGCCTGCCTGCCTGCCTATGCCTGCTATGCCCGCCTATGCCTGCCATGCCTGCTCTGCCTGCCTATGCCTGCTATGCCTGCCTATGCCTGCCTATGCCTGCCATGCCTGCTATGCCTGCCCTGCCTGCTATGCCTACTATGCCTGCCATGCTTGCCTGCCTGCCATGCCTGCCTATGCCTGCTATGCCCGCCTATGCCTGCCATGCCTGCTCTGCCTGCCTATGCCTGCCTATGCCTGCTATGCCTGCCTATGCCTGCCATGCCTACTATGCCTGCCCTGCCTGCCTATGCCTACTATGCCTGCCCTACAACGGTCAACAACTCACAATGACCTTGGGACCACCGTACCCCTAAACGGTTCCCAACAACACTAGCACTGGTCCAAACACCGCCACTAGACTCCACTCGGTCCCCCTGACACGAGCGCAACTATAAAGCAAATGCCTGTAATAACCCAATCTTGTGCCACCAGTAAAACTGGTACTGCCTGCCGTGCCTTGCCTGTATCGGGTATGCTGGCCGACGCATAACACCGATGAAAAGGAGTCTCAAGGACTCAAAGCCTGTAAGTAACACACTCCGGAGTGGAACTCGAGGGGAGCGACCCACACGAGTAAGTATCTCAGTGATAAGTATAAATCAGCAGGACTGGATCATGACTCTGATCAAAGTAAAAAGGTCCAACCACTAAAGAAAGCCTCGGTCCTCAATCAGATGCAAAAGTAAACATCCGGTCAACCGCCCAAGGTCCGCGGTCACCGCAAAACCCTGCCAACTGCAATCCAGCACCACCCGTCCCTGACACCAATGTCCCGGCTACACTACCCCAGACCCCTGCTCGAACCCGAGCAACAGTGACCGCCTGACTAACAAAGAAGGAGAAAGAAAAAGCATGGTTTCTCCTAATTCAAGTTTCAATAAGTAGTGTAGCAATAAAAAGGGGGCCTAACTATATGTCCATACAAGCATGCATTTGTCCTCAAGAAAGATACAACAAAGTAATCCACATGCCTACACCTGACAATAATCCTCGATCATAATAACTCCTCAGAGTACAAATCCGCACATAGCTACGAAATCCTGTCCCAAAGCATAAACCAACCACATGAAAGGCTATGTGCTAACATGGCATGTTACATAATCTCATAGGGTAACATTATCCTAGGTAAGCTTACACTAATCATCACATAGATGTCCAAGTCATGCAAGTCCTCAGTATACCTCATAAATACTATTCTTGCAATCATTTATACAAATATCATTATCAAGTTTACCTACCTTACAAACATAAACCATGTACCCTAAACATGCATGTATCAGTCATAGAGGGGTGACATCCCCACAAGTGCACTTATATTCGCCATAACATAATCATTGCCTTATACAGTTACTGATATTAAGCTTACCCACCTGAAGCGCTTAAACCAAGGCAAACCTGAAGTTGGTGAAGAGTGTAGACGCTCACAGTCCAAATTCTGCCGAAACTGCATCCTCGGTACATGTCACGCAAGCCTTGGCTCCAAACAGCTAAAAGTACCCCGAAATCAAAGTCTACAGATCCATCGGGTCCAGCAACACATGTAAACACCCCTGGGTACAACAATAAGGTCCAACATTACACTTTCATTCCCAGAATTAACCACGCACAAACACACAGAAAATCAGTCCTAAAGATTTGCTTATTTCACCTGCCGAAAGTGCCCAGAAAAATCCAATAAACATATCACAGCAATCCCCGCGTCGATACCTTCGAAACGAGAACCTGCACGTCCAATTCCGAGCCCCGTAGGCCGAGTTACAAATTCCACAGTACAGGTGCGCAAAACCACACAGCAACATAACTGTAATTCCATTTACAGATAAGGGGAAGAACATATACCTTCGGCCAAAACTCACAAAAATCCAAGAAAAATACTGTGATAACCCTTGCGTCGAGTAGATGAAAAAAGTGTACAAGCACGTCGCCATACGATGCCCGGTTGCGGAGATAACGCCGAAAGACCATGCCGCTGTCCAAATCTCCTTCACAAAAATGGGGTCACAGAAAGCTCGAACAAATGCCTCGAAAAGCGCGAAATGAGGGAAAGCTAAAAATACCTAGATCGTAGATCTATCCGTCGCGGATCCAGCGGCGAAGAAATCGCTCGAAAAGGTGGTCGGAGTAGGCCGGGGGAGCTCGCGCACCGAAACGCAACGAAGGGGAACCCAAATGGACGAGCGTCGCACCGCGCCGTAAAAAAGGAAACCTCGATAAGCGTGCCACCAAAAATCACAAAACTTTGCAGAAGGATGCAGCATAGCTCGGGGATCATCTTTGCTGAAGGCACCATGGCGAGAAGAGGCTCGGAAATGGCGGAAAAAGGTGAAAGAAGGAAGCTCGGATCGCTTTTATAGGCTGCAGAAACAACTCGAAAAATACCGAATATGTCCCAATTTCCGGGCGCAGGGCACTTTCGGGCGCGCACTGTAGCCGCCCGAAAGATCACTATAGCAGCCCGAAACTGCTCCGCCGTGCTCCGCCGCTGCCCGCCGCCGCACGCCGCCGCCGCCGGTGCCGGAACAGTAACCTTGCCTCGAAAAATGTGCCGAATCATCCGGACCCCGGAAAAAGCAAGTGAATTGTCCATTTTCAACGATTTCGCGCGCTGAATCCAAAAACGATGTCCATTTCTCCAAATTCCAACTCTAAAAATTCCCGAAGGCAACCGGAGAGGTGATCCTTTATCCAAACTTCGCCCCGAGTCCAATTTTAATATCCATTGCGCGCGAAACCACTTCTAAGCATTCAATGGGGCCATCTGACTACTCTCGTGATCCAATTAACACACCGAGTCCATCAAAAGTGTCCAATTGGTGTACAAACGCCACCGACACGCCACATAGGCCTCCAGAAGCTGCTGGTCAGCCAGTAATCACATCGGGGAAAACCAGGTCCTCACATCCTCCCGCACTAAAGAAAGTTTCGTCCTCGAAACTAGCTCAATTCCACCAGGAGTCGCAAACACCAAGGGTAAGTACTCAACATCATCATCTCCAGCTCCTAAATCATCACTCACCCCCCCCCCCCCGTGATTACTCCCCAACAACAACAACAGCAACATCCAGTACGGCATAGCCCGATTGCGCAACCTCTAATCTCACGAGCCAGAATTCGCAACGGGCGTCCCTCGTACTCCAAACATTCCTAGATCTCAAATGGGGCGAGTCAATCACGGGCGAGGGATCCAAAAACATAACCTTCCGGAGCTGAGACATGAAACACAATAGGGGTTCCATCCAAAGTTGGGGGAAACAAGATAATCGCCAGTGCAACACGCACCATACTATAACTGCCGGAGCACGACTCCATCAAAAGGTCCTAGATACCACCCGGACCTGTCTACCCTCGATCCATAAAAGGACCCTCAGAGTCGTGTATCAACGACGTGGCACTAGGTCAAACAGACCCCTAAATCCATCAGATCCTGCAACTGCGCCATCAGCTCTCTCAGCTCTACAAGCGACATCCATTGAGGTGCTGTCGAGGGTGGCGCGGTTCCCCGAATCACGGCAAACGCAATCTCTATCTCCCTAACCGGCGGTATCACAAACAGCTCAGGTGAAATCACACCCGGGATCTCGTGGGCAACAGAGATATCCTTGAATCCCGGTGCCGCCAAAAGCACCTCTCACACTGTCGCTACAACCTGTGTGCTCTTGTAATCTCAACCATCAAGCCCCCCTCTCGTCTGCCTCACAGAAGGTCAAAGTCCTCTCTTTCTGCAGTCTAACATCCTGTGGCACTGTGCCAACCAATCTCAAGCACCTGGTCAAAACACCAACTACCACAATTACCAATAAGTCTGCCGGTACTCGCAGTCTCAGCTGCACTGGACATGATCCAAAAGTCTCCTCCACATGCACAACAACAACAGAAACCTGTACCTCTAGTGCACGTGGTAACAAATCTGCCTCTAGTCCAGGCAAGAATAAAACATGCTCTAACTCCGACTGTTGTGGTGAAATCCCACCTGCGACACTCGATCCACTACCGTGGCGCCCTCCAACCGGGCGGCACAGATTCATCCGCTCAAAGCAAGTGGTTGTCGCTCAATCTGCCTGAAAATCAGGACTATCCACAAGGGAGTACGACCTCTGTCTCTGCTCACATTGAGGCGACGAGTAGGGTCCTCCGCAGATAACAAATCCACGCTACCGCTGCGCTACTCCGATAGAAACGCTGATACTGCCATCGGGGTCCACCCGATCCCTGATATCTTAGAAATCCAATACCTTGGAGAAAGAAATCAGAAATGCCTCTGCCGCCCGATCTGTCCTCCATCACCCGGCGCCAAGCGCCAATATCCAGAACTCGCCCCTTGCGGCAGATCCCTAACCAAAGGAACTGCAGCGCCACGCTCCATACACGACGGCTACTCCACCGAGGCATCAATAATCCATAACAGAGGGACCAACAAAGCTGAAAGGTATCCTGGCGCAAACCACTCCCAGTCTCACATATCCTATGCGCTTCGTCCCTCGAAACCTGGAGCGAGCAGTTCAACAACTGCATACACTCTCTAGCCCAGAGAGGCTCTCAATTAATCACTCCATCAACACCAACCACGACTCTGCCTCCAAAGGCTCCAAACTCAATCTTACGAGTCGGGGTGGATCATCAGCCAAATCTGGCTCAATAGTTCGATCATGTCCCACAGCTCCTCTGCCGTCAACTATCCACCCTGCCTCGGTGCCTCGACACTAAACATTGGCACCGAGGGGGCTACTCAGTGCTCCGACAACTGTGTCACCAAGATCAGCTGCTCACTCTGTCGCTGATAAGCCTCTGACAATCCTGTCATCTGGGTCCGGAGTTCTCTGACCTCAATCCGGGTATCCGGCCCAAAACCAACTGCTCAAGCTCAACTGCTATGACAGGATGCACACGGGTCAAAACCTAGCGTCGGGGAGACACAGCCCGCCACGACGAAACCACAAAACAGCACACAACAACGCTCGACCCAATCCAGCGAAAGTCTAAAGCATGTCACCCGTTCCACAGCATTATGTTGTCTGCAGCCAACATAATCACTTAGGAGAATAAACATGCCAATCACTCTTCCCGTCCCTTGGGAGAGGTAAAACTCAATCAGGACTCTCGCTATAGATCACGACTCTCACGAAGTCAACCAAGGGTCAAACCATAAGCCTAGGGTTTCTAAGTCCACCATGACCTACAACCTAGGCTCTGATACCAACCTAATATGTCACGCCCTGGGGTCGAAACTGCGACCCGGGCTCGCCAACAGATCCGCCACCTATGCCAAAGCCGCATAGGCGAAGCGTCCTACCTGCAAGAAAAGTACTACAGCTAAACAGATATCAGAGCTATAAATAAAAAATCTGCTGTAAACTAAAATCAATCACTGTACAACTGGAAATAATACCACAATGTCCATCTCCCAAAATGATAATGATACAATAACCTCAAATACAAGCTCTGAGCCCAACCGGGAGATATCTCTAATGAATACAACAGTGTACAGTCTCTCAATACATATCATCCTCACTACAACAGTCTCTCAAAAGAGGAAAATAAAATAACTAATCTAATGAAGATCTCCTCTGAAGGGGGGTACCGCTACTCTCCCACGACGGGTAGGGATCTAGCACGCGACTCCCTTGCCTCGATCAACAACCGCAGAATTAGCAACACCCGCTAAGACTCTGCAAAACAAAGGAGAGGAAGGAAAAAGAAGGGGGAAAACCCCCAGAGGGTGTGAGAACTACACCAAAGGAGGGAGTTCTCAGTGGGTACCACCGCCAGGACCGACGGTCTGCCCACCAAGTCCTCAAAAGACAAAAACTAACCAAAGCCGTAAAGACTGATAAAAAGAAGCTGGACCCTCTCAACAGCTACCAAGCCACTAAGCTTGCTATGACTGCCATGCCTGCTATGCCTGCCATGCCTGCCTATGCCTGCTATGCCTGCTATGCCTGCCTATGCCTGCCATGCCTGCTCTGCCTGCCTATGCCTGCCTATGCCTGCCATGCCTGCTCTGCCTGCCTATGCCTGCCATGCCTACTATGTCTGCCCTGCCTGCCTATGCCTACTATGCCTGCCATGCCTGCCTGCCTGCCATGCCTGCTATGCCCGCCTATGCCTGCCATGCCAGCTCTGCCTGCCTATGCCTGCTATGCCTGCCTATGCCTGCCTATGCCTGCCATGCCTGCTATGCCTGCCCTGCCTGCTATGCCTACTATGCCTGCCATGCCTGCCTGCCTGCCATGCCTGCCTATGCCTGCTATGCCCGCCTATGCCTGCCATGCCTGCTCTGCCTGCCTATGCCTGCCTATGCCTGCTATGCCTGCCATGCCTACTATTCCTGCCCTGCCTGCCTATGCCTACTATGCCTGCCCTTCAACGGTCAACAACTCACAATGACCTTGGGACCACCGTACCCCTAAACGGTTCCCAACAACACTAGCACTGGTCCAAACACCGCCACTAGACTCCACTCGGTCCCCCTGACACGAGCGCAACTATAAAGCAAATGCCTGTAATAACCCAATCTTGTGCCACCAGTAAAACTGGTACTGCCTGCCTTGCCTTGCCTGTATCGGGTATGCTGGCCGACGCATAACACCGTTGAAAAGGAGTCTCAAGGACTCAAAGCCTGTAAGTAACACACTCCGGAGTGGAACTCGAGGGGAGCGACCCACACGAGTAAGTATCACAGTGATAAGTATAAATCAGCAGGACTGGATCATGACTCTGATCAAAGTAAAAAGGTCCAACCACTAAAGAAAGCCTCGGTCCTCAATCAGATGCAAAAGTAAACATCCGGTCAACCGCCCAAGGTCCGCGGTCATCGCAAAACCTTGCCAACTGCAATCCAGCACCACCCGTCCCTGATACCAATGTCCCGGCTACACTACCCCAGACCCCTGCTCGAACCCGAGCAACAGTGACCGCCTGACTAACAAAGAAGGAGAAAGAAAAAGCATGGTTTCTCCTAATTCAAGTTTCAATAAGTAGTGTAGCAATAAAAAGGGGGCCTAACTATATGTCCATACAAGCATGCATTTGTCCTCAAGAAAGATACAACAAAGTAATCCACATGCCTACACCTGACCATAATCCTCGATCATAATAACTACTCAGAGTACAAATCCGCACATAGCTACGAAATCCTGTCCCAAAGCATAAACCAACCACATGAAAGGCTATGTGCTAACATGGCATGTTACATAATCTCATAGGGTAACATTATCCTAGGTAAGCTTACACTAATCATCACATAGATGTCCAAGTCATGCAAGTCCTCAGTATACCTCATAAATACTATTCTTGCAATCATTTATACAAATATCATTATCAAGCTTACCTACCTTACAAACATAAACCATGTACCCTAAACATGCATGTATCAGTCATAGAGGGGTGACATCCCCACAAGTGCACTTATATTCGCCATAACATAATCATTGCCTTATACAGTTACTGATATTAAGCTTACCCACCTGAAGCGCTTAAACCAAGGCAAACCTGAAGTCGGTGAAGAGTGTAGACGCTCACAGTCCAAATTCTGCCGAAACTGTATCCTCGGTACATGTCGCGCAAGCCTTGGCTCCAAACAGCTAAAAGTACCCCGAAATCAAAGTCTACAGATCCATCGGGTCCAGCAACACATGTAAACACCCCTGGGTACAACAATAAGGTCCAACATTACACTTTCATTCCCAGAATTAACCACGCACAAACACACAGAAAATCAGTCCTAAAGATTTGCTTATTTCACCTACCGAAAGTGCCCAGAAAAATCCAATAAACATATCACAGCAATCCCCGCGTCGATACCTTCGAAACGAGTACCTGCACGTCCAATTCCGAGCCCCGTAGGCCGAGTTACAAATTCCACAGTACAGGTGCGCAAAACCACACAGCAACATAACTGTAATTCCATTTACAGATAAGGGGAAGAACATATAACTTCGGCCAAAACTCAGAAAAATCCAAGAAAAATACTGTGATAACCCTTGCGTCGAGTAGATGAAAAAAGTGTACAAGCACGTCGCCATACGATGCCCGGTTGCGGAGATAACGCCGAAAGACCATGCCGCTGTCCAAATCTCCTTCACAGAAATGGGGTCACAGAAAGCTCGACCAAACGCCTCGAAAAGTGCGAAATGAGGGAAAGCTGAAAATACCTAGATCGTAGATCTGTCCGTCGCGGATCCAGCGGCGAAGAAATCGCTCGAAAAGGTGGTCGGAGTAGGCCGGGGGAGCTCGCGCACCGAAACGCAACGAAGGGGAACCCAAATGGACGAGCGTCGCACCGCGCCGTAAAAATGGAAACCTCGATAAGCGTGCCACCAAAAATCACAAAACTTTGCAGAAGGATGCAGCATAGCTCGGGGATCATCTTTGCTGAAGGCACCATGGCGAGAAGAGGCTCGGAAATGGCGGAAAAAGGTGAAAGAAGGAAGCTCGGATCGCTTTTATAGGCTGCAGAAACAAATCGAAAAATACCGAATATGTCCCAATTTCCGGGCGCAGGGCACTTTCGGGCGCGCACTGTAGCAGCCCGAAAGATCACTATAGCAGCCCGAAACTGCTCCACCGCGCTCCGCCGCTGCCCGCCGCCGGTGCCGGAACAGTAACCTTGCCTCGAAAAACGTGCCGAGTCTTCCGGACCCCGGAAAAAGCAAGTGAATAGTCCATTTTCAACGATTTCGCGCGCTGAATCCAAAAACGATGTCCATTTCTCCAAATTCCAACTCTAAAAATTCCCGAAGGCAACCGGAGAGGAGATCCTTTATCCAAACTTCGGCCCGAGTCCAATTTTAATATCCATTGCGCGCGAAACCACTTCTAAGCATTCAATGGGGCCATCTGACTACTCTCGTGATCCAATTAACACACCGAGTCCATCAAAAGTGTCCAATTGGTGTACAAACGCCACCGACACGCCACATAGGCCTCCAGAAGCTGCTGGTCAGCCAGTAATTGTTGGTTTTTATTGTATTAAGGATCCACAAGGATCTAAATAGGTACTATCAAACAACTAGAGGGGGGGTGAATAGGTGTAATACTTATAAAACCAAATCTCAGAGCAAAATAAAAACCAATGCGGAAAATAAAAACAGCACACCGAGATATACGTGGAAACTCCAATCCAGGAGAAAAACCACGGGACCAACACGCTGTGATGACCTGGGTCTCTGCAGAGCTGTGGTAGAGTCATTGGTGATATCTGGGGAGCTTGTACTGTGTGTTGGAGGTGTTTGTGCACCAATTGGACACAAGTGGCGGACTTCGGGCTTACTGGATCACGTGGGTGATCAATGGACTCCGTCGGATCGTTAGAAGTGGTTTCGCGCGAAGCGGATATTAAAAATGGACTCAGCGCGAAGTTTGGACCAAGGAATACCTTTCCGGATGCCTTCGGCAAATTTTGGAGTTCGAATTTGGCAAAATGGACATCAAATTCGGATTCAGCGCGCGAAAACAGTCAAAATGGACTACCTACTTGATGTTTTGGACAACCGGTCACTGTTCATGCCGGAACAGTGTTTCCGGCACCGGCGGGCAGCGGCGGCGGCGGCGGGCAGCGGCGGAGCAGCCGCGGGCAGCGCGGCGGGCAGAGGCGCGGGCCGCCCGGTCCACGCGGCAGGCGTGCACCGGGGGCTGGACGCGTGGCGGCTCGGGAGTGGGCCGGTCCGTGGGGCGCGGTCTACGGAGAGCGCGGGGCGCACGGTGGACCGGGGTGGACACGTGGCGGCCGGTGGTTGGTGTGGTGTAGAGCGCTCGGTGCACCGAACGGGTGCGGGTGGCCTCGGGGCGCGTCCCTGGCAGGGTTGGCAGGCGGCGCTGGCAGGCGGCACGTGGGCGCGACCGCGGTTTCCCGCGCGTTGGGGGCGCCACGCGTCGGCGATGTGGTGGGCCACGTGGCGCAAGGCGATAGGGCAGCGCGGTTGTCCGCTGTGCGGGGGCGACGTGGAGGCCCGTTGGGCTTTCGGGCGCGCACAGTGTTGGGCCGGGCCCAACACTGTAGCCGCCCGAAAACGGGAGCGCCCGGAAGTTGGGACTTAATGGGTATTATTTGAATTGTTTCTTCCTTCCTATAAATAGGCCGAGTTCAGCACTGAAGAACTTCTTCTCTGCGCGGATTTTCACAGTGCCACCTTCACAAGAAATCCTCCTCTCCCTGTGGCGATTCCATCTGCAGATTTCCAAATTTTTCTGCGGCACGCATCCCGAGTTTACCATTTTTACGGCGCGCCACGACGCTCATTCGTTTGTGATCTTCTTCGTCGCATTTTGGTGCGAGGACTCCCCCGGCTTACTCCGACCTCCGAATGAGGCGATTCTTGCGCCGTTGGACTCACGACAGGTAGGGCTTTGATCTTCGTGTTTTGAGCTCCTCCTCATTTCGAGTTTATCTTGGAGTTCCCCGGGCTTCCATTTGACCCTTTTTCTTGGGCGGAGTTTTGGACAGCAGTGCGGTATTTCGGCCATATCTTCGCGCACAGGCATCGGATTGGGGTGATTCAAAAGGCGTTTTGCATCTACACATCACGAGGAATATCCCCAAATTTTCTTGTAATTTTCTAAAATTTTCCCCGAAGGTGAATATCCCTGTTTACAGAACCTGGTGGTTCAGTTTTTGAGAGCAGTTTATTTCGGGGTGGTTCCCTTGTCGAATTTGTTTCTCAGTGTAGGAAACTCGGATTTGAGCGTGCAGGTAGTCGTTTCGACGGGTTCGTCGCGAGGATCGTGACAGTATTTTTCTTGGAATTTTCCGGGCACTTCTCGCAGGTAAAAACAGGGAAACATTGGACTGTGTATTTGGGGCAGATTTTGTGTGTGTGCATTGTATGTTAATTATGTATGTTCTTTTGGGTATTTTGTACAGCGATCGCGGTGGCTTATCGGTTTGGGCGAGAGCACTATTTGGACTTGGAATTAGTGATCGAGGTGGGTGGTTGTTGTTGTAAGAAAAATACGGATATGCGCAGCGGAAGAAAAAAACGCAATTAAATTTTTTTCTTAAACCAAGATCACCTCATGTTTTGTTTTAGATCATAAAAGGGTAATCTAATTGATCTCATCAATTAGGATTTAATTTTTACCTTGCGCGGGTCGAGATCACCGCGAAGCCGACGATCGTTGGTAAAAATTGTTCGTATTGTTCGTCCTTGATAGCCGCGCACGCACCCGGCCTCTACTTGTGTCCACACGGAATTACGCCCTTGATCGAAAAATCGATCTCCTTGATTCGCGATCCGATCGCGAATTAATTCTTGCGTCGATGTAAGGAGGATGAATCAATCTTCTAATTGTGCTAGCAATCTTCCGAAGATCGAGAACGATTAATTATGGAGGACTTTAGGAAAAGGGAGAGGATAGGCGGCTAGGGTTTTCTCACGTTCCGCGACTTGATTAATTTCCACTTTATCTTTCTCCAAAATTGTTACGTATCACATACGTACTACCTATTCTTATAATAGGAAGTTGGCCGGCTATAACAAAATTAAATCTTATAATTAGTTACAAAAAGATCTCCTAAAATATAGTAACTAATTAAATCTTATAATTAGTTACAAAGAAAGATCTAGTAACTTATAATTAGTTACAAAGAAAAGATCTCCAAAAATATAGTAACTAATTAAATCTTATAATTAGTTACAAAGAAAGATCTTTTAAATTAAATCTCAAGATAAAAACTAGTAACTAATTAAATCTTATCCTAATCCGATTGGATTATCCATTATCCTACGTGTGTAACATTTACACATAAGTCCTCCAAATATTTACTAACGATTAGTAAATACACCATGCAACTTTTGCACTTAAATACCTCTAATTTACAATAATTGCAAATTAGTCCTTTTACTAATAAATTAGTAAACTTTAGTATTGTGATTATAATTAATCCATTCTATAAACTTCTTTATCATCTCCTTGATATCGATCATGCGCGATTCCTTATGTGTGTGACCTAATAGGTTCAATTCTGTCTGGTAGTGAGATATGATGCGATCCCCATCGACATCATCATCGAAACTCCTTTTGATGGATCAAACACTTTTGATTCTTCCATCGTATAATAATTATTCGCCTATAATTATTCTTATTGGTTCCCACAATCCACCAGTGACGCCTAGCAGCATATGGTGGCAATCCAGTCAGAAGTGAATATTGGACTGAACCTCAAGGTGCAGTTACCGTACAATACAATCCTTCTATCGCATAGTCCCAACTGAGTGGAGGTCATGGAATACTCGTCAAACCCCATCACCCGTTATATGACAAATTTGATAGGACACAAGCTCATATGGTTACTCTTGGAAACACCTTTCCATGAACCATATTACCCCGGCCGAGGATTTCTGAGCTTTGCCTTACAAATAGCATAGGACTAATTATCTCTCTACCGAGAGCGATAGATCCCCTGTAAACAAACACCCATTCCTAATATGAACCGACTGCGGCCAACATATACTACTAAGACCCGTGACTAGGATCAGAGTTTGCATAGTCAAACTACAGTAGCCTCATATTGAATGGCCGTGGTGTCGCAGGTCTAAGGATCAGTTGTACCACTGCAACATCGAATCAGTTACTGACGAAAGAGTAGACATCCAAGTAACTAATCGTAATTGGTCACGCTCAGTGCCCTTGTTCTATAACAACCACCTGCACGTTCGCTCCAGTGTCCCCACACTAATGACTTGAGACTCGTCATCCTAAAAGAGAGCGACACATACATCAATCTTGCCGGATCAATCATCGTCCCCATGATGATCCTCCGATTGAGAGCATTCATGACTTAATCACTAATAATATGTATCTCAAATTCTTAACTCTTAAGAATATACATTATCATCTCATTAAATCAAAGGACGATTCATGGACACATCAAACATGAATGGCATAAAATGCCCAAATTATAATAAAGATCAAGTACAAATATGTTCCATATAATAAAATGCGTCAGCCTGATAGGCTTTTGGGGCATACAACTAACAATCTCCCACTTGCACTAAAGCCAATCAGTCATATATCTAATGCCCATCTTCTCAAGATGAGTCTCTAGTTTTTGCTGAGTCAAAGCCTTAGTTAGCGGGTCCGCCACGTTATCTGCGGAGGCAACCTTCTGCACTTCAATATGTTTATCTTTGATGTACTCTCTGATCTTGTGATACCGCCGCTCGATATGTTTGGATTTCTGATGAGATCTCGGCTCCTTAGCTAATGCTATGGCGCCATTATTATCACAAAATAGTGGCAGGGGATCCCTACTAGAGGGAACCACCCCAAGCTCAGTGATAAATTTCTTGATCCAAACAGCTTCCTTGGCAGCTTCAGATGCAGCGATGTACTCCGCCTCCATAGTAGAATCAGCAATCGTCTCTTGTTTAGAACTCTTCCAAACTATTGACCCACTATTGCAAATAAATAGATACCCAGACGAAGACTTTCTATCGTCTATATCAGACATAAAATCTGAATCTGTATAGCCACTAACTTTGAGTTCTCCACCTCCAAGAACCAAGAACATATCCTTTGTTCTTCTCAAGTACTTAAGGATATTCTTTACCGCTACCCAATGCTCTTCGCCTGAGTTCGACTGATATCGACTAGTGACGCTCACAGCCTGTGCTATATCAGGTCGAGTACATAGCATCGCATACATTAAACTCCCTATTGCGGAAGCATAAGGGATCCTGCTCATGCGACTTCTCTCTTCAGGTGTCTTAGGAGACATAGTCTTAGAGAGGTGAATTCCATGTCTTAGAGGTACCATACCCCTTTTGGAATTCTCCATGCTGAACCTTTTCAACACTTCATCTATGTACATAGCTTGCGATAAACCAAGCAACTTCTTAGGTCTATCCCTATAGACCTTTATCCCTAGGATATAAGATGCTTCTCCAAGGTCTTTCATAGAAAACTCTTTGGATAACCATAACTTCACCGATGTTAACATAGGAATGTCATTCCCAATTAGGAGTATGTCATCCACGTACAATACGAGGAAAGTAACAGCACTCCCACTAACCTTTTTATACACACACGGCTCTTCTTCATTTCTGATGAAATCGAACGATTCGACTGCATCATTGAAACGAGTGTTCCAACTCCGAGAAGCTTGCTTCAACCCATAAATGGATCGTTGAAGCTTGCACACTTTATGACTTCTATCTTTGGTAGTGAAACCCAAAGGCTGCTCCATATAGATTTCTTCTTCAAGATATCCATTCAGGAAAGCAGTTTTTACATCCATTTGCCAGATCTCGTAGTCATAATGTGCAGCAATAGCAAGCAGAGTTCTGATGGATTTAAGCATGGCTACAGGTGAAAAGGTATCCTGATAGTCAATGCCTTCGCGTTGACTATAACCTTTTGCTACCAGCCTAGCTTTATAGGTCTCTACCTTTCCATCAGAACCAATCTTTCTCTTGAAGATCCATTTGCATCCAACGGGTACAATACCCTCCGGTGGATCAACCAAAGTCCAAACTTGATTGGAGTACATTGAGTCTATTTCAGACTTCATGGCTTCCAACCATTTTTCGGAGTCGATGTCTGACATCGCCTCGCTATAAGTCTTAGGATCATCTCTATGATCCTTGTCTCCCACTAGGAACATTTCCTCCATGTCCTCTATAAATAATCCCATGTATTTATCAGGAGGATGAGAGATTCTACTAGACTTGCGAGGTGGCAATGTAATCTCTGGTATCACAGAGTTATCAGGAAGGGCTCTTGGAATGCTCGATTCTAAAGAGACTTTCTCCTCTAGTTCTATTTTTCTCCCACTGCCTCCTGCTAAAATAAATTCATTTTCAAGAAAGAAGGCATGTCGGCTCACAATCACATTGTGACTTTCTGGGAGATAAAAATTGTATCCAAGTGATTCCTTGGGATAACCAATGAATCTTCCCTTGACTGATCTGCTTTCCAATTTGTCCGTCTTTAATTTCTTAATATAAGCCGGACACCCCCAAGTCTTAATGTGAGTAAAACTTGGCTTCCTACCGTGCCACATCTCATATGGTGTGGTGGGAACAGATTTGGAAGGTACTCTGTTTAAGATATAAATAGCCGTAAGAAGTGCATAACCCCAAAGTGACGTAGGTAAATTTGTAAAACTCATCATAGATCGAACCATATCTAATAAAGTTCGATTCCTCCGTTCAGACACCCCATTCAGTTCTGGTGTTCCAGGAGGAGTCCATTGAGAGACAATACCATTATTCTTGAGGTAGGTTAAGAAATCCGTGCTAAGGTATTCCCCTCCTCGATCGGATCGAAGAGCCTTAATCGGTTTTTCCATTTGCTTTTCTACTTCTTGTCTAAACTCTTTAAACTTTTCAAAGACTTCAGACTTGTGTTTAATTAAATACACGTACCCATACCGTGAATAATCATCAGTAAAGGTAATAAAGTAGAGATAGCCGCCCCAAGCAGACACATCGAATGGGCCACATACATCAGTATGTATCAGGGCGAGTACTTCGGTAGCTCTCTGTCCTTGTCCAACAAAGGGAGACTTAGTCATTTTTCCTTGAAGACATGATTCACAAGCTGGGTATGGTTCAGGGAGTAAGGATCCTAAGATACCATCCTTAGCCAGCTTGTTAACCCTATCTTCTCCAATGTGACCAAGCCTCAGATGCCACAAGTATGTTTTGTTTACCTCCTCTCTAGGTCTTTTAAAACCAATAGTATTCTCATTCATGTCATTGTGAACTGTATTCATACTAACATCCATATGTAAGTAATAGAGATTGTCTATTAAAGAACCACAACCTATCAAATTATTTCTTAAATAAATTGAACAAATGTTTGATTCAAAAATAAACTTATAACCGTCCAATACCAAACGTGAAACAGAAATAAGGTTTCTAGTCGCACTAGGAACATAAAGACAATCTCTAAGTTCTAAAACTACTCCTGTCGGTAGACATAAAGGATAAGTCCCTACAGCAACAGCAGCAACTCTTGCTCCGTTTCCAACGCGTAGGGTAATCTCTCCATCCCTAAGTCGTCTACTTTTCTTTAGCGCCTGCATTGAAATACACAAATGCGAGGTGCATCCCGAGTCAATGACCCATGTAAAAGTAGAACAAACCGATAAGCAAGTAGTTTCAATGATATGAATCTCGGACATACCTTCCAAAGTTTTATTCTTCACCTTGTCCTTCAGGCTAGCCAAATAGTCCGGGCAATTCCTCTTCCAGTGGCCATCCTTTTGACAGTAGAAGCAAGTTCCTTTGGCGGCCTTCTTTTTGGGATTTACCTTGACAGTGTCAGTTTTTGGCTTCTTTGCAGGCTTCTTCTTTTTCCATTTAGACTTTCTTTTGGAGGAAGCCCGTTCAACAGCCAAAACTGAGCCCTTATTGACTTTTAGCATTCCTTCAGCCGTGACCAACATATTCAACAGCTCGGCGAGAGTGCAAGTAATTTTATTCATTTGAAAATTTAAAATAAACTGAGAAAATGAATCAGGTAATGATTGTAAGATCAAATCAATTTGAAGTTCTGCGTCCATAGTCATTCCGAGCTTCTCAAGCTCCTCAATGTCCTTAATCATCGCCAAGCAATGATTATTGACTGAGTGACCATCAGACATCTTAGTCCTGAACAGTCGCCTTGACACTTCGTAACGAGCTGTTCGACTTTGCTCATCATACAACTCTTTAAGATGAAGCAAGATGTCAGCAGAACTCTCCATGTGCTCATGCTGGCGTTGCAACTCATTACTCATAGACGCAAGCATGTAGCATTTTACCTTCATATCATCATCAGTCCATTTATTTCTAGCATCTTTCTGTTGAGCTGTTGGATTCGCGGGCACTGCTGGAGCCTCCGTGTCCAACACGTAGGCTAATTTTTCAGAATTGAGAACAATTCTCAAATTCCTCAGCCAATCGGTGAAATTCGGTCCAGTTAAGCGATTAGTATCAAGTATTCTGACAAGTGGGTTAGAGGCGGACATTTTCTGCAGATGGTTAAGATTCTAATTAGTTGTGTACTTAATCATAATCCATTTTGATTAGGGGCTTTAAATCTAAATGGTGCCTCCCACTAATTTTAGCGAATCTCCACACTCCCCGAGTGGAGAAAACGAAAACTTTACTAAAAGTTTCTAGTGGGAATTGCGGTCCCATCTATTTGCACACTACCTCATCCTGACAGATTCTTGGCAATGAGTAAAGAAATGAGTGAACAACTCTTGTTCAATGCTTCTCAAGCAAATCGCAGTTTTATCTTTGGCCTCCAAAAATATAGGCCTCATCCTAACAGATTCTTGGCCTTATCTTTTGGTTAAATTAGACCCACCGTTCATCATGTAAATAAAAAAGTCATTGAATCCTTATCCTGACAGATTCTTGGATTCAACCCCTTTCTTACCACATAGCATCTCATGCCAATAGAATGGTTGCGGCTCCCTAATGCAACTGACCCCCGTGTCCGGGTGCATCAATCAACACTAAAGAGACGCCCACACCCTACAACGATGGAAGGCCACTAATGGGTTCATAACACCATTAACTTAATATTTTATTTAGGGAGATTTGTTATCTCATCAGTTTTAATTTATTATAAATTTTACATCTCATGCAAACCATCGCATCATATGCACATATATCGCATATATATATTTAAAAATAACTACCGGTGATGATCATGGATTTTAATTTGATTCGAGCCTGAGCCACCAGGCCGGAATCGGGTCAGAGGGTATTACACACAAAAACTTGCTCTGCATCTTGATCAGATTGGAGTAGATCAACTCTTGTCGGCTCCCTCGATCAATATTTGGTCCAAACTTGATCTGCACCGCATCAACTCTTGAATGGAACAAATCGTCATGGAACCTAGAACTACCCCTTTACCGTTTAATTTTTGCAACAATTACAATACAACCCATAATAATAATGAGACGCGCAGGTCTCCAAATTACATAATTTAATTGGTGCACGCAGGCACTCAAAAGGAATCTAACACTGGGTCCTTATTAAATTACACCCATTCACATCATCACAAGGTTGCTATCCATGATCATCACCTCATACACATCACAGGCATATAAAATAAAATTCTCTAATTCGATTTCTAATTAATTGGGTTTCAAAACAATCAAAAATATACTCAAAAACAATCTTCATTGTTTTGATTTTGATCGTTCCAGAAAAACCCAATCAACATCGAAAAAGAGATTAGATCTAAAACAAACGATGAGGGTGGCTCTGATACCATTGTAAGAAAAATACGGATATGCGCAGCGGAAGAAAAAAACGCAATTAAAATTTTTTCTTAAACCAAGATCACCTCATGTTTTGTTTTAGATCATAAAAGGGTAATCTAATTGATCTCATCAATTAGGATTTAATTTTTACCTTGCGCGGGTCGAGATCACCGCGAAGCCGAC
The DNA here is from genome assembly GCA_029204045.2 of Tillandsia leiboldiana. Taxonomy (NCBI): domain Eukaryota; kingdom Viridiplantae; phylum Streptophyta; class Magnoliopsida; order Poales; family Bromeliaceae; genus Tillandsia; species Tillandsia leiboldiana. The sequence goes on from CM055065.1 coordinate 29,319,543, forward strand.
GATCGTTGGTAAAAATTGTTCGTATTGTTCGTCCTTGATAGCCGCGCACGCACCCGGCCTCTACTTGTGTCCACACGGAATTACGCCCTTGATCGAAAAAATCGATCTCCTTGATTCGCGATCCGATCGCGAATTAATTCTTGCGTCGATGTAAGGAGGATGAATCAATCTTCTAATTGTGCTAGCAATCTTCCGAAGATCGAGAACGATTAATTATGGAGGACTTTAGGAAAAGGGAGAGGATAGGCGGCTAGGGTTTTCTCACGTTCCGCGACTTGATTAATTTCCACTTTATCTTTCTCCAAAATTGTTACGTATCACATACGTACTACCTATTCTTATAATAGGAAGTTGGCCGGCTATAACAAAATTAAATCTTATAATTAGTTACAAAAAGATCTCCTAAAATATAGTAACTAATTAAATCTTATAATTAGTTACAAAGAAAGATCTAGTAACTTATAATTAGTTACAAAGAAAAGATCTCCAAAAATATAGTAACTAATTAAATCTTATAATTAGTTACAAAGAAAGATCTTTTAAATTAAATCTCAAGATAAAAACTAGTAACTAATTAAATCTTATCCTAATCCGATTGGATTATCCATTATCCTACGTGTGTAACATTTACACATAAGTCCTCCAAATATTTACTAACGATTAGTAAATACACCATGCAACTTTTGCACTTAAATACCTCTAATTTACAATAATTGCAAATTAGTCCTTTTACTAATAAATTAGTAAACTTTAGTATTGTGATTATAATTAATCCATTCTATAAACTTCTTTATCATCTCCTTGATATCGATCATGCGCGATTCCTTATGTGTGTGACCTAATAGGTTCAATTCTGTCTGGTAGTGAGATATGATGCGATCCCCATCGACATCATCATCGAAACTCCTTTTGATGGATCAAACACTTTTGATTCTTCCATCGTATAATAATTATTCGCCTATAATTATTCTTATTGGTTCCCACAATCCACCAGTGACGCCTAGCAGCATATGGTGGCAATCCAGTCAGAAGTGAATATTGGACTGAACCTCAAGGTGCAGTTACCGTACAATACAATCCTTCTATCGCATAGTCCCAACTGAGTGGAGGTCATGGAATACTCGTCAAACCCCATCACCCGTTATATGACAAATTTGATAGGACACAAGCTCATATGGTTACTCTTGGAAACACCTTTCCATGAACCATATTACCCCGGCCGAGGATTTCTGAGCTTTGCCTTACAAATAGCATAGGACTAATTATCTCTCTACCGAGAGCGATAGATCCCCTGTAAACAAACACCCATTCCTAATATGAACCGACTGCGGCCAACATATACTACTAAGACCCGTGACTAGGATCAGAGTTTGCATAGTCAAACTACAGTAGCCTCATATTGAATGGCCGTGGTGTCGCAGGTCTAAGGATCAGTTGTACCACTACAACATCGAATCAGTTACTGACGAAAGAGTAGACATCCAAGTAACTAATCGTAATTGGTCACGCTCAGTGCCCTTGTTCTATAACAACCACCTGCACGTTCGCTCCAGTGTCCCCACACTAATGACTTGAGACTCGTCATCCTAAAAGAGAGCGACACATACATCAATCTTGCCGGATCAATCATCGTCCCCATGATGATCCTCCGATTGAGAGCATTCATGACTTAATCACTAATAATATGTATCTCAAATTCTTAACTCTTAAGAATATACATTATCATCTCATTAAATCAAAGGACGATTCATGGACACATCAAACATGAATAGCATAAAATGCCCAAATTATAATAAAGATCAAGTACAAATATGTTCCATATAATAAAATGCGTCAGCCTGATAGGCTTTTGGGGCATACAACTAACAGTTGTTTACCTCTATTTTGACATGCTCACTAGGAATATTAGAGTGATCCCTTTATTTGGACATGCATGCTTAAGTGATATAAAATTGTGAGCCTATCATATGGAAGTTACTATTGTGGATACCTGATAGTGGTTGGGACTTATACATGTTGGTATGGATGGAATGTTAGCGTTTAACCTTGCATGTGGATTGGAATATTTATTTTGGACTATATGATTATCCTGTTAGTGGTTGGTGCTATTGAGGATTTTATGACATGCATAGGTGGATAGTGATGCTTTATTATGGAACATGGATTATAGACATGTGTGGTTGGATAATATTTTAGCATGATGGTTATATCTATGCGGATCTATTAATTGTTACACATGTGGAACCACTATTGGACACCTTTTCCTTTATTTCCTTGAGAACACTTGCATGCTTGCTTGGACATCTAGATAGGCCATCTTTTATTGCTACACTTTCATGCTGGAACTTGACTTAGGAGAAACCTTGTTTGTTTCTTTTCTCCTTTCGTTAGTCAGGTGGTATTTGTTGCTCGGGTTTGAGCAGGGGTTTGGGATAGTGTAGCCGGGGCCTGGATTATGGATCATGGGTTGTGGCGGCGACCGCGGATATTGGGCGATTGACCGGATGTTGGTTATAGGACATCGGTGATAGGGCATGATTATGGACTAGAGGGTTTTGTGGCAACCGCGGATAGTAGGCGGTTGACCAGATGTCGGCTGTGGGACATGATTGTGATTGTGGGTTATTCCGGCGACCGCGGATATTGGGCAGTTGACCGGAGGTCGGTTGCTAGACCTGGTCGTGGATTGTGGGGTATTGCGGCAATCGCGGATATTGGGCGATTGACCGGATGGTTACTCTTGCATCTGATTGGGAATCAGTTTTCTTTTAGTGGAGGGTTGTGTTCCACTGGGGCTTTATAGTTGTGATCCAATCCTGCTTTTATCACACTGGCGCGGTTATTGCCCGGTGATGCTTTTATCACACCGGCGCGGTTATTGCCCGGTGATGCTTTCCTCGTGTGGGTCGCTCCCCTCGAGATCCCCTCCGGAGGCCGGGGCCAGACAGTTATGGACAGTTTTGCTATCACATCGGCGCGGCTCATTTGCCCGATGATGAGGGCGGCAGCAGGAATTTTGCTATCACATCGGCGCGGCTTATTTGCCCGATGATGAGGGCGGTACAGATTGGGTTCATCTGGGACGGTTGGTTATTGTTGCATTCGGTTATTCCAGTCTAGGACTGTATTTTAGAGGCATAGTAGTGGTAGATTTCCCTCTTTCAGCGGTTTCATTTCTTACCACTCTTCTTTCCTTTTTGCCTCTGGTAGACCTAGTGGGTGTATCAGAGTTTGAGGTTTTACCCAATAGGGGAGGCTACTGGTTTACTAGTAGTTCTCACCCCCATTCTTCTTTCCTCTTTTTCTTCTTCCTTGTTTTGCAGTGTCTTCTGCGGGTGCTGCTGGGCTTTCAGCGGCGGGTCGAGGAGAGGGGACGGCTGAGTAGGTAGATCTCGAGGCAGGATGAGCGTGTTAGCTGGACTGTTGGTGTACCCAGGATTCCTCAGACGGTTGTACTTTTACATTTGGGACTGGCTTTTGCCAGCAGGTTGTATTTATTTGGTGAGCTGGGAGAGACTGATGTATCATTTATACAGATGTATTGTATTTTATTTCCAGCTTCAGTCTGAGATGTATTAGTTTTTAGTTCAGCTCTGTTTTTATTGCTCTTTTATTGTTATCTCTTATATCTGAGCAGGTTTGGCGCTTCGTGTACACGGGAAATACCGTGTGCACGGCGGATCTGTAGACGGGCCTGGGTTCTGGTTTACACCCGGGGCGTGACACACGCAATAACAATCCACTAAGAATAGAAGAATAACAAGGTGATTACCGACTCCACGGACTCAACCCCTCCTTCAGTTTCTTCGGACCTTGCGCTGACCGGTTGGATGTCCACGCAATAACAATCCACTAAGAAAAGAAGAATAACAAGGTGATTACCGTCTCCACGGATTTAACCCCTCCTTCAATTTCTTTGGACCTCGCGCTCCACCGATTGCACGTCCACTGCACACGTTCGAATCCACGAACGCCACTCGAATCCACGAGCACACGTTTCGAATCCACGAAACGCCTTTAACACACCGAATCCACGATGCCACGTCGAATCCACGACGCACACTCAGTCGATAAGAATATTGACTTCGATGGTGATCCTTTGCTTAGATTCTCATTGAGGAACCGTAGAAGAAATCTCTAAGCAAAGATTAGATCAATTCGACAAAAAATATGTTCTTGAAAGAACCGTCGAATTGACCTAAAAGAGGCTATAAAGAAGAACGATAAAAACCTAGCCTCTAGGGTTGCTCTCAAGTATTTAATTAATTAATCGGAAGAGAACCCACGTTTTTGAGAAACCCTAAATGTCTATTTATAGTTTAGAAACCTTTGGAAAGAGATAAGAATCAAAAACTTACCTTATCTGGAAATTTTCAGGACGGCGATCCGGATCGGATTTACTGCGATCCGGATCGTCGTAGCGAGTCAGACAATTCCAGAAAAACAAGGGTTCGGGATCCGGATTGAAATGCCCGATCCGGATCGTTCATGTATTCCAGCAAAAACCCATGTTCGGGATCCGGATCGAAATGACCTTTGATCCGGATCGGATTTGCCAATGAACAAGCACCCTTCGGGATCCGGATTGGACTGTCTGATCCGGATCCTGAACATGTCCCATGTCCAGTTTTTGATTTTTATGCAATTAAAAATTCATCCAACTGTTTCTACACTATAAGAAAGTATTCGGATCACCACAATTATTTAGTTAAACATACCTGATCCTCTTGAATACTTTCTTCTTGAGATTGATGTAACT
>CM055065.1:29324401-29351398 GCA_029204045.2 Tillandsia leiboldiana
TTGGGTTTTATATAATAAGGATCTAAAATAAGGGAAAAACACCTAGAGGGGGGTGATAGGAGTAAACGTATAAACACAAAAATCGTTGCGATAAAACAACCCGATGCGGAAATAAAAATAATACGCAAGATTTTTACGTGGAAAACTCCATCACCGGAGTAAAAAACCACGGGCCGTAACACGGTAACACAGCAGAAATCCACTAGAATTAAAACACGTACAAGGTGATTTACCGTACACACTTACGACTCAACCTTTTCCATACGCTCCTAGAGGATCTTCCTCTCGCTCCGCGACGCTTCTCGAATCCACGATCTGCGCCCAACGCCGAATCCACGGCGTCCAACGTCGAATCCACGACGTCCGACCGAATCCACGGTCTTCACCCAATAGCACCCTTCGAATCCACGAACGTGCCTCGCTCCGAATCCACGAGAGCGGTTGAACCTTGAATCCACAAGGACACGCGAATCCACGCGCCGATTTTTGGGTAAATCGTTGTTTTTGGGTGGTGATGATCCGCCGAATACTTAGATCAAAGATAGATCGGAAATACCATCTAAGTATTCATTAGTTTGATTCAACTCAAGATGTGAGTATGAAAACCTAGAATCAAACTAATCAATATAGATGAAGAAACATAGAGTATTCTCTAATGATTTCCTTTCTTCTCTTATGTGGATCTAGAGCCGTAAAAATGATATAGAAAATGACGGCTATATTGATTCCTGTGATTCAACCTAGAAAAAGAGTCATAGGGTCTATTTATAGGTTAGAAACCCTAGGAAGGAGATAAGAATCAAAACCCTAACATTTCTGGAGATTTTACGGACGGCGATCCGGATCGGATTAGCTGTGATCCGGATCGTCGTAACGAGTCAGCCAATTCCAGAAAAACGAAGGTTCGGGATCCGGATCGAAGTGCTTGATCCGGATCGTTCATACAGTTCACCAAACATCAACGTTCGGGATCCGGATTGCGAAGCCTGATCCGGATCGTTCAAGGAAGATGGTAAACTCAGTGTTCGGGATCCGGATCAAGAGAGGCTACGATCCGGATTGAACTGGTGTATGAACGAACCACCTTCGGGATCCGGATCGAACAACCTGATCCGGATCCTGAACATGTCCCAAGTCCAGTTTTTGATTTTATGCAATGAAAGATTCTTCCAAGTGTTTCTACACTACAAGAAGTATTCGGATCACACAAAATCTTTAGTTAAAACATACCTGATCCTTTTGAATTCTTCTTTCTTGAGATTGAGTTAAATGATCCAACTTTCTTCACCTTCAATCTTCAAGACTTGAGACTTTCACGAAACTACGCCAACTCAAATTCCGTAACAATCTCCCCCTTTGGCGTTTCGTGACAAAACACAGATCCACTAAAGAAAATTCAAAAAGATATTTTTGTTGCTATCACCATACAACAAAAATTTACAATGGAGATCCAAAAATTTAAAAACATGAGATAAACTCCTAAAACAGACTCTAGACTTAGACATCTGTACTCTCTGCACAAAGAAATCATTCTTGACAAAAAGAGATCGTTAGATACCTCAAGAATATTTAGCATACAAAACCTAGTACAGAGATAGAGTTTATCTGATCATCATGACATTTGAGAATTCAGATATGTAAGAGAATCATAGTCAAAAACCAACATATCTTCTATGCAATTCAAATGTCACAAAATGTTAGTCCAACATCAACTTGTTAGTCATATTACATGCCCAAATAGTTAGTCGAATAGTTAGTCGAGACATGCAAACAATCACAAGAAAAACAGTTGAAGTTGAAGTGATACTTACCTTGATGTATACAAAATCTTCATCAGCAAGATTTCACAATCATTGTTCAAGTTCCCTTGATTTCACTTACCTTGATGTTCATTCACACATCATGTTACCTTGATTGCGTCATCATTGATAACAAGATCACATTTTCCACACAATTTTCACAATATCATTGTTCTAAAACTCTCTCCCCCTTTTTGTCACAAACAAAGCCAAAGATTACAGAAATGGAGAGAATGGTTAACAGTTCAAGTTGGAGAACTAAGGACTCAAATAAAACTTAAAATGCACAAAAGAAGATTTAAACATATGCATAATAACAGAAATTGGAAGGATACGGATTATTCAGACTCGTCTGAACTGATACAGCCGAGGATTTGGAATATCTTCTTTAATCGCTTGTTCATTGATGATTGATTCTTATTTACCTTCTTTATTTCTTCCTTTACCTCAATTAGTTCATTTGATATACGTTCTTGCTCGTTGGAGAGCCTTTGCTGTTCTTTATAGATTGAGGTAACAGATGCATCATCATCAGAGAGTTGATTGCGGTGCTTTTGTGCCGGAGGTGCTGGTGTGATGGTGGTGCGGTTGGACTGGAGGAGCTGCTGCCGGTGCAGAGGTTGTTGCTTGTTGTCGTTGTTTCGTTGCCGGTGAAGAGTGTATGAAAGGTTCATCTGCTTCGTCGAAAGAGACTTTACAATTGTTGTGTCATTGATCGTTCCTAAGACTGTGCAGATAGGAACTCGCATTTGTGTCAGCTTTAATTTGCGAATGAATGCGCATGAGATCATTGGATAAGGTAGTCTCTCTGACGATGAGCTTGCTCCACATATCGTGCCATCCTTGACCAGATGACGTAGGGAATGTTTAAGTTAGCTCCCATTGCTGCTGTGGGGTTTCCAAGTAGATAAAGGAATATCATTCTTCCCACCGAAGAACCTTTGTGTTCATGTTTGGACATAACATTGTAACAAACAATAAGGTTTAAGATGCGGTACTCTGGTCGTAGTTCTTTCGAGGAAAACGGAGTTTCCTGTCGACCGAGTATTTGGAACACAGATTCCATCAACTACCACTCTCCAGGAGTAGGTGTTGAACGCTTGATTCTTCAGGTAATGAGTGCCATCGGCTCGGGCGTCCCATCCCTAGTACTCACCAATTAGCTGAGGCGTTACTTTGATTCTGACATTCTTGACTAATGTTTGAAATCCCGACGCCCGCTTTCCTGATCAACTAGATAGCAGGCATTCTGATAAAACATCCTCACTGAGTGAAGAACAATACCCAGTGGTCTCTCGGGAAATCGCAAATGGAAGCAAAACCTATCTGGTCAAAACAAGTCCCAACGTCTGAGAACGCTGCTTTAGAGGCTTTTACATCAACATGCCTTTCTCCAATGCATTCTCTGTTTTCAAAATCCTTTATTCTAGCCGAGCTGACAAAGTCTTGAGGAGGTGCTTGCCTATCAGCTGGTTGCTCAATGGAGATTCCTTGTGCACTCCCTCTTTTGCGAGCAATACTTTTCTTCTTGTCTTCCCAGAAGTTCTTCCATTGGAGCTTTGCCTTTCTCAGCAGCAGTGGGCGGAGCCTTTGATGTTTCTGCAGGTGCTTTTCCCTTTGAAACAGTCGGAACAGTCGTTGCTTCAAACTTGCAGTTCATCCCAATTAATTGATTCCGTTTCAGATTCTGTATCGGAATCATCTTTAGCTTTCTTCGCTTTCTTAGCCTTCTTAGCCCTCTTGGACTTGATGGTGTCTCTCGTATGTACCATAGCCGCAAGTAGGAAAACAATCCAAGTGATCACCATTGCTAATGGTTTCTTGAGAAAAGGAATCCTGTGTGGAACGACTCAAGAACACATGAGAAAAATTATTAATTTTCAAAGATTAAAAATTTGTACCCAAACAATCATAATCATGTAGAGAGACTAAGAATCAAATTAGGTTTGCAAAAGGACTTTTAAAAATAGATCAATTGCATGTTTTTCGAAAATCCTTATTATATGCCCTAAAACCGAAATTTTAGAAATCGAAGCCTAAAAATCCGTTAATCAGGAGAATACCTAGCATATAATCAAAACTAATCTACCCAGAGTTCTTATTTCAAAAGAAATTTGATCAAAAACCATCCACAAACAAAGTTGATCCAAGAAATTCATGACGTTTGAGGAAGAAGAGAGAAAAACGATGAAAAACCGAGATTTTGATCAATAAAACTTACTTGGAGTTGAAGAACTTGAGTTTGAAAGCTTCCAGGAAGGATGAAATCTAGAGAGAGAGGCTCTGGAAACTTTGGAACAAAAGATTGGAGTAAAAGAAATCAAAAACCCTTTTGTTCTTTATAAACCTAGCCGCGATCCGGATCAGTTCATAACTGCGATCCGGATCGGCTACCCGCAGTGAGAAACTGCGTTCGGGATCCGGATCGGCAGATACAATCCGGATCGTCAGCCCGCAGAAGAATTCCTGCGTTCGGGATCCGGATCATCTGGCCCGATCCGGATCGGCTCCAACTTTTTCTTTAGAAAATTTCAGAGAAATTCAAGAAAAACCAGAAAAAGATTGTAGCACAAATGTGTATCAACTTTAAACAGAAAACATCGTTTCATACAACAAGAATTAGATTATGCCAAATCTATCAATAATATCCAAAATGAAACGAAAATTTACAAAAATTAAATCCCTTAAAGTTGAACACCTTCAATTACATCTAATTTGATCTTATGAGTAATGCCTTTATCAAATCATCAATTCAGTAAAGAAAATGAAATACAAAGATCAATAGATGTTTGAAATCCCAAATATAATAGATAATGTATCTAGACAATCTGTTGAAGAGAGTGGCTCTTTGAGCATCTTTCTTTAAAAACCCACCTTATACCAACCTTGAAATTTGACGGAGTCAAGTATTCCAACATGCATTTTACTTAATCAAAAAATTTGAACAACCATGCTTGGTATACATGTGGTAGCTGCACACAATACTCGGACGACCGAGGTGGTAGCTCTTTCCTCCATGTGGTGGTAGTTTTCACACTCCTCATTGGGATGTAACTCTTTCCACATCTTTTGAGCATTTTACTTTTTCTATGACTCCCCCTCAATTGGCTATCAATTATTAAGATATAAAGTATTCAACCAAATATTGATCTCGATTTCATACTCGACTAAGCAGTCAAATAAGATAATGACTATACCAAGAGATCATAGAGAGAGAAATTGACTTTGATCACTTAGAAGATGATTTAATTAACATAAATGATCATTGCAACAGTGGAATATTATGATGGCAAAAGCATAATAAACTTCTAAATGTGCGAAAAGATGCAATTAAAGTCAATTATGATCTATGCTCAATTAATGTCCTATGTACAAACATAGATAATGAACAAAACAAAAACAAATACAAAACCTATCCTAAGCAAAGGTTTCAAAAAGAAGTTTATTTCAAGGAAAGCATTCCAATTGCTTTTCGTAAATGAATAAAACGTTTTTGATCCAAAGGTTTTGTTAGAATGTCAGCTAATTGATCCTCAGTTGAAATATATGAAAGTTGAAGAGTATTTGATTCAACTAGCTCTCTAAGAATATGATATCTAAGTTCAATATGTTTTGTTCTAGAGTGCAACACAGGGTTTTTAGAAATGTTAATTGCACTTGTGTTGTCACAAAGAATTGTTACCGAAGATGCTGAAATGCGGAAATCGCTCAATACGCTTTTCATCCAAATGAGTTGAGTTGAGCAGCTTCCAGCTGAAATGTATTCCGCTTCGGCAGTCGAGAGTGCTATGCAATTCTGCTTTTTACTGTGCCATGCAACAAGGCAATGGCCAAGATAGAAGCATGCACCACTCGTGCTTTTCCAATCATCCACTGATCCTGCCGAATCGGCATCTGAGTATCCAACAATATCCAAACTTGTTCCCATAGGATACCAAATTCCGAAATTAATTGATCCTTTGATATACCGGGTGATCCTTTTCACCGCTTTCAGGTGAACCTCCTTTGGTGCTGATTGATATCTCGCGCAAATCCCAACACCAAAAGATATATCCGGGCGACTAGCCGTGAGGTAAAGTAGACTTCCAATCATACTTCGATACAGTTTCTCGTCTACATTCTCACTATGTGATTCACTTCCAAGTCCCTTGTGGCTAGTTCCCATTGGAGTCGGAAATCTTTACAATTTTCTAGATCAAACTTTTTGACCAACTCCATTGCATACTTGGATTGACTCAAGTGAATACCTTCATCATTTTGTTTAATTTGCAATCCAAGGAAATAAGTCAATTCGCCCATCATGGACATCTCAAATTCGCTTTCCATGGTCTCCGCGAATTTAGAAGCATCATTATCTCTTGTTGCGCCAAATACAATGTCATCGACATAGATTTGTGCTACAATGAAATTGCTTTGATAATGCTTCACAAAGAGAGTCCTATCAGCTCCCCCTCGAGTATAGCCCTTCTCCAAAAGGTGCTTTGTTAACCTTTCGTACCATGCTCGCGGTGCTTGTTTCAGACCGTAAAGAGCCTTTTTCAAACGAAAAACATGGTTAGGTTGTTTATGATCTACAAAACCTTTCGGTTGAGCCACATAAACTTCCTCATTTAAAAACCCATTTAGAAATGCGCTCTTAACGTCCATTTGAAATAATTTGATTTTAAAATGACAAGCAATAGCAAATAGTATACGAATGGACTCGAGTCTAGCTACAGGGGCGAATGTTTCATCAAAGTCTATACCTTCTACTTGAGAGTAGCCTTGAGCAACTAATCGTGCCTTGTTCCTGATGATAGTACCATCCTCATTTTTCTTGTTCTTGAAGATCCATTTGGTACCTATCACATTGTGTTGCTTTGGAGGATTCGTTAATTCCCAGACTTTGTTTCGCTCAAATTGATGGAGCTCTTCCTGCATTGCTTTAATCCAGTAGTCATCCTGAAGAGCTTCATCTATGTTCTTTGGTTCGATTAAAGATACGTAGCAAGCGAATCCACAAACCAACTGCCTCCGAGTTCTGACTCCTTCTTGTGGATCTCCAATAATATTCGATTCCGGATGATCCTTGGAGATTCGTAACGTTTGTTGAAACGGAGTACTCGGAGATACATGAGATGATTCCTGCACATCAGATAAACTTGAAGAACCATTAGATGCATCATCAATATTGGAAGTATTATTATGAGAAGATGCATTAGCAGGAGAATCATCATCTAGAGAGATATCGAGGGTAGATTTTCCAGATCCAAAGTGAAAAGCTTCATCTACTTTAACATTTATAGATTCTACGATCGTCTTAGATTCAATGTTAAATACTCGATATGCTCTGCTATTCGTAGAATAACCCAAAAAGATCCCTACATCACTTCGAGAGTCGAACTTTCCAAGATTTTCACGGTCACGTAAAATGTAACATCGACTCCCGAAGACACGAAAATATTTGATGTTGGGTTTTCTACTAAACCACAGCTCATATGGTGTATTTAAAGTTCCCGGGCGCAAGTAAACTCTATTAATGACATAGACAGCGGTGTTCACGGCTTCAGCCCAAAAATGTAGCGGTAAATTCCGGCTATGAAGCATCACACGCGCCATCTCTTGAACAACCCTGTTCTTGCGCTCAACAACACCATTCTGCTGAGGTGTATAGGGTGCCGAGAATTCATGTTTAATGCCATTTGAAGTGCAAAAATCAATGAATTTTGAATTTATGAATTCTCCACCTCTATCACTTCTAACACGAATATCTTTTCATTCTTTTCAATCATAATACGATGGCAAATCTCATGAAAAGAGTCAAACGTATCAGCTTTCTCTTTTAAAAATGCTACCCAAGAAAACCGAGAGAAATCATCAACCAATAAAAAAATGTACCATTTACCTCCCAAAGATGGTTGACGGGTCGGCCAAAAAAAAAAAAAAAAAAGAAAAGAAAGTAGTATACATAAACTACACAAGACTTAATCGAAGAACGATTAAAGACAAGGAGGGGTTTCACCTTTGCATACCCAAACCTTTTGAGTTTTGGAGTATGTTGGCAATGGTTGAGAAGTTTTCCTTGATGAAGACGTCTTGCAAGATTGGTCTTTTTCTTTTGTCATCGTCTTGTTTGAAGTACTACCAATGTCCTTTTCTTTAGGAAAATCCTTCTTTGAATTCCATGGAGTGAACTTATTGGTAGCAGTTGCAAGATGTGGTTGATTTGATCTTTGAGCTCCAATCTTGCAATTTCTTCCAATGTGCCCTGCAAAATTACAACGAAAACATACCTTTGTGCTTGACGATTCTGAAGAGGATGAAGTAGGCTTGTTGTCGTTGGTTGTCATGATTTCCGGTGTCGGAGGAGGAGATACCGACTGAGGCACAAAGACTGTCCCAACCGAACTAAAATTGTCTTCAGTTCGATTGTATCCGAGGCCGAACTTGTTTGTTTGACCAAGACCAAGAAGTTTATCCAACTTACTCCTTCCTAAAGAAAATTGCTGTAAGTCATCCTTGAGTTGGCAAATGGTCTCTGTCATTTCCAATTTTTCCCGTCGGGCCTCGCCGTAGAGCTTCAAGAAATAGTTCGCTTTGTTCACCATATCTATATAGTTCTTCTCGAGTTGCTCATTGGACTCTTGAAGGGAAACATTTTCTTTTATCAGTTTATCCCTTTCCACTTCAAGATCGGTCGAGAGAGAAGTTACCCTTCTTACTTCTTCTTCGAGATCCTGCAATCTCCCTCTCAACCCCTTGTTTTGCTTAGCCGGTTTCTTTAAATCCCGTAAAGATCTGTGATAGGCTAGAGCAAATTCTTCACCTTCCGAATCATCCGATTCGTTGTCCCTTGCAATCTTTCCAACAGTGGAGTTGGACAACGACTCGGATGTACTTGCCATAAAGCACATGAAGGGTGAAGATACGGACGCGTGGAATGCGGTGGAGCTCTTTTCTTCATCACTCGAAGACGACTCATTTGACGTTGAGTTGTCATCCCAAGTGACGACTTGCATCGCCTTCTACTTTGCCGGATACTTGTTAGGACACTCCGTTGCAATGTGGCCGTAGCCTCGACATTTGAAGCATTGTAGTTGTCCTTCTGAACTTTTCTTATCCTTTGAGAAGTTCTCTTGCTTTCTTGACTTGTAACTTGAAGTACCCTTGCCTTTGTTCGACTTTCCGAAGGATGGAGATTTGCTTGAATTACCCCTTCGAAAGTTGCGGCGAAACTTCCTTGTCAAGAGAGCGAGCTGCTTCTCAAATTCCTCCATAGAAAGGTTCTCGTCATCGTCTGAGGAGGATGTATCCGCGTCTTCTTCCTTAGTTGTTTTCAACGCATAACCTGAAGACTTAGAAGTGGATGTCTTTCCAGAAGAATTGTTAGTAGTAAATGTCATTTCATAAGTTTGTAATGAACCAACTAATTCTTCTACACGTATTTCGTCCGGGTGTTTAATAGTTTCAATGGCAGTAACCTTTGGGCGAAATCGTTCAGGAAGAGTTCTTAAGATCTTTCTTACAATCTTAAATTCTGGAATCTTCTCTCCCAGATTAGCACATGAGTTTACGATGTCTTGCAATCGTGTATAGTAGTCCGTGAAAGATTCATTTTCTGCCATTAAGATAGAGTCAAACTTGCTCGTAAGCATTTGCAGTTTCTGAATCTTCACGAGGTTAGTTCCCTCATGTGTAACCTGAAGAACATCCCAAATTTCTTTCGCAGTCTCACATGCCGAGACGCGAGAGAATTCAGTTTGAGATAAGGCATTAAAGATAGCATTAATTCCCTTGCCATTGTAAGAAGATGAATCTAACTCTTCCTTGGTCCATTTCGACCTAGGTTTTAAGGTGCGAACATCACCAATAAATTCAGTTGGATTAGACCATCCTAATTCAATTGATTGCCACACCCGTTCGTCGATGGAAATTAAAAAGGCTTTCATCCGTACTTTCCAGTACGCATAATTTGTTCCATCGAAGAACGGGGGTCGGTTGATGTTTCCACCTTCAACCATTGTTTACAACCCTATTCCCTCTCTGATACCACTTGTTGGGTTATATGTAATAAGGATCTAAATAGGGGAAAAAACACCTAGAGGGGGGTGAATAGGTGTAAACGTATAAACACTCAAAAATCGTTGCGATAAAAACCCGATGCGGAAATAAAAAATAATACGCAAGATTTTTACGTGGAAAACTCCATCACCGGAGTAAAAAACCACGGGACCGATAACACGGCAGAAATCCACTAGAATTAAAACACGTACAAGGTGATTTACCGTACACAATTACGACTCAACCTTTTCCATACGCTCCTAGAGGATCTTCTCCGCTCGCTCCGCGACGCTTCTCGAATCCACGATCTGCGCCCAACGCCGAATCCACGGCGTCCAACGTCGAATCCACGACGTCCGACCGAATCCACGGTCTTTATGACACCCCCGGAATTTGGATTAGTCCTCTATATAAATGATATAATAGGACTAAATCTCTAACCCGGCTATAGCATTTTGGATGGTAGCAAGATCCAAGAGGAACATGAGAGTTAAGCGTGCTAGAGCTAGAGTAGTTCTAGGATGGGTGACCCCCTGGGAAGTGGGGCGTCACAGTTGGTATCAGAGCCATTCACCAGCCGGAAATGTGAGATGAGTCTCGGCTGAGCCAGGGTTATATAGCGGGTAGAGCGAGGCTCCCCGGCTAATGACCGTTGTGAGTGGAGTGCAGCTCCTCACAAGGTCGGCTAAGGCTAGCGAGACGAGTCTCACATCGCCTGGTGTTTGTGAGTGTGCTTGAGCCTGACGTGGACGTCAGGGCTTAAAGGGGGGAAGAATATGACACCCCCGGAATTTGGATTAGTCCTCTATATAAATGATATAATAGGACTAAATCTCTAACCCGGCTATAGCATTTTGGATGGTAGCAAGATCCAAGAGGAACATGAGAGTTAAGCGTGCTAGAGCTAGAGTAGTTCTAGGATGGGTGACCCCCTGGGAAGTGGGGCGTCACAGTCTTCACCCAATAACACCCTTCGAATCCACGAACGTGCCTCACTCCGAATCCACGAGAGCGGTTGAACCTTGAATCCACAAGGACACGCGAATCCACGCGCCGATTTTTGGGGTAAATCGTTGTTTTTAGGTGGTGATGATCCGCCGAATACTTAGATCAAAGATAGATCGGAAATACCATCTAAGTATTCATTAGTTTGATTCAACTCAAGATGTGAGTGTGAAAACCTAGAATCAAACTAATCAATATAGATGAAGAAACATAGAGTATTCTCTAATTATTTCCTTTCTTCTCTATATGTGGATCTAGAGCCGTAAAAAATGATATAGGAAAATGACGGCTATATTGATTCACTGTGGATTCACCCTAGAAAAAGAGTCATAGGGTCTATTTATAGGTTAGAAACCCTAGGAAGGAGATAAGAATCAAAAACCTAACATTTCTGGAGATTTTACGGACGGCGATCCGGATCGGATTAGCTGTGATCCGGATCGTCGTAACGAGTCAGGCAATTCCAGAAAAACGAAGGTTCGGGATCCGAATCGAAGTGCTTGATCCGGATCGTTCATACAGTTCACCAAACATCAACGTTCGGGATCCGGATTGCGAAGCCTGATCCGGATCGTTCAAGGAAGATGGTAAACTCAGTGTTCGGGATCCGGATCAAGAGAGGCTACGATCCGGATTGAACTGGTGTATGAACGAACCACCTTCGGGATCCGGATCGAACAACCTGATCCGGATCCTGAACATGTCCCAAGTCCAGTTTTTGATTTTTATGCAATGAAAGATTCTTCCAAGTGTTTCTACACTACAAGAAGTATTCGGATCACACAAAATCTTTAGTTAAACATACCTGATCCTTTTGAATTCTTCTTTCTTGAGATTGAGTTAAATGATCCAACTTTCTTCACCTTCAATCTTCAAGACTTGAGACTTTCACGAAACTACGCCAACTCAAATTCCGTAACAGGTCGGACGGGCGCGCTGTCCGACCGGATCCCGTGTGTGGAGTGGGCCGCCTTGGGCCGGGCCACTGTGTGCGCTCGGTTTCGGGGCTCGAAAGATTCGGGCGCCCGAAACCGGGGACACAGGGGTCATTTCCCCATTTGTTTTAGTTGGCCTATAAATAGGCCTCCCCTCCCCTCTTCTTCTGCTTTTTTCGAGAGTTAGAGAGAGAACGAGAGAGAGGGCCTTGAAGAGAGTTTGTTCCCCTTGATGTCCTTGAGCTCGTGGTGGATCGCCGGAATTTCTGGAAGCTCGGCAACGACGATATCGATTTTACAGTTCGCCTCGGTTCTCTCCCCATTTCGGCCCATTACCGTCACAGTTCAGTCGGAAATTCACTGTGAGCAAACCAAGAGGAGTTTTTGGACGATTTCTTCGACAGCGTGTTCCTAAGAGGTAAGTCTTCGATTTTTGTGTTGATCGCTTCGCTCTGTTTCGCACTTTTGGCACGTTTCCCGAGGCATCTTTGACCCCCATTTTTCTGTGTTGGATTCTGTACAGCACCGGCTTGTCGATTTTATATCTCAGCCTAGGAGCATCGGATCAAGGCGTTTCAAGACTCGAATTTGACCACTCGTCGCGAGGAACACAGTGGTGATTTTTCTAGGATTTTTTGAATTTTTTCGAAGGTGATAATTAAGTTTTTCTTGGACAGATTGCTACAGGAATTTTGCTGTGGAGATTTTGAGTATGCAACGGTGTTTTATTTTTATCTTGGCCTACAGGTATCAGATCTGGGCGTTTAAACAGTCGTTTTGGGGCTACTTTTCGCGAGGAACGCGACCGTGAATTTTCTGGATTTTCTTGAGGACTGGACAGAGGTGATATTTAGCCATTTTTGGGGCTGATTTTGAACAGTAGGAATTGTGCAGTTTTGGGATTAATTGTGCGCAATGTTTTGTGCAGTGGGGCACAGTTTTCGATGGATTGCTGTGTTAGAGGACAGCGGGCAGCGAGAGGTCTCTTTTGGTGTTGTGCGCGCTTTTTGAGGTGGGTGGTTGTTGCTTGCCTCTATATCTGACTTACTCACTAAGTTTATTAGAAAACCCCACTATTGAACATATTGATTGAGTATCATGCATGATTGACTGTTATAAAATGTGAACATATCATCTGAGATTAATTTTGTGGATATAGCATGTTGGGGATATTATTGGGATAATATTGCTGTTGGAACATGATTATTGGAATAATTTATTAGTGATAATCAACATGCTACATTAGCACCTAGATTTTATGAAAGTGGATTAAATGATTAATTGTTGGGACATAATGACACATCAATGTGCGGGTTTCACTCTGGGGATTTATTATGGATCAGGGATCATATACATGTGTAGTCGACTGATGATTTTTGCCTGATGGTTATATTTATGCGGATATATTAATTATTACACATGTAAAACTGTTATTGGACATTCTTTCTCTTTCACATTGCTTGAGGGCTTTTGCATGCTTATTTGGACATCTAGATAGGCCACTATTTTATTGCTACACTATCATATTGGGATTTGACTTAGGAGAAACCATGATTACTTTCTTTCTCCTTTTTATTTGGACTTTTGAGTCATGTTGCTCGGGTTCGAGCAGAGGTTTGGGATAGTGTAGCCGGGATCTGAGGGTCAGTGACAGGGTGTGCTTGATGTTGGATTATGGGTTATTGCGGCAACCGCGGACAGTAGGCGGTTGACCGGATCCTGATTATTTTTCCCAATTGCGGGTTGTGGGTTATTGCGGTGACCGCGGACTTTGGGCGGTTAACCGGATATTTACTATTGCATCAGATTGGGTATCAGTTTTCTCTAGTGGATGGTGTTTCCTACTTTTGAGTACTATTGCATCTGATTGGGGATTGGGGTTTCTTTAGTGGACGGATTTTCCCATTTTGATCATAGTCTTGATCCAGTCCTGCTATATCAAGGTACTGATGACAGAGATATTTATGATACTGATGACAGAGATACTTTACTCGTGTGGGTCGCTCCCCTCGAGTGCCACTCCGGAGTAGGCTTTACACCGTGCCAAGCGCCGGGCACCATACTGAGTTCTTGAGTTCGACAGCAGAGCAGGCCGTACCAGTTTTTACTGGTGGCACTAGATTGGGTCTATTTGGTCAGATAGTGTTTTCTGATGGATTCATACCGTCATTTCCTTCGGTATTGCATTTAGAGGCATACTTGTTGTGGTTTCCCCTTTTATTCAGTAGTTCTGTTTACAGCTTTACCACTTGCCCTTTTCTTGCCTCTAGTAGACTTAGTGGGTACGCCGGAGCTTGAGGCTTTACCCACAGGGGGAGGCTACTGGTTTACTAGTGGTTCTCACCCCCATTGTTGTTTTCCCTTTCTTTTTCTCCCCCTGTTTTGCAGAGTCCTCTGTGGGAGTTGCTGATCTGTCGGTTGTTGTTCGAGGCGAGGGAGTCACGAGCTAGATCCTTACCACCCGAGGAGTGTAGCTATATCCCCTGGTTGGAGATTCCCGGTAGCTGTTGGCTCGCTTTTACTATTTATTTGGAGAGGGATCTTTTGTATTTTGAGAGACTGATGTTGAGACTGATGTACTATAGTTTTAGTTTATCTCCTTTTATAGTTGAGAGATGCTGTACTGAGGACATTGTATGATGATTATCTATATTTGAGGAGATGGATGTTGTACTATTTTTCATGTTGTACAGTGATTGGATTTTATTCTACAGCATTTTATTTCAGCTCTGATATTTGTGTAGCTATAGTACTATCTTTTGCAGGTTAGACGCTTCGCCTATGCGGGTTTTAGCATAGGTGGCGGATCTGTTGGCGAGCCCGGGTCGCAGTTTCGACCCCGGGGCGTGACAAAATTAATGAACCAGTGTCTCCTGATTCTCCACCTCGCTTGGAAGAAGTATTTGTTAATACTGACCGTTTTAGAGCGTTTGAAAATCGGGAATGTATTGGCGAGAGACATGTCAATATTGGTGCTCTTCGAGATCACTCACCGGAATTCGGGACTTTAATAGAACAAGCCAATCTTATTCAAGTTTGCAGATTCCCTAAATTGCTTGGATATTGTTTGCATCGAGTGAGAACTTTTTACACAAATGCAAGACATCTTCAGGAAGATGATCACGGCTCTATGCAGTTCTATACAAACATCCAAGGGACAAGACTCAAGATAACTCCGCAGTTAATTGGGGAAGTCTTAGGGATGCAAGCGTGCAGATCAGGGATTAACTACTTAACTGGAAGGAGTTTGACGAATGCTTTGTGGCAAACAGTTATAAAAGGAATATGTTTGGAAGGCACTGAATCAACGGAGAAATCTGTTAAGTCCAAGCAACTTCGGCTTGAATACCGGTTTCTCAATTTCATCACTTGTTATAACATTCTCCCAAACATGCAGACAAAGGTTGTGAGATGGGATCGAATGCTATTTTTGTACCTTCTAGGACACCCATCTGAAGCAATGGGATTGAACATGAATATCCCATACATTATCTGGAACAGGATGTCTAGATATGTTGAGCATCCTCATCCTACCGAAAGACTTCCTTTTCCATTGATCATTATGAGGATCTTGAAGAAGTTTCAGATTGACATCAGCTCAACATCATATCAACATTGCCTAGGCATGATAAATGAATCCACCGTTGTTAAGTCTCTTCATAAACTGCCTCATGTCACTACGGCTCCTTCATCCGGAAAGAAACCTTGCGTCGGCACCTCTACATCTCCGTCACGGCAAGCACCCACACCAGATGATGAAGCGTCGGTCACCTCAATTTATAAACAGCAACAACGCTTATCTTTTGAACAAGAACAAATTACAAAAGAACAGAGACGTATTTCAGAGGAACTTGAAATCATCACCGCATCCCACATCACATTGACCAAGACAGTCTCTTCGATGAAGAAGTTGATGAAGAAAATGTTGTCGAAAATGGGATGCAGCGCCTCAGATGAATCAGACTCAGATGATTGATTTGTGCTCTAACTTTCATTTTTCTTTTGCAGGCTTTTAGTATTTTTGTTTAGTTCTCAGGTTTTTCACATTTTCTGACCTTTTAACTCTCCTTACGTTTTGTAATTTTGGCTACTTTTGTGACAAAAAGGGGGAGAGAAGTATAAACAATGATACAATGTTACTTTACAATGCGAGACTGTGAGAAACTTGAAACTATGGAGGTAAGTATAACCTCAACTTGAAAGGTAAGTATCACAACTTTTGGTTTTGTATTGTGATTGCATGCATGTCTCGACTAACTATTCGACTAACTATTTGGGCATGTAATATTACTAACAAGTTGTTTGATTACTAACAAAGTTATTGTCACGCCCCGGGTGTAAACCAGAACCCGGACTCGTCTACAGATCCGCCGTGCACACGGTATTTCCCGTGTACACGAAGCGCCAAACCTGCTCAGATATAAAAGAACAATAAAAGAGCAACAAAAAACAGAGCTGAACTAAAACTAATACATCTCAGACTGAAGCTGGAAATAAAATACAATACATCTGTATAAATGATACATCTGTCCCTCCCAGCTCACCAAAATAAATACAACCTGCTGGCAAAAGCCAGTCCCAAATGAAAAAGTACAACCGTCTGAGGAAACCTGGGTACACCAACAGTCCAGCTAACACGCTCATCCTGCCACGAGATCTATCTACTCAGCCGTCCTCTCTCCTCGACCCGCCGCTAAAAGCCCAGCAGCACCCGCAGAAGACACTGCAAAACAAGGAAGAAGAAAAAGAGGAAAGAAGAATGGGGGTGAGAACTACTAGTAAACCAGTAGCCTCCCCTAGTGGGTAAAACCTCAAACTCTGACACCCCCACTAGGCCTACCAGAGGCAAAAAGGAAAGAAGAGTGGTAAGAAATGAAACCGCTGCCAAAAGGGAAATCTACCACTACTATGCCTCTAAAATACAGTCATAGACTTTTATAACCGTAAGCAACAATAACCAACCGTCCCAGATGAACCCCCATCATCGGGCAAGAAAGCCGCGCCGATGTGATAGCAAAATTCCTGCTGCCGCCCTCATCATCGGGCAAATAAGCCGCGCCGATGTGATAGCAAACCCTGTCCATAACTGTCCAGCCCCGGCCTCCGAAGGGGATCTCGAGGGGAGCTACCCACACGAGTAAAGCACCACCGGGCAATAACCGCGCCGGGGTAATAAAAGCCTCACCGGGCAATAACCGCGCCGGTGATAAAAGCAGGATTAGATCACAACTATAAAGCCCCCAGTGGAACACAACCCTCCACTAAAAGAAAACTGATTCCCAATCAGATGCAAAAGTAACCATCCGGTCAATCGCCCAATATCCGCGATTGCCGCAATACCCCACAATCCACGACCAAGTCTAACAACCGACCTCCGGTCAACCGCCCAATATCCGCGGTCGCCGTAAAAACCCACAATCACAATCATGTCCCACATCCGACATCTGGTCAACCGCCTACTATCCGCGGTTGCCACAAAACCCTCTAGTCCATAATCATGCCCTATCACCGATGTCCTATAACCGACATCCGGTCAACCGCCCAATATCCGCGGTCGCCGCCAAAACCCATGATCCATAATCCAGGCCCCGGCTACACTATCCCAAACCCCTGCTCAAACCCGAGCAAACCCACCTGACTAACGAAAAGGAGAAAGAAGCAAACAAGGTTTCTCCTAAGTCAAGTTCCAGCATGAAAGTGTAGCGATAAAAGATGGCCTACCTAGATGTCCAAACAAGCATGCAAGTGTTCTCAAGGAAATAAAGAAAAGGCGACTAATAGTGGTTCCACATGTGTAACAATTAATCACTCCGCATAGATATAACCATCATGCTAAAACATTATCCAACCACACATGTCTATGATCCATGATAAAGCGTCACTATCCACCTATGCATGTCATAAAGTCCTTAAACAGTACCAACCACTAACAGGATAATCATAAAGCCCATGATAATTAATCCAACCCACATGCAAGGTTAAACGCTAACATTCCATCCATACAAACATGTATAAGTCCCAACCACTATCAAATATCCACAATAGTAATTTCCATAGGAACAACTCACAATTTATATCACTTAAGCATGCATATCCAAATAAAGAGATCACTCTAATATTCCTAGTGAGCATGTCAAAATAGAGGTAAACAACAACCACCCACCTCGATCGCTAAATCCAAGTCCCAAAAAGTGCCCTCGCCCAAACCGATAAGCCGCCGCGATCGCTGTACAAAATTCCCAAAAGAACATACATAAATAACATACAATGCTCACACAAAACTGTCCCAAACACAACAGTCCACAGTTCCCTTGTTTTTACCTGCGAGAAGTGCCCAAAAAATTCCAAGAAAAATACCGTCACGATCCTCGCGACGAACCCGTCGAAACGACTACCTGCACGCTCAAATCCGAGTTTCCTACACTGAGAAACAATTCCGACAAGAGAACCACCTCGAAACAAACTGCTCACAAAAACTGAACCACAAGGTTCTGTAAACAGGAATATTCACCTTCGGGGCAAAATTCAGAAAATTCCAAGAAAATTTGGGGATATTCCTCGTGATGTGTAGATGAAAAACGCCTCTTGAATCGCCCCAATCCGATGCCTGTGCGCGAAGATATCGCTAAAATACCACACCGCTGTCCCAAAACTCCGCCCCAGAAAATGAGGTCACAAGATGATCCGAAAAAACCCATGAAAAGCTCGGAATGGGAAAAACCAGTAAACATGGGAAACATAGCCCTACCTGTCGTGAAGCCAACGGCGTAAGAATCGCCTCATTCGGAGGTCGGAGTAAGCCGGGCGAGTCCTCGCACCGAAATGCGACGAAGAAGAACACAAACGAACGAGCGTCGCGCCGCGCCGTAAAAATGGTAACCTCGGGATGCGTGCCGCTGAAAAATCTGGAAATCTGCAGATGGAATCGCCACAGGGAGATGAAGAAAACTCGTGAAGGTGGCACTGTGAAAATCCGCGCGGAGAAGAAGCTCTCTGCAAAAGAACTCGGCCTTTTATAGCTGGAAGAAAACAAATCTGAAAATTCCCATAAAGTCCCCATTTCCGGGCGCTCCAACTTTCGGGCGGCTACAGTGTTGGGCCCGGCCCAAAACTGTGCGCGCCCGGAAGTCTCCCAGGCCTCCACGTCGCCCCCCACACAGCGCATAGCCACGCTGGCCGCCCACCGCGCGACGCGTGGGCCAATGCCGCGGCGACACGTGGCGCGCACCCAGTCAACACCCGCCTGCCGCGCCCACGTGCCCGCCTGCGCCCGCCGCCTGCGCCCCCTGCCAGGCGCGAATCCCGAGGCGCCCCGGTTCAGCTCCGTGGACCCAGACTCCATGAGCCCACCAACCAGAAGACGCCACGTGTCCCGCCGGTCCATGCACCACGCCCGCCTGCTCCGTAGACCAAGTCCACTGCACCGACCAATCCAGTAATGCCACGTGTCCAACCCCCCGGTCCACCGTGCGCCCCGCACTCTCCGTAGACCCCGCCCCGCGGACCGGCCCACTCCCGAGCCGCCACGCGCCCCGCCCCCGGTGCACGCCTGCCGCGTGGACCGGGCGGCCCGCGCCTCCGTCCGCCGCGCTGCCTGCGGCTGCTCCGCCGCTGCCGCCGCCGCCGGGAACACTGTTCCGGCATGAACAGTACCCGAAGCTCAAAAATAACAAGTGGGTAGTCCGTTTTGACCGTTTTCGCGCGCTGAATCCGAATTTGACGTCCATTTTGCCAAATTCCAACTCCAAAATTTGCTGAAGGCATCCGGAAAGGTATACCTTGGTCCAAACTTCGCGCTGAGTCCATTTCTAATATCCGCATCGCGCAAAACCACTTCTAACGATCCAACGGAGTCCATTGATCACCCACGTGATCCAATAAGCACGAAGTCCGCCACTTGTCTCCAATTGGTGCACAAACACCTCCAACACACAGTACAGGCTCCCTAGATGCCATCAATGACTCTACCACAGCTCTGCAGAGATCCAGGTCATCACATCCTCCCCCACTAAAAGAAAGTTTCGTCCTCGAAACTAAAATCAATCCTCAACCCGAACCTCAACCAAATAGAGGGAGTAAATACCCAATCATCCACCACTCGAGCTCCCAAAGCTGTCTAATACCTCCTCCAGAGACGCGATACAACCCTCGGGTCTCTAACAAGAACAAAACAGAGGCGGGCATTCCAGAAAAACCGCACCACCTCATCCAAGTACAGCTGGGCTAACCGCTCGAGCTACCAAGTAGTCTGCATCGGTACAAGCATCGCTCCTCCCGGGGTCTCAAATAATCCAACCACAAGTCCATCGGCACAAATGCTCGATCCCCATACCTCTGTACTCCCAAGGTATCCAATATAAGTCCCCCCAACTGATCACGTAGACTCTGCTCTCTAATCTCTAAACCGTCGGGATGTAGAAGCAATTCCCCGACTCTCCGGCATCAACACCCAGCCAAAAGTCTACTCATCCACAGCGAAACATCAGCCTAGCTCCCGAAGTCAAAACTATAGAGGCGAAGATAACCCTCAAGCAACCCAAGTACACCAACACCTCCGGGCCTGGCTCCCCAAGAAAACCGTCCTTGCGGCATAATCAACCGCCGCGAAAGGAAACCGAACCCGCCAGCCCAACAAGTGACCACCACACCGACCGATGTAACATATGTGCTCCGACAGTCTCAGAAATCCACTATCCTGGAAAAAGAAATCGGGAATGCCTCCACCGACTGATCTGTCCCCCATCACCCGGCGCCAAGCGCCTCAATCAGAACTCGCCTCAGGCGGTAGATCCCAATCCGAAGGAACCACAATACCACGCTCCACACCCGGCGCCTACTCCAATGAGGCGTCCTAAATCCGTATTGGAGGGACCCAATGAATTACAAGGTATCCTGGCGCAATCCACTCTCAGACACTCATATCCTATGCGCCCCGTCCCTCTATACATGGAGCGTGCAGTTCAGCAACTGCGTTAACTCTTGCCATAAAAGACCTTCAAGTACTCTCTATCCCCACCGAACAAGACCCTGCCTCCAAGGGCTCCATACTCCATCCCACAAATCGGAATGACTCATCCGCCAAAACTGGCTCGCTTGATCAAAGCAATCCCACAGCTTACCCGCCGTCAACTGTCCACCCTACCTCGGTGCCCCAACACTAAACGTCGGCACGGAGGGGGCTACTCGCTACCTACCCCGACAACTGTGCCACTGCGCTGATCCGACAACTGTGTCACTGCGCTGATCCGACAACTGTGTCACCACTCCGACAACTGTGCCACTGCGCGGACCCGACAACTGTGTCACCACTCCGACAACTGTGCCACTGCGCTGACCCGACAACTGTGCCACTGCGCTGCTGATCTGCCTCCAACACACCTACCCTTCGGGTCCGGAGCTCTCAGACTCCAATCTGGGTATTCGGCCCGAAACAACCAGCTCTGACCCAACTGCCGCACCAAGGTGCACCCGGGTCAGGGCCCAACGTCGGGGAGACACCGCTCACCACGACAAAACCGCAAATCAGCACACCCCAAACACTCGACCCAATCTAGCGAAAGTCAAAGACATCACTCTATTTTTGTAACTTTATGTTGTCTGCAGCCAACATAACTGTCCCACAAAAATAGGATATGTCGATCCCTCTTCACTCACCGGAAGAGTCAAACAAGTAAATCACCGACTTTCGCAAAATGTCGCGTCTCTCACGCACTAACATCCTAGGGTCCGACGAAAAGCCTAGGGTTTCCTAAGTCCCAACTGACCTATCCCTAAGCTCTGATACCACCTAATCTGTCACGCCCCGGGTGTAAACCAGAACCCGGACTCGTCTACAGATCCGCCGTGCACACGGTATTTCCCGTGTACACGAAGCGCCAAACCTGCTCAGATATAAAAGAACAATAAAAGAGCAACAAAAAACAGAGCTGAACTAAAACTAATACATCTCAAACTGAAGCTGGAAATAAAATACAATACATCTGTATAAATGATACATCTGTCCCTCCCAGCTCACCAAAATAAATACAACCTGCTGGCAAAAGCCAGTCCCAATGAAAAAGTACAACCGTTTGAGGAAACCTGGGTACACCAACAGTCCAGCTAACACGCTCATCCTGCCACGAGATCTATCTACTCAGCCGTCCTCTCTCCTCGACCCGCCGCTAAAAGCCCAGCAGCACCCGCAGAAGACACTGCAAAACAAGGAAGAAGAAAAAGAGGAAAGAAGAATGGGGGGGAGAACTACTAGTAAACCAGTAGCCTCCCCTAGTGGGTAAAACCTCAAACTCTGACACCCCCACTAGGCCTACCAGAGGCAAAAAGGAAAGAAGGAGTGGTAAGAAATGAAACCGCTCCAAAAGGGGAAATCTTACCACTACTATGCCTCCTAAAAATACAGTCCCTAGACTTTTATAACCGTAAGCAACAATAACCAAACCGTCCCAGATGAACCCAATCTGTACCGCTCCCCCATCGTCGGGCAAAGAAAGCCGCGCCGATGTGATAGCAAAATTCCTGCTGCCCGGGCCCTCATCATCGGGCAAATAAGCCGCGCCGATGTGATAGCAAACCCTGTCCATAACTGTCCAGCCCGGCATCCGAAGGGGATCTCGAGGGGAGCTACCCACACGAATAAAGCACAACCGGCAATAACCGCGCCGGGGTAATAAAAGCCTCACCGGGCAATAAACGCGCCGGTGATAAAAGCATGGATTAGATCACAACTATAAAGCCCCCAGTGGAACATAACCCTCCACTAAAAGAAAACTGATTCCCAATCAGATGCAAAGTAACCATCCGGTCAATCGCCCAATATCCGCGATTGCCGCAATACCCCCACAATCCACGACCAAGTCTAACAACCGACCTCGCGTCAACCCGCCCAATATCCGCGGTCGCCGTAAAAACCCACAATCACAATCATGTCCCACATCCGACATCTGGTCAACCGCCTACTATCCGCGGTTGCCACAAAACCCTCTAGTCCATAATCATGCCCTATCACCGATGTCCTATAACCGACATCCGGTCAACCGCCCAATATCCGCGGTCGCCGCCAAAACCCATGATCCATAATCCAGGCCCCGGCTACACTATCCCAACCCCTGCTCAAACCCGAGCAAACCCACCTGACTAACGAAAAGGAGAAAGAAGCAAACAAGGTTTCTCCTAAGTCAAGTTCCAGCATGAAGTGTAGCGATAAAAGATGGCCTACCTAGATGTCCAAACAAGCATGCAAGTGTTCTCAAGGAAATAAAGAAAAGGCGACCAATAGTGGTTCCACATGTGTAACAATTAATCACTCCGCATAGATATAACCATCATGCTAAAACATTATCCAACCACACATGTCTATGATCCATGATAAAGCGTCACTATCCACCTATGCATGTCATAAAGTCCTTAAACAGTACCAACCACTAACAGGATAATCATAAAGCCCATGATAATTAATCCAACCCACATGCAAGGTTAAATGCTAACATTCCATCCATACAAACATTATAAGTCCCAACCACTATCAAATATCCACAATAGTAATTTCCATAGGAACAACTCACAATTTATATCACTTAAGCATGCATATCCAAATAAAGAGATCACTCTAATATTCCTAGTGAGCATGTTCAAAATAGAGGTAACAACAACCACGCACCTCGATCGCTAAATCCAAGTCCCAAAAAGTGCCCTCGCCCAAACCGATAAGCCGCCGCGATCGCTGTACAAAATTCCCAAAAGAACATACATAAATAACATACAATGCTCACACAAAACTGTCCCAAACACAACAGTCCACCAGTTCCCCTGTTTTTACCTGCAAGAAGTGCCCGAAAAATTCCAAGAAAATACCGTCACGATCCTCGCGACGAACCCGTCGAAACGACTACCTGCACGCTCAAATCCGAGTTTCCTACACTGAGAAACAATTCCGACAAGAGAACCACCTCGAACAAACTGCTCACAAAAACTGAACCACAAGGTTCTGTAAACCGGAATATTCACCTTCGGGGCAAAATTCAGAAAATTCCAAGAAAATTTGGGGATATCCTCGTGATGTGTAGATGCAAAACGCCTCTTGAATCGCCCCAATCCGATGCCTGTGCGCGAAGATATCGCTAAAATACCACACCGCTGTCCCAAAACTCCGCCCCCAGAAAATGAGGTCACAAGATGAGCCGAAAAACCCATGAAAAGCTCGGAATGGGAAAAAGCAGTAAACATGGGAACATAGCCCTACCTGTCGTGAAGCCAACGGCGTAAGAATCGCCCTCATTCGGAGGTCGGAGTAAGCCGGGGAAGTCCTCGCACCGAAATGCGACGAAAGAAGAACACAAACGAACGAGCGTCGCGCCGCGCCGTAAAAATGGTAACCTCGGGATGCGTGCCGCTGAAAAATCTGGAAATCTGCAGATGGAATCGCCACAGGGAGATGAAGAAAACTCGTGAAGGTGGCACTGTGAAAATCCGCGCGGAGAAGAAGCTCTCTGCAAAAGAACTCGGCCTTTTATAGCTGGAAAGAAAACAATCTGAAAATTCCCATTAAGTCCCCATTTCCAGGCGCTCACAACTTTCGGGCGGCTACAGTGTGGGCCCGGCCCAACACTGTGCGCGCCCGGAAGTCTCCCAGGCCTCCACGTCGCCCCCCACACAGCGCACAGCCACGCTGCCGCCCACCGCGCGACGCGTGGGCCAATGCGCGGCGACACGTGGCGCGCACACCAGTCAACACCGCCCTGCCGCGCCCACGTGCCCGCCTGCGCCCGCCGCCTGCGCCCCCTGCCAGGCGGCGAATCACCGAGGCGCCCCGGTTCAGCTCCGTGGACCCAGACTCCATGAGCCCACCAACCAGAAGACGCCACGGTCCCGCCGGTCCATGCACCACGCCCGCCTGCTCCGTAGACCAAGTCCACTGCACCGACCAATCCAGTAATGCCACGTGTCCAAACCCCCGGTCCACCGTGCGCCCCGGCACTCTCCGTAGACCCCGCCCGCGGACCGTCCCACTCCCGAGCCGCCACGCGCACCGCCCCCGGTGCACGCCTGCGGTGGGACCGGTGCGGCCCGCGCCTCCGTCCGCCGCGCTGCCTGCGGCTGCTCCGCCGCTGCCGCCGCCGCCGGAACACTGTTCCGGCATGAACAGTACCCGAAGCTCAAAAATAACAAGTGGGTAGTCCGTTTTGACCGTTTTCGTGCGCTGAATCCGAATTTGACGTCCATTTTGCCAAATTCCAACTCCAAAATTTGCCGAAGGCATCCGGAAAGGTATTCCTTGGTCCAAACTTCGCGCTGAGTCCATTTCTAATATCCGCATCGCGCAAAACCACTTCTAACGATCCAACGGAGTCCATTGATCACCCACGTGATCCAATAAGCCCGAAGTCCGCCACTTGTCTCCAATTGGTGCACAAACACCTCCAACACACAGTACAGGCTCCCTAGATGCCATCAATGACTCTACCACAGCTCTGCAGAGATCCAGGTCATCACAGTTATGACATTTTGAATTTTATTGCTTAGAAGATATGTCGATGTTTGATTGTGATCTTATTACATATCTGAATTCGTGAATGTCATGGTGAGTATAAACTCTATCTCTGTTAGGTTTTGAATGCTAAATATTCTTGAGGTATCTAACGATCTCTTTGTCAAGAATGATTTCTTTTTGCAGAGAGTGCAGATGTCTAAGTCTAGAGTCTGTTTAGGAGTTTATCTCATGTATTTAATTTGGATCTTTTTGTTGTATGGTGATAGCAACAAAAATATCTTTTTGAATTTTCTTAAGTGGATTTGTGTTTTGTCACGAACCGCCAAAGGGGGAGATTGTTAAGGAATTTGTTTTGGCGCATTTCGTGAAAGTATTAAGTCTTGAAGATTGAAGATGAAGAAGTTTGGATCATATAACTCAATCTCAAGAAAGAAGAATTCAAAAGATCAGGTATGTTTAACTAATTAATTTGGTGATCCGAATACTTCTTATAGTATAGAACACTTGGAGAATTTTTAATTGCATAAAAATCAAAAACTGGACATGGGACATGTTCAGGATCCGATCAGACACGGGAGTCCGGATCCCGAAGGGTGTTGGTTTCATACGCAAATCCAATCCGGATCCAAGGCATTTCTGATCCGGATCCCGAACATTGGTTTTTGCTGAAATGTTATGAACAGTCCGGATCAGGCATTTCAATCGGATCCCGAACCTTTATTTTTCTGGAAATTGTCTGTTTCGTTACGACAGTTCGGATCGCCGTAAATCCGATCCGGATCGTCGTCCTGTAAAATTCCAGAAAAGGTTAGTTTTTGATTCTTATCCTCTTCCAACAGTTTCTAACCTATAAATAGACCCTATGATTCATTTTCTAGGGCAAGCCGAATAAATCAAAATACGGCCATAAAAAGAAGAATCCACCTATAGAGAAGAAAGGAAATCATAGATTAATCCTATGTTTTCATCTATATGATTGATTTGATTCTAGGTTTTCATACTCAGATTTTGAGTAGAATCAATTAATGAATACTTAGATGGTATTTCCGATCTATTCTAATCTAAGTATTCGGCGGATCATCACCACCCAAAAACAACGATTTCCCCAAAATCGGCGCGTGGACTCGCGTGGCCTTGTGGATTCAAGGTGCTACCGCTCGTCTGGATTCGGAGCGAGGACGTTCGTGGATTCGAGAAGTGCTACTGGGTGAAGACCGTGGATTCGGTCGGACGTCGTGGATTCGACGTTGGACGTCGGGATTCGGCGTTGGACGCAGATCGTGGATCGAGAAGCGTTGCGGAGCGAGCGGAGAAGATCAATAGGAGCGTATGGAAAAAGGTTTTTAGTTCTGTGAGTACGGGTTATATCACCTTTGTACGTGTTATAATTCTAGTGGATTTCACCGTGTTATCGGTCCCGTGGTTTTTTACTCCGGTTTGGAGTTTTCCACGTTAAAAATCTTGCGTGTTATTTTTTTTTTCGCATTGGGTTATATCGCAACGATTTTTGAGTGTTTTTGTTTTACACCTATTCACCCCCCTCTAGGTGTTTTTCCCCTATTATAGATCCATATTATACAAACCCGGACAAAAAGGTTCAGCAGGAGAAGTCCAAAAAGGGGTATGGTACTCTAGAGACATAGGAATTCAACTCTATAAGACTAGTCTCTAAGACACCTGAAGGAGATGTAGTCGCGTATGAGCAGGATCCCTTATGCTTCCGCGATATGGA